>LR738711.1:189449975-189474192 GCA_902687465.1 Secale cereale | reverse complement strand
CCGACCCCGACATGACACCCCGACACCGCGACACCCGACCCCGACCCCCGACTCCTCCTGAAAAGGTGTTCTTTGGCGTTCTAGAGGCCGGCGGGGTCATATATTTGTGAATTATTAGTTAGGTCATATATTTTTATGTTGTACTTGATGATGATACACTTAAGTGATATACATATTATTATTCATGTCGGTATTTTTTATGATGTACTAATTTCGTTTATTCTTTGTCATGGCAGGTGTTGAAAGATGGTGGGCGCTGGTCGGGAGCACGTCGAGGCCCCTTCTTTGTCGGCGCGTGGTGTGAGGTCTTCCATTCCACACGTACCTCTCCGCCGAGCGTTGCTGGACAGTATGGCGACACCGCCGGGCCCTTCTGTTGGAAATATGCCCTAGAGGCAATAATAAAAGTATTATTATTATATTTCCTTGTTCGTGATAATTGTCTGTTATTCATGCTTGAATTGTATTGTACGGAAACAGCGATACATGTGTGAATACACAGATCACAATGAGTCCCTGGTAAGCCTCTAGTTACCAGTTTGTTGATCAACAGACGGTCACGGTTTCCTGACCATGGACATAGGATGTCAGTGATAACGGGATCACATCATTAGGAGAATGATGTGATGGACAAGACCCAATCCTGAGCGTAGCACGCGATCGTATAGTTCGTAATGCATAAGCTTTTCGGTGTCAAGTATTTATTCCTTAGACCATGAGGTTGTACAACTCCCGGATGCCGTAGGAACACTTTGGGTGTGCCAAACGTCACAACGTAACAGGGTGGCTATAAAGGTACGCATTGGGTATCTCCGAAAGTGTCTGTTGAGTTGGTACGAACCGAGACTAGGATGTTGTCACTTCGTATGACGGAGAGGTACCTCTGGGCCCACTCGGTAAGACATCATCATAATGAGCTCAAAGTGACTAAGGAGTTAGTCACGGGATGATGGATTACGGATCGAGTAAAGAGACTTGCCATGACGAGATTGAACAAGGTATCGGGAATACCGACGATCGAATCTCGGGCAAGTACCGTACCGATGGACAAAGGGAATAACGTACGGGATTGAGTGAATCCTTGACACGGTGGTTCATTCGATGAAGATCATTGAGGAACATGTGGGAACCAACATGGGTATCCAGATCCCGCTGTTGGTTATTGACCGGAGAGTGGTCTCGGTCATGTCTACGTGTCTCCCGAACCCGTAGGGTCTACACACTTAAGGTTCGGTAACGCTAGGGTCGTAGAGATACATGCACGTGGAAACCCGAAAGTTGTTCGGAGTCCCGGATGAGATCCCGAACGTCAGGAGGAGTTCCGGAATGGTCCGGAGGTAAAGAATGATATATAGGAAGTCCAGTTTCGGCCATCGGGTGATCTCCGGGGGTCACCGGGAGTGTCCCGGGACCACCGGAGGGGTCCCGAGGGTCCACCGGGTGGGGCCACCCATCCCAGTGGGGCCCCTAGGCCGCAAAGGGGAAGTGGCCAGCCCTGGAGGGCTGGCGCACCACATGGGCCCTCCTCCCCATGCGCCTAGGGTTGAAACCCTAGGAGGGAGGGGGCGCCACCTTGCCTTGGGGGGCAAGGATCCCCCCTTGGCCGTCGCCCCACCCTGCAGATTGCATCTGCAGGGCCGGCGCACCCCCCCCCCCTGGCCCCCTATATATGTGGGGGGGAGAGGGCAGCCGCACCCTTGCCCTGGCGCCTCTCCCCCTCCCGTCACACCTCCGTCTCCTTAACGCAGGGCGCCCGGCGAAGCCCTGCAGGATTCTCCACTGCATCCAGCACCATGCGGTTGTGCTGCTGGATCTCCGACGACCTCTCCTCCCCCCTTGCTGGATCAAGAAGGAGGTGACGTTGCTGTACCGGACGTGTGTTGAACGCGGAGGTGCCGTCCGTTCGGCGCTAGATCATCGGTGACGAAGAACGCAAAGAGTACGACTACTTCATCCACGCTTCTTTGAAAGCATCCGCTCGCAATCTCCATAACGGTATGTAGATGCACTCTTATTTGCTCGTTGCTAGATGTCTCCTTAGTTGGATCTTGGTGAAAGCGTAGAAAAATTTTGAATTCTGCTACGTTCCCCAACACCTTCTTCGTCGACCGCGGTGCCCAGCAGGGAACGAGGTAAGAAGAAGAGAGGAGGTGGAGCACGTGGTCGCGAGAGAGGAGGTAGGGTGACTGCTGCGGCGCCTTCCTCGCCGCCACCCCCAGCTATTTCACCCGAGCACGTGACTGCTAGGGTGGACTCGTCCGAGGAGGAGGCTACACGGACTCCGGTCCACGGGTCTTCGGCCCACGAGACCCCGGAGGAGCACACGTCTGGATGGGATACCTGGTCGGATCAGCCTGAGGAGCCGAGTGGCCATGCTGATGATGACGGGGAGCCGACTAATGAGGAGGAGGGGGCAACGTCTACCAGCGTGGTTGTACATGGCTCCCGTCCGTGCCGGCAACCCGCGAGCAGAGGTGGTTGATTTTCCCTGATGGGGAGAGGTAAGTGCATTTAATCTTTTTGTACATTCTGCATTTACGTTTCTCCAAATAACTAATGCGTTGACCTTGTCATGCTGCAGGGGTTGGGACCACCATGAAAGTGTCCGCCGGCCCAACTCTGTCCTTGGAGTTCTTTGTCGGCAAAACTTCCCGGGGTTTGTCACGTTGCCTGGTGAGGGTCGGCTTCCAGAGCTTGGATTGAGTTGGGAGCACTACTTGGCTGCCTCGGCCCCGCCGGGTGAGATTATCGACGGTGTCTTGTGCAAGACGAGAGCAGACGTGGTGATCAAAAAGTTCTGGGTAATTTCTCCTTTACACAATTAAAAATCTTCAACTAGCTAGTTATTAATTGTACTAATCAATATTGTCTCATTTGATTGCAGACATTCTACAGGTGTGAGGAGGGATACGAGGAGGAAGCGGCCCATGTTATCGATAACGTCTGCAAGCGCCTACTGTTGGGGAACGTAGTATTTTAAAATTTTCCTACGATCACGCAAGATCTATCTACCAGATGCATAGCAACGAGAGGGGAGAGTGTGTCTACGTACCCTCGTAGACCGGGAGCGGAAGCGTCAAGTGACGCGGTTGATGTTGTCAAACTTCTTCGCGATCCAACCGATCAAGCACCGAACGTACGGCACCTCCGCGTTCAGCACACGTTCAGCTTGATGACGTCCCACGAGCTCTTGATCCAGTTGAGCTTCACGGGAGAGTTTCGTCAGCACGACGGCGTGGTGACGGATATGATGTGTTCACCGGCGCAGGGCTTCGTTTAAGCTCCGCGACGGTACGACCGAGGTGTGATTCTGTGGAGGGGGGCACCGCACACGGCTAAAACAATTCAACTTGTGTGTCTTTGGGTGCCCCACTGCCCCCGTATATAAAGGAGCAAGGGAGGAGGGGCCGGCCAACTCTCCTGGTGCGGCTAGGGAAGGGATTCCTACTAGGAATAGGATTGCAATCCTATTCCTAGTAGGATTCACCGAAAGGAAGAAGGGGGAAAGGAATAGGAGAGGTGGCGCCCCCCCCCCCCCAATCCTAGTCCAACTAGGATTCCTAGGTGGGGGCGCCGGCCAGCCCTATGGGCTGCCTCTCTCTCACCCTTTAGGCCCACTATGGACCATCCCCTCTCGTAGGGGGTTCCGGTAACCCCCTCCGGCATTCCCGATAAATCCGAAACTTTTCCGGTATACTTCCGGTGTCCGAATATAGCCGTCCAATATATCAATCTTTATGTCTCGGACATTCCGAGACTCCTCGTCATGTCCGTGATCTCATCCGGGACTCCGAACTACCTTCGGTACATCAATACTCAAAAACTCATAATACCGATCGTCATCAAACGTTAAGCGTGCGGACCCTACGGGTTCGAGAACTATGTAGACATGACCGAGACTCATCTCTGATCAATAACCAATAGCGGAACCTGGATGTTCATATTGGCTCCTACATATTCTACGAAGATCTTTTATCTGACAGAACCGCATAACAACATACGTTGTTCCTTTTGTCAAACGGTATGTTACTTGCCCGAGATTCGATCGTCGGTATCTTTATACCTAGTTCAATCTCGTTTACCGGCAAGTCTCTTTAATCGTTCCGTAACACATCATCTCGTGACTAACTCATTAGTCTTTTGCTTGCAAGGCTTATTATGATGTGTGTTACCGAGAGGGCCCAGAGATACCTCTCCGACACTCGGAGTGACAAATCCTAATCTTGATCTATGCCAACACCACGAATACTTTCGGAGACACCTGTAGAGCATCTTTATGATCACCCAGTTACGTTGTGACGTTTGATAGCACACAAGGTGTTCCTACGGTATTCGGGAGTTGCATAATCTCATAGTCATAGGAACATGTATAAGTCATGAAGAAAGCAATAGCAGTTAAACTAAACGATCATAGTGCTATGCTAACGGATGGGTCTTGTCCATCACATCATTCTCCTAATGATGTGATCCCGTTGATCAAATGACAACTCATGTCTATGGCTAGGAAACATAACCATCTTTGATCAATGAGCTAGTCTAGTAGAGGCATACTAGGGACATACTGTTTTGTCTATGTATCCACACATGTACTAAGTTTCCGGTTAATACAATTCTAGCATGAATAAAAGACATTTATCATGATATAAGGAAATATAAATAACATCTTTATTATTGCCTCTAGGACATATTTCCTTCAGTCTCCCACTTGAACTAGAGTCAATAATCTAGATTACAAAGTGATGATCCTCACACCCATGGAGTCTTGGTGCTGATCATGTTTTGCCCATGGAAGAGGCTTAGTCAATGGGTCTGCAATATTCAGATCCGTATGTATTTTGCAAATCTCTATGTCTCCCTCCTTGACTAGATCGCGGATGGAATTGAAGCGTCTTTTGATGTGCTTTGTTCTCTTGTGAAACCTGGATTCCTTCGCCAAGGCTATGGCTCCAGTGTTGTCAAAAAAGATTTTCATTGGACCCGATGCACTAGGTACTACACCTAGATCGGATATGAACTCCTTCATCCAGACTCCTTCATTTGCTGCTTCCGAAGCAGCTATGTATTTCGCTTCACACGTAGATCCCGCCACGACGCTCTGCTTGGAACTGCACCAGCTGACAGCTCCACCGTTCAATAAAAATACATATCCGGTTTGTGACTTAGAGTCATCCGGATCAGTATCAAAGCTAGAAACGAAGTAACCGTTTATGACGAGCTCTTTGTCACCTCCATATACGAGAAACATATCCTTTGTTCTTTTCAGATACTTTAGGATGTTTTTGACCGCTGTCCAGTGATCCACTCCTGGATTACTTTGGTACCTCCCTGCTAGACTTATAGCAAGGCACACATCAGGTCTGGTACACAGCATTGCATACATGATAGATCCTATGGCTGAGGCATAGGGAATGACTTTCATTTTCTCTCTATCTTCTGCAGTGGTCGGGCATTGAGTCTTACTCAACTTCATACCTTGTAAAACAGGCAAGAATCCTTTCTTTGACTGATCCATTTTGAACCTTTTCAAAATCTTATCAAGGTATGTGCTTTGTGAAAGTCCAATTAAGCGTCTTGATCTATCTCTATAGATCTTGATGCCTAATATGTAAGCAGCTTCTCCGAGGTCTTTCATTGAAAAACTTTTATTCAAGTATCCTTTTATGCTATTCAGAAATTCTATATCATTTCCAATTAACAATATGCCATCTACATATCATATTAGAAATGCTACAGAGCTCCCACTCACTTTCTTGTAAATACAGGCTTCTCCAAAAGTCTGTATAAAACCATATGCTTTGATCACCTCATCAAAGCATATATTCCAACTCCGAGATGCTTGCACCAGTCCATAGATGGATCGCTGGAGTTTGCATACTTTGTTAGCACTTTTTGGATCGACAAAACCTTCTGGTTGCATCATATACAACTCTTCTTTGAGATATCCATTTAGGAATGCAGTTTTGACATCCATTTGCCAGATTTCATAATCATAAAATGCGGCAATTGCTAACATGATTCGGACAGACTTAAGCATCGCTACAGGTGAGAAAGTCTCATCGTAGTCAACTCCTTGAACTTGTCGAAAACCTTTCGCAACAAGTCGAGCTTTGTAAACAATAATATTACCGTCTGCGTCGGTCTTCCTCTTGAAGATCCATTTATTTTCGATGGCCTGCCGATCATCGGGCAAGTCAACCAAAGTCCATACTTTGTTCTCATACATGGATCCCATCTCAGATTTCATGGCTTCAAGCCATTTTGCGGAATCTGGGCTCATCATCGCTTCCTCATAGTTCGTAGGTTCATCATGGTCTAGTAACATGATTTCCAGAACTGGGTTGCCGTACCACTCTGGTGCGGAACGTACTCTGGTTGATCTACGACGTTCAGTAGAAACTTGATCCGAAGTTTCATGATCATTATCATCAACTTCCTCACTAATTGGTGTAGGAATCACTGGAACAATTTCCTGTGATGTACTACTTTCCAATATGGGAGAAGGTACAATTACCTCATCAAGTTCTACTTTCCTCCCACTCACTTCTTTCGAAAGAAACTCTTTTTCTAGAAAGGATCCGTTATTAGCAACGAATATTTTGCCTTCGGATCTGTGATAGAAGGTGTACCCAACAGTCTCTTTTGGGTATCCTATGAAGACACATTTTTCCGACTTGGGATCGAGCTTATCAGGTTGAAGTGTTTTCACATAAGCATCGCAGCCCCAAATTTTAAGAAACGACAACTTTGGTTTCTTGCCAAACCATAGTTCATAAGGCGTCGTATCAACGGATTTAGATGGTGCCCTATTTAACGTGAATGCAGCTGTCTCTAAAGCGTAACCCCAAAACGAAAGTGGTAAATCGGTAAGAGACATCATAGATCGCACCATATCCAATAAAGTACGGTTACGACGTTCGGACACACCATTACGTTGTGGTGTTCCAGGTGGCGTGAGTTGTGAAACTATTCCACATTGTTTCAAATGAAGACCAAACTCGTAATTCAAATATTCTCCTCCACGATCAGATCGTAAGAACTTTATTTTCTTGTTACGATGATTCTCTACTTCACTCTGAAATTCTTTGAACTTTTCAAGTGTTTCAGACTTGTGCTTCATTAAGTAGATATACCCATATCTGCTCAAATCATCAGTGAAGGTCAGAAAATAACGATACCCGCCGCGAGCATCAATGCTCATTGGTCCACATACATCAGTATGTATGATTTCCAACAAATCTGTTGCTCGCTCCATAGTTCCGGAGAACGGAGTTTTAGTCATCTTGCCCATGAGGCATGGTTCGCAAGCACCAAGTGATTCATAATCAAGTGATTCCAAAAGTCCATCTTTATGGAGTTTCTTCATGCGTTTTACACCAATATGACCTAAACGGCAGTGCCACAAATAAGTTGCACTATCATTATTAACTTTGCATCTTTTGGTTTCAATATTATGAATATGTGTATCACTACAATCGAGATCCAGTAAGAATAGACCACTCTTTAAGGGTGCATGGCCATAAAAGATATTATTCATCAAAATGGAACAACCATTATTCTCTGATTTAAATGAATAACCGTCTCGCAATAAACAAGATCCAGATATAATGTTCATGCTCAACGCTGGCACCAAATAACAATTATTTAGGTCTAAAACTAATCCCGAAGGTAGATGTAGAGGTAGCGTGCCGACGGCGATCACATCGACTTTGGAACCGTTTCCCACGCGCATCGTCACCTCGTCCTTAGCTAATCTTCGTTTAATCCGTAGTCCCTGTTTCGAGTTACAAATATTAGCAACCGAACCGGTATCAAATACCCAGGTACTACTACGAGCATTAGTAAGGTACACATCAATAACATGTATATCACATATACCTTTGTTCATCTTGCCATCCTTCTTATCTGCCAAATACTTGGGGCAGTTCCGCTTCCAGTGTCCAGTCCCCTTGCAGTAGAAGCACTCAGTTTCAGGCTTGGCTCCAGATTTGGGTTTCTTCGTGGAAGTAGCAACTGACTTGCTATTCTTTTTGAAGTTCCCTTTCTTTCCCTTGCCCTTTTTCTTGAAACTAGTGGTCTTGCTAACCATCAACACTTGATGCTCCTTTTTGATTTCTACCTCCGCAGCTTTGAGCATAGCGAAGAGCTCGGGAATTGTCTTTTGCATCCCTTGCATGTTATAGTTCATCACGAAGCCTTTATAGCTTGGTGGCAGTGATTGAAGAACTCTATCAATAACACTATCCTCGTCAACTTTGCAACCAAGTTGAGTCATATGATTGTAGTACCCAGACATTCTGAGCAAGTGTTCACTGATAGAACTATTCTCCTCCATCTTGCAGCTGTAGAACTTATTGGAAATCTCATATTTCTCAATTCGGGCATTTGCTTGAAATATTAACTTCAACTCCTGGAACATCTCATATGGTCCATGACGTTCAAAACGTCGTTGAAGTCCCGGTTCTAAGCCGTAAAGCATGGCACACTGAACTATCGTGTAGTCATCAGACCCTGACTGCCAGACGTTCAAAGCGTCTACATCAGCGGAAGGGGGCTTGTCACCTAGCGGTGCTTCAAGGACATAATTCTTCTGTGCAGCAATGAGGATAATCCTCAGGTTACGGACCCAGTCCGTGTAATTGCTACCATCATCTTTCAACTTAGCTTTCTCTAGGAATGCATTAAAATTCAAAGGAACGGTAGCACGGGCCATTGATCTACAACGACATAGATATGCAAAACTATCAGGACTAAGTTCATGATAAATTAAAGTTCAATTTAATCATATTAATTTAAAGAACTCCCACTTAGATAGACATCCCTCACTAAACCATGTCCGATCATCACGTGAGATGGAGTAGTTTCAATGGTGAACATCTTATGTTGATCATATCTACTATATGATTCACGCTCGACCTTTCGGTCTCCAGTGTTCCGAGGCCATATCTGTATATGCTAGGCTCGTCAAGTTTAACCCGAGTATTCTGCGTGTGCAAAACTGGCTTACACCCGTTGTATTTGAACGTAGAGCTTATCACACCCGATCATCACGTGGTGTCTCGGCACGACGAACTTTCGCAACGGTGCATACTCAGGGAGAACACTTATACCTTGAAATTTAGTAAGGGATCATCTTATAATGCTACCGTCGTTCTAAGCAAAATAAGAAGTATAATAAGATAAACATCACATGCAATCAAAATATGTGACATGATATGGCCATCATCATCTTGTGCTTTTGATCTCCATCTTCAAAGCACCGTCATGATCACCTTCGTCACCGGCTTGACACCTTGATCTTCATCGTAGCATCGTTGTCGTCTCGCCAACTATTGCTTCCACGACTATCGCTACCGCTTAGTGATAAAGTAAAGCAATTACATGGCGATTGCATTTCATACAATAAAGCGACAACCATATGGCTCCTGTCAGTTGCCGATAACTTTACAAAACATGATCATCTCATACAAAACCGTATAACTCATCATGTCTTGACCATATCACATCACAACATGCCCTGCAAAAACAAGTTAGACGTCCTCTACTTTGTTTGTTGCAAGTTTTACGTGGCTGCTACGGGCTTAGCAAGAACCGTTCTTACCTACGCATACAAAACCACAACGATGTTTCGTCAAGTATGTGCTGTTTTAACCTTCACAAGGACCGGGCATAGCCACACTTGATTCAGCTAAAGTGAGAGAGACAGACACCCGCCAGTCATCTTTAAGCAACGAGTGCTTGTAACGGTGAAACCAGTCTCGCGTAAGCGTACGCGTAATGTCGGTCCGGGCCGCTTCATCTCACAATACCGCCGAAGCAAAGTATGACATGCTGGTAAGCAGTATGACTAGTATCGTCCACAATCTCATTGTGTTCTACTCGTGCATATCATCTACGCATAGACCTGGCTCTGATACCACTGTTGAGGAACGTAGTATTTTAAAATTTTCCTACGATCACGCAAGATCTATCTACCAGATGCATAGCAACGAGAGGGGAGAGTGTGTCTACGTACCCTCGTAGACCGGGAGCGGAAGCGTCAAGTGACGCGGTTGATGTTGTCGAACTTCTTCGCGATCCAACCGATCAAGCACCGAACGTACGGCACCTCCGCGTTCAGCACACGTTCAGCTTGATGACGTCCCACGAGCTCTTGATCCAGTTGAGCTTCACGGGAGAGTTTCGTCAGCACGACGGCGTGGTGACGGATATGATGTGTTCACCGGCGCAGGGCTTCGCCTAAGCTCCGCGATGGTACGACCGAGGTGTGATTCTGTGGAGGGGGGCACCGCACATGGCTAAAACAATTCAACTTGTGTGTCTTTGGGTGCCCCCCTGCCCCCGTATATAAAGGAGCAAGGGAGGAGGGGCCGGCCAACTCTCCTGGTGCGGCTAGGGAAGGGATTCCTACTAGGAATAGGATTGCAATCCTATTCCTAGTAGGATTCACCGAAAGGAAGAAGGGGGAAAGGAATAGGAGAGGTGGCGCCCCCCCCCCCCCCAATCCTAGTCCAACTAGGATTCCTAGATGGGGGCGCCGGCCAGCCCTATGGGCTGCCTCTCTCTCACCCTTTAGGCCCACTATGGACCATCCCCTCTCGTAGGGGGTTCCGGTAACCCCCTCCGGCATTCCCGATAAATCCGAAACTTTTCCGGTATACTTCCGGTGTCCGAATATAGCCGTCCAATATATCAATCTTTATGTCTCGGACATTCCGAGACTCCTCGTCATGTCCGTGATCTCATCCGGGACTCCGAACTACCTTCGGTACATCAATACTCAAAAACTCATAATACCGATCGTCATCAAACGTTAAGCGTGCGGACCCTACGGGTTCGAGAACTATGTAGACATGACCGAGACTCATCTCTGGTCAATAACCAATAGCGGAACCTGGATGTTCATATTGGCTCCTACATATTCTATGAAGATCTTTTATCGGTCAGAACCGCATAACAACATACGTTGTTCCTTTTGTCAAACGGTATGTTACTTGCCCGAGATTCGATCGTCGGTATCTTTATACCTAGTTCAATCTCGTTTACCGGCAAGTCTCTTTACTCGTTCCGTAACACATCATCTCGTGACTAACTCATTAGTCTTTTGCTTGCAAGGCTTATTATGATGTGTGTTACCGAGAGGGCCCAGAGATACCTCTCCGACACTCGGAGTGACAAATCCTAATCTTGATCTATGCCAACACCACGAATACTTTCGGAGACACCTGTAGAGCATCTTTATGATCACCCAGTTACGTTGTGACGTTTGATAGCACACAAGGTGTTCCTACGGTATTCGGGAGTTGCATAATCTCATAGTCATAGGAACATGTATAAGTCATGAAGAAAGCAATAGCAGTTAAACTAAACGATCATAGTGATATGCTAACGGATGGGTTTGTCCATCACATCATTCTCCTAATGATGTGATCCCGTTGATCAAATGACAACTCATGTCTATGGCTAGGAAACATAACCATCTTTGATCAATGAGCTAGTCTAGTAGAGGCATACTAGGGACATACTGTTTTGTCTATGTATCCACACATCTACTAAGTTTCTGGTTAATACAATTCTAGCATGAATAAAAGACATTTATCATGATATAAGGAAATACAAATAACATCTTTATTATTGCCTCTAGGGCATATTTCCTTCACCTACTACAGAACTTATGGCACGAGGCTCGGGTGCAGGCTGTTCGAGACTACTACGCCGGGCGTGGTATTAAGAAGCCCAAGCAGGCATGCCGCGTTAAGTTCTTGAGTAAGGAGCAGTACATGAAGGTAATTCTTAAGGCCTTGTACTTACTTCCTTCATTTAGTAATTCATAGTCGTAGCGCTCAAGTTTCTATTTGCTAACTTAGGCCCCTCCGAGATGGTGTGCGGATCGGACAGGTGTTGGTCAATGTGTTGTGCTCAAAAGAATGGCGGGCCACCCACAACGAGGCCAAGGACAAACGTGCCCAAATGGAAGGTGTGCCACACCATCAAGGCAGCTCCAACTTATTTCAGTACGGGCGGAACTGGGTATGTGGTTTGCTTCTTGATTCATGCAATTCATTCATCATGCTAGCTTTAGCCCTTTAATTACTAATTTACTTTGTTTCTCTCTTTCAGGCACGCTGCAATAAGGCGGATAAGGTGCCAGAGGTGTACGACCTGTATGCCATGGCCCACACTGGCCCTTACAAGAAAGTCAAGGCATTCTCTGCGTCTGACCTCGATGATCCACTGAACTTCACCAACATCTCCGCCCACGACAAGCTCGTGCAATATAGAGATCAGGGGAAGGCGAGGAAAGGGGAGGACTTTAACCCGAGCAAGGGTCCCATTGATACAAAGCTGCTGATGACATCTGGTGGCGGGAGGTCCCATGGCTCCATAGCCATGGGAGATGGACTTATCCGTTGCCCTAGCACTCTCCCGGAGATCAAGGCACGCCAGTCGAGCTCCGCTCCTGAGATAAGGCCTCATGAACGGCCAGTCCAACTCGCCATCAAGGTTAGTTATACATACTCAGCTATCTTTCTCCATTACATTGTGTGCGCTTCCATCAATGATTACAAATGGTCATGTGAGTGGTGCTGCAGGCTGCTATACAGAGTAAGAGAGATAGAATGGAGAAACTTCTGGCGGAGGCGGCGGAGGCGGCGGAGAGGCAGCGGGAGTTGGAGGAGAAGACGACAAAGATGTTGGAGGAGGAGAGGGCACGGAATG
This sequence comes from Secale cereale, assembly GCA_902687465.1. Lineage (NCBI taxonomy): Eukaryota > Viridiplantae > Streptophyta > Magnoliopsida > Poales > Poaceae > Secale > Secale cereale. The sequence continues at coordinate 189,461,475 of LR738711.1, read as the reverse complement.
ACATGCAGGCAAGGGCCATGTACGAGCTCCTTGTGGTAAGTTTCTTCTGCAGATTACTTGCTAGTCTTAACATTTGAGTCTCATTACTAACTAGTATCACTCTGTTGTCAAAACCAAATGTGCAGTCTGTGTGCGAGAAGTCCGGTCAGACCGCTCCGCCGATGCCAGTGATTGCTCCTCAGAGCACGGTGAGTTTAATTTGAATGGACATTACTTGCTAGTCTTAACATCTGAGTGTCATAATGCTAACGAGACATTGGAAATGATCTTTGGTGTAGCTTAACTCCAGATACGCATCGCACGATCCTTCTCCAGCTACCGGCACGAGCCAGCCCGCTCCTACACCTCCCTGATCACGGTAAGTTTCTCTAGTGTTTTGCTTAACAAATGCATAAAGACCTAGACTTAGCTTTATTTCCTCCAATATGCTTACCATAATGACCTAGAGTTAGCTTCTTTTCCTCCAAAATGACTTAATAAGCTTACTGACCTCATAAACCATCCATTTTACCTAAGTTAGCTCTAAAACCATCTGTACTTAGCTTACTTATGTCAAAAATTGCATAATTAGCTTAGTTAGCTCATAAACGATCCATTTTACCTAAGTTAGCTCTAAAATGACCCATTTTACCTTAGTTAGCTTATAAATGATCTAGTTTATCCAAGTTAGCTCTAAAATGACCCATTTTACCTAGATTAGCTCCTAAATGATCCATTTTACCTACATTAGCTTTAAAATGACCCATTTCACCTAGGTTAGCTCCAAAATGACCCATTTCACCTAGGTTAGCTCCAAAAGGACCCATCTTACCTAGGTTAGCTTATAAATGATCCAGTTTATCCAAGTTAGCTCTAAAATGACCCAATTTACCTAGAGTAGCTCCCAAACGATCCATTTCACCTAAGTTAGCTAAAAACGATCCATTTCACCTAAATTAGCTCTTAAATGATCCATTTGACCTAAGTTAGCTCAAAAACGATCCATTTCACCTTAGTTAGCTCATAAACGACCCATTTCAACTAAGTTAGCTCATAAATGATCCATTTCACCTAAGTTAGCTCAAAAACGATCCATTTCACCTTAGTTAGCTCAAAAACAATCCATTTCACCTTAGTTAGCTCATAAATGACCCATTTCAACTTAGTTAGCTCATATATGATCTATTTCACCTAAGTTAGCTCATAAATGACATATACTTCTTGTTCTAGTCTTCTTCTTGTTCTAGTCACCTATTTCTAACTTTCTTATTTGCCATTTTGCAGATTTCATTCACTTCATGGAAGCTAGCTTGCTATGATGGAGTGCTTGCTTTTTCTTTGATGAAACTTTGCATTGTATCTAGCTTGCTATGACGGAACTTGCTATCTTGATGAAACTTTGCATTGTAATATGTATATGGATGGAACAATGTGTATGGATGGAACTTGCTTCTGTATGAATGGATGAAACTTATGTGCTGGATATGGGATATGATTGCTGTTAAATAGCCTTGTGAAATATATCTATATATGTCATATATATTTGCTGTGAAAATTGTTGGATTAAAAAAAACAGAAAAAAGAGCCAATATGCAGGCTCTTTGCCATCAGCAGCGGACGGCAAAGAGGCCACGTGGCAGGCAACTGTGCTTCCTGGGAGGCTGACCAATTTGGTCAGTTTGCCTACAGTGGCTGACGGCAAAGGCTTTGCCGTCAGCGGTGGACGGCAAAGGCTTTGCCGTCAGCGGCGGACGGCAAAGGCCTGCCTTGTAGTGACGTCCAGCTGACATCATTCGGCGGACGGCAAAGGCAGGTCAAAATTTGCCGTCAGCGGCTGACGGCAAAGACATGCCGTTAAACACCTAACGGAGTAACAGCGCATTTATTGCTGTCGGCTTTCTTTGCCGTCCGCTGCTGATGGCAAAGGCCCCTTTGCCGTCAGCCGTCCGAAGCAGACGTCAAAGTAGCTCTTTGCCGGACCTTACTTTGCCGGGGCCTTTTGCCGTCCGCGGCGAACGGCAAAGACCTTTGCCGTCCACCGTTCATGCCTTTGTCGTCCGCCGTGGCAGATGGCAAAGTAGCTGATTCCTGTAGTGTGCTAGATGGATTTGGGAAAGCAGATCCACAATGAACATAAAGTGTTTGCCTGGTTGGTGCTCAATGGTAGACTCAACACCAAAGATTTGCTGGTTAGAAGGAACTGGAGAACTACACAGGAGGATAATACTTGCCCTTTATGTCATGCCCAGGCCCATGAAGATAGAAACCATCACTTCTCTTCACATGCCAATTTAGTACAAGGTTCTGGAACTACATGCAGATCTAATTGTTGGCTGGTCTTTCTCCTAGGAAATTTTTTATTAATGCAAGGCAAAGTTTTGGACACCATTTCTTTAGAGAGGTGGTTTACCTGTCTTCTTGGAACATCTGGTTGGTCGGAAATGGGAGAATTTCCAGAAATAAGAGGCCCACTTTTTGTGCTTGGAAGAGGAGCTTTATTTATGATATTACATTGTTATCTCACAGGTTCAAGTCCAGCATGAAGTCTATGATGCTGAATTGAATTAACTCTTTGCCCTAGATGGCCAGTTCCATGAAATTATGTAAATATGTATGTGTGTACATCGGTAAGTAGTTTCATACTAGTTCCTTCTTTTAGTTTTGAAAAATCCTTTAGTACCTTTGTTTGGTGGGTATGAATAAAGTACTGTGGGGCTGTTGCCTCACAGTTTCCAGTCAAAAAAGATCATGTTATTTCCATCTTAGCCCTATCCCAATATTTATTTACTGGGAATATTATTGTTTTCATCAAGGGAATAATCTTTTTTCCTCTAGATTGAGAAGCAACCTATATTTATGACTTGCCATTAATTCTCACAAAATTATCATAAGTTCTTTGGGACATATCTTCTGCAGATATGTCAAATTCCTTCCTTGCCTAGTTCAAAAATAGTACAGGATTATTCTTTTTCTATTATGTCTAGAATAGCACTTTGTGAAGGAAGTTGTATTTATCCTTTCTTGATTGCTCCCAAACTTTTTGGGAACTTTTCATATCCAAATAATTTCCAGATGCAAAAATTCAACTTCATTTGCCTAGTACATCTTCCTCGGCCAATTTCCCAAGTTTTTGACCAAAAAGAAGCTTTGTGAAGGAAGTACTAGCTAGGATTATCCAAATGAGTTAAAATTCTTCCATGTCCTTAATATTCTCAAATCACGACTCTCCACAAACTTTGAGCTCAATTCAACAATCCATATGAGCACATCACCCAATCTTCGATTCTAGTCATCCAGGACATGCTCCTACTTATATAACCTATCTCCAACAAATTTGGGCTTATTTCATGTAGCCAATTTATCTATATGTTTTTTTCTAAGATTATTTCGAGAGAGGACCACTGTGAAGGAAGTACCATTTTGATGTGTCCAAATGGTATGAAATTTTTACAGTGTCTTCATGTGCCCAAATGACCGTTATCCACCAAATATCAGCTCAATCCAATCATCTATGTGAGTCCTACTTTGACTTCATCATTTCTGTCACTTTGCGCAGCAAGTGCTAGGTAAACTCCTCTAATTGAGATTAAACCTTGCCACAATGGTCTTCTTAGTGGGCGATCAACCTTAGCTCAAGATCAACATCTCTCCCCAGTTGTGCCTTCCCCACTACTCATCAAACACTTTGTTCTTGAATCAGGTTTGAGCAAGCTTCCGTCATTTCATGGGTCCCTTCCCTTGTCCCTTTACTTCTTGAAGCTATCTAATGAATGACCCATCTCCCAGACACGCTTTGGATGACCAGAGTGTGTGGCATCGTCACGTTCACATAGTGACCACGTGGCCAGCATGGCCATTCACGCGCTTTGGAAGTTGGGGCCCTCGGCCTCATCCATTTCCTTGAGTTCTCGCCACCTCGTCGTGTCCAGTAGCTTGCCCATGGCCACGCCCACACGTCGGACCCCTCTCTCCCTCCTCTACCTCGTCCAACGCTTTGCGACGACCGCGTACGGGAGTAGACCGTGTCTGCCCCCCTGCTGGCTTCACCCCCAAGCTTTCCAGATCCTTCCCGTAGGCTATATTAAGCTTGCTTGAGATCTTCCGCAGCTCATCCACCCCTCAGCCCTCTCCCTCGAGCACCGAAACCCCTCGTCCTCACCCATGGCAGTCATGGCCGCCGCTTCGGCCAGCTCAAATTAGAGCAATGTTGAGCCTCTCCACTCCTTCTTTCTTCACCATCCGAGACCTCCGAGCAGCAGCTTGCCTCCCTACCTCTTCATTCATCATCGGAACGCCCGTGGCCGCAACCCCAAGTTTGGTCGATGGTCACATCCGCGGGTGATCCCAATCGCCATCGCTCCATCCCTCCTTGGTGTACATGACCAGGCCAAGCGCATGCAGCGCATCTCCCCAGCCTGTCAATGCCCTCGCCCCGACCAGAGGTGGCCAGTGGCTACGGGGCCAGCGCCGGGCGCGCCCCTGCCTCGCTCCTCCTATGTTCCGCATGGGGGAACAACGGGAGGAAGGAGACAAACTAGCTAGGCGGGCCCCATCTCCCCTCGACCCCACGCGTCAGCCACTTAAGGACCGGGTCCAGTCAGCGTAAGTGGAAGTGTATTCACTAGAATGTGTTTTCCTCTTCAAAAAGCGTACATTGCTTTTACTTCGGCTGAAAATATGTTTAATATATGCAGAAGGCGCATTTTAGTGGAAGGCACTTTCTGTTTCCAGCCCACCAGTCGAAACCCTTATATAGCAGACGTTTGTTAGTTAACCGCAGAAACAGACATATTTTTATTTGTTTTCTGTCTAACAAACGAATGGTTGTATTTCCCTTGCCCTCTAATCAGCTCTGCTGGGAGAGAAACTTTTCCGGCATTTCGCGAGTTCATCGTAGTTCTTCCCGGTGAATATGTCAATCCTAGTAAAGCCACCCCAACCACTTTCATGATGGCCGTGCAGTAGCTTTGGTTTTCACTTGAACGTCTCAATAATTGTTTGCTCATCTAATTATTCTATAAATGTTTGCTTGTGGATCCATGCTCATCCTTATACCATGTTCATGTGCATCTTGGTAGTTATATGATTACTTGCTAGTACTATTAATCTCATGTTTAATTGTTGTAATTATTTCGTATGCTAGTGTTAACAATATGCTCAGATGAATTACTATGGCTTGTTATGAAAATACTTGTCTGATTCCTGGTCATCACTATGACATGCTCATTTGCATCTTATAGAATAAATAATTTATTGTTGTTGATGCTATGATACATATGTTAAATGGTTATGATTCCCATCCATGCCCATGTTAATATTATGTCCATATGAATTAGGTCATGCTATTTGATTATGACTTACCCGTTGGCTGAGTCATGGTGCCAACGAATCAAGCTCACCAGTGCAACCACACTTGCCTGGATGAAGAGGTCCTAACTCGGTCGATTATCATGCCTCTCGTTGGTGTCTCCAACTAGGGAAGGTTATGTGCACGCGCTACCCTGATCAGGTATGTGGCCATAAGCCTTGTGTGCCCAATTTGTGTTGTACCCGGGTTGTCCCCGTTTGGGACCATTTTTTTTTTGTTTTTCGATGACGGTGGCCAGCCATGAAGGTGGCGGATGTCACATGGTGACATCAGGACTACCCGTGACTTAGCCCAAACGGGAGTTTGTCGGAGTGGCTAGGAGAGTGTCATGCAATAGATTGGTTTTGTCGGAATGTTGTTGGTCCACCCGAATGGGAGCACGAGGCCATGAATTCCATGGTGTGGGTAAATTGTACTAACCTCTTCAAATTGTATAATCTATTAATAGTCGTGTCCTCGGATATGGACACCGTTCGTAGTAGGTCACACCGTGGGTCAATAGTAATAATAATAATCTTACTAATAAACAACCACCGTTTCAATGAAGAGAGAGAAGTTGGTTGATCTTTAAGTGATCGAGTGAGGATCACTATGTTTGGTTGGCATGACGTCATGCGATGATCATGGGTAAAGATCAAGCTCCTTGTGGTCTTGTGATGATCACTGCGGTATTGGTAATACCAAGCTTGGTTGGTCCTGAGGTGATCGTATCATGTCTACAATGGTAAGTTGATACATGTGGTGGTTAGAGATAACCACCGACGTAGGTAAGTGTGTCCTTGTACGTCACCATTGCATACTAGTGATAATATCATCATGCTCATATCTTGAGTAACCTGTTCATGTCATGCTCACCTCATATTGTTCTAATTCTATCATGTTCATCAATGTTTAACCTATAAGTGCCATACCATTGTGTGTCTTGATTTCTTTGGTTGGTGTGAGCTTGTGAGTACATTCAAAGTACTCACCTCGCGTGTCATGCTAGATTGTAGGACATGTTGTGATAGCTTGCTTGTCAAGGATCATGATATTGTGAGCTGGGATTGTGTCCCAGCTAGAGTCCATGTGGATTGGAGTTCATCACTATTGTCGATGTTCTGCTGCTAAATGTTATTCCATTACGAGTTGTTCCGCTGCTAGCATAGAGCTACCTTAGTAGGCATAGTGTCACCGTGCCGATGTAATCCTTGTATCTTCAGAACCCTTGTATATATATATATATCAATTGTAATAAAGAGTTGAATTGTTCTATGCCAAGCAGTGTCGTAATCCAGAAGACTTGGTGTCTGGGCTTGAATATGAGGCATTCAGGTCTTTCTGAGCCGGTGTGCCACAATAGTGTCAGGACCGCATACCCAGACCTCATACCAAAGAAGAACATCTAATGCCAGAGGACCAACCAAGCCAAATTGCCAGGTTTGGGTCACACACCGGTCCGGCTCACTCTCAGCGGGCACCTCATCGCACGCTGCGGAGGCTTCACCACCGTCTTCCATCGAACCATCTTCAAAGGAGGTACAAATGCATCGACTTTGCCAGGCCCGTCATCGACGCCACCATGATGTCAAATAACCCACCACCCTTCATGTGTCCATCATCACAAATCCATCATCGAGACCCAGCCGCGCCACGCCACTGAGACTCTGCGTTCTCCATGCGTCAGATGAAACGCCACTCCACCTGGGTTCTCTGTCCGGCCGCTACTCCAAGACAATGCCCTCATAAGGGGGAGCGACACGAAGAGCGTCGCCATTGTCTGATCCGAGAAACCCGAATATGGGGTTTCCCTCTGAGTAGAGCGAGTGGGTAGAAGGTGGATGCAATGGTGATGGCTTCAACAATGTAATGGCAGGTAGACGCCACCATCGCCCATCAGAGTTCCGTTTTCACCGGAAACCCCACCTCCCCAACACACCGTCGGTACTAGCCGTGCAATCTAGGGATCCGCCACAACCAGTCGGCCGACCACCTCTAGTGGTCGAGGAGGCCAACACCGCCATGCCCGAGGCCGTAGCCCCGACTTCCTTGTGCCGGGAGACAAACCCAGGAGACCGCGTGTCATCGTCGGAGTCGACGAGACACAACAAGTACTGCAGCCTGGGTCACGGCCTATTCGAACCAATCTGAGTCCAGATTGGGCCCAACCAAATTTTTTCGATTGTCGGTAGCAGATCACATACTATGGAAAGGCCAGGCAATCGAAGTTGTTTTTTTTGCGGACAAGGCAAAGCAATTGATCAGGGTTTATTTTATTTGTCCACTTGTTTTCAAACACTTGGTATTTTTTTCTTTGCCAGATCAATTGCGACCTATGAAGTGTCTAGGAGTTATTGAAGTACACCGCATGTATACCAAGAAATTATATGGAAAAAGGTGACATTGCATTACGACTGAAAATTAACATCAGAAAAACAGATTGCACCTACTATTACTATTACCAGGTTGCAAATGCAAAATTTAGGTGTTCGCACACGAACACATCACCATGTACCGTTGACGCATGGGTGATGCACCGCAGCTCACGTCAAAGGAGACCCGTCGGAAAGCGCGGTACACAAGCATTTCGTCGGGCATTTTGTAGACTCGAAACCCCACATGCCCTAGAGGGACCCCGTCTGGGAATGCGGCAGCTATGGGCTGCCCTAGATCGACTTGATCGCCCCCAGGGCCTCGAGGTTTGCCGCTCCGCAACAAGAAGAACGAACGTAGAACGACGACGAAGGATAACAAAGGAAGAAGGTCAAAAATAAAAAGTGGTAGATCATTTTTCTCGATTGTGCATTGTTTGATTGACCGTCACTTCTCATCTATTTATGAGGCGGCTGGACTTCAAGTACAAGAAAGGGACTCCAAATCCCGTCCAAATCTTTTGAAAATTAACAGAACTTGGATTTAGATAAGTCTGAGAAATCAGTTCGGTTTTAGCTCTCACAGGCCACAATTGACCTCGGATGAAGATGCGCCCAAAAGCATATTTAACAGTTTCGACAAGACGAGCAAATTTCAAGTTGAATATTTTCTATTCGAGAGCATCTTGAAGGCCGAATAGCTCGCGCAAAACAGATAATTACTGGCGCTACCCATCAGACATTAGCTATATGAGTGTCTGATGGGGTACACCACTTTTTGGCTCGTGACAGGGCCACACTCTGGTGGCTCTAACTTTTGCATACGATCTTGCATTGAGACGACTTTTATATCAAAATTGATCTTTTCAACAAGATGAAGAAAATTATTTTATAAACTTTTTCTCATATGAGGATGTCTTGGAGGCCTAATCGGCCGAACAGTACTCTGCATACAAAATCCTAATACTTTGAGCATAACTTGGGGCCTCGAGATGAGATTGGATGGCCATGAACTGAACTTTAAATATGTTCATGTTGACAATACGAAACGTTTTCATGTAGATCACTTCTCCGTTTGAGACCATCTTAATTGGTCGTGTCAACACATGCCCCACTATTTTTTGGCAAAGCTTGTGTGCCAAAAAATAACTTCCATGGAGTTTGTTCGAAGCACGATGTCAACACCCCATTGGCCATTATCCTTATTCTTTAGGATGATAGATGTATATCATCAATCTATACTCTTAGGGCAATAATTGTGTATCGACCATTAGCAGCAGAAGTGAAACTAATCGAATGTATGATGATGTGGTAATACCCTTGCATGATATAAGAAATAATATTGCATCCATGGATTGAAGTAAACCCTAAAGAGTAAGCAATCATACTCGAAAATGAATTCCAATGCATCGGCATCAATGGCATAGCTGAAGAGTATGAATAATGTCTGCACCGAAGATTTTGTGCAAACCTTTGGCTTGCTTGTTTACAGTTTTCATGTTTCTTCTTCTGCTGCTTTGTGGCACTTCTAGCAATGGAAGCTTGCATATAATTCTTATTTTGGATACTTCCTTTGGGAACCCATGTCATGTTCGTCTTTTCAAGTTCCTGTGCACTAAGGTTTTGCAATTTCTTCATTTGTCAATGTGATGAGCCGAATGGGCGACTCTGCTATGATTTTGTTTGATGCAGTGGCAATTATAATTTTACCTTGTGCACTCTCAACTTTTTCTCTTCAGATTTGGCACTTGATTGACTTATCTCATTGTTTTTAGTAGCCAATGTCAACACTTTAATTGGCTCTTTTTCATTTGAGAACAAATCTGAAGTAGCACTCTTACGACCATCTCTTTTCACAGGTAACTTTGCTTGACCACCTCTTTCTTCATCCTTGAGCTCTGGACCAATTCCTTATCATTGAACCGGTCTTTGAAGCATGGTTGTTCAAATTTTGATCTTCTTGGAGCTGCATAATAGTGGTGAGATGGTCTAAAATAAGATGGAGAATGTGCCACTGTATCATACATTTCCCATGATGGATATGGATTTACATGAGCACAGGGAGATATCCACGGCATTGTCATTGGCGGCCCAAAATAAGGATATGAATACACTACATTGGAATTTCTCATTTTGACAATAGCGATCCTCAGATATGTGCCCTCATTTTGCCAATAGCAATCCTCATATTTGTGCCTAGGGGGTGATCTTGACGCTTTTGAATTACTTGGCCCATAAGAAATCGTCTCCTCACTTATCTTCTGATATTTTTTAATAGTTGTGCAAAAGTGACTTTCGGCTTTTTACCATTGTGCTTACCTCGTCCTTTGCTTGCATGGATCTTTGGATTTTTTTGTTGCCCCTCAGCACTTGGTGTGTTCATTGAAACTTTGATGGAAAGCTTCCTTACTTGAATATTATCATTGTTCTCTTGAACAACTTCCTTACTAGAAAGGTTGATCACATTATCCGCAGTTTTTACCTTCTCATATTTAAATGGATCGGCTTGAAGCAGCCGATGCGAAAATCGGTTGCCATTAGGGCCAATCATAATAGACTGGTCATCTCTTGGTGTTTCAAGAAATTTCAATCGTCCTCTTTCAACAGCCGATTTAACTATTTGACGAAACATGTTGCAATCCTCAAAACTATGCTTGAACGAATCATGCAACTTACAATACATTTGTCCTTGGATATATGGCTCAACATGATGATGAAGAATTCGAATATAATTATTTCTCAACAATAAATCAAAGATTTGATCATGCATATTTGAATTGAATGTATAATTTTTAATCTCTGGCCAATCTTGTTGTGAGAACAGCTTTGGAGTTGAGCAAATGAATGGTTCAGATTTGAGATCTCTCCATTCGGCTGTGAATTTACTTTTGCATTCTTTTTCTGATGTCATTGGGTAAGATATTATACTAGCATCAGTTTTCTCAAAAGAATCTAACCATGGCTTTAAGTTTCTGAAACAAAAATAGTTAGAATATATGTTCCTCAATTGAGACCAAGTGTAAGCCAAGTATGAAACAAGCAAAGTTACCCATGTAAATATAAAATCTAAAGACAACAGGAAAAACTTTGATTATAATTTTTTTTTACTATTGGTCTTTCTGAATGGTGCAATATGTTGACTGATCTGCTTTGTGACAATCTGATTGCTAACAAATAAATTACAGTTCTTCATTGGTCTCTCAATATTGCTTATGAAGATTTTTCTAATAGATGTATCAATATCAGTGTTATGACAAAATCCGAATATAGGTAAGTTTCTTGGTAAACATACATCTTCAATTAGGTTGGGAGAGCACGATGGTGGTGTGACTTGAACAAAATCTTGCTCCATCTTTGGATGGCTGCCCAGCACCTTTTCATCACCTTTTTCTTGATTCTGTGCTTCGTTATGTTGAAGATCCTTGTCAACCGAACCTTGTTCGGCTACTTGTTCTTGTCCTTGAGGTTTGTCATTTTCTATGGCACATAACTCAGAGGGCAGGAAGTAGATTCCATTAACTTCAGAAAAATCAAGCACGATGGTTTTGCTATGCTTGCCATGGCCTTTCTCAATAATTCTTGCCTCTTTGAACTTGATGGACTCGGAATATATACTTCTTGATTCGGCTTTTTCAACCGAAGCACTTTCATGTTCCGAATCATCGTTCATTTAATTGATTCTACCAATTGGCAAAGCTTTTGTTAGCCAATTATCTATAAATTCTCTCTTGGCGAAGTAATTGCACCCTATCGCGTAAAGCATTAACTCTCCTCTCAATTTCAGCCTACTCTAGATTAGTTT
>LR738711.1:189416103-189437053 GCA_902687465.1 Secale cereale | reverse complement strand
TAATTCCAAATACGATGAGCATCGAGTGTGGCATCACAGCCAGATGTCCACCCAGAGGTCGATGCGGAAGGGGGGGGGTAGGGAGGAGGAAATCATGAGGTGCAACAATAACTAGTAGGGTGTGCCGCGTGGAGCTGCTAGAGGTTGACATTTTGGATGGAGTGAGCTTGAGGGAGGGTGCAGCTGGAGTGGGCAGCGCATGTGGCCACCGCGTGCACGCGTGCAGGTAACAGCTACAGGTAGACCTTCGAGGCCTCAATTTGGATCAAAGGGAGATGAGTTGCGAAGATGTGATAGTTTCTGCCGCACCACGGTCAGGGTCCAGCACTATGACACTGACGCGGGAGCAAGCAGTCATAGCAGGTCGCGGCAGATCTGAGGAGCAACACATTCGCCGCTGGCATAGACCACAAAGGAACTCCATGTCGTGCCCGAGAACCACACTCTACGCCGCGAGCACAGTCCCCACCACTGCCACCGATCCGCGAGCAGGGCTTCGCGATGCGACGTCGCTCGGCTGTGGCGGGAGGGGTTGTGTCCGCCGAGTCGCTCACACAGAGAGGCGCGGTGGCTCACCCACCTCAATAATAAATATTGATGTAGAAGATAACAATAACCATTAATTGAAGGAAAAGTAACGTATTTTATAACCAAGCTGCCCATAAAAGAATGTAGTTGACTGATAAAATTTAAAGATCAAATTCACAATTTGATCCTCTTAGAGATCCAAATAAGATGAATTATAAAATCTTAAAGGGTGCAACACATGCACGGTGGGTCAAACAATATTATTATGATTATTCGCTCTATATTAAATGTTTACGCGTTGTATCAGATGGAACTGGAGAAATGAAGTTTATATTCCAATATTACTTCAAACATCCAGCCTCAGCCACACCCTCTTAAACTTCTATCCTATTAATCTGGTCAACTAGATAATTATTGGAATACTCCATAAGAGAGTACAAACAGCAGACCATGCATCATGTCAAACATATGGTGACAAGTTGACTGCGACACACTGGAAACTCCCGCCATCTACTAACCACAATTCCTATGCATGCTCAAAGGTGTTCTGAGACATTTCCACACCACCTATCACGCGCTTAAATAGATTCACTGGTTATATATTTCGTTTTTATGAAGAAAAAAAAATAGATGCCAATATAAGCGTATAAGGTATGTAATAATGAACTTTCCTATCCAAGAGAAAAATGCAAAAGATATCGGTTTGGTAAGTGCTTGCTCCATGTCCGTTTCCTACGATAAAGTCTCGTGTATGGGTCCACACGTCCGAGATGTGCAGGAGGTACACCAAGTACGCATGCAGCTCACAACCCACCGTGCATGGTGTGAGAAAAAGGAAACACGATGACGATGTACCATGTACTATGAGATGTGGTACATATGCTGCACTACCAGCTAGCCTGTCTCGTCTACAGCCACTAGTAGTTTAGTTGGCCATCATAATCTAGCCTACTCTAACTAAGTGTATGAGCAGCTGCAGATATACATCTGAGCAAGTTTCCTAGAATCCTCATACAAATGTCGTAAGTCCACAAATTAAGCATGAAATAACATTATGCACTCATACAAAACAATAAAGAGGTTGCAAATGTAACGATGCAACAGAATAAAACACAATAATCGCCCAAACTTTAGCACTTAACTAATAAATTATCATGCACCTGCCCACAATTATCACGTACCCACACAACCTCGTAGACGAACTATCTAAGCCTGGTTCAGATTAGGAACTGGGTTCGGCACAGTCAATCCTTACATAAAATATCCTGCGAGGCGATGGGACTGCCCCCATGTAAAGGTACAACTAATTGCTCCCCACAAATAGCAACCAAATTGTCCTCATAAAGTCAACCAAATCTAATAGGGAGTACTAAATATTTTCAGATTCCTCGTCTCATGGACACGCAAAGCATTTACCCGTCCCAAGCAGATCAAAAGTAAAATGGAATCTGGGTAAAAAGCATAGGAACAATAGTAGATGATATGATTGCATTGACAGACAGGCAGTGTTGGGTTTGGGCTGGGCTGGGCTGCATCACGTACCTTTGTGGCAGCGAAATTACTCCTCGGATCTCGCCCTCCGCTGCTCACCGGCGCGGCAGCCGCTGCCGTCTCTTCCTGCTCCTCCTGCAGTCTCCTCTTACGCTTCTTCTCCTCCTTGGCCCGCCTCACGATCGCGCACAGCGCCTCGTCGCCGTCCACCACCGTTTGCTCGTTGCATCCGCTATCACCGGCGGGGGGCACGTCCAAGGGGGGCGCCGCGGCGAAGAGGTCAGAGATGGACCTCTTCTTCGGCGGCTTCGCCTTCCCTGGCGACCTCCTCGGGGACGGCGCCGCCGCCGCCGCCGCAGCAGCCACGGCGGAGGCCAGCTCGTCCGCCCACCACCGGAACCTCGGCGCCTTGATAGGCGGGAGATGTTCGATGCCCAAGGGACGCCGACCCTCCGCCGCCGCCTCGCTCCTCATGCTCGCCGCGTACCCCCTTTGGACAAATCGCGAATGGAGATCAGGAAAAAAGAAACGCACACACGACCACCATAAAAGCCGACGAGACAAGTCTGCGCACACCGACCTGATGGAGAACGCGGCGGCGGCGGCCATGGATGCGACGTCGACGCGCCTCCTCCGCGCAAATCTACCTGCGATTTCTCAACGAGCGTCCGTGTTGCGGGGGAGATGAGGAGGAGTAGACTGGAAGGAAGGAAGGAAGGAAGGAGAGGAAAGCGGCGTGCGTTGGAAAGGGAGGTCGTCGATATCTAAAAGACGCAGCGATTACGATACGGAGTTAATACTTCGAGGCAGGTTTTGATAGGATCGAGGTGAATAATTTACTCTTTCCCGCTCTCCCCACCTTTATTTTTGGTACCTCATTAACTATTTGATATATATTTATTTACTGCCTTGCTGGCGCCAGTGTCGTGCTCGAGAGGCCCACGTCCCATTTACTACTGCGGATGGCGACAGGTGATGGACAGCGACTAAATTGTTTTCCCCTTCAATTCCTGTGGCTGGTGACGTGGCACCACCGTTCGCCGGACCGCATCATGTGATAGCGATCAAGTAGGTGCAAATTGTTGGGCGCACAATGCTCCGCCTACAATACTCGCAACTGCTGGGATCACGTACATTTTTCTTTTGTTTCAAATACGATATATTTGCAAATGCTAGTTGTCATGACTTTCTAACGCATGAGTATTCTTTGGCAAAAGGAAAAGCATCTCATGACCTTCTTTCTACTTGTAAGAACAATCAACATGTGTAAAAAGATGTTCTTCGGTGCGCCGGCATTGTCCACACACATGGCATCTCACGAGTCTACGGTTTGACATTTGCTGCTCACAACACTCTAGTTATCCAAGCAAAAACGTGTGACTTGTTTGCTCTGCGTACAATAAACGTGTGAGAATTTTTTTATTTTTTTTGCAGAAGTTATATTTACATCTCCCTACCGAAAAAGTGTATAGCACATAAAATGTGAGATGTGTGCTCCTGTATAGTGATGAGCACCACGATGTTAGCAATTTCAATCGATAATAATAATATTTTTTGTCATTTGCTGGTGTACTCACTATGTTCGAGAGACTATAGTTTCATGATCGTGCTCATTTAAACACGTATATGGGATAGTTGGCTAGATGGAATGGCAATATCGTCTATGGACGTCGGAGCACCAGCTGCACGTAGCAGTTTTGGTGCTCATGTAAACACATGTATATGCAAGTTGGCTTGGTATGGCTGCAATGTCCATGTGCTCCATTACACGAGATTATGACATGGTGAAAGTGCTCATGACTTTCTAATTAAGCATGCCAAAACTTGGGACTGTTATCTCGAAGAAGCAAGGAATATGACAAAAATGTTTTCTCACAAAAAGATATTTACACCTCCCATCCAGCGAAGTGTATTCGACATAACAATTAAACTTTTGATATATATTATTATCCCTTGATTATAATGAACACCATGTTGTAAGAAATTCCATGCTATAGTACCATTATGTTGTTTGTTGGGCGCTGGAAGTGTCCAAGACTATGCACTGATCTGGTAAACACCATGGGACATTTTGCTAGCTGCATCTGCTGGCAAGTCACACGAACACATGAGATTAGGCGACACTATTGGTGCTCATGTAAACTCGTGCATAGGACAACTGGGGTAGGTGCACTACAAATATCCATAGGTGACATTATAGTAGAATCCAAGCATTGGCTCTCGCAACTTTCTAATTGCCCACACCAAAACTTTAGTTATTATTTGCAAGAAAGAATATAGGAGAAAAACCCATAAAAGATCCTTGCACCATATATCTTAGTCACTATCCCACTTTCTTGAGTTGAGTAGGTTGTGCCAGAAGGCGTGTTTTAAAATCCGCAATATATATAGAGATAAGTCTAGTGGGATATTGAACGTTTGAGAGATACAGAGACAAACGACCTTCTACTTATTCATGTTTTGCGTAAAGATCAATGTATGTTTTTTTTTAAAAAAGGGGGTATTCAATGTATGTATATGATATTTTATTTAACACACACACACATACACACACAGACACACACACACACACACACACACACACAAGCACGCATGCACGCACGCGCGCGCACACACACATTGCATGAAAAAAACTGGATGCACCTGGGTCCTCTTGACCGAGATTTGTCACAATTCAAGGCCCCCTGGCAAACACACGTATATGCAAGTTGGCTTGGTGCGGTTGCAATGTTCATGTACTCCCTCCATTACACGCGATTATGACATGGTGAAATTGCTCATGACTTTCTAACTACGCACGCCAAATCTTGGGACTGTTATTTCGAAGAAGCAAGGAATATGACAAAAATGTTTTCTCACAAAAATATATTTACAGCTCCCATCCATCGAAGTGTATTCGACATAACAATTAAACTTTTGATATTATCCCTTCATTATAATGAACACCATGTTGTAAGAAATTCCATGCTATTGTACCATTATGTCGTTTGTTGGGCGCTGGAAGTGTCCAAGACTATGCACTCCGGTAAACATGATGGGACATTTTGCTAGCGCATCTGCTGGCAAGTCACGCGAACACATGTGATTAGGTGACACTATTAGGACAATTGGGGTATGTGCACTACAAATATCCATAGGTGACATTATAGTAGAATCCCAGCATTGGTTCTCACATTTTCTAATTACCCACACCAAAACTTTAGTTATTATTTGCAAGAAAGAATATAGGAGAAAAATCCATAAAAGATCCTTGCACCATATATCTTAGTCACCATCCCACTTTCTTGAGTTGAATAGTTTGTGCGAGAAAGCGTGTTTTCAAATCCACAATATATAAAGAGATAAGTCTAGTGGGATATTGAACGTTTGAGATATACATAGACAAACGAACTTCTAGTTGTTCATGTTTTGTGTAAAGATCAATGTATGTATATGATGTTTTAACAACTTGGAAAACATCACACGCACGCACGCAATTAAAAATGTTAGTTTTTGACATATACACACACACACGCACGCAATTAAAAATGTTACTTTTTGACATATATTGATGTTAGAAAAATCAACTTAGTTTGAATTCAAAAGGCAACAATCCATTGCAGACTCAAAAGTGAATGCAAAGTTGGATGCACCTGGGTCCTCTTGACCGTGATTTGTCCGAATGCAAGGACCCCTGGTAAATCCAAATTCATTGTATGGAGATCCAGAGCGCACCATGGCTTCATATATACACAATTAATTATTCCAGCGCAAACATACCAAATCAACAAAGAATCTTCTGCATCTATATATGTCCAATATTAATTGCCTCTAGTAAAAAATCAACGATATGGAGGATTTAAAGCAATTACAAAAATATTTGAAAAGATAAATCCAATTATGCCATGAATGAATGCTCATGATACTTCTAGATTTGTAATCCAAGTCAATATTGAAAAAATCACATGTCGTAACAACGGGCACACCATGTCAACAAGACAAGCTTGCTCAAACTGAATTGCGATCAATCCAAAATGTACTTACTTGCGAGTTTTGAATAAGTAAGCGATCAACGAGCGAGGCCACACCAAACATATAATGTAAGTACCATAACTAGAAAATGTATATACATACTAAGGCGGGTCGCGTGTGTCGGGGGCGTTGTGAAAGGAGTGTAACTCTAAGTATTCACACATACCGATCTATCCATTTTGTAGAATTCGGAAGAGTACAATTACAAAGTAGAGAAATTCAAATGATTCTCATAGTGTTCTTTGCATTTAGTGGCTTAGTTGGGATGTGGTTAGGTGACCTATACTATGACGCCTCATGGGATGTTATTTTATGAGGTGCAATTAACCATTTTACTTCCAAAATAGTTGTAGAGTCAATCGAAAGTAATGTGTGACTTATTGGCTAGCTTGTTATATTTAGTAAGCATGGGTTGTTCAAATCGAGCTTGTTATATTTGGCGAGATGTACTTTTTTTTTAAATGAAGGAGGACCCCGGCCTCTGTATCTGGACGATGCATGCAGCCATTTTATTAATTATTCACACAAAATCTTGTTATATTCTGCCAGATGGACTTTTACATGCTAAAAATATCAAACATAATTTTCCCAACGTGTATAAACATAAATAAATTATAGAAAAGCCGATCCAAGGCAATAGCCTCTCTCCCGTACGAGCACAGTGGGAAGATACCTGCAAGTGTGTTCAACTTGTCTGCAACTGTGTTGATGGTATGCATGCGGACGGTGGGCCCGTGTACCTTGCTGTCGGCGAGCCTAGCGGGTGGCGACAAGGATCCGACTTAAGGGCGGATCAGTGATTTCTCTCTCTTCCTTTCGAAGGCAATAGTCGCGCTCTCTTTCTCCCTCTCTATCTCCTCTCTTTCCTCGCATTTCCTTTCGTTACTCTCTCTCTCTCTCTCTACCCACCGGACCTGGCGTGGCCCTGCCTGCCCTCTGCATGTGACTGCGATAGAGTGCTTTTCTTCTTTTCTCGGGTGTTGCTTCTTGGTTGGAGATTCTCGCCCTTGCATGTGATTGGGCGACCATGTAACAAGAGATCTTGCAGGTACTACTACGTGCTGTCTAGCTGGATTGTTGCAAAACATATCATGACCCTTTTGATGAAAAAACATGCAATTATCTAGACGTGTCTCGCTTTAGCTAGCTCGCGCGAGGGAATACCATGTAGACCTGGTCGGTCTTCTTTCCACCACTCAAAATCTACAGATAAATGTATATTTTGTGTTGAAGTTTCGTGAAAGCTAGCTAAAGTGAAACGAATGCTTGGAAGGTTGCGGAAAAGGTAGATATCGACACTCTTTTTTTTTTTTGAAAGATCTAGATATCGACACTCTAATAACACGATTTGTGAAAGAAAAATTATATATGTTATTTCATGGTTCTTGGTGGGTATAATACTTTTTATAGGTGCATAAATAGTTGGAAGGGTGCATGCAGTTAACAATATCAAGTCACTAGTCGTCCTAGGCCGCATGGTTCAGTTGTTTAGGTCGCTTCGTGTTAGGCGTAGCAACTCCTGTTTTTCATGTTTGGCTCCGGGTTGACGGTGTTCTTGCCATCCTCTCAAGGTGGATGGGAGAACCCTTTACAAGAAAGTCAAAAGATAAATAAAACGACCACTATGGGTTCGGACGTTTGGGATTTATTTATAAAGCGGGATGCAAGCCTATTTCAAGACAATATCAGACCACACTACATCTGCCCAGCAAAGGTTTTGATAATTAATTTCTTACCATACCCCCTCCCCCCTCACTTGCAAATATAAGTGTATTGGCTTTCAAAATAATCAAACTACTCTATGTTTGACTAAGTTTTAGAGAGCTAAATATCATACAATACTAGTATCATTAGAATCTATATAATCCACCTACTTTTGTATACAAGCCCACTACTACCTCCGTTCTGGTTTATTGGTCCCCTAGTATTTAGGATCATATTTTGATCATAATGTTACCTAATAAATATAATTTTTACGTAGGAAAAAATATCATAGGAAACTATGTTCAAATACGAATCAAACGGTATTTTTTTCATGACATGCATTAACATTTCGGTAGTTAAATCTATGGTAAAACAATGGGATAAAATATGAAGAGGACCAATATACCGGGATGGAGGTAGTACCCCCTCCATACCAGTGCATTAGTCATATTATGAAAATAAATTAATCCCAAAACACTTAGGCGTGGTGCATCAATTCCCACCTTATTTCTTATTTCTTGACATAATAATGGAATCAACCAATAAGGAGTCAATTGCACAAAACCACCACATTTGCAGCTAGGTTTGCAGAAAACCACCAAGTCGCTAATCTGTTGCAAAAATCACCACGATCCACGTAATCTCGTTGCAAAAAACACTGATCGGGTGATTTGGCCCGTTTGATCGCTTTCTGACAGCTGGGGTCCAATTGTAAGGTGCTGACATGGCAAAAAATTAACATACACACCCCTGAATCTAAAATAAAAAAAGCAATCAAACCCCTACACATCCCTCCCCCTCCCTTGCGCTCGTGAGTCGTGACCCATCCCGGCGCTTCTCGCATCTCCCCTGCGCGACCGCGACTGACCTTCCTCCGGCACCGGCTCCGGCCACCTCACCTAACCCATCGGCGCCGCCCTGACCTGCCGGATCCAGGCACGCACCTCCTGGATCCACCTCGCAAGGCACCATGGGGCGCTGCCCCCTTCCCGGCGAGCCTACATCGCCTCTCCCCCATCCATGTCGAGTCTATCTCCCCTCGTCCGGCATGGCGGTGCACTCGTCACTCTCTTGCAGGTCACTGGCTTGAGCTAGGAGGGCAACGCCATCGTGAAACCCTCGTCCAAGAGAGGCCACGCCCAGGCCCTGGTGGTGGTGCACCGCACGGCATCCCCAGCTGCTCTGAGATGCTGCTTCGGGCACCGCGTCGAGCCAGGGAGGAGCGGCGTCGAGGAGTTGCTGTCGAGCAGTCGCGGGGCCGAGCACTCCCGTCTCCACCGAGCTGGGGGTGCCGCTGCTGCCCTTCTCCAGTGAGGATGCCGCCGGTCTATCACGCGTGTGTGGTTACTCCAGGGGGACGAGGCCATCATCTGGGCACGGCGGCTCAGGACATCGACGGCATCGTCGTCAGGTTGGAGCAAGGCACAGCGGGTGGGCTTCCTGCGGCGGTGACGGGAGCCGGTGGGGGCGGCGTGGTTGAGTCTAGATCGGATCGAGAGCAGGGGTTTGAGAGCAAGGGGTTGATTGCTTTTTATTTTTAGATCCAGGGGTGTGTATGACATTTGTTTGCCAAGTCGGCTCTTGACAGCCTTGCCCCACTTGTCAGAAAGTGATTGAATGGCCCAAATCACCTGATTAGTGCTTTTTGCAACAAGTTTGTTGCTAATGCGGTGTTTTTTGCAACGGATTAAGGACTTGGTGGTTTTCTGCAAACGTAGCCGCAAATGTGGTTGTTTTGTGCAATTGACTCACCAATAAGAGATGTGTGGCGTGTATTCCTTCAATGAGTTGAGACTACATAGCACGGCATGCAGTGGTTAGTTCATTGTATGCAATGATATTAATTAGCAAAGAAATATTAAGTTCTCTCGTTTTCCCCTCCACCTTGGTCGCGGTGCACAAACTAATGACTAATGCACCAGTGCCGAGGGAGTACCTAATTTTTCAAATACCAACAAAACAAAGCTAACTAATAAATAACATGATTAATTGTGTGGAAACCCTCTCATGTTCCCGACTAATTAAACATGTTGCATGTGGTTCCTCTTTTTCTATGGCTGCATGCAACATTTATGTTAATAAGCATCACCGTACGAGGCAAAGTTTTTATCAGTTCTTCTTGGGAAGAGATAGTGACCTTGTATAGCTGCAAAATATATTTTTGATAGTGGCCTTGTATTTACAACCAGATGGAGTACCTCTTACGGATTGTACAAGAGTAGTGTTCGTCTTATATTCATGCATGTCGTCGTGTTTGCTCCTCATAATAGTGTTATCGATCTAAATTCTGAATATAATTCATCTAGTTGCTCCAATACTCAGCTACAATTCTTTTCAACAATATGCTATTGATGAAATACAACAGAAGAGGGAGCATACTCCACTAGTAACCCACTATGCCACAAAGTATAATTCGCAATTTGCATGAGTTTCCCCAATTGTTTCGTCTCACTCTTGTTTGGTTGGAGGTACTAATAAAACAAAATAAATGAGAATCTTGGATTGTACATGATATACAACCATCTATTAGGACGAAGAGATTGAGAACTCAGTAGGAATTACAACTATGAGCCGATGCTCCAATTCACAACAGCTGGCTTCGACCTCAGCGCTCTTGAGCTTCTTGCCACTTGGTGGTCTTTTTCCATTTTGTTTATGCTTTCTTTTGGGCGTTGTGGTGATGCCCCAATAGATAGCTTTTTATTTTCGTTGAGAATCTTACGCTACTTGTATGGACGTGGTGGTTGCTTTATTTATAAAGCAAGGTGAAAGCCTGATTCATAGTCCAATACACACCATTGTAATGAAAGTGGAGAGGCAGAAATGGAAGAAAAAACTAAAGAGAAGTTCATAACCCTTCATCAAAAATTGCGCTATCACCCCCTAGCTATGAATTTCTATTAACCGGAGGAGGGCTTCAACAACATAATTCTTATTAGATGCCAAACATAGGACTATGAATGAAATAACACTTGTCAAGTACAATCTAGGTACAAAATCCCATTCCAAATGTTGTCAAACACGATGTAGGGTTCGTCATCTATACGACACTGAATCCGTTCCCAGGCCCTGTACAAACCACCAGTCACATTATGAGTTGGCCATGTTTGGAATCATTGTTCTTAACCATCAAGCGGGGGTTAACCTAAAATTACTATGTTTGTGAGTACATCCTTCATTTGGGACAACTAATTTCCACTTTTGTCGCCGCACAACCCACAATTACAATATTTTGGAATAATTTCTACAATCCATATAATAATTTGTTCAGTTATATGGAGGGAGAAAAGTGATGGGACAGGACAAAGACATGCATTAAGGTACGCTATGTTATTGTCAGATTTCATGTACATGACTTTTGTCGCGGCACAACCCACAATTGCAATATTTTGAAGTATGTTGTTTTAGATGCATCACAGATGAACATATATGGGAAAAAAGTAAATGCACCGTATTTTTCATGAATATTCTAGACATCATCCGGGAGATTGCTACCAAAAACTTCTATAGAAGTTCCAACAGAAATATAATGGCATGTAACTTATTTTAGTTTGGAGGGACACCAAGAAAGAATAATCACATTCAAAAATCCTCTGTATATCTTCATGTTGTGTTCGAAATGGGATCTTGGCATGGTCTCACAACAAATACAACTTCTTTTTTGCGGCACACCTTGACATAAATAAAAGCCGCACCTGTTGTGAGAACTCTACCTACTTAATGAGAGAATCACACCCTCTAGATATGATGGAACATACAATACACACGTATTCCCTCCGTTAAAGAGTGTCAAACTATCTAAAAGTTTGACCGCATTGGTGTAAAAATATAGGAGTATCAACGTTTGTGAAACCAAATAGATATATGATGAAAATATATTTTATCATGAGGGAAAAGTTGTTTTTTTAAAAGAGCAAGCGACAAGAAAATCCAAATAGCAGGATCAACATAACCAACGATGAGACCCGTGAGGAGGTGCGGTCTCCCGCGAGGAAGAGTGGAACATGGGAGACAGACCGCCCCACATGAGACATGAGGCCCTGCTGCCTTCCGTGCCCTACTCATCCTCGGAGGAGTCAGTGACGTGTCCGTCAATGGTGGACATGAGGTCCACGAAGAAAATGGTGGTGCCTACACTATCGTCGTCCCACCGGGCCGCCGGATAGTTCATCAGTGGTGCGTACGAGGCGCAGCTGGCGTTGTTCTCCTCCGGTCGCATGGAGCTGCGACTCTGCGGCAGCCGCTCCGCTCGAGCGCAGATGGCCACGTAGATCGCATGCTGCTCCGCGACGAAGTTGGTGTTTGCCGCGGCCATGGCCATCACAACCTCCTCGCCCCGTGCGCTCGCTGTCGATCTGGCCCTCCGCCAGCTGGTGCTGCCCTAGGAGGAACATGTTATAACGATATTCCTCATTTGCGCCTGCTGGAACGCCGACATAGGCACCAACGGAGGTTGCACCTCCGCCATGGCGGCGTTGTAGTGTGTGTGCGCCTGCTCTATGGTGAAGCGGGCACCGGTGCAGCGTCGTTGGAATCCGTCACCATTGAGGGCCGTCCTCGTTGTTTGGCAGGGCGGCTCTGCCAGACGGTCGCAAGGGAAGCCACCCCGTGCTTCGTCAGCATGGAAAGACTCTTCCATAGAGCTTCGCCGTCTGCAGTCATGGCAAATGTGGAGCGGCTTGTGTTGTGACGTGGAGTTAGCTTGGTGTGGCCGCCTTTAAATAGGAGATCCCGGTGAGGCCAGACGTCCGCGTGCGTGAATGCATGGCATCTGAGTGAGTTTCTCGACCGGGAAGCCAGCTTAATGGCGGCATACAAACGAATGGTACATTGAATGAACGTGGTAGTTATTCGTCCCGTCCTGTCCAGTAACGTATCTCCGGCGTTGAACAGGCGCGGACGCTGGGGACGTGTCCCGGGCGGTGCCCTCGGCCGGCGCACCGCTTCAATGACGGATGCAGTGAGAGGTCTCGTCCGCTCTGGGCCTGCAGGTTCAATGTGGAGCGGCCGCTCTACAGCGTCACAAATATTGGCAGCTGGCACAGGCCAACAACGCACGCCGGAGAGGGAGGATGGTGCTCAAAAACAGGCATGGATGTTGTCCGGACGCCCGGAATGCCCTCCCCCATCCCACAGTTGTATCTGGTTTGCAGGAGAAATGGTGTCCGGACTGCCTTTCGGGCAGATGCAAGATCATGTTGGATCATACAACACGTCCGGACCGCGCTGTCCGGATGGTTACAAGTGGTTCGAGGGTCGGCATTTGAGATGCCCCAAGTATCTTATTTTGCTCGTACCCCTTTGGGTTTAGAAGGTTACTCACCAAAATCAGGTATTTTGCTAATAAAACTTCACCAACCCTGCCATCCTCTATCTGTGTTAATCACTCTTGACCATTTCTCTCGGTTGCTTGATGTACACAGTTAATATGAAAACTAACTCTCTCCCTCTCCATCCCGTTGGCCATGTATTACAATAATTAAGGCGTTTTTAGTGTACTTAATGAGAAGAAAAAAATCAAACTATTAATGATGACCTTTCACTACTAGGAAAATGCTTATAGACAGTAGCATAGTAGTAGCGTTTTTTATAATAAAGCGCCGCTAATACTTATCAGTAGCGCTTTTTATAAAAAAAGCTACTACTATGCACTTACCTGTAGCGCGGTTTTAGTAAAAAACGCTACTACTACAATTGTCAGGCCGTTGCCGGCAGGCTAGCCATAGTAGTAGCGCTGTTATGTATGAAGCGCTACTGCTACCGGGCGTAGCAGTAGCGCTTTCTACATATAAGTGCTACTACTACGGGCTCTTTATCCAGCTCAACGGCCCGCGCTCGACCTCTCTCTCTCACTCCCCCGCCCTCACACACTCACTCGCCTCTCTCCGTCGTCGTCGCCGCCACCCTGCCCCGCGCACCGCCGTCCCCCGCGTCGGAGCTCTCCCGCCGGCCACCCTCACCCGCGCCTGCTCTGCTCGCCCGCCAGCCACCCTCCCTCGCGCCAGCCTCCTCCCCCGCCGGCCACCCTCGCTCGCGCCGGCTCTGCTCCCCCGCCGGCCTCCTCCCTGCGTCGGCCTCCTCCCCCGCCGGCCTCCTCCACCACCGTGAGGTACTCCTCCTCCCTCCGTTCAGTTCATTAGGTTAGGTAACTTAGGTGAATTTAGTTAATTAACTTAGGTGAATTTAGTTAATTAACTTAGATATTTTTTAGTTAGGGAAGTAGGTTAGGTAACTAATTAAGTAGATGCTAATTTAGGGCAGTGGTGTTTAGTTTATAGAAAAATTCAATATAGTTTTTTTACTATTTTTAGTAAGTGTTTAATAGAATTAGTTAGACAATTAATAGAACTAGTTAAACTAGTTTATTTTTAGTAGGTACTAGTTTATTTTGAATTAATAAAACTAGTTTATTTTTAGTAAGAAAATTTAGGTATATGAGATTTGATGATCTAATTAAAATTTTACTATAGAAGTAGTTTATTTTTAGTAAGAAAATTAATAGAACTAGTTTATTTTTGTAGTTAAGCCAATTATTCCCGCATCGACGTCGACGATGCCTATCCCGCATCCTCGTCGTCGACTCGGCGGAGGAGGCCTGGGCTTGGTGAGGAGCCATGTCCGGGAATGGGCTCCGCCGGGCTGGTACTGGGAGGTGCTACCTTCCGGGGGGCGTAGCTTGGTGAGGATGTCCAAGTGGCCGGCCACTTGGGCAAGAACGTCAAAATTTGAGTCCGGATGAATTAGTTATGGTCAAACTGTCAATCAGCCGATGGTGAAACTGGGAGGTGCGGTAGTACCGCTTGGGAGGCCGGTAGTACCGCTTGTGGTGCTCAAGGTACATGCCCAAGTGGCCGGCCATGTTTGCAGGTTACACCTCCTATAATGGCCTATGTTTTGACGGAGTGTTGATTAATTTCCATTCCGGCAAATTTCAGGCGCTCGATATGTATTTTTTTTAGCAAAGGTCATGCCGGATTTTGCCGTGAATTCTGGCATGACTTGTGATAGAATATGTAGGAAATATCGAGTGGTCTGGATTTTCTCAAAAAATAATTAAACGACATTTCGGGTTAACTTTAAGTCTGTCGAGGCTCCACTATATATGAGAGGACGAAGAATCCCGACTATTGTTTGGGGCCGTTTCTCCTTCTTCTCCTTCTGCTAGACCTTTGTTATGCACTAGGGGAAGGAGGAGTAACGACCATCACCGACGGTCGAATATATACACCACGTGAGCTTAGAGTTTTCAAGAAAAGACTCGACAGACCGATAGTCAACCCGTGATGAATAATAATGATTTAATTTAGGTTTTTTTAATACATATATTTAATTGTACAAGTTTAATATTTGAATTATGAACATAGGAAATATCGTACTCGGACGACGAAAGTCTCCCGGGGGAGTGCGACTGGTGCCACGACGACCGAGGTCTGTGCGGCAGGCCTCACTTGGACGAAGATCGGCGCTTCAGCATTAAGCTCGAGGAGACCTTCGATGTTGAAACGGTACACAACAACAACAACAAGTGTTTTTTTCGTAATTAAGCACGACTTCAACTATTTCAACGTGTAATTTTCATCTTTTACAATTCGACTAGCTTATCCCATGCCATGCAAGACGCTATGTCTTGGAGAGGATGGGTTTTTTAAGACCATGAAAGTATGGAAACAAAGAAAATTCACCTAAGTACCCATCATGGTATGAATTTTGAAGTAAACATGTACAATTCTGAGAGCGTAACCAATTTTGGTTGCAAAAAATGGGAAGCACTTTGCAAGATGTATGGTTTTTATGAGGGTATGCTTGTCACCATGGATCTTGGTGATCCTGACATCGACCAAGACAATGTGAACATTTGGGTCCTTGTTGATACGCTTCCAATTCTACCGCTATGTGAGTTTCTCAAACATAGTTATTAACTAATTTATATTGTTTATTTCAAAATATTTGATAGCTTATATTCATTGACAACTTATTTTCATTGTTAAAAAAAGTGCGGAACATGGTAGACAGAACCTACTACACTGATGGCTCTGAGTTAACTTATCAGGAGAAAAATCATCTGATTACATTTTGTACTGATCTTGAGAATTACAATATCTATTATCAAACTCCTCCGCATTATGGTGAATACGTGACACTAGTGCATGTGTTGAATCACGGTAATATCCTTGGAGATGCCATGGTAAGATATTTTACTATTACGACATCCGTGCATCTTTTGCATAAATTCTTTTAAAATTAAGTACATTGCTAACTATGAATTTATTACTATTTTTTTCAACAGAAATCCCGTCGGATTGTGTGCCTCATCTGATATATCAGAATGGTCGCCTTGATGTTTTGAACATACAACCAAGTAATCCTACGAGTCACACAAGTCCACATCGGATTTCTAAAACCAGTGAAGACATGACAATCAGATAATGAAAAAAATGTATGGTCAGTCGTAGGGAGGTTCTTGGAAGCAAGATTGTGTGAAAGGCAAGAATTGGAGACAGGATAATCTCCATTCTCCATAACGGAGAGTCAGGGGCTATCTTGTTTTATGCTATTTTACCTAGGAGAAGGTAGTAGGTCCTAGCTAATACTCATGATCATGTGCTAAGAACAACTAAGTAGGATTGGTTAGATGACTATGACGATGATGTGGTATGGAGTAGAAGTTGTATGATCGATGATGATGAGTGACTTGTTATTATGATACCAATGATGAATTATTTATTATGATGATCGATGATGCATGATGCTAAGTTGTTATATGAGCATGATGAGTTATTATATATATATATATATATATATATATATATATATATATATATATATATCAGTAGGTGAAATGAACATGGATTGGATTCAAGTGGAGGCAACACGTGGTGCACATCGAAAGTACTACTAATCCAAACTAGATCAAGTTTGGATTAGTAGTACTTTCAACATGCATCACATGTTGCCTCCACTTGAATCTACTCCACGTTTATTTCACCCAAGTTATATATAATAACTAACCATGGTCATAAAATCATACGAGAAAGTACTGTATATAAAATCACAACGGAAATAAGCTGTATTTTTAAAAATACAGGAAAAGTTAACAGCAACGCCTTTTAGAACAGGCGCTACTGCTACTTAGGTATAGCAGCAGCGCTTTTTAGAACAAGCGCTACTGCTAACTAGGTATAGCAGTAGCGCTCCCATGCCAGCACTACTGCTACTAATTAGCTGTAGCGCCTCAGTGGTAGCGCTGATACCAGCGCTACTACTAGCTATAAAACAAGCACTACTATTAGGGTTTTCCTTAGTAGTGTTTGCTAAAAATAATATGTCAGTTCTTGTAAATCTAAGGCTGCACATAATGAAAATATCATAAGTGGTATCATGCATATCAACTATATGCAATTTTGTTTAAGTGGCATAGAATTAAATGTAGAAAAACTAGGTTGAGTATTATTCATGATACCACATCATATTAAATGATGTTTTATTATGTCATGCTTGACAATAAATTAAGTCATCTATGATAGCAACATATGATACTATACACTACGGATGTAATATCATACTCTAATATCATATGCATGATACCCATATTTTGCCAAGCTCCAATGTGTGTGTTGGGAGGAGGGGGGGGGGGGGAGTGATAATTTCTCTCGTTTTCTGAAAGCACTCGGTTTCTAAATTTAAAGTTCATTACTCCCTCCTACCTAAATACATGGCGTATAAACTGAGTTAAAAAGTCAAAACTTTCTATGTTTGACCAAACATATCTTAAAAATGTGGAGGTAAAAAAAATACCAAATCAATATCAATACATTAACTATTAGATATATTTTCATAAGGTATTGATTTAATATTATAGTTTTCCATATTTTCTATTATAATTTTGGTCAAACTTAGAAAACATTAACTTTTTGGCTAATTTTATACGTCATGTAATTGAAGACAGAGGGAGTAATAATGTGCAGCCTAAAATTTAGATTTGGTAGTACATTATTTTGATCACTTGAATGCAAATACGGACATGTACATGCGTTCCCAAAGTATGGGAGGATTTAGATCATCTTTATTTTCGAAAAGTAGGTTGAAACCCCCGGCCTCTGCATTCTGGGATGCACACAACCATTCCTCAAGTTCCTCCATCAGGACCAAGTCGATGGAACTCTAGTGTAGATTTTTGCCATCTCCTTGAGGCGCAAAATTAGAGTTTCTTGTTGTGCATGCGTGGCGGTGAGATCTGTGTCAATTGCTTCGAATCTATTCAAAAGTTGGGCACATGTATACCTGGCCTTGGGCAGCCCGGCCCGGCCGAAAAAAGCCCGATCCGGCCTGGCCCGAAAAAGCCCGACCTGGCCCGGCCCGACCTTGTCCACAGGTTGGGCTCGGGCCTAGATTTCAAGCCCAGTGGCCGGGTCGGGCCGGGCCCAGACCCGTCATTTTTGCACATTAGCAAAGAGGCCCGGCCCATGGCCCGAGGCCCATCGGACTTTTAGTGTGATGTGCCGGGCTCGGGCCCAATTTTTAGGCTCGACAGCCGGGCCGGGCTCGGGGTTTTTTGCGACGGGCTTTGGTAGGCCCGGCCCGGCCCAGCAGATGGCCAGGTATAGGCACATGCATGAACACATCCCGGCTATCATCAACAAGGACAAGGTGGCTGCAATAGGGGAGCAGCGACAGCGGCCCGTCTGCGGCTTGTGGGGCTGTAGTAGTTGCTTCGTAGTCTAGAGATCTCGATGTAATTTTTTATTATATTTAAGTGATTTGTATTTTTGATGAACTTATATATAAAAGATCTATATCTTTTTTGAAAGAAATGGTAAGAATATGCTAAACACTGGAGACATGGATTTACGCATGAAGTTTTTCTGCATACGTATATTTGCCAATAGCTAAGGCCAACTCCACCACGCGACCCGAAACGGACGTCCGCTTTGCCTTGATTCTGTCTGTTTGGGTAGGGCGATGGGGTCGTGTCCGGGCAGTTTTTCGGATGCGGTGGCCGTGCGCCCAACGCGCGGACGCATCCCGACCGCATCCTGTCCGCGTGCATTTTTCTTTACGAGTCCTTCAATTTTTTCCTTCATTCATTTTTGGTACATTGGAATACATCACCAAATTTTGACTAGAAAAGCAAGACCAATAAAACAAGAACCACAAGAATACATTTTAGAAGATATACAACTTCCATAACTACTCCCTTGAGTTGGGTTAGGGCCAACTCGATGCACTCATTGTTGATCTGCAGAGGAGTCTTGATCTTGCGTGCTTCTTTTTTCTTCGAGTCTAAAGAAGCAGAGGTTGCTTCCTCGCATCTAGTCTCATATCTAGCCTCTATTCTAGCAACAAGCGCACTAGTCTCATCTCTGCCATCTACTCTAGCTAAAACTGCACGAACATCTATTAAATTACGCGCTATCAATATATCGATGTATTCTTCTTCTCAATACCAAAACTTGCATCCATGCTACACAATAAAATTTTAAGTTGGCACAAATAGTCAAATCTGAGAGCACAACCAAAGCTAATAATAACACATACCCCATCATTTAAGAACTTGATTAACACCCATCTCGGATGTTCCGGCTTTGTAGACGCGCGGCGCACGACCTTTTTTGGGCAGTCGTCCCACTTAATGAGTGGCAACGGTGCGCCGACGAGCTTTTGGGCTAGCACCGAGCCCGGCCAACCGCCATTCGTGTATTTGTCGGCGGACCACCGACGGTGTAGATCCGAGCGGTTAGAGGAGGAGCCACTGCCTGCATGCGGCCTTGCGGCCTTGCCAGGGCCTTCCGGCCCGGTGCCCGGCCAGCCCATGGCGCGGCGCGGCCTCCCGCAGCCGGGCGAGCTCAAGGCCGACCGGATCCGCCCCAAATCCGGCCGGCGAGTGCGCAAATGAGGTGACCGTGGTTGGGTAGCTCAGGGATGCAGAGGGGAGGGTGCTGGGTGAGCGCGCGGCCGAGCTGCAGAACTGCAATGGCGACGGCGCCGGCGGCGAGGGGAAGAGTGGGGAATGGTCGGGAAGAGTGGAGGGGGTGCGGCCGGAGGGAGGGAGGGGGGCGGATAGAAAAAGGCGTCCCTGTGCCACCGACGGGCGGGCCATGGGAGGACACGCGCAGACGGTCCGCGGGTCCATGTGCTGTCCGTTTCACCCCAAAAGCGGTGCAAACTTGTGCCGGGATGGGTCGAAATCGGACAGAAAACGGACATTTGTCCGTTTGGGGCCGCGCATTGGGCCGTCTGGTTCGTCTGTTTTACCCCAAACGGACGCACGTGGACAGGATGCGGTCGGGGGATGGAGTTGGCCTAAATGGGTCACAAATATAAAAAGACTACCTCATCGATCAATCCCGAACTTGGTATGACATGCACACTAGAAGAGGAAGAGTGTCCTACTCTCCTTGTACCTTCGCCTGATCACATGTACACTGCTCCATAGTCCATACAACGACTGGACGACTGCACAGCACTAGTTGAACTGTTGATGCCGACTGCGTCTCTATAGCCGAGATGACACCTAGACGACTAGCTATAGCTAGCTACGAGTAGCCAGTACTACTACGGCACTGCTAGTTTACTACAGCTGGCACTGCTATTCTACAATAGTGTCATTCAGAATCATGCGTCTCGACTCCTTCACCACCGATTCAGCCTTCTCGACTATATGTGCACGACGTCAACGTGGAGTTTCTACTCCGAAGCTCAAATCTAATAAACCCTTAACCAGTGAAATCAAAATAGTAAAACCGTCATAAAAAACAATGAATATTTCTCGAACAAACATCGTTGAATGTTCTATTTACGTAAAAAGTTACTTGAAAAAAAAAACATTGCCAATTCTTTGGGAGTAAAAATATTAAATCAATGCTCCGGAAAGAGTATTTTTAGTATCACCCCGCGTCGCTCCCAAGAGGGGCGACATGGGCGGACCCTAGCGCGGCCGCCACCCGTTCTCCCTCCGATCCTACTCCCCCCCCCCCTCCGAAGGACGCATTCGGTGTAAGGCCGCGAGGCCGACGGCGGTGGTAGGTTCCCATACTCCTCGCGTGGTTGATGTCGGCGGAGGGGCCCATTCTTTCTCTCGTTGCAGGATCTCCGGCTGGAACTTCATGGCGGCCTTGGACAACGTGGTTCATCTGGCGAAGATGGGCACCGAGGCGGCGGCCTCGGATTTCTCCGGCAACCTCGTTTGCTGCTGTGGCCACGAGGACCGCACGGTGTC
>LR738711.1:189402828-189413872 GCA_902687465.1 Secale cereale | reverse complement strand
ACTCATCCAAAGTACTCGCAAGCAAAGATCTATACTACATATGCAATGATAACAATGATATGGGGAGTATCTGTGCAGTTTGAACTGCAGAATGCTAGAATAAGAGGGGGATAGCTAGTCCTATCGAAGACTAAGCTTCTGGCAGCCTCCATCTTGCAGCAGTAGAAGAGAGTAGATGGTAAGTTCACCAAGTAACATCGTATAGCATAATCTTACCGGGCGATCCTACCCTCTTCGCCCTGTGGGAAAGCGATCATCGGATTGTATCTGGCACTTGAAAGAGTGTGTTTTATTAAGTATCATGCTCTAGTTGTCATGAGGTGGGTATACAACTCCGGGTCGTTCTGTTACCGTGGACACGGCTATTCGAATAGATTACTTCCCTGCAGGGGTGCACCACATAACCCGACACGCTCGATCCCTCTGGCCGAACACACTTTCCTGGGTAATGCCCGGCCTCGGAAGATCAACACGTCGCAGCCCTACCTAGGCCCGGTAGAGAGGTCAACACACCAGTCTAAATCCTAAGCGCGCAGGGGTCATGGGCCATCTCCCTTTGCACTCCTGCACGTTGCGTACTGCTACTTCTCGAGCTTGTGTTGTATTCCCTCGAAGAGGAAAGGGTGATGCAGCACAGTAGCGTAAGTATTTCCCTCAGTTTTTGAGAACCAAGGTATCAATCCAGTAGGAGACCACGCGCGAGTCCCTCGCACCTGCACAAACAAATAAGAACTTCGCAGCCAACGCGATAAGGGGTTGTCAATCCCTTTACGGTAACTTATGAAAGTGAGATCTTATAGAGATGATAGTTTGATATTTTTGGTATTTTTGGTTATAAGAATAGAAAGTAAAAGCGGAAAAGTAAATTAGATTGTAGATTGATATGTTGAGAATAGACCCGGGGGCCATAGTGTTCTCTAGTGGCTTCTCTCATGATAGCGATATTCTATGGCGGGTAAATAAATTACTGTCAAGCAATTGATAGAAAAGCGAATAATTATGAGACTATCTAGGCATTATCATTATATATAGGCATCACGTCCGACACATGTAGACCGAAACGATTCTGCATCTACTACTATTACTCCACACATCGACCTCTATCCAGCATGCATCTAGAGTATTAAGTTCATAAGAACGGAGTAACGCCTTAAGCAAGATGACATGATGTAGAGGGATAAACTCAAACATAATGATATAAACCCCATCTTTTTATCCTCGATGGCAACAATACAATACGTGCCTTGCTACCCCCTACTGTCACTGGGAAAGGACACCGCAAGATTGAACCCAAAGCCAAGCACTTCTCCCATTTCAAGAACTATAGATCTAGTAGGCCAAACCAAACCAATAATTTGAAGAGACTTGCAAGAAAATTATAATCACACATAAATAGTTCAGAAAAGAACCAAATATTTCTCATAGATAATCTTGATCATAAACCCATAATTCATCGGATCTCGACAAACACACCGCAAAAAGAGATTACATCGAATAGATCTCCTCGAAGATCGATGAGAACTTGGTATTGAGATGCAAAGAGAGAGAAGAAGCCATCTAGATACTAGCTATGGACCCGAAGGTCTGTGGTAAACTACTCACATCTCATGGTGAGGCGATGATGATGATGTAGAAGCACTCCGTGGTAGATACCCCCTCCGGCGGAGCTCCGAAACAGGCCCCAAGACGCGATCTCACGGGAACAGAATGTTGCGGCGGTGGAACTAGGGTTTTCTCTATTGTTCTGATTGTTTCGGGGTACGTAGGTATATATAGGAGGAAGGAGGGCACCGGTGGCCAGACGGGGTGCCCACGAGGCAGGGGGCACGCCCTATAGCGGGGGCGCGCCCCCACCCTCGTGGACGCCACATCAGCCCTACTCCGTGGTTCTCAAGTCTCCCGTGCGTATTTTGCTCCAAAAATATCTCTCCCGAAGGTTTCATTCCGTTTGGACTCCGTTTGATATTCATTTTCTGTAAAACCCTAAAACAGGCAAAAAAACAGCAATCTGGACTGGGCCTTTGGGTTAGTAGGTTAGTCCCAGAAATAATATAAAAGTGTATAACAAAGCCCATTAAACATCCAAAACATCATAAATAAAAGCATGGAACAATAAGAAATTATAGATACGTTGGAGACGTATTAAGCATCCCCAAGCTTAATTCCTCCTCGTCCTCGAGTAGGTAAATGATAAAAACAGAATTTTTGATGTGGAATGATAACCAACATAATTTTTCAATGTAATTCTCTTAATTGTGGCATGCATGTTCAGATCTGAAAGATTCAAGACAAAAGTCTATATTGACATCAAAAATAATAATACTTCAAGCAGACTAACAAAGCAATCATATCTTCTCAAAATACTATGTCTAAAGAAAGTTATCCCTACAAAATCATATAGTCTTGCTATGCTCCCTCTTCATCACACAAAATATTCATATCATGCACAACCCTGATTTCAGCCAAGCACTTGTTTTCATACTCTATTCTTTCAAACCTTTCAACTTTCACGCAATACATGAGCGTGAGCCATGAACATAGCACTATGTGGAATAGAGAGGTGGCTGTGGAGAAGACAAAAAGGAGGCAGATAATCTCACGTCGACTAGGCGTATCAACAGGCTATAGAGATGCCCATCAATAGATATCAATGTGAGTGAGTAGGGATTGCCATGCAACGGATCCACTAGAGCTAAATATGTATGAAAGCTCAACAAAAGAAACTAGTGGGTGTGCATCCAACTTGTTTGCTCACGAAGACCTAGGGCATTTGAGGAAGCCCATCGTTAGAATATACAAGCCAAGTTATATAATGAAAATTCCCACTAGTATATGAAAGTGACTAAACATGAGACCCTCTATCATCAAGAACATGGTGCTACTTTGAAGCACAAGTGTGGAAAAAGATAGTAGCAATTGTCCCTTTTTCTTTCCTTTTTCTTTTCTTTTTTTGGGCCTTTCTTTTTCCTTTGGCCTTTCTTTCTTTTTTTCTTCTTCTTTTTTTTTTCCTTTTTTTTGGAGGGGCTTTCTTGATTTAGCCTTTCCTCACATGGGACAATGCTCTAATAATGATGATCATCACACTTTCATTGAATTACAACTTGATACTAGAACAAGTATGACTCTATATGAATGCCTCCGGTGGTGTATCGGGATGTTCAATGAATCAAGAGTGACATGTATGAAAAATTATGCATGGGGGCTTTGCCACAAATACGATGTCAACTACATGATCACGCATGACAATATGACAATATGAAGCGTGTCATATGAACGGAACGGTAGAAAGTTGCATGCCAATATATCTCGGAATGGCTATGGAAATGCCATGATAGGTAGGTATGGTGGTTGTTTTGAGGAAAATATATGGTGGCTGTTTTGAGGAAGGATATATGGTGGGTGTATGGTACCGGCGAAAGTTGCGCGGTACAAGAGAGGCTAGCAATGGTGGAAGGGTGAGAGTGCGTATAATCCATGGACTCAACATTAGTCATAAAGAACTCATATACTTATTGCAAAAATCTACGAGTCATCAAAACAAAGCAATCAACGCATGCTCCTAGGTGGGAGGTTGGTAGGAGTTAACCATCGCGCGCCCCCGACCTCCACACAAAGGTTGACACTTTACAAATACCTCATGCTCTAACTTCGTCACATAGCGGTTCACCATACGTGCATGCTACGAGAATCACTAACCTTAACACAAGCATTTCTCAATTTCATAATAAATCCACTAGCATGACTCTACTATTACCATCCTCATATCTCAAAACAATTATCAAGCATCCAATTTCTCGTTTATATTCAATGCACTTAGTGTGAAAGTTTTTACTACATTGATATTGGATGTCTATCATGTGAAGGCTAGTTTTATATCCAAAGCACATTACCATGCTGTTTTAATAGACTCTCAAAAGGATATAAGTGAAGCATGAGAGATCAACAATTTCTACAAAATATAATCACCACCGTGCTCTAAAAGATATAAGTGAAGCACTAGAGCAAAAACTATTCAACTCAAAAGATATAAGTGAAGCACATAGAGTGTTCTATCAATTCCTAGGCCATATTTAACTCTCTCAAATAGGTGTGTTCAGCAAGGATAATTGTGGCAAACTAACAAGCAAAGACTCAAATGATACATGACGCTCCAAGTAAAACACATATCATGTGGTGAATAAAAATATAGCTTCGAGTATTGTTACCGATGGATGAAGATCAAAGAGGGGATGCATTCCCGGGGCATCCCCAAGCTTAGGCTTTTGCTTGTCCTTGAATTTTACCTTGGGGTTCCTTGGGCATACCCAAGCTTAGGCTCTTTCCACTCTTTGTTCCATAGTCCATCAAAGCAATACTCAAAACTTGAAAACTTCACAACAGTAAACTTAGACAAAAATCTCGTGAGCTCCGTTAGTATAAGACAACAAACCACTACTCAAAGGTACTACAATGAATTCATTCTTTGTTTATATTGGTGTTAAACCTACTGTATTCCAACTTCTATATGGTTCATACTTCCCAATACTACTCATAGATGCATTGAAATAAGCAAACAACACACGAAAAACAGAATCTGTCAAAAACAGAACAGTCTGTAGTAATCTGCAATTTTCGCATACTTCTGTAACTCCAAAAAAATTGAAATAAATTGGTAAACGTGAGGAATTTGTCTATTAATCTTATGCAAAAAGAATCAACTAAATAGCATGCTCCAGTAAAATTTGGTGACCATTCTAGCGAGCGCTAACGATTCTGTTTTTCACAGCAAGATCATATAAACTTCACACAAGTCTTCCCAAAGGTTCTACTTGGCACAAACACTAATTAAAACACAAAACCACATCTAAACAGAAGCTAGATGCAATATTTATTCCTAAACAGAAGCAAAAACAAAATAAAATAAAATTGGGTTGCCTCCCAGCAAGCTCTTGCTTTATAGCCATTAAGATCGGCTTGAGATTTCAATGATGCTCACATGAAAGATAAGAATTGAAGCACAAAAGGAGCATCATAAAGCATGTGAAAATCACATCTAAGTCTAACATACTTCCTATGCATATGCATTTTATAGGAAAACAAATTAGCAAGACAATCAAGATCTAGCATATGCAAGGAAGAAGAAAGAAACAAGATCAATCTCAACATGTAGAGAAGTAATTTAGTAACATGAAGATTCCTACAACCATATTTTCCTCTCTCATAATAATTGCATGTAGGATCATAAGCAAATTCAACAATATAGCTATCACGAAACATATTCTCAACACGATCCACATGCATATGAAGTTGACACTCTTCCAAAATAGTGGCAGCAACATTAACTCAAGTCATGACCTCTCCAAACCCACTTTTATCAAAAAATTCATAAGATTGAACATTCTCCAAATATGTGGGATATAAAGTTGACACTCTTCCAAACCCGCTTTCAGTATTATTAAAAACATTATCATCAATCTCATATTCATCACGGGGCTTAAATAAATTTGCAAGATCATAAGAAGAATCACCCCAATCATGATCATTGCAACAAATAGTAGTCATAGCAAAACTAGCATCCCCAAGCTTGATGTTTCGCATATCATTAACACAATTGGCATTAAGAGAATTTATAATAACATCACTGCAATCATGCTTTTCATCAAAGGAACTATCAAGTATGGGTGCAATAGCAACGATCTCATGTTTAACATAAGGAACTATAGCAAATTCATCTTTATAAATATTCGCATTGTGGCCACAAGAATAGCAAGCATCATGTTCATCAAGGGATATTTCAATAAAATCATCGGAATCATAATTATCTATAGATTCATGCATATCATTATTTTCCTTCAAAGCAGCGGTGATTCTTTCAATAAATTCTTAGCAATATTTAAGTATATCAAAAATTTCAGATTCATAGAGAGTAATATCATACTTTTCAATCAAAGAAGCAATTTCATATGCACCCTTAAAAGCAACGAATTATTCAATTTGTTCGATATCGTAGTAACTATAAACACCCTTTGCATAAGAGGATAAGATTTCATTATCATTAAACTCACATAGGTAGGGGAGGTGTTTTCTAGGGTTCTTAGAGCAAGAAGTAAAATCACAAATTTCACAAAGATTCCAAGCATAACATAGCAATCTATTTATGTGATCCCATAAGAGTCTCCCTTTTTCAGACAAACAGTGACGCACAAAATGAGCATGCTCATCTAAAGATTTCCCATCAACTAGGCTAGTTGGGGTTTCAGCACGAGAGCATAAGGATCAAAGATGATCCAAATAGAACACTTTAAGGTGATCCATAACAATAGATTTTTAGCAAGCAAAGATGCAAGCAAATAGAAGGCACATGGCAACACAAGCAGACAGAAAGCCGAACGGAAAAAGGGCAAATAAAACGGCAAGGGTGAAGTGGGGGAGAGTAAAACGAGAGGCAAAAAATGTAATGCGAAGCATAAGGGTTTGTGATAGGTACTTGGTATATGACTTTTGCATAAGCCTCCCCGGAAACCGCGCCAGAAATTCTTCTTGCCACTTCTCGAGCTTGCGTTGTATTCCCTCAAAGAGGAAAGGGTGATGCAGCACATTAGCGTAAGTATTTCCCTCAGTTTTTGAGAACCAATGTATCAATCCAGTAGGAGACCACGCGCGAGTCCCTCGCACCTGCTCAAACAAATAAGAACTTCGCAGCCAACGCGATAAGGGGTTGTCAATCCCTTTACGATAACTTACGAAAGTGAGATCTGATAGAGATGATAGTTTGATATTTTTGGTATTTTTGGTTATAAGAACATAAAGTAAAAGCGGAAAAGTAAAGTAGATTGTAGATTGATATGCTGAGAATAGACCCGGGGGCCATAGTGTTCTCTAGTGGCTTCTCTCATGATAGTGATATTCTACGACGAGTAAACAAATTACTATCGAGCAATTGATAGAAAAGCGAATAATTATGAGACTATCTAGGCATGATCATTATATAGGCATCACGTCCGAGACAAGTAGACCGAAACGATTCTGCATCTACTACTGTTACTCCACACATCGACCGCTATCCAGCATGCATCTAGAGTATTACTTCATAAGAACGGGGTAACGCCTTAAGCAAGATGACATGATGTAGAGGGATAAACTCAAACATAATGATATAAACCCCATCTTTTTATCCTCGATGGCAACAATACAATACGCGCCTTGCTGCCCCTACTGTCACTGGGAAAGGACACCGCAAGATTGAACCCAAAGCCAAGCACTTCTCCCATTGCAAGAACTATAGATCTAGTAGGCCAAACCAAACCAATAATTCGAAGAGACTTGCAAGGATATTATAATCAAACATAAAGAGTTCAGAAAATAACCAAATATTTCTCATAGATAATCTTGATTATAAACCCACAATTCATCGGATCTCTAGAAACACACCGCAAAAAGAGATTACATCGAATAGATCTCCTTGAAGACCGCTGAGAACTTAGTATTGAGATCCAAAGAGAGAGAAGAAGCCATCTAGATACTAGCTATGGACCCGAAGGTCTGTGGTAAACTACTCACAACTCATGGTGAGGTGATGATGATGATGTAGAAGCACTACGTGGTAGACCCCCCCCTCTGGCGGAGCTCCTAAATAGGCCCCAAATGGGATCTCACGGGAACAGAAGGTTGCGGCGGTGGAACAAGGGTTTTCTCTGTTGTTATCATAGTTTCGGGGTACGTAGGTATATATAGGAGGAAGGAGGGCACCGGGGGCCAGACGGGGTGCCCATGAGGCAGGGGGGCGCGCCCCCACCCTCGTGGATGCCACATCAGCCCTACTCCATGGTTCTCAAGTCTCCCGTGCGTATTTTGCTCCAAAAATATTTCTCCCGAAGGTTTCATTCCGTTTGGACTCCGTTTGATATTGCTTTTCTGTAAAACCCTAAAACAGGCAAAAAACAACAATCTGGACTGGGCCTTTGGGTTAGTAGGTTAGTCCCAAAAATAATATAAAGTGTATAACAAAGCCCAATAAACATCCAAAACATCATAAATAATAGCACAGAACAATAAAAAATTATAGATACGTTGGAGACGTATCAATTACTAGGAAAAGGCCTAGGATTAAAGTTTCCTCTATAAGCATTGTTACAAAAATTATACCTACCAACAAAATTCACGTCCAAAGATTCTTTGTTATTTTCAATCAAAGTGGACAAAGGCATGTCATTAGGATCAGAAGAAGCACTCTTAGCAGCAAATAATTTCATAAGTTCATCCATCTTTCCACTCAAAACACTAATCTCTTCAATAGCATGCACTTTTTTACTAGTAGATCTTTCGGTGTGCCATTGAGAATAATTAACCATAATATTATCTAGGAGTTTGGTAGCTTCTCCTAAGATAGTTTCCATGCAAGTGCCTCCCGCGGCCGAATCTAAAAGATTTCTAGAAGAAAAACTCAAGCCAGCATAAAAGTTTTGAATAATCATCCATAAGTTCATACCATGTGTAGGGCAATTACGTATCATTAATTCCATTCTCTCCCAAGCTTGTGCAACATGCTCATGATCTAGTTGCTTAAAATTCATAATATCGTTTCTAAGAGAGATGATCTTAGCAAGAGGGAAATACTTAGAGATAAAAGCATCTTTGCACTTATTCCACGAATCAATACTATTTCTAGGCAAAGAGGAAAACCAAGTTTTAGCACGATCTCTAAGCAAAAATGGAAATAACTTCAATTTAACAATATCGTTATCCCTATCCCTTTTCTTTTGCATATCACACAAATCAACAAAGTTGTTTAGATGGGTAGCAGCATCTTCACTAGGAAGGCCGGAAAATTGATCTTTCATAACAAGAGTCAACAGAGCAACATTGATCTCACAAGATTTAGCATCGGTAATAGGAGCAATCGGAGTGCTAATAAAATCATTATTGTTGGTATTGGAGAAGTCACACAATTTGGTATTGTTCTGAGCCATAGTGACAAGCAAGCAATCCAGCACACAAGCAAACAAGAAGCATGCGAACGATAAACACACGGTAGAAGAAGGGCAAATAAAACGGCAAGGGTGAAGTGGGGGAGAGGAAAACGAGAGGCAAATAAATGTAATGCGAAGGATAAGGGTTTGTGATAGGTACTTGGTATATGACTTTCGCGTAAGCCTCCCCGGCAACAGCGCTAGAAATTCTTCTTGCTACTTCTCAAGCTTGCCTTGTATTCGCTCGAAGAGGAAAGGGTGATGCAGCACAGTAGCGTAAGTATTTCCCTCGGTTTTTGACAACCAAGGTATCAATCCAGAAGGAGACCACGCGCGAGTCCCTCGCACCTGCACAAACAAATAAGAACTTCGCAGCCAGCGCGATAAGGGGTTGTCAATCCCTTTACGTTAACTTATGAAAGTTTGATATGATAGAGATGATAGTTTGATATTTTTGGTATGTTTGGTTATAAGAACAGAAAGTAAAAGGGGAAAAGTAAAGTAGATTGTAGAGTGATATGTTGAGAATAGACCCAGGGTCCATAGTGTTCTCTAGTGGCTTCTCTCATGATAGCGATATTCTACGACGGGTAACCAAATTACTGTCGAGCAATTGATAGAAAAGCGAATAATTATGAGACTATCTAGGCATGATCATGATATATAGGCATCACGTCCGAGACAAGAAGACCGAAAAGATTCTGCATCTACTACTATTACTCCACACATCGATCGCTATCCAGCATGCATCTAGAGTATTAAGTTCATAAGAACGGAGTAACGCCTTAAGCAAGATGACATGATGTAGAGGGATAAACCCAGACATAATGATATAAACCCCATCTTTTTTCCTCGATGGCAACAATACAATACGTGCCTTGCTGCTCCTACTGTCACTGGGAAAGGACACCGCAAGATTGAACCCAAAGCCAAGCACTTCTCCCATTGCAAGAACTATAGATCTAGTAGGCCAAACCAAACCAATAATTCGAAGAGACTTGCAAGGATATTATAATCCCACATAAAGAGTTCAGAAAAGAACCAAATATTTCTCATAGATAATCTTGACCATAAACCCACAATTCATCGGATCTCGACAAACACACCGCAAAAAGAGATTACATCGAATAGATCTCCTCGAAGACCGAGGAGAACTTGGTATTGAGATCCAAAGAGAGAGAAGAAGCCATGTAGATACTAGCTATGGACCCGAAGGTCTGTGGTAAACTACTCACAACTCATGGTGAGGTGATGATGATGATGTAGAAGCACTACGTGGTAGATCCCCCCCTCTGTCGGAGCTCCAGAACAGGCCGCAAGATGGGATCTCACGGCAACAGAAGGTTGCGGCGGTGGAACTAGGGTTTTCTCTGTTGTTATGACAGTTTCGGGGTACGTAGGTATATATAGGAGGAAGGAGGGCACCGGGGGCTAGACGGGGTGCCCACGAGGCAGGGGGGCACGCCCCCACCCTCGTGGACGCCACGTCAACCCTACTCCGTGGTTCTCAAGTCTCCCGTGCGTATTATGCTCCAAAAATATCTCTCCCGAAGGTTTCATTCCGTTTGGAATCTGTTTGGCATTCCTTTTCTGTAAAACCCTAAAATAGGCAAAAAAAAAACAGCAATCTGGACTGGGCCTTTGGGTTAGTAGGTTAGTCCCAAAAATAATATAAAAGTGTACGACAAAGCCCATTAAACATCCAAAACATCATAAATAAAAGCATGGA
Source organism: Secale cereale (assembly GCA_902687465.1). NCBI lineage: Eukaryota > Viridiplantae > Streptophyta > Magnoliopsida > Poales > Poaceae > Secale > Secale cereale. The sequence continues at coordinate 189,403,195 of LR738711.1, read as the reverse complement.
ACAATAAAAAATTATAGATACGTTGGAGACGTATCACGTACATGGCCGGTGAGCAGACGTAGCAACCTCCATTTCAAAGGAAGTTACGTTACGCGGTCCAACCCGGCGCGTGCCGCTCAGTCGCTGATGTTTGGAAGGCTTTGGTTGATACCACGGTGCCGGTTGCCCATATCTTGTCCCGCGTGGCAGGTAGTGCGTATAAGGCCAATGACCCAACTCAGATCAAATATCCAAACTCGTTAAGCGTGTTATTATGAAATAACCCCGGACAACGACCATGGCCAGGTCACCTCTCACCTCGGTGTCTCAACCTACCCTGTCGCTCCACCACAAAGAATCACTCGGGGGGGGGGGGGGGGGGGGGGGG
>LR738711.1:189381605-189402736 GCA_902687465.1 Secale cereale | reverse complement strand
GGGGCGTCGGGAACCCAGGCCCACCACTACCTGGATGGAACCAGTTGTCCTTTGAGCCCCAACATCGGAATCACTTGTGGGTACTCTACGAGCCGACCCGACTTTAGTCACATCATGTAGCATGTAAAGTATGTATATAGTATATACCCGTGATCACATCCCGACGTGATCATGGCCCGATAGTATAGCATGGCAGATGAACAATAATGTAGGACCACTGATGGAATACTAGCATCCTATACTAAGCATTTAGGATAGCAGGTAAAGGTATCAATATTTGTAGCAACAATGACAGGCTATGCAACAGAATAGGAGCCATCGAGTCATCAACAGTAGCAAACCTAATGCAAGAACAAGAGAGAAGAGAGTGGGCGATACCTGGTTGATCAAGTGGGGTTGGCTTGCCTAGAAGCTCTGCAGACAGACATGGACCCTTGACGGTGAAGTAGACGATCACCGGTTCAACATCGGTCTAGGGGTCTACCGGAAAGGAAGTAACAGAGGGGGGACACAATAAATAATAGAGCAATCAAAAGTGTCACAAAGCAAGACATGGCAATACGCAGCGCTAGGGGTGACCTAACGCAGTACTAGATCTTATAGGTGAAGGGGGAAAACATCCGGCAATGTTTTCCCGAAGTTTGTCGTTTTCGCACAGATGAACCGGAGGTGGATTGTTGCACGTTCTCTATGCTAGGGACATGGGGTGAACGAACTGTATATTCAGATTTGTCTCATCGTTCTGAGCAACTTTTATGTACAAAGTATCTTCATCTGAGTTACGGATTATTTTATATTAATTTTTCAAAGTTTTAATTCATTTCCAACATTATTTTAATTAAAAATTAAATGTCAAATTGCTAGATGTACCCAGCACAGTGTACACAAAAATGTACACTGGCTGACATGTGGGACCAGGGAGACCCAGTTGACTAGTCAAACTTTGAATGGTCAACAAGGGGTGGGACCCCCTGTCATTGTGTGCCTAGTTAACTAATAGTTTCAGTTAGACTAATTAGGTAGTTAACGGGTGAAAACACAAGTGCTCCCTGGGTGATTTTGGTAAGTAATGTCAACATATCTCTTGTTGGACTAATATTTCCATCTAGTATATTTAAGACAAGTTCAACAGATGGAGTGGCATGGACCAGAGGATGTGGAACCCCTTCAAGATGTTAAGGACAAAGGATTCGCTCAAGCTCAAAGCTCAGGATTATACATTTTTTTATTTCAGTGATCCAAGATCACATTGAGTCCATAGGAAAGCCAATACTATTAAAAGGGGATGAGGTGTTGCTTAATGGCTTGCTTGCTCAAAATGCTTAGTGATATGCTCCAAAACCCTCAACCACTTTCCCACATCCACATATGTCCCAAACCAAAAGTCAAACTCGGCCCCAATGAAAATATATATCCGGTGCCACCGAGTTCATTTGATATAGCCACTGCCAGAAACACTAATCATTTCGGTCTCACCGAAAGGGATCTCGGTCTCACCGAGATGGAATTGCAAACTCTCTGTTGTCTGTTGCAATACTTTCGGTCTAACCGAGTTGTGCAATCGGTGCCACTGAGTCTGTAATGCAAACTCTCTGTTGCCTCTTCGTAACATTTCGGTCTCACCGAAATGAGCGAATCGGTCCCACCGAGTTTGCCTGACCAACTCTCTGTGTGCTTATTACCAAAATCGGTCTCACTGAGTTTGTGTAATCGGTCCCACCGAGATTACGTTATGCCCTAACCCTAATGAAATCGGTCCCACTGAGTTGATCATATCGGTCCCGCCAAAATACTTAACGGTCACATTATGAACTAAATCGGTCTGACCGAGTTCTTTGAGTCGGTCCCACCGAGTTTGGTAAATTGTGTATAACGGTTAGATTTTGTGTGGAGGCTATATATACCCCTCCACCCACTCTTCACTCGTGGAGAGAGCGATCAGAACATAGCTACACTTCCATCATTCTTGTTCGAGAGAGAATTACCTACTCAAGTGTTGAGATCAATATATTCCACTCCTACCATATGAATCTTGTTATCTAGCCTTCCCCAAGTTTCTTTCCACTCAAATCCTTCTTCCACCATATCCAAATCTGTGAGGAGCTGTTTGAGTGTTGGGGAGACTATCATTTGAAGCATTTGAGCAAGGAGTTCATCATCAACACATAGTTTATTACCTTTTGCAGAGTGGTGTCTCCTAGATTGGTTAGGTGTCACTTGGGAGCCTCCGACAAGATTGTGGAGTTGAACCAAGGAGTTTGTAAGGGCAAGGAGATCGCCTACTTCGTGAAGATGTACCACTAGTGAGGCAAGTCCTTCGTGGGCGATGGCCATGGTGGGATAGACAAGGTTGCTTCTTCGTGGACCCTTCGTGGGTGGAGCCCTCCGTGGACTTGCGCAGCCGTTACCCTTCGTGGGTTGAAGTCTCTATCAACTTGGATGTACGATAGCACCACCTATCGGAACCAACAAAAAACATCGTTGTCTTCACTTGCGTTTGCTCCCTCCAAACTTCTCCCTTTAACTTCATATGCAATTGTTTCACATTTCGCTGCTACACTCTTAGAATTGCATGTGTAGGTTGATTGATTGTCTTGTGCTAAGTTGCTAAAATCTGCCAAGAATTAAAATTGGGAAAAGGCTAGGTTTTCGTTTTTGTCAAGTGGTCAAAGTTGAATGCTTTACTTCAAAATACCTATATACTCTTGTCATGCATGCTTGTTGTTTATTGTGAAAGTTAAACATGTGCTAAATCTCCATTCAAACATCAAGTATGTTAAAAGCTGCCACTTTTCTTGCTAGAGTCTATTCACCCCCCTCTAGACACATTTTCTTCCCGATCCTTTCAATTGGTATCAGAGCATTGGTCTCCATAGCTTTGGTTTAATCACCATTGGAGGAAGATGGATGAGTCTATGTTGGGGAGTATTAGACGTAGAATGCCTATGCTTGATGGAGAATATTTTCATGAATGAAAAAAGGAGATGCTCGAGATCTTCAATGAATATCATTTGAGCAAGTACATTGATAAGCCTTACATGCCTCCCATTGATGCTTCGAATCCTACTCTCAATGAGAAACTTGACATGGTTCGGAATCTTAGGACGGTTAATCTTATCACTAAAGGATTGCATAGAAACTTGCTTGTATGTTTGCCAACTCTTGAATGTGCTTATACTATATGGAGATTCTAGAGGAACAATTCCCAAATTATTCCTTGAAAAATCTGGATAAGATTCTCCATAAGTCTATTGCCCTAAATAAGATGAGTACCAATGATCCTAAGTTTGGTGATTGTTTGTTTGAGCTTCGTGAACTTATGCTTGCCAAAGAAGATGTTGGAATAGTTAGCAATATCATTTCCGAAGTCATTAGAATTTTATAGAGATGAACATTGTTACAGTCATACTTCTAATGAATCACTCTCTCTAGGTGTTGACCAACCACATGACGATGAGGAACATGGATGCTATGATGAGGAAGACGATAGTGAACTTGATGAAAAATGTGACATTTTTTTCTTATGGCAATTCTTCATGGTTACGCAGCTGGAGGAAAGGAATGGGTGCTTGATAGTGGTTGCACGGATCACATGACCGGAGATAAGGACATGTTTGATGAGCTTGCTAGAAATGATGGTCCACGGAAGTATGTTACCTTTGGTGACAACTCTAAGGTTAAAGTTGTTGGCCTTGGTAAGGTGGCCATATCCAATGATAGCTCAATTAAGAATGTCATGCTTGTAGAATCCCTTGGATATAATCTTCTCTTCGTGTCTAGATTAGCTGATTTTGGTTTAAATGTGCTATATACTCATGTAGATTGCCAAGTCTTTCGTAGAGATAATCACAACATGGACTTTACCGACATACGTAGAGGTGACCTATACATTGTTGACTTCACTACGAAAGCCCAACCCCGCACTTGCTTTATTGCTAAATACTCAAAAGGTTGGTTATGGCATAGAAGGTTAGGTCATGTCGGTATGCAAAATCTTGATAAGCTAATTAAAGGTGATCATATCCTTGGTGTTAAAGATGTTATTTTTGACAAGGATAGACTTTGTAGTGCTTGTTAAGCAGGAAAACAAGTTGGAGGAAGTCATCCCATCAAGAACATCATGACTACTAGAAGACCACTTGAGCTACTTCATATGGATCTTTTTGGTCCCAACGCTTACAAAAGCCTCGGTGGTAACTCTTTTGGATTACTCATTGTTGATGATTTTTCAAGATTTACGTGGGTGTTATTTCTTGATGATAAATCACTGGTCCAAAAGATCTTCAAAAACTTTGCTAGGAAGGCCCAAAATCAATTTGAAATGAAGATCAAGAAGGTTCGCAGCGACAATGGAACGGAGTTCAAGAACGCAAATGTGGATACCTTTCTTGACGAATAAGGGATCTCACATGAGTTCTCGGCTACGTACACGCCTCAACAAAATGGAGTTGTTGAGAGGAAGAACCGGACACTCATTGAAATGGCAAGGACAATGCTTGACGAATACAAGACGCCAAGACACTTTTGGGCGGAAGCGGTTGAGACAGCTTGTCATGGAACAAATCACTTGTATCTTCACAAGATTCTCGGCAAGATGGCATACGAGCTTCTCACCGGTTTCCTACTTGGTTACGGCTCGAACTCTCACACTTACCGTGTCTACAACAATTTCACCCGAAAGGTTGAAGAGATGGTAGATGTGAAGTTTGATGAATCTAACGGCTCGCAAGTAGAGCAATTGCCAATTAATGTAGGAGATAAAGATCCTTTGGAAGCAAGCCAAGACTTGTCTATTGGAAAAATCCGTCCAACGGAGGTGAAAGAGAGTACTTCGTCCGTCCATGTGGAAGCCCCTACATATCGACAAGGTGAACCTCAAGTTGACTTGGAGGCATCCACAAGTGGGACACGCCGTGACGAAGGAAACGAGGATGTGTATCAAGATGAACCTCATCGACCTCCTTCTCCACCTCCACAAGGAGACAATAACACCAACAACAATGAAGAAGGACAAGAAGAGAAAGAAGACGATGAAGAGGATGTTCCACCCCGACCCAAGCAAAAGCTTTCACGAGTTAGAGCAAGAATTGCTAGAGGTCATCCCGTAGAGCAAATCTACAATGATATCCAAACGGGGAGAATCACTCGCTCTAAATCTCGTTTAGCTAACTTTTGTGAACATTACTCTTTCATATCTAACCTTGAACCTATGAAGGTTGAAGATGCTCTTGATCATCCAGATTGGGTGAATGCCATGCACAAAGAGCTACGCAACTTCGAGAGAAACCAAGTGTGGACATTGGTCGAGAAGCCCGACAACAACCACAACATCATTGGTACCAAATGGGTGTTTCGCAGCAAGCAAGCCGAAGATGGTCAAGTGATGGCTTCTCGCCCCTCGTTGGTTACCCCAAGTGGAAGGTTGAGATGTAGCGTAGCGGCAAATTTCCCTTGGCAAAGATACCAAGGATCGAATCCCGTGAGACTCCGAGGGTTGACAAGTAGGTGTCAACGGCGCCAGAAACTTAGCGGTTGACGGGACCTGCACACAGATACAGATAATTTTGCTCCCAACGAGTACAGAGAGGTTGTCAATCCCTCCGGCCTTGTTGTTTACAAAGGATCAAACACAAGAGATAATAATGATAGCTATGACTGCAACTAGGAAATAAAAACAGGAAGTAAATAGAAGGTGTGATCAGCGGTGGTAATATGGACCGGGGTCCCATGATGTTCACTAATGATGTCTCTCTCCCAAAAGACGATAAAACAGCAAAGCGAGGTAAACAAATTACAGCTGGGCAATTGACAGGATTATGTGCGCAAACCAATGCTAACTATGCTGCAAAGAAAGGTAGAGGCTCAAAAGCATGGGCGGTACGCCAAGGCAAGTAGACCAAAATCCATCTGCATCTACTACTAATCATCCACCTTGAGATATCTATCCAGAACATCTCGCTGGTATTAAGTTGCGAATCCCACCCAAAGTGTAAACTCAAAGCAACAGACAACTGCATTAAAAGAACTTTGCGTAAAGTAAACAATCCTTGCACCCGCAAGTACAAGCACCGTTGTTTTCTCCCTTGTGGCAACAGCACATCCCCTAGACTCATGTTTCTGTCACTCAAGCTAGTCATCAGGGGGCATGAACCCACAATCAAGCATAACGCTCCCTCTTGGAGTTACTACCTACTACTTGGCCAAAGCAATAAACAGCAACGGAGAACATGCAAGAATTACTCAAGAACAAAGATATAAAAGAGGTGAATCAAATATATTACTCAAACACAATCTGAACATAGTCTCATAATCCATCAGATCCCAGGAAACTCAGCAAAGCAACAGCAGAAAGATTACATATGTGCCTCGATCATGTAGGGCAGCTCACGAGGTCTAAACCATGAAGAGCAAAGAGGGGAGGAGAACATCACATAGCTACTGATCATGGACCCATGGTCCAAGGTGGACTACTCACGACTCATCCGGGAAGCGTCCATGGTGGTGGAGAAGCTCTCGATGGTGGTTCTCCCCTCCGGCAGGGTGCCGGGAAGAGTTCTCCTGATGCTCCCGATCTTGGAAGCGTTGCGGCGGAGGAACAGAGGCGAGATCGCGAAAAAGGGTTCTGTCCTCGAGGGTTTCGGGACGAGAGGGATATATAGGCGAAGGGGGGCAGCCAGAGGCAGAGCAGGGGCCCCAGGCGGCCCCCTGGCGCGGCCAGGGGTGGGGCCGCGCCAGGTGGCCGCCTGGGCCTCCCCTGGCTCCCCTCTGGCCCATCTTTGGTTCTTCGGGAAGCTTCCTGTACGCTGATTTTCCTGTATTTTTCCTGGAATTTTTGGAGCACTTTTAATATGGGGGAAACCTGAAATAGAAAAACAGCAGAAAACAGGAACTGGCACTATGGTGCACTGAGTTAATAGGTTAGTCCAAATATGATCAAAAGTGTATGGAAGTGCATCAATATCATAGCAATATCACACAAAAGAAGCATGGAGCAAGCAGAAATTATAGATACGTTTTGGACGTATCATCAAGTCGTCCGCAACAAAGCACGTCTCATCGCCCAAGGCTACACTCAAGTCGAAGGTATGGACTACGGTGAGACATACGCCCCCGTTGTTAGACTTGAATCCATTCTTATCTTGCTTGCCTATGCTAATCACCATGATATCACCTTGTACCAAATGGACATTAAAGTGCCTTTCTCAATGGTGAAATTGAGGAGGAAGTTTATGTTAAACAACCTCCCGGCTTTGTTAATCCCAAGAAACCCAATCACGTTTACAAACTACACAAAGCCCTCTATGGCCTTAAACAAGCTCCTAGAGCTTGGTATAAATGTTTGACCAAGTTCCTAATTGAAAAAGGCTTTGAAATTGGAAAAATAGACTCCACTCTTTTTACTAAAAGGGTTAATGGTGAATTATTTGTGTGCCAAATCTATGTTGATGATATTATATTTGGTTCTACTAATCCCCATTTTAGTGAAAGGTTTGGAAAGCTAATGTCGGAAAAGTTTGAGATGTCTATGATGAGTGAACTCAAGTTCTTTCTTGGTTTGCAAATCAAGCAAACTAAGGAGGGTACCTTTGTTTCTCAAACAAAGTATACCAAGGACTTGTTCAAGAAGTTCAACATGCAAGAATGCAAAACTATGACTACACTCATGCCTACTAGTGGACATCTTGACTTAACTAAGGATGGCGAACCGGTTGATCAAAAGGTTTACCGCTCTCTGATTGGTTCATTGTTATATCTATGTGCCTCCCGTCCCGATATTATGCCAAGTGTGTGCATGTGTGCACGATACCAAGCGGCTCCTAAAGAATGTCATCTTAAGGCCGTGAAAAGGATAGTGAGATACCTAATTCATACACCAAATTTTGGCATTTGGTATCCTAAGAGGTCTTCTTTTGATCTTGTTGGCTACTCCAACTCGGACTATGCCGGTGACAAGGTTGATCGAAAGTCTACTTCGGGTACTTGTCAATTTATTGGTGGATCTCTTGTGTCTTGGTCCTCCAAGAAACAAAACTTGCTATCCTTATCCACCGCCGAAGCGGAATACATTGCCGTTGGTTCATGTTGTGCTCAATTGCTTTGGATGACTCAAACTCTTAAAGATTACGGGATATATGTGAAACATGTACCATTGCTTTGTGAAAATGAAAGCGCTATTAAGATTGCTCATAATCCTGTGCAACACTCTCGAACTAATCATATGGAAGTTCGTCATCATTTCATTTGAGATCATGTTGCTAAGGGTGACATTAATCTTAAACATGTTCGCACCAATAAGCAATTAGCAGATATTTTTACTAAACCACTTGATGAGAAAGTGTTTTACAGGTTGAGAGGTGAATTGAACATTATTGATGCCTCAAACTTGGAGTAGGAACTCCATTCGATACATGCAAGGCATAAGCCTTTGACTAATCCTTGACTTTTCCCTTATGATCTTATGTCTTGGATATATTTGTACCCTTGCATGCTATCTAACTCTTGTAGGCACTTGGATGAATCTAAATCCATGAGATTACAACTCACTCATATATTGAGCAATCTCTACATCACCAAGCCCCTACACCGTGGTGGTTGAAGACAAGGAAGCATGAAACTCTTCAACATATCCTTTGACAATTTCTATATATCAAATTTCATTTGGTATCAAGTTTTCATGATTGTCATTGTGGATACACAAGTGCTCTTCCTTGCAAATCTAACCCATGTAGGTAGATGAACTCAAACTACAAGTGGTGCTCCCAATCCTTGATGAGCTTCATCAACCTTGAGCAACCCACACAAGTTCAACTACATGATCAAGACCAACGCCACTACCCATGGTATGCTATTCCATCTTAGAGAAGCTTTGCCACAAGTCATGGGTCAAAGCATCTCAATAAGATGTGAATACATCAAAATACTTAAACGAAAAACGGCAACCCCATTTAGTTCTTAAATGATGAGTATGACCTATGATCAAGTGTTGTCGCTTGACTCCTAAGTCAATATACTCTAACTAAGGTGACTTTTTTGCCGACCAATTCTAGATGAAGTTCTCTAAGTATTTCTTAGTGCTCTTGCATTTCTTCCTTGCAATTTGTTCCCCTTCTCTTAAGAAAAAAAACTTCATCTAGACTTTCTTTTCTCTATTTTATTCTGCATTTTCTGCATCCAATTCATTGCAAATATTTCAGTTAATTCATTGCAAATCCTTGTGAGATCTTATTTGCCTAGAGAGCTGAGATGGAAAATTGTTCTCTCAGTGTTGAACTCGGACCCACCGATTTACCTCTTTCAGTTGAACCGAACCATCTCGGTGCCACCGAAGAAGACTTCTCGGTGCTACCGGTTTCAATACTGAGGAGACGGTTTGTCTTTTGCATCCTGCATATATATTCCTGCTCCACTCAATGATACTTGTCCTCTACCAGCATCTCATGTGTATACAGCTCTGCTCTGTGACTCAATGTCCAAACCTATTTTGACTCACACTCCAGAAGATCCCTTCTTGCAAATTGATGTCAAAGGGGAAGAGAGAGTTCCCATCAAAGCTTCAGGGAGAGAGAGAGCTGAAAGCTTAAGCTCAGATGCCTGGTGTTCAAGAGGAGAGTAGTTACATGTCTTTAAGAGGGGAAAGACATGTCTATGTTATTGATCTGATCTGTTTTGCTATGATTCTATTTCCCTACTTTCTTCCATTATCCAATATAAGATTCAGGGGGAGAAAAACTGTTAGGGAAGGAAGTCTTTTAATTAATTGCATATATTTTACCTTTGGGAACATGTCTATATTCAAGAGTACCTAGTACTCACTCTCTACATGTTATCCCAATCTTGGTACCCTTGTGGCTCTTTTGTTACTCTGTCTAGTAGATGTACCTATGTTATCTAACCTTGTTTACTCAGGTTCATCCCTTCATAAGTCAGCTCAAGGTCACAAGGTAAGTATATGCATCACACTCATGAGCATGAAGATTTCTTGCTAATGTACATATTGTTTGCAAGAAGGAATCATGAACATGAGGATACACTTCATATATTCATATCATTTACTATGATGCATATAGCCAAGATACATGTAACTCATTGCTTGCTCTATCATGCCTATGCTTTCATATGTTCTTATATTCCACATTCACATGATTGCATACATGTAGGGGGAGCCTATGCATGTTACATGTTCTTCCAAAGCTTAAACTGCTATTATTCATATCTTTATGTAAAGCTTTGATGTATGTTGTCATCAATTACCAAAAAGGGGGATTGAAAGCACAAGTGCTCCCTGGGTGATTTTGGTAATTAGTGTCAACATATCTCTTGTTGGACTAATATTTCCATCTAGTATATTTCAGACAAGTTCAACAGATGGAGTGGCATGGACCAGAGGATGTGGAACCCCTTCAAGATGTTAAGGACGAAGGATTGGCTCAAGCTCAAAGCTCAGGATTCTACATTTTGTATTTCAGTGATCCAAGATCACATTGAGTCCATAGGAAAGCCAATACTATTAAAAGGGGATGAGGTGTTGCTTAATGGCTTGCTTGCTCAAAATGCTTAGTGATATGCTCCAAAACCCTCAACCACTTTCCCACATCCACATATGTCCCAAACCAAAAGTCAAACTCGGCCCCACCGAAAATATCTATCCAGTGCCACCGAGTTCATTTGGCATAGCCACTGCCAGAAACCCTAATCATTTCGGTCTCACCGAAAGGGATCTCGGTCTCACCGAGATGGGATTGCAAACTCTCCGTTGCCTGTTGCAATATTTTCGGTCTAACCGAGATGTGCAATCGGTCCCACCGAGTCTGTAATGCAAACTCTTTGTTGCCTCGTCGTAACATTTCGGTCTCACCGAAATGAGCGAATCGGTCCCACCGAGTTTGCCTTAACAACTCTCTATGAGCTTATTACCAAAATCGGTCTCACTGAGTTTGTATAATCGGTCCCACCAAGATTATGTTATGCCCTAACCCTAATGAAATCGGTCCCACCGAGTTGATCATATCGGTCCCACCGAAATACCTAACGATCACATTATGAACTAAATCGGTTAGACCGAGTTCTTTGAGTCGGTCCCTCCGAGTTTGGTAAATTGTGTGCAACGGTTAGATTTTGTGGGGAGGCTATATATACCCCTCCACCCACTCTTCACTCGTGGAGAGAGACATCAGAACATACCTACACTTCCATCATTCATGTTCTAAGGGAGAACCACCTACTCAGGTGTTGAGATCAAGATACTCCACTCCTACCATATGAATCTTGTTCTCTAGCCTTCCCCAAGTTGCTTTCCACTCAAATCCTTCTTCCACCATATCTAAATCTGTGAGGAACTGTTTGAGTGTTGGGGAGACTATCATTTGAAGCATTTGAGCAAGAGTTCATCATCAACACACCATTTATTGCCTTTTGGAGAATGGTGTCTCCTAGATTGGTTAGGTGTCACTTGGGAGCCTCCGACAAGATTGTGGAGTTGAACCAAGGAGTTTGTAAGGGCAAGGAGATCGCCTACTTCGTGAAGATCTACCGCTAGTGAGGCAAGTCCTTCGTGGGCGATGGCCATGGTGGGATAGACAAGGTTGCTTCTTCGTGGAACCTTCGTGGGTGGAGCCCTCCGTGGACTCGCGCAGCCATTACCCTTCGTGGGCTGAAGTCTCCATCAACTTGGATGTACGTGAAGGATATATGCCCTAGAGGCAATAATAAAGATGTTATTTGTATTTCCTTATATCATGATAAATGTCTTTTATTCATGCTAGAATTATATTAACCGGAAACTTGATACATTTGTGAATACATAGACAAAATAGTATGTCCCTAGTATGCCTCTACTAGACTAGCTCATTGATCGAAGATGGCTATGTTTCCTAGCCATAGACATGAGTTGTCATTTGATCAACGGGATCACATCATTAGGAGAATGATGTGATAGACTAGACCCATCCGTTAGCTTAGCACTATGATCGTTTAGTTTTACTGCTATTGCTTTCTTCATGACTTATACATGTTCCTATGACTATGAGATTATGCAACTCCCGAATACCGTAGGAACACCTTGTGTGCTATCAATCGTCACAACGTAACTGGGTGATCATAAAGATGCTCTACAGGTGTCTCCGAAAGTATTCGTGGTGTTGGCATATATTAAGACTAGGATTTGTCACTCCGAGTGTCGGAGAGGTATCTCTGGGCCCTCTCGGTAATGCACATCATAATAAGCCTTGCAAGCAAATGACTAATGAGTTAGTCACGAGATGATGCATTACGGAACGAGTAAAGAGACTTGCCGGTAACGAGATTGAACTAGGTATAGAGATACCAATGATCGAATCTCGGCCAAGTAACATACCGATGACAAAAGGAACAACATATGTTGTTATGCGGTTTGACCGATAAAGATCTTAGTAGAATATGTAGTGACCAATATGAGCATCTAGGTTCCGCTATTGGTTATTGACCGGAGATGAGTCTCGGTCATGTCTACATAGTTCTCGAACCCGTAGGGTCCGCACGCTTAACGTTTGATGACGATCGGTATTATGAGCTTATGAGTTTTGATGTACCGAAGGTAGTTCGGAGTCTCGGATGAGATCATGGACATGACGAGGAGTCTCGGAATGTCCGAGACATAAATATTGATATATTGGACGACTATATTCGGACACCGGAAGTGTTCCAGAAAAGTTTCGGACATAACCGGATTGCCGGAGGGGGTTACCGGAACCCCCCACGAGGGGTAATGGTCCATAGTGGGCCTTGAGAAAAGAAGAGAGGCAGCCCATAGAGGTTGGCCGGCGCCCCACCAGGGAATCCTAGTTGGACTAGGATTGGGGGGCGCCACCTCTCCCTCTCCTTCCTTTCCCCCTCTTCCTTCTTGGTGGACTCCTACTAGGAATAGAATTGCAATCCTATTCCTAGTAGGATTGCCTCCCTGGCGCGCCATAGAAGGGCTGGCCGGCCCCTCCCCTTGCTCCTTTATATACGGGGGCAGGGGGCACCCTAGAACACACAAGTTGATCAGTTGATCTCTCCCAACCGTGTGCGGTGCCCCCCTCCACAGAAACACACCTCGATTATACCGTTGCAGTGCTTAGGCAAAGCCCTGCGCCGGTAACTTCATCATATCCGTCACCACGCCGTCGTGCTGACGAAACTCTCCCGTGAAGCTCAACTGGATCAAGAGCTCGTGGGACGTCATCAAGCTGAACGTGTGCTGAACGCGGAGGTGCCGTACGTTCGGTACTTGATCGGTTGGATCGCGAAGAAGTTCGACTACATCAACCGCGTCACTAGACGCTTCCGCTCCCGGTCTACGAGGGTATGTAGACACACTCTCCCCCTCGTTGCTATGCATCTAGTAGATAGATCTTGCGTGATCGTAGGAAAATTTTGAAAATACTACATTCCCCAACAGTGGCATCATGAGCCAGGTCTATGCGTAGATGATATGCACGAGTATAACACAATGAGTTGTGGGCGATACTAGTCATACTTCTTATCATCATGTCATACTTTGCTTCGGCGGTATTGTGAGATGAAGCGGCCCGGACCAACATTACGCGTACGCTTACGCGAGACTGGTTTCACCGTTATGAGCACTCGTTTCTTAAAGGTGACTGGCGGGTGTCTGTCTCTCTCACTTTAGCTGAATCAAGTGTGGCTACGCCCGGTCCTTGTGAAGGTTAAGACATCACATACTTTACGAAACATTGTTGTGGTTTTTTGTATGCGTAGGTAAGAACGGTTCTTGCTAAACCCGTAGCAACCACGTAAAACTTGCAACAACAAAGTAGAGGATGTCTAACTTGTTTTTGCAGGGCATGTTGTGATGTGATATGGTCAAGACATGATGAGTTATACGGTTTTGTATGAGATGATCATGTTTTGTAAAGTTATCGGCAACTGGCAGGAGCCATATGGTTGTCGCTTTATTGTATGAAATGCAATCGCCATGTAATTGCTTTACTTTATCACTAAGCGGTAGCGATAGTCGTAGAAGCAATAGTTGGCGAGACGACAACGATGCCACGATGGAGATCAAGGTGTCGCGCCGGTGACGAAGGTGATCATGACGGTGCTTTGGAGATGGAGATCAAAAGCACAGGATGATGATGGCCATATCATGTCACATATTTTGATTTGCATGTGATGTTTATCTTATTATGCTTCTTATTTTGCTTAGTACGACGGTAGCATTATAAGATGATCCCTTACAAAATTTCAAGGTACAAGTGTTCTCCCTGAGTATGCACCGTTGCGAAAGTTCTTCGTGCCGAGACACCACGTGATGATCGGGTGTGATAAGCTCTACGTTCAAATACAACGGGTGTAAGACAGTTCTGCACACGCAGAATACTCGGGTTAAACTTGACGAGCCTAGCATATGAAAATATGGCCTCGGAACACTGGAGACCGAAAGGTCGAGCATGAATCATATAGTAGATATGATCAACATAAAGATGTTCACCATTGAAACTACTCCATCTCACGTGATGATCGGACATGGTTTAGTTGATTTGGATCACATGATCATTTAGATGACTAGAGGGATGTCTATCTATGTGGGAGTTCTTAAGTAATATGATTAAATTGAACTTTAATTTATCATGAACTTAGTCCTGGTAGTATTAGCATATCTATGTTGTAGATCAATAGCTCGTGATGTTGCTCCGCGTTTAATTTTTTATGTTCCTAGAGAAAACTAAGTTGAAAGATGTTAGTAGAAATAATGCAGAATTGTTCCGTGATCTGAGGATTATCCTCATTACTGCATAGAAGAATTATGTCCTTGATGCACCGCTAGGTGATAGACCTATTGCAGGAGCAGATGTAGACGTTATGAACGTTTTGACAAAAGCTCGGTATGATGACTACTTGATAGTTTAAGTGCACCATGCTTTACGGCTTAGAACCGGGACTTCAAAAACGTTTTGAATGCCACAGAGCATATAAGATGTTCCAAGAGTTGAAATTAGTATTTCATACTCATGCCCGTGTCGAGAGGTATGAGACCTCTGACACTACTTTGCCTACAAGATGGAGGAGAATAGCTCAACCAGTGAGCATGTGCTCAGATTGTCTGGGTACTGCAATTGCTTGAATCAAGTGGGAGTTAATCTTCCAGATAAGATAGTAATTGACAAAGTTCTCTAGTCACTATCACCAAGTTAGTAGAACTTCATGATGAACTATAATATGCAAGGGATGACGAAAGTAATTCCCGAGCTCTTCGCGATGCTGAAATCGGCAAAGGTAGAAATCAAGAAAGAGCATCAAGTGTTGATGGTTAACAAGACCACTTGTTTCAAGTAAAGGGCAAATGGATAGAAGGGGAACTTCAAGAAGAATGACAAGCAAGTTGTCACTCCCATGAAGAAACCCAAAGCTAAACTCAAGCCTGAAACTAAGTGCTTCTACTTCAAAGGAAATGGTCACTGGAAGTGGAACTGCCCTAGATATTTGGCGGATAAGAAGGATGGCAAAGTGAACAAAGGTATATTTGATATACAGATTATTGATGTGTATTTTACTAGTGTTCATAGCAACCCCTCGGTATTTGATACTAGTTTAGTTGCTAAAGAGTAGTAACTCGAAATGGGAGTTGCATAATGAACATAAACTAGTTAAAGGATGAAGTGATGATGTGTATTGGAAGTAGTTCCAAGATTGATATGATCATCATCGCACACTCCCTATACTTTCGGGATTAGTGTTGAACCTAAATAAGTGTTATTTGGTGATTGTGTTGAACATGAATATGATTTGATCACGTTTATTGCCATACGGTTATTCATGTAAGTTAGAGAATAATTGTTGTTCTGTTTACATGAATAAAAACCTTCTATGGCCATACACCAAATAAAAATGGTTTGTTGGATCTCGATCGTGTGATACACATATTCATAATATTGAAGCCAAAAGATGCAAGGTTAATAATGATAGTGCAACTTATTTGTGGCACTGCCGTATAGGTCATATTGGTGTAAAGCGCATGAAGAAACTCCAGAGCGATGGACTTTTGGAATCACTTGATTATGAATCACTTGGTGCTTGCGAACCATGCCTCATGGGCAAGATGACTAAAACTCCGTTCTCCGGAACTATGGAGCGAGCAACAGATTTGTTGGAAATCATACATGCTGATGTATGTGGGCCAATGAGTGTTGAAGCTCGCGGCGGGTATCGTTATTTTCTGACCTTCACTGATGATTTGAGCAGATATGGGTATATCTACTTAATGAAGCACAAGTCTGAAACATTTGAAAGGTTCAAAGAATTTCAGAGTGAAGTAGAGAATCATCATAACAAGAAAATAAAGTTTCTACGATCTGAACGTGGAGGAGAATATTTGAGTTACGAGTTTGGTCTTCATTTGAAACAATGTGGAATAGTTTCACAACTCACGCCAGCCTGAACACCACAGCGTAATGGTGTGTCCGAACGTCGTAATCGTACTTTATTGGATATGGTGCGATCTATGATGTCTCTTACCGATTTACCACTATCGCTTTTGGGGTTATGCATTAGAGATAACTACATTCACGTTAAATAGGGCACCATCTAAATCCGTTGAGACGACACCTTATGAACTATGGTTTGGGAAGAAACCAAAGTTGTCGTTTCTTAAAGTTTGGGGCTGCGATGCTTATGTGAAAAAACTTCAACTTGATATGCTCAAACCCAAGTCGGAGAAATGTGTCTTCATAGGATACCCAAAAGAGACTGTTGGGTACACCTTCTATCACAGATCCGAAGGAAAGATATTCGTTGCTAAGAATGGATCCTTTCTAGAGAAGGAGTTTCTCTCGAAATAAGTGAGTGGGAGGAAAGTAGAACTTGATGAGGTAATTGTACCTTCTCCTGAATTGGAAAGTAGTACATCACAGAAAATTGTTCCAGTGATTCCTACACCAATTCATGAGGAAGCTAATGATGATGATCATGAAACTTCAGATCAAGTTTCTGCTGAACGTCATAGATCAACCAGAGTACGTTCCGCACCAGAGTGGTACGGCAACCCAGTTCTGGAAGTCATGTTACTAGACCATGATGAACCTACAAACTATGAGGAAGCGATGATGAGCCCAGATTCCGCAAAATGGCTTGAGGCCATGAAATCTGAGATGGAATCCATGTATGAGAACAAAGTGTGGACTTTGGTTGACTTGCCCGATGATCGGCAAGCCATCGAAAATAAATGGATCTTCAAGAGGAAGACCGACGCAGACGGTAATGTTACTGTTTACAAAGCTCGACTTGTTGCGAAAGGGTTTCGACAAGTTCAAGGAGTTGACTACGATGAGACTTTCTCACCTGTAGCGATGCTTAAGTCTGTCCGAATCATGTTAGAAATTGCCGCATGTTATGAAATCTGGCAAATGGATAACAAAACTGCATTCTTTAATGGATTTATTAAAGAAGAATTGTATATGATGCAACCAGAAGGTTTTGCCAATCCTAAAGGTGCTAACAAAATGTGCAAGCTCCAGCGATCCATCTATGGACTGGTGCAAGCATCTCGGAGTTGGAATATACGCTTTGATAAGTTGATCAAAGCATATAGATTTATACAGACTTACGGTGAAGCCTGTATATACAAGAAAGTGAGTGGGAGCACTACAACCTTTCTGATGAGTATATGTGAATGACATATTGTTGATCGGAAATGATGTAGAATTTTCTGGAAAGCATAAAGGAGTGTTTGAAAGGAGTTTTTCAAAGAAAGACCTCGGTGAAGCTGCTTACATATTGAGCATCAAGATCTATAGAGATAGATCGAGACGCTTGATAAGTTTTTTCGATGAGTACATACCTTGACAAATTTTGAAGTAGTTCAAAATGGATCAGTCAGAGAAGGATTTCTTGCGTGAGTTAAAAAGGTATGAAGTTGGGTAAGACTCAAAGCCCGACCTCGGCAGAAGATAGAGAAAGAATGAAAGTCATTCCCTATGCCTCAGCCATAGGTTCTATAAAGTATGCCATGCTGTGTACCAAACCTATTGTGTACCTTGCCATGAGTTTGGCAAGGAGGTATAATAGTGATCTAGGAGTAGATCACTGGACAGCGGTCAAAATTATCCTTAGTAACTGGATGACTAAGGAAATATTTCTCGGTTAAGGAGGTGATAAAGAGTTCGCCGTAAAGAGTTATGTCGATGCAAGCTTTAACACCGATCTGGATGACTCTGAGTCTCGATCTGGATGCATATTGGAAGTGGGAGCAATTAGGTAGAGTAGCTCCATGCAGAGCATTGTAGACATAGAAATTTGCGAAATACATACGGATCTAAATGTGACAGACCCGTTGACTAAACTTCTCTCACAAGCAAGACATGATCACACCTTATTACTCTTGGGTGTCAATAACATAGCGATGTGAACTAGATTATTGAATCTAATAAACCCTTTGGGTGTTAGTCACATGGCGATGTGAACTATGGGTGTTATTCACATAAACGATGTGAACTGTCGGTATTAAATCACATGGCGATGTGAACTAGATTATTGACTCTAGTGCAAGTGGGAGACTGAAGGAAATATGCCCTAGAGGCAAGAATAAATATGTTATTTGTATTTCCTTTTATCATGATAAATGTCTTTTATTCATGCTAGAATTGTATTAACCGGAAACTTGATACCTGTGTGAATACATAGACAAAATAGTATGTCCCTAGTATGCCTCTACTAGACTAGCTCATTGAACGAAGATGGCTATGTTTCCTAGCCATAGACATGAGTTGTCATTTGATCAACGGGATCACATCATTAGGAGAATGATGTGATGGACTAGACCCATCCGTTAGCTTAGAACTATGATCGTTTAGTTTTACTGCTATTGCTTTCTTCATGACTTATACATGTTCCTATGACTATGAGATTATGCAACTCCCGAATACCGTAGGAACACCTTGTGTGCTATCAACGTCACAACGTAACTGGGTGATCATAAAGATGCTCTATAGGTGTCTCCGAAAGTATTCGTGGTGTTGGCATAGATCAAGACTAGGATTTGTCACTCCGAGTGTCGGAGAGGTATCTCTGGGCCCTCTCGGTAATGCACATCATAATAAGCCTTGCAAGCAAATGACTAATGAGTTACTCACGAGATGATGCATTACGGAACGAGTAAAGAGACTTGCCGGTAACGAGATTGAACTAGGTATAGAGATACCGACGATCGAATCTCGAGCAAGTAACATACCGATGACAAAAGGAACAACGTATGTTGTTATGCGGTTTGACCGATAAAGATCTTCGTAGAATATGTAGGAACCAATATGAGCATCCTGGTCCCGCTATTGGTTATTGACCGGAGATGAGTCTCGGTCATGTCTACATAGTTCTCGAACCCGTAGGGTCCGCACGCTTAACGTTTGATGACGATCGGTATTATGAGTTTATGAGTTTTGATGTACCGAAGGTAGTTCGGAGTCCCGGATGAGACCGCAGACATGACGAGGAGTCTCGGAATGAGCGAGACATAAAGATTGATATATTGGACGACTATATTCAGACACCGGAAGTGTTCCGGAAAAGTTTCGAATTTAACCGGATTGCCGGAGGGGGTTACCGGAACCCCCCATGAGGGGGAATGGTCCATAGTGGGCCTTGAGGAAAGAACAAAGGCAGTCCATAGAGGCTGGCCGACGCCCCACCAGGGAATCCTAGTTGGACTAGGATTGGGGGGCGCCACCTCTCCCTCTCCTTCCTTTCCCCCTCTTCCTTCTTGGTGGACTCCTACTAGGAATAGGATTGCAATCCTATTCCTAGTAGGATTGCCTCCCTGGCGCGCGATAGAAGGGCTGGCCGGCCCCTCCCCTTGATCCTTTATATACGGGGGCAGGAGGGCACCCTAGAACACACAAGTTGATCAGTTGATATCTCCCAACCGTGTGCGGTGCCCCCCTCCACAGAAACACACCTCGATTATACCGTTGCAGTGCTTAGGCGAAGCCCTGCGCTGGCAACTTCATCATATCCGTCACCACGCCGTCGTGCTGACGAAACTCTCCCGTGAAGCTCAACTGGATCAAGAGCTCGTGGGACGTCAGCAAGTTGAACGTGTGCTGAACGCGGAGGTGCCGAATGTTCGGTACTTGATCGGTTGGATCGCGAAGAAGTTCGACTACATCAACCGCGTCACTAGACGCTTCCGCTCCCGGTCTACGAGGGTACGTAGACACACACTCCCCCTCGTTGCTATGCATCTAGTAGATAGATCTTGCATGATCGTAGGAAAATTTTGAAAATACTACGTTCCCCAACAGTATGATATCACCACCTATCGGAACCAAGACAAAAAACATCATTGTCTTCACTTGCGTTTGATCCCTCCAAACTCCTCCCTTTACCTTCATATGCAATTGTTTTACATTCCGCTACTACACTCTTAGAATTGCATGTGTAGGTTGATTGCTTGACTTGTGCTAAGTTGCTAAAATCTGCCAAGAATTAAAATTGTAAAAAGGCTAGGTTTTTGTTTTTGTCAAGTGGTCAAAGTTGGATGCTTTACTTCAAAATACCTATATACTCTTGACATGCATGCTTGTTGTGTATTGTGAAAGTTAAACATGTGCTAAATCTCCATTCAAACATCAAGTACGTTAAAAGCTACCACTTTTCTTGCTAGAGTCTATTCACCCCCTCTAGACACATTCTCTTCTCGATCCTTCCAACGAGTTAAGTAACATAATCAATTATGTTAATTAATTAATTATTTTTTTATTATTTCTCGTTCTCAGGGGCATGGGCCCCGACTGTCAATGAGCCAGAGGCCATAGCGGGTCAGGCAACGGGCGCGGGTGTGAAGCGACCACCGAACGGGCGTGCGCGGCCGGCGACGTCAGTGGTGGGGCGGCTGAAGCGGGAGCAGGGCGCGACCCGGGCGAGCAGTCGGGCGCCGGAGCACGCAAGCAGGTGCGGGCGATCGGAGGCAGAGGTCGCGGCGGAGCAGAGCCGAAGCATCAAAAGTAGCCTGCAGGGGAGGCCACGGGCACGTGGACAGGTGCGCACGTAGGAGCTTGCCGAGGCGGTCGGGAGCGGCGATGAGGAGGGCCACGGGCGCGGTCAGCGCGCGCGTGGGATACGGGATGGTGCTGGCCCACGGTCAGCGGCGACGGCCGGAGTCT
>LR738711.1:189348758-189380820 GCA_902687465.1 Secale cereale | reverse complement strand
GGGGAGTCCTACTAGGACTCCTTGTCCTAGTAGGATTCGCCCCCTTTATTCCTTCTACTAGTGGTTGGGGCGCACCCATGGTGCGCCACCTGAGATGAAGTTAGGGCGGTGCCAGGTGGGGTGCGCCCCTTCCACTGTCTTTTTTATTCTCTGGGTTAGGCTTTTGGGTGCAAGCTTTGATAC
Organism: Secale cereale; assembly: GCA_902687465.1. Taxonomy (NCBI): domain Eukaryota; kingdom Viridiplantae; phylum Streptophyta; class Magnoliopsida; order Poales; family Poaceae; genus Secale; species Secale cereale. The sequence continues at coordinate 189,380,637 of LR738711.1, read as the reverse complement.
TGTTGCATACCGTAATTGCATAAGAGCAAGAAGAAAGTAATATGAAAGTTGCAGCGGGTGCAAGCTGTTGACCGGACCAGCATAAACAGTAATGGTACAGTATAGACACAAACAGTGACAGTATAGACACTACCATCAGTGGTAACAGAGATAATAGTAACTCAAAAGGAACTGATGACAGATTTCAAAAGTAGAGCATCATACGGCACATACAGTTCGAACAGAGATAAGAAACATGGTGCGCACACCGTGTCCCTCGAACACATAGTTACTGCGCTGCAACTCCCAGTCGGCGCTGATCCACTAGTGTCCCTCGAACACATAGTTACTGCGCTGCAACTCCCAGTCGGCGCTGTCCTAGTGGATCGCCAGCAACATGGGCACGGGCATGGCCCATCGCCCACCGCTTTCAAAATGCCGTCATCGCCTAATGCAAAACACTTCAGTAAAATACAGAGTTAGAGATGAAGAAACATGTGCAAACGAAACAGATTGGCCTAAGCTTTAGGAGAATCATTGATCGTTATATTGGCTCATAGGCTAACCAGTACTGCGGATTGATCAAAGTAATAGGAGCACACGACGTTCTTAAATTTCAACCACTTCGCTTCAGTTCCCTTATTATGCCTCTCCTACTAAGCATGGGACATCCAATTTATATACCAAACAGATAAGATAGAATGATCCATTAAGAAAACGAATGGAAATGTAAGCAACAGGGGAAACCCCAGAAATCTGATTTGGCAGATGGATAGGTGCATGATCCATACAATGGACAGGTAGACGTGAGCCAAAAAGAGTTTTGTCGCTTATCTTGGTGCAGCCCCCTGGCATTTACATACTGAAAAACGATCAAACTGGAGCTTATCTGAAACCCATGATTCCTTTTGGATGATATCATAATTATATTTATTGGATGCAAGTGAAACTGAAATGCATGGACATGCATCGAAGTGGTTTGTTTGTTTATTGGACTTTAAAGCAACATAGAGTATTTTGGTCAAATAGAAAAACAGACAAATTTCTTTGATCCGAGGGTAGAGCAATGACCAAACATGCATTCTATAAGCGACTAAATATATAACATTAGCAAGCTGGGTAATGTTTAACAGGATAGACCTAAATAAGAAAAAACTAAGGGACTATTACCTAAATCACGTGGGCTTCCATTGACATAAAATTGCGGTCATCAGCTATTTGTTTTGACACATTTCAAGGGAACTCTGTTCGTAGCAGAAATAGTAAGTTGAATCTATGCCCTTTACCTAAAGCAAGTATAAATACTGAAAATGACTCATAGAAAGTTTCCCATACAAGATTCAATAAGTTGTGGTATAGAAACTCAAATAGAACAAAGGTAATCACACTCGTAACAAACAAGAATAAATCATTGAACTCACTTCCTCATGGACTTGAGTGAGTCAACCATATTCGGCACCTTTTGGAATAAAAGAGGACCCAAAGTCTTCAACATCTGACCCTGATTCAGCATCTGCTGTGTCATTGATGATGCCTTGTGACTGTAAGTAACACATACGAATTTAGAAACAGCAATCAGTTAGATTATAGCTTGAATGTGAAGTATTATTTCGGAATCTTGGCTGCAACTGTTCTAAACAAAGAGAAGTATTGCATCTCCCTCATAGACCAAGCCTCCAGATTGCCTATCAGCTACAAATGGTACATGTATAAATAGTAGTATAAAATACGATCAATCAGAATGTAGAAAACATAAGCGGTACATAGATGAAGACTTCACATAACTATATAAAATGCTCCAAAAGTAATTGCATGAATAGAAGTGGATTGCAGAACCGATTGCTTACCATCATATGCAATGCTCCAATTGTCTCAAGTGCTATTTACATGACCATACTCTAGGTACAAATATGAAAAAGGCGGGTTAATGATTCAAAAAAATTAAAGGTATCCCTAAGAATACACCATGTATCACTAATCTGAAATATACGATTTGACATGTCTGAGCACTATTACTCCATCAAGACATTAGACAAGGATACTATTAGGAATGAATATCAGACATGAGCACTGGAGATAAGCAGGGATGAACCAATACAGAAATCAGTATATTAATAAGCAGATATGAAATCAAATATTGTATTCCCACCTGATAGTTCAAGACACGTTGTGTGTATGAGTAAACATGGGACATACCTCACCGCCTTGAACATATACAGTTACTTTTGAATGTACAACCCACAGGCCCATTGATATTGCCGGCTTTGAAATAAAAACAACCAACATAGGAAAATAATCAGCCATAGCTGTGTCCCTCAGGCACCACAAAAGGGCATGTAGAATAACAACAACCAACATCATGTGATCCGAGATAATGACAGTAGTACTGAAATTTTGAGGCCCCATCTTCATACTTCGCTACATACGAAAATACTCAGCACCTTACAGCTTATTAATACTCTCTACTTCATGAAAATAAAAAAAATGAACTGTTATTTAAGGTGGTCAATCTTTCGGGACTATTCCCATGCTTGGTTATTAAACCAAGCTTTTATAAAAATCAAAGTATTTTTCTGTTATTCAGTCATAAAACAGTGTGATATGCCACTATGCTCTTTGTTTTATTATGGTCTGCTATATTATTTTCAGTCCAACGACTGCTATACTCAAATTTCCTATTCCAGGGCAAACTTTTTAATTTCAACAACCGGAATCAAGTCTAATAAACAACTAATATATTATTCTTATGTAAGAACACAAGTGGATGGAAATGAACAATAAAAAGCAGACCGTACTTGAGGGTACCACGAAACAAAAAACGTTCGAACTAATACCAGATCATATTCATGGCAAATCCACCTTTTATTTCTTAAGGTTTAAAAGAAAGTAGATCGACCTAAGAGACAGTCATTTGATAAGAAAATCCATTTTGAAAAATATAAAATGAGACGACAAAGCTCTAATATTAAGTCAATGATTATTAGCAAAAGTAAATGCGATGGTGCCTTTAGGCATGTTTGGCGACAAATAATAAGAAGTATTAAGTAGAAGTACCTGGTAACAAGTTATAAGTTTTCAAGAACTAATCCTAGAACTGCCATTGCCATATACAAAGGATCGGCCTATTTCCAAAAAGAATTCACTTTTATTTCACTTGTCAAGATTTTTTTTGGTACACAACATAAGCCTTAGATCAAAATCTACCAACCAATAGCCCATACATATCTCAGCAGCACATTTGTCATGCCAAATGGATTGACTGCACAATTTGTCATACTGGTACTTGCATCCGTATGATAAACTTTGATTACTAAGTATCCCCAAATTAATAAATAAACAAGCAACACGAGCAAGATCGCACACACCAATGCGAGATTTGTTCCCTGCGAAACGAACCTCTTAGACCATCCTGGCGCTTGAGGGTTCATTTTCCCGGTCGAGATTTCTGATTGTCTCTATGCTCTGCAATATACCACCAGTTGTCCTCTGCTCGTAAAAGTCTAATCAGAGCAGGGCACTCGCACCGACAAAGACATTTTGTTCTCGACCCCAGCTTTACCTTGTAGAAATGTTCACACTTTAATCAATTACCAACACTGAAAGTACACTCGAACATAACTGAATTACCGAACACAAAGCAACAAAATAAATAACTAACCGAGCACCCACAAACTATCTCCTGCATGCACTCTGTCCTCTCGACATTCAGCCATCTCTTGCCATACCAGATGCCAAAACCTTCTCCCACGAATACAAGTTGTCGAAGTCATACGCCTCGGGCACAGAGTCGAAAGTAGCGCCAAGAACCGGTGTGATCACATTTTCAGATGGGTTCTTCGCGAAACACCTGACTGCCTTCACAAACGCATTCACACGAGGTGGGCACGGTGTTCTGCTGGGGACGGCAGCACCAATCCTTAGCCTGCAAACACAGGCAACACGAACCATGAAATTTCTAACTGCATAAAGTAATCAACATACAAATTAGAGGCACATATAGCATGATGTTTTTTCTAATCGCAGCGAGCAATCAGTCTACCAACACAGGCACATATACTATGAATTTTCAAAATGCAGACACCAAACATACTGCAAACACCAGTACATAATTTAGTAATTTCCTTACTGCAGAGAGCAACCAGCCTGAAAACACAGGATCTCATATCGTATGAATTATCTAAATGCTGGGAGCAAACAGTCAGCAACCACCACGAGAATATAAATCAGAAATATTTTCACTACAGAGAGTAATCAGCCTGCATTTGTACATCAGTCTGCAACAGTCTGGTTTTGATAAACGTTTCCTCTTAGAGTTAGCCGCAACATTGTCTGGTTAAATAGATGGTTCAAGCTAAGGGGGAAATTAGAGAATATTTACATGGTCTAAGAGTCATCTATTAGCACAACCGTACAAGTGTATCGTCTAGAATGTACATGAGAAATATGATAGTGGTCATTTTGTTACTTCAGAACATACATCAAATCGTCCCATCAAACAAATGTTACTCAAAGGTCAAGCGTGGTACAATGGACGCATTTTCTCCCCCTTTCCTCTGCTGCCACAAAGCAAATGAAGTTGTCCAACAACGAATTAAGTTATGCAAGTATCAGGTATTGGTAAAAGGAGAAGTCACTGGGAGAAGAGAGAGTCAGGGAGAGGCTGGAGACCAAACAATGCGCCGAGCAGGCCAAACTCCATGGGAGAGGCTACAACCAAAGATATTGTTCCCACGCTCTATTCCTGACCAAAGGCTAAGCCAGGCGATATCATAAAACTGCATTACCCCACGACGAAAAGTACTTTGTAAGCACCTCACACTAAGCAATGTCATATTTCTCTTGATTTGTAGCATCAAATCTTGTAGGATTTTTTATAGGGATTCTTTTGCATGGTGCAACCAAACAGCTTTGGTAATCCAGGGCCCATTTGATTCAGAGGATTTTCAGATTTTGCTGTGCATGGGTTGTTCGACAAGCTGCCCCAATTTGCTGAGGAAATGTTCAGAATACAACACCTGTGTCAGGGGTTTGGCAGGCTTATTCAGAGACGACATGTTTCACAGGCTTCTTCCGAGAAGTCGCAAATATGCAACCGCAGCTCTCATGTCAGCGGTAGCTACAACGGAGATCAAACTCAAACGGGTTTGTAGATACAACTTACATGGTGCACAGAAAAAACTGAATAAATTGTAAATCACAGAAGGTAGAAGCTAGACATATCTGTACCCAACAGTTTTCAAGATTCATAAACTACTAACAACCTCTTCACTTTGAGCGATTATGAGAAACCAAGAGTAGCAGAACGCAGAAATGCTTCTTGAAGGATTTAAGTCGTTTGTATTATTGTATATATGATGCTTGTTCCGCTGCCTCCACACTGCACCTCGCCAGATACACACTACAGACTTCCTATGCACTATGCTCATAACCAGAAGGAGAAGAGGGGGCGAGAGAACCTTGGTCATGGCCGCCGTGCTTGCCGTACGTGCGTGGAGGTGGAGCAGCCTGTGCCCATCAAACACGCAAGCGCAAGTATGGTGGAGGACGACCAGCGTGAGTAATAGCAACGCATCATCCAAATCGAATCGAACCAAGGGGAGAAAAAGAGGGCGTGAGAGGACCTTGTTGACAGCCGAACTCTGCAGCGTCGTCACGGAGCAGCCCAGGTCGATGATGGACCACGCGATATCGTCGGAGATGTGGCTGCACGAGAGTTGGAGAGCCACCCCTCACACTTCAGCAACGCCAAACGCAGCCAACCCTCTCTCCCCCTCGCCTCCACTGCCCTGCCCCGTCCCGGCAACGGTCACGTCGCCTTTCTCCCGCGTGCTCCTGAGGTCTAGATTGAGAAGATCTCTAGAGATGAGGCAAGAGGCGGAGCTTGGGTTGGGATGGAGAGGGCACGAGCGTCGGGGAGGACGCCGCCGCCGCCGGCGGCGGTAACCCTAGCCTGGGAGGAAAAACAAAAAGGGGGCGCTGGGTCGTGGAGGAGAGAACCGGCTCGATGAAAATCATGTTTTTTTCACTTGGCACAGTAAATGGACAGGTGTACCACGCGAATGAGCGCCCTTACCGCGACTACTAATGGGTTTAATTGGAGGGAGAGAGAGGGAATGAGTGGGAGTAGGAGAAGGAAAGGGGGGCGCTGCCCCTTTCCCATAGTCCAATTCGGACTCCCCATGGAGGGGCTCACGCCACCCCTTGTGGGCTGCCTTGCCTCCCTCCTATGGCCCATGTGTAGGAGATATGCCCTAGAGGCAATAATAAATGTTATTGATTATCTCCCTGTTCATAATTAGGTTTATGTTCCATGCTATAACTGCTATGGTTCTCGAGTCTGCAAATAAAACGAGGCTCAGAGAAGACTCATATGCACGTGTGGAATAATAAATGATAAAATGTATTCCTAGTATGGCCTCTATGACTAGGTCAAGTGTTGTATAATGGTTCTGTTTTCCTAATGATGGGCATGTCTACGCCAGCAACTTTGAGGGCACAATGTTAGAGGAACATTTGTGTTGAATCGACCCAAATTGATGTTATGCTATGAGATACATTCGTCACAAGTTAATGCTTAATAACACAGGAAGTTTATGTTTGCATAATTCCTTAGAACATGGGAGTATCGAGTTTCTTCATGCTTGCTTCATGAACTTTGGGGTTTGTTAAACGTCATCCATAAATGGGTGGCTATTACGGCGGCTTGCGGGTTCATGGAAAGGTATGTTAAGTAACTTGATAGCTCAAGATTGGGATTTGCTCCTCCGTCGATGGAGAGATATCTCTGGGCCCTCTCGGTGTTACGGTATCCATCATCGTCTGGCCAGACAAAGGGTGATTTGATCACGGGGATGCCGGAACACGGAACGAGAAAAGAGAACAATATCGGTAACGAGGTAAATGGCATAGTGGACAAGAAGTTGATCCACAGGGATGCCAACATGTCTCACCTCAGGTATTCATAACATATCGCGAAGCAACAGGAATAACACACGTCAACTGGAGGTTCACTCGAATATTTATTCGTGTGGGTATAGGGGTCAATATGTGTGTCCACAACTCAGATGTTGATCATTGATCGGAAGGGGTTCTGGGTCATGTCTATACTTAAGGGTCATCTATCTGCTGAATACTAGACAGGGAGTCTGAGAGAAAATCGCCGAAAAAGTTTCTGACGAAATGGAAAAGTTCCGACGAGAGAGGTCACCAGATAAGTTCTGGTGATACTGAAAAGCTGTTTCAGAGGATACCATAAAGTAAAATTGGTCTCGGCACAGGCGTGATAATTCTTGGAGGGTGCCAGAATCATTCTGGAAACTTCTAGGAATTTTCCGGGATGAAAATCGGAAATGTTCCAGAGCTGCCGAAACCGCTTCAGATGCTTTTCGCAGATGAAATCACTAAACTAGAATTGTTCCAGAACGCATTGAAAATTATTTTAGTGGGTACTAGAAATTTTCTAAGCCCACATAAATATTTTCAGTTCGAACGGACGCTGAAAAATGTCGTCATGAATAGTGAAAGTGTTTTTTGGGATAATTTATGGAAAGCCACCGTTTGGGGCTTTGCCCAAAAGATCTAGGGATGACATGGATGGATTGGGAGGCCCTCATGGGGCCCCCCAAGGGGTGTGGCCGGCCACACTTGGGGCTCCACCTTGGAGCCCCTCTTGTTCCTTGGTTTCACTCTTATGCCCTTGAGGAAGGACTTCATTCATGTGCATTTTGGGTTTTTGTGTTAAACTACCCTACCCCTTGGGATTTCCTATAAATAGAGGTGGAGGGGCAGCCCTCCACTCTCACTCTTTCTCACATACATGCCATTGCAATGATCTGGCTTCTCTCTCCGTCCCCGCGAAATAGTTTCGTAGAGCCGAAAGGCTGTCTGGGTTCCGGCAGGAACTAGTTCTGGACGGCGAAGCCCTGCCGGATAGATGACACCGTATGTGTGCAACTTTGTAGAGAAGTCGTAGTTTCGATCTTAGTGCCCGAGGGGCTGTTCGAGAGTGCCTCCCGGATGGCTGTCCAAGTGACGGTCCGAGTTCTGTGAGTCCTCCCGAAGTGCTGTCCGAGTGACCGTCCGAGTTTCGAAGGTCCTCCCGAAGGGCTGTCCGCGACACCGTCCGAGGGACTGTTCGACTGCCTCCCGGAGGACTGTCTGAGGGGTAGATGAGGGAGTACATCCTCGCGGTTGGGAGGTTGTAAATCCTAGCTGCGGGGATCTGCATCGACGATCGTCATCGACTCTACTTTCGATGCGCTACGAGTCGGTAACGAAAATGATCAAACCTTGTATGCAGTCTCCATAGTGGTCTTGGGCTGGTGCGTAGGTCGGAATTTTTTTGTTTTCTGTCACGTTCCCTTACAGTGGCATCATGAGCCGTGCTATGCGTAGATGCAGGCTGCGATCTAGAATACATAGAGATGTATGGGTATTGCATAATATAATTTCGTAGTAGATGAGATCTATTGCTGAAAATTATTTATGCGGGTGACAGATGAAATATGTTACCCGATGTTCTTTTTGCTTCCCTGGAATTTGCATATTTCTGATCTTGATAACAGTATGGTGGAGTTTCAATGTTCTGGCAATCCGCGATCCTGATTGACCAACGAAGTGCTAACAGTTCATTGAATTCAATCGTAGTTAAAAAGAAAGATGAAATTTAGTAGACGAAAGGGCAATGCAGATATGATGTGCACGGGGGTCATTCATATGACGAAGTTCAGTATGGGGCTCGAGGTTTTATTATCTCGTGTTTCATACACCCCGCAATGTTAATCGAGCGACATGTATTATCATGCTTGATGATGGACGTTGGTAGCTAGTTTTTGTTTCGAAACCTTAGAAGCCACGTAAAACAAGTTTTTGCATGAACCGATTAGAGATGTCTAACTTGGTTTTGCAGGAGGGTTTGCATGTGCATATGATGTGGTATAGCAGTGCTCATAATAATTTGATTATGTATGAGATGTCTATATGATGTAAATTGATTAACATGACATGCGTGTCATGATTTGGCATGATGGCTGGAGCCATATGATTGCACTTTAAATGACCTGCGTGTCAACCTTGTGTTATGCATTATTTTATTAGCTATAGAGATAGCAATATTATCTGATGCATCGACAAGGTGGTGGCAATCTTCGCAAAGGTGAACACCGACGCGAATGCCGAAGACGAAGAAATGAAAAACTTCTCCCTCAGAAAGGGCTATACCATATCATGCTATTATGAATTGCCTGAGATGTTTATCCCTTATGTTGAACCCTTCTTGATTGCGCGGTAGTCTCTTAGGGTGATATCTCACAAAAATATCAAGTAGTTAGTGTTCTGCCAAGTGTAGCACCGTCACGGCACCTAAGTTTTCGGGGTATCGCAGGATCTCCCTGGGTACGAACGATTAGGGAAGTGTGAGGCGGGTGAGTTGAGACCTCGCAGGAAGATCACATGGTTGTCTTGACATTCTGGTAGGATCTCCCTGAGCTCAGAACACGCCCATCGAAAGATGAACAAGAGTCACATAGAGATGTGATCGGCAAGTTTGCCTACCGATTGAATTTCGTGCCATCAGTGTTCATCTCGTTCAATGGCATTGAACGGATATGCGGGTCTTGTGTCACTCATAATCAATTTTGAGAGATATTGATTTGAGTGGGAGCGCACTGTTGAATTAACATGTTTAATTCACAGTGCAATTAATTATGAACACTGTCTAAGTGTTTCTTGCAAAATAGTTGTAGAATAATTGCTCGCGTTTCCACCTTCGCTGTTAAAATTGAATAGCTGTTAAATATCTGGTTAAAACTTTACGATTGGTAACGTAATGTGAGGATTGTCCTCAAAAGTGTCGAGAAGGACTTTGTCCTATCGCATGCTTTCCGTATACTGCTTCTAAATGCAATGGATGATGAGACTCTCGTCCTTCGATCCAAAAGCTAGAATTCTGTTATGGTCAAGTGGAATATGTTTGCTTCCATGAAACCCAAACTTCGAAAGTTGGGATAGTTATATGATATTCATGGAACTGAAAATTATTTTCAGATACAAACAAAGCAATGTTTGTTTGCAAGTATTAGTAAAAGTGTTTACTATGCATTTGACTGTTTGGAAAGGGATCCAGAAGAACGCCTATCATATAATGAAAGGTAATAAAACATCAACTTAAAGAGAAAGGAAGTGTCCAAAGGGTGTTAGTATGACTTCCACGCCTAGGAAGTCCGGGGCTAACGCCACTCTTAAGTTAGGTGCTTCTTTTGCGAGTAGGAAATGCTAAAAGTTAAACTGTTAGAAGTATAAAGGCAGAAAGAAAGATGACTGGAATATCCAGCTCATATATGAGTGTCATACAAGTTTTTGATGTATAGAAGGGTGGTCAAAGGTATAGTTCTTGGGGGTTATGGTTAAACATGTTAATCACTAATTCTTGGGTATTGTGAGTAAATCACAAAGATACCCGCTCGATTGCATTTTGTTGCAACTCGATGTAAGAACTACTATGGCCTGAAAGACTGGCCAGTAATGAGGTTTAGATACACACATGGAACATAGTAAAATACTATATCTTCCGTCGGTGTATTACCATATGTATTTATTTTCATAAAACATTTTAGAGTTTTACACACTCTAGCCCATTGCATAAAGTATCTTGCAAAAAGGTTGTTCATAAGAGAACTTTTTATGTTCGATGTTATGAATAACATAAGGGCCATACTTTCATTGAGAATGAGATGTATGTTATGAATAATGATAATAATATATTACCTCTATTTTTACTTTGATAATTTTTTTAGAGTTTCATACACTCTAGCCCATTGCAAAATGTTTCTTGCAAAAGGATTGTTCATAAAAAGAACAATTGTTGTTCGGTATTATGAATAACATGAAGGGCCATGCTTCCACCAAGATGGGAAGTATGTTATGAATATTGATAGTAATATGATACACCCATAACATTGACGCTAAATGTCGTAAGACTAAAAGAATACCACACAAGTGTGGCACTGCATTTGGTCACATTGGAGAAACCCGTATGGAAAATTCCATTATGATGGATTTTGAAGTCGTTTGATTTTGAATCATCTGACACTTGCAACTTTCCTCCGAAAAGAGAAGTTACTAAAATACCATTCACATGCCATAAGGAATGAGCAAAGAACTTATTGGTGATCATACATTTTGATGTATGTAGTTCAATAAATGTTGATGCAAGTAGTGGATTTATCTATCTTCAGTAATGACTCAAGTAGATATGTGGATATTTACTTGATGAGACGTAAGTCTGGATCTTTTGAAATCATTCGAAAGGTTTTCAAAAATGAAGTAGAAGTTACTGTAACAAGAAAATTATGTTTCTGCAATTTGATTGCACAAAGGAATATTTGAGTTACATGTTTAGCGACTATCTGATGAGTTGTGAAAGGAGTTTCATAACGTGCACCTCCCGGAACACCACTGCAAGTGGAAAGTCCGTGGAGATGTAATCTAACCATTTATGACATGGTAAGGTCAAAGATGACATTAATAAATTTGCCATTATCCCTTTTAAAGTGATGCCTTAGAGATTGTGGTTTTTACATTGAAAAGAGCTACATCGGGTTTGTTGAAATGAAGCCATGGTATGGTACGCCCAACCATGTTATGTCTTTTCTTAACATTTGGAATATGGGGCTTATGTAAAAGGTTACAAACCTATTCCAAATCAGACAAGTGCTACTTTGTAGGTTATACCAAAATGTTGGTTATTCCTCCCTCACTATACCAAGGCAAATAGTTTTGCCGCGAAACGGTGTGCTTTTAAAGAGAATGGTTCTTTCAAAAAGGTGAGTGGGAGAATAGTTCAACTCGACGAGATAAACAATATCTTCGTCATTAGATCAAAGGAAAGAGATCTTGGAAGTAATTCCAGAGTTTCCTACTGCGACTGATACGGAAGTCTCTACAAAATGTATGAATTTCGGTCGAACTTGCAGCTGAACCACCTAGGCAAGGCTCGTGCAAACCTCTCAGGTAAGCAAACGAGATATTGTTGTCAGACAACATTATGCCTACGATACACAAGGAAGCGTTGATGGGCCCTGACTCCGAAATTGGCTAAATGCCAATACAACCCGAGTTAGTTTCCATATAAGTGATTCAAGATTAAAACCTTGATACACCTTTTGGAAGACTTAGGGTCTAACGAATATTTATGGAACTTAAAACTGATACGGATAAAAATGTTTTATGCACTGTTGGGGATATCGCTTATCGGGAACTTATCGGTCGACCCATGATAAGGGGTAAATCGGCCTGTTTATCGGCATATCGGCCGATTTATCGCCATATCGGTTGATTTATCGGCCGATTTATCTTATCAGTCAGACAGCGGTAAGCGATAAATCGGCCGATTTATCGGCATATCGGAAGATATCTTGAACAGTGGTTTTATCCATAAAGCTCGACTTGTTGAAATAACAAGTTCAAGAGTTGACTACGATGAGGTAGTTTTCATCGTACCGATGCTTAAACTCGGTTCGGGTTGAACTAGCAATTAATACATATTTCAATCATGAGATATGAAACATGGATGACAATAGGATTTCCATCTGATGGAAATGAAACCAAGGACTTGCATGTGTTACAGTCCAAGGCATTTTGTCTATCCAGAGGATGCTAGTAAGGGTGCAAACTTCAGAGTTCCAGCGATGGACAGAAGAGAGCAAATGGAGTTGGAATCTTCGTGCTTTGATGAAATGGTCAAAGGGGTTTGACTTCACCAATGGGTCACGAAGATGCTTGTAATAAAAGAAAGTAAGTGGGAGCGCAATAATATTTCTAAAAACCTTGTGTGCTTGACACATTGTTATTTGGAAATAAATTTCTTGACACGAATTAGGACTTCATTTGAAAGTAGTTTTTTGATGAAGTGCTTAGGCTAAATAGCCTCAATATTAGGCATAATGATCTATGGAGATAGATTTACCTAATAGGGCTAAGCAATGAATACATATTGACAAGGTGCTAAAACCTTTTAGCATTTAAAACCGCCAAGGAGTGATTCTTGCCGGATTCACATGGAAGAGTTTTTTGCAAGACTCGGTGTCCCAAAACACTGATGAGCAAAATACATGATGCAGATTCCACACACTTTTGTGTTTGGATTAATCATGTAATCCGTGGTATGTAAAACAACCAGATATGTTCAATACTCCCAAGGTGTTGCGAGTATGGATACTAAAGTGATCAAAGTACTGATCGTGGTACAATAGTGAAAGATGTCATTGAGTACTAGAGTAAGTACTGATGATATGTTTTCTTGCAAGCGGAGATCATGAAGAGTTCGTTGTAAAATGTTATATCGATACAGTCTTCATCTTTTCTCCATGCATTTTTCGATTTAAGTTAAGGGTTTTGTGTAATACACAATATGGTGGCACGGTAGTTGGAAATTGTTCCCAACAGGATATTGTGGCGAATTCTATAACAAATGACTAAGTATGTTAACGCTTTAGAAGCGGCAAACAAGATGTTGAATCATATAGTTCATTCATGAACTTAGTATGGTTCCAAGATGGCTTTTGTCAATGGGACACTACTGCAGGTAGTTTCTCCATAACTCAGTCTGAGGTATCTAGGTTCGACCTGTGATTCACATACATAAAAGCCAAGTCCACACTAAATATGAATTTTGTGAAAGTGTGAAAACGTGAAGATATGCAAAGATACACACGGAGCTGAAGTTGTCAGATCCATTGGACATCAGGCTATACCACAAGCGAAGCATTTTCTACACCAGTATGCCAAGGTGTAAAGTGCATTAGCATTGACTAGATATTGACTCTAGTGCAAGTGGGAGTCTGTAGGAGATATGCCCTAGAGGCAATAATAAATGTTATTGATTATCTCCCTGTTCATAATTAGGTTTAAGTTCCATGCTATAACTGCTATGGTTCTCGAGTCTGCTAATAAAACGAGGCTCGGAGGAGGACTCAAATGCACATGTGGAATAATAAACGATAAAATGTATTCCTAGTCCGGCCTCTAAGACTAGCTCAAGTGTTGCATCATGGTTCTGTTTTCCTAATCATGGGCATGTCTATGCCAGCAACTTTGAGGGCACAATGTTAGAGGAACATTTGTGTTGAATCGACCCGAATTGATTTTATGCTATGAGATACATTCGTCACAAGTTAATGCTTAATAACACAGGAAGTTTATGTTTGCATAATTCCTTAGACCATGAGAGTATCGAGTTTCTTCATGCTTGCTTCATGAACTTTGGGGTTTATTAAACGTCATCCGTAAATGGGTGGCTATTACGGCGGCTTACAGGTTCATGGAAAGGTATGTTAAGTAACTTGATTGCTCAAGATTGGGATTTGCTCCTCCGTCGATGGAGAGATATCTCTGGGCCCTCTCGGTGTTACGGTATCCATCATCGTCTGGCCATACAAAGGATGATTTGATCACGGGGATGCCGGAACACGGAATGAGAAAAGAGAACAATATCGGTAACGAGGTAAATGGCATAGTGGACAAGGAGTTAATCCATAGGGATGCCAGCATGTCTCACCTCAGGTATTCGTAAAATATCGCGAAGCAACAGGAATAACACACGTCAACTGGAGGTTCACTCGAATATTCATTCGTGTTGGTATAGGGGTCAATATGGGTGTCCACGACGCCGATGTTGATCATTGATCGGAAGGGGTTCCGGTCATGTCTATACTTCACTGAACCTATAGGTTCACATGCTTAAGGGTCATCTATCTGCTGAATACTAGACAGGGAGTCAGAGAGAAAATCGCCGAAAAAGTTTCGGACGAAACGGAAAAGTTCCGACGAGGGAGTTCACCGGATGAGTTCCCGTGATACTGAAAAGCTGTTTCAAAGGATACCATAAAGTCAAATTGGTCTCGGCACATGCTTGATAATTCTTGGAGGGTGCCAGAATCATTCTGGAAACTTCTGGGAATTCTCCGGGATGAAAACCGGAAATGTTCCAGAGCTGCCGCGACCGCTTCAGATGCATTTCGCAGCTGAAATCACTAAAATGGAATTGTTCCAGAACGCATGGAAAATTATTTTAGTGTGTACTGGAAATTTTCTAAGCCCACATAAATATTTTTAGTTCGAACGGACGCTGAAAAATGTCGTCGTGAATAGTGAAAGTGCCTTTTGGGATATTTTATGGAAAGCCACCTTTTGGGGCTTTGCCCAAAAGATCTAGGGATGACATGGATGGATTGGGAGGCCCTCATGGGGGCCCCCCAAGGGGTGTGGCCGGCCACACTTGGGGCTCCACCTTGGAGGCCCTCTTGTTCCTTGGTTTCACTCTTATGCCCTTGAGGCAGGACTTCATTCATGTGCATTTTGGGTTTTTGTGTTAAACTACCCAACCCCTTGGGATTTCCTATAAATAGAGGTGGAGGGGCAGCCCTCCACTCTCACTCTTTCTCACATACATGCCATTGCAATGATCTGGCTTCTCTCTCCCTCCCCACGAAATAGTTTCGTAGAGCCGAATGGCTGTCTGGGTTCCGGCAGGAACTAGTTCTGGACGGCGAAGCCCTTCCGGATAGATGACACCGTATGTGTGCAACTCTGTAGAGAGGTCATAGTTTCGATCTTACTGCCTGAGGGGCTGTTCAAGAGTGCCTCTCGGAGGGCTGTCCAAGTGACGGTCCGAGTTCTGTGAGTCCTCCCGAAGTGCTGTCCAAGTGAGCGTCCGAGTTCCGAAGGTCCTCCCGAAGGGCTGTCCGCGACACCGTCCGAGGGACTGTTTGACTGCCTCCCGGAGGGCTGTCTGGTGGGTAGATGAGGGAGTATATCCTCGCGGTTGGGAGGTTGTAAAGCCTAGCTGCGGGGATCTGCACTGACGATCGTCATTGACTCTACTTCCGCTGCGCTACGAGTCGGTAACGAAAATGATCAAACCTCGTATGCAGTCTCCATAGTGGTCCTGGGCTGGTGCGTAGGTCGGAATTTTTTTGTTTTCTGTCGCGTTCCCTTACACCATGTGGCCCATATCTTTCCCCCGGGAGGTTCGGGTAACCCCCCGGTACTCCGATATGTACCCGGTACCCCTCGGACCTCTTCTGGTGTCTGAATACCACCATCCAATATATTTATCTTTACCTCTCGACCATGTTGAGACTCATCGTCATGTTCGTGACCTCATCCGGGACACCGAACAATCTCCGGTCACCAAAAACACATAACTCATAATACAAATTGTCATCGAACGTTAAGCGTGCAGACCCTACGGGTTCGAGAACTTTGCAGACATGACCGAGACACATCTCTGGTCAATAACCAACAGCAGAACCTGGATGCTCATATTGGTTCCTACATATTCTACGACAATCTTTATCGATCAAACCGTAATGACAACATACAATATTCCCTTTGTCATCGGTCTGTTACTTGCCCGAGATTCGATCGTCGGTATCTTCATGCCTAGTTCAATCTCGTTACCTGAAAGTCTCTTTACTCGTTCCGCCATGCATCATCCCGCAACTAACTCATTAGTCACATTGCTTGCAAGACTTTTTTATGATGTGCATTACCTAGAGGGCCCAGAGATACCTCTCCGATACTCGGAGTGACAAATCATAAGCTCGATATATGCTAACCCAACAAACTATTGGAAATATGCCCTAGAGGCTATAATAAAATGGTTATTATTATTATATTTCCTTGTTCATGATAATTGTCTGTTATTCATGCTTGAATTGTATTATCCGGAAACAGTGATAACGTATCCCTGGTAAAGCCTCTAGTTACTAGCTCATTGATCAACAGATGGTCATGGTTTCCTGACCATGGACATTGGATGTCATTGATAACGGGATCACATCATTAGGAGAATGATGTGATGGACAAGACCCAATCCTAAACCTAGCACAAGATCATGTAGTTCGTAATGCTAAAGATTTTCCAATGTCAAGTATCTTTTCGTTAGACCATGAGGTTGTGCAACTCCCGGATATCGTAGGTATACTTTGGGTGTGCCAAACGTCACAACGTAACTGGGTGGCTATAAAGGTACACAACGGGTATCTCCGAAAGTATCTTTTGGATTGGCACGAACCGAGACTGGGATTTGTCACTCCGTGTGACGGAGAGGTATCTCTGGGCCCACTTGGTAAGATATCATCAGAATGAGCTCAATGTGACTAAGGAGTTGGTCACGGGATGATGTATTATGGAACGAGTAAAGAGACTTGCCATGACGAGATTGAACAAGGTATTGGTATACCGACGATCGAATCTCGGGCAAGTACAGTACCGATAGACAAAGGGAATTGCATACGGGATTGAGTGAATCCTTGACATCGTGGTTCATCCGATGAGATCATCGAGGAACACGTAGGAACCAACATGGGTATCCAGGTCCCGCTGTTGGTTATTGTCCGGAGAGTCGTCTCAGTCATGTCTACGAGTCTACCGAACCCGTAGGGTATACACGCTTAAGGTTCGGTGACGCTAGGGTTGTAGAGATATATGCACACGGTAACCCGAATGTTGTTCGGAGTCCTGGATGAGATCCCGGACATCAAAGGAGTTCCAGAATGGTCCGAAGGTAAAGAATTATATATAGGATGTCCAGTTTCGGCCATCGGGAGAGTTCCGGGGGTCACCGGTAGTGTACCGGGACCACCGAAAGGGTCCCGGGGGTCCACCGGGTGGGGCCACCCATCCCGGAGGGCCCCATGGGCCATAGGGGGAGGGGAACCAGCCCATAGTGGGCTGGCGCACCCCCTTGTGCCTCCCCCCGGCACCTAGGGTTGGGAACCCTAGGGGTGGGGGGCGCCCCCCTTGCCTTGGGGGGGAAGCTTCCCCCTTGGCTGCCGCCCCCCTAGGAGATCCCATCTCCTAGGGCCGGCGCCCCCTGGCCCCTATATATAGTGAGGGGGGGAGAGAGCGCAGCCACACCCTTTGCTCTTGGCGCCTCCCTCCCCCCGTTACACATCTCCCTCCTCCCGCAGGTGCTTAGCGAAGCCCTGCAGAATTTCCGTTGCATCCTCCACCACGCCGTCGTGCTGCTGGATCTCCATCAACCTCTCCTCCCCCTTGCTGGATCAAGAAGGAGGAGACATCGCTGCATCGTACGTGTGTTGAGAGTGGAGGTGCCGTCCGTTCGGCGATGGGATCGTCGGTGATAGGGATCACGACGAGTACGACTCCATCATCCACGTTCTCTTGAACGCTTCCGCTCGCAATCTACAAAGGGTATGTAGATGCACTCCTTTCTCCTCGTTGCTAGATGACTCCTTAGATTGATCTTGGTGAAGCGTAGGAATTTTTTTGAATTCTGCTACGTTCCCCAACAGTGGAATCAGAGCCAGGTTTTTGCGTAGCATCTTGCACGAGTAGAACACAAACAAGTTGTGGGCGTAGATTTGTTCAATTCTCTTGCCGCTACTAGTCCAACCTTGATTCGGCTGCATCGTGGGATGAAGCAGCCCGGACCGACCTTACACGTACGCTTACGTGAGACTGGTTCCACCGACTGATATGCACTAGTTGCATAAGGTGGCTAGCGGGTGTCTGTCTCTCCCACTTTAGTCGGATCGTATTCGATGAAAAGGGTCGTTATGAAGGGTAAATAGAAATTGACATATCACGTTGTGGTTTTGGCGTAGGTAAGAAACGTTCTTGCTAGAAACCTATAGCAGCCACGTAAAACTTGCAACAACAATTAGAGGACGTCTAACTTGTTCTTGCAGCATGTGCTATGTGATGTGATATGGCCAAAAGATGTGATGAATGATATATATGTGATGTATGAGATTGATCATGTTCTTGTAATTGGAATCACGACTTGCATGTCGATGAGAATGACAACCGGCAGGAGCCATAGGAGTTGTCTTATTTATTGTATGACCTGCGTGTCACTGAATAACGCCATGTAATTACTTTACTTTATTGCTAAACGTTAGCCATAGTAGTAGAAGTAATATTTGGCGAGACGACTTCATGAAGCCACGATGATGGAGATCATGATGATGGAGATCATGGTGTCATGCCGGTGACAAAGATGATCATGGTACCCCTGAGATGAAGATCAAAGGAGCCAAATGATATTGGCCATATCATGTCACTTTATTTGATTGCATGTGATGTTTATCATGTTTATGCATCTTATTTGCTTAGAATGACGGTAGTAAATAAGATGATCTCTCACTAAAAATTTCAAGAATTGTGTTTCCCCTAACTGTGCACCGTTGGTAAGGATCGTTGTTCCGAAGCACCACGTGATGATCGGGTGTGATAGGCTCTAACGTTCGCATACAACAGGTGTAAGCCAGATTTACACACGCAATACACTTAGGGTTCACTTGACGAGCCTAGCATGTACAGACATGGCTTCGGAACACGGAAGACCGAAAGGTCGAACATGAGTCGTATAGTAGATACGATCAACATGAAGATGTTCACCGTTGATGACTAGTCCGTCTCACGTGATGATCGGACACGGCTTAGTCGATTCGGATCATGTTTCACTTAGATGACTAGAGAGATGTCTATCTGAGTGTGAGTTCATTAAATTTGATTAGATAAACTTAATTGTCATGAACTTAGTCTAAATTCTTTACAATATGTCTTGTAGATCAAATGGCGCACGCTCATGTCACCCTCAACTTCAACGCGTTCCTAGAGAAATCCAAGCTGAAAGACGATGGTAGCAACTATACAGATTGGGTCCGTAACCTGAGGATCATCCTCATAGTTGCCAAGAAAACTTATGTCCTAGAAGGACCGCTAGGTGACGCTCCCGCCCCGGCAAGCCAAGATGTTATGAACGCTTGGCAGTCGCATTGTGATGATTACTCCCTGGTTCAGTGCGGCATGCTCTACAGCTTAGAATCGGGGCTCCAAAACCGTTTTGAGCACCACGGAGCATATGAGATGTTCCAAGAGCTGAAAATGGTTTACCAAGCTCATGCCCGAGTTGAGAGATATGACGTCTCCAACGCATTCTACAGTTGTAAGATGGAGGAGAATATTTCTGTCAGCGAGCACATACTCAAATTGTCTGGGTTGCACAATCGCTTGTCTCAGTTGGGAATGAATCTCGTAGACGAAGCAGTCGTTGACAGAATCCTTCAATCGCTCCCACCTAGCTACAAGAGCTTCATGTTAAACTTCAATATGCAAGGGATGGAGAAGTCCATTCCCGAAGTGTATTCAATGCTAAAATCAGCGGAGGTGGAGATCAACAAAGAACATCAAGTGTTGATGGTGAATAAAACCACAAAGTTCAAGAAAGGCAAGGGTAAGAAGAACTTCAAGAAGGACGGCAAAGGAGTTGCCGCGCCCGGTAAGCCAGTTGCAGGGAAGAAGCCAAAGAATGGACCCAAGCGTGAGACGGAGTGCTTTTATTGCAAGGGAACGAGTCACTGGAAGCGGAACTGCCCCAAATACTTAGCAGATAAGAAGGTTGGCAACGTCAAAGGTATATATGATATACATGTTATTGATGTGTACCTTACCAGCGCTCGTAGTAGCTCCTGGGTATTTGATACCGGTGCAGTTGCTCACATTTGTAACTCAAAGCAGGAGCTGCGGAATAAGCGGAGACTGGCGAAGGACGAGGTGACGATGCGCGTCGGGAATGGTTCCAAGGTCGATGTGATCGCCGTCGGCACGCTGCCTCTACATCTACCCTCGGGATTAGTTTTAAACCTTAATAATTGTTATTTAGTACCAGCTTTGAGCATGAACATTGTATCTGGATCTCTTTTAATGCGAGATGGCTACTCATTTAAATCCGAGAATAATGGTTGTTCTATTTATATGAGAGATATGTTTTATGGTCATGCCCCGCTGGTCAATGTTTTATTCTTGATTAATCTCGAACGTGATGTTACACATATTCATAGTGTGAATGCCAAAAGATGTAAGGTTGATAATGATAGTCCCACATACTTGTGGAATTGCCGCCTTGGTCATATTGGTGTCAAACGTATGAAGAAGCTCCATGCATATGGACTTCTAGAGTCTCTTGATTATGAATCATTTGACAGATGCGAACCATGTCCCTTGGGCAAGATGACCAAGACTCCGTTCTCCGGAAAAATGGAACGAGCGACCAACTTACTGGAAATCATACATACCGATGTATGCGGTCCAATGAGTGTTGAAGATCGCGGAGGCTATCGTTATGTTCTCACCCTCACGGATGACTTAGGTAGATATGGGTATGTCTACTTAATGAAACACAAGTCTGAAACCTTTGAAAAGTTCAAGGAATTTCAGAATGAGGTTGAGAATCAACGTGACAGAAAAATAAAGTTCTTACGATCGGATCGTGGGGGTGAATATTTAAGTCATGAATTTGGCACGCACCTAAGAAACTGTGGAATTGTTTCACAATTGACACCGCCCGGAACACCTCAGCGTAATGGTGTGTCCGAACTTCGAAATCGAACTCTGTTGGACATGTGCGATCTATGATGTCTCTCACCGACTTACCGCTATCTTTTTGGGGTTATGCTTTAGAGACTGCAGCATTCACTTTAAATAGGGCTCCGTCAAAATCTGTTGAGACGACACCGTATGAACTTTGGTTTGGCAAGAAACCTAAGCTGTCGTTTCTGAAAGTTTGGGGTTGCGATGCTTATGTCAAGAAACTTCAACCTGAAAAGCTCGAACCCAAATCGGGAAAATGCGTCTTCATAGGATACCCAAAGGAAACGATTGGGTACACCTTCTACCTCAGATCCGAAGGCAAGGTCTTCGTTGCCAAGAATGGATCCTTTCTGGAGAAAGAATTTCTCTCGAAAGAAGTGAGTGGGAGGAAAGTAGAACTTGATGAGGTGACAGTCACCCCTTCCGAATCGAAAAGTGGCGCAGCGTAGGAAATTGTTCCTGAGGTGCCTGCACCGACTAGGGAGGAAGTTAATGATGATGATCATGAAGATTCAGATCAAGTTACTACTGAACTTCGAAGGTCCACAAGGAAACGTTCCACACCAGAGTGGTACGGCAACCCTGTCATGGAAATCATGTTGTTATACAACGGTGAACCTTCGAACTATGAAGAAGCGATGGCGGGCCCAGATTCCAACAAATGGCTTGAAGCCATGAAATCCAAGATAGGATCCATGTATGAAAAAAAGTATGGAGTTTGGTGGACTTGCCCGATGATCGGCACGCCATAGAAAATAAATGGATATTTAAGAAGAAGACTGACGCGGAAGGTAATGTGACCATCTATAAGGCTCGGCTTGTCGCGAAAGGTTATCGACAAGTTCAAGGGATTGACTACGATGAGACTTTCTCTCCCGTAGCGATGCTGAAGTCCGTCCGAATCATGTTAGCAATTGCCGCATTCTATGATTATGAGATATGGCAAATGGACGTCAAAATGGCATTCCTTAATGGCTTCCTCAAGGAAGAGTTGTATATGATGCTGCCGGAAGGTTTTGTCGATCCTGAGAATGCTAATAAGGTATGCAAGCTCCAGCGCTCGATCTATGGGCTGGTGCAAGCATCTCAGAGTTGGAATATTCGCTTTAACGATGTGATCAAAGCGTTTGGGTTTATACAGACTTGGGGAGAAGCCTGTATTTACAAGAAAGTGAGTGGGAGCTCTGTAGCATTTCTCATATTATATGTGGATGACATATTGCTGATGGGAAATGATGTAGAATTCTTTGAGAGCATAAAGGCCTACTTGAATAAGAGTTTTTCAATGAAGGACCTTGGAGAAGCTGCTTACATATTAGGCATCAAGATCTATAGAGATAGATCGAGACGCCTCATTGATCTTTCACAAAGCACATACCTTGATAAGATATTCAAGAAGTTCAATATGGATCAATCCAAGAAAGGGTTGTTGCCTGTATTGCAAGGTATGAGAATGAGCACGGCTCAATCCCCGACCACGGCAGAAGATATAGAAAAGATGAGTGTCATCCCCTATGCCTCAGCCATAGGTTCTATTATGATAGCCATGCTGTGTACCAGACCTGATGTGAACCTTGCCATAAGTTTGGTAGGGAGGTACCAAAGTGTTCCCGGTATGGAACACTGGACAGCGGTCAAGAACATCCTGAAGTACCTGAAAAGGACTAAGGATATGTTTCTCGTTTATGAAGGTGACGAAGAGCTCGTCGTAAAGGGTTACGTCGATGCTAGCTTCGACACAGATCTGGATGACTCCAAGTCACAAACCGGATACGTGTATATTTTGAATGGTGGGGCAGTCAGCTGGTGCAGTTGCAAGCAGAGCATCGTGGCGCATTCTACATGTGAAGCGGAGTACATAGCTGCTTGCGAAGCAGCGCAGGAAGCAGTATGGATGAAGGAGTTCATCACCGACCTAGGAGTCATTCCAAGCGCGTCAAGCCTGATGACTCTCTTCTGTGACAACACTGGAGCTATTTCCATTGCCAAGGAGCCCAGGTTTCACAAGAAGACCAAGCACATCAAGCGCCATTTCAACTCCATCCGAAATTATGTTCAAGATGGAGACATAGATATTTGTAAAGTGCATTCGGATCTGAATGTCGCAGATCCATTGACTAAACCTCTTCCACGAGCAAAACATGATCAACACCAGAACTCTATGGGTGTTCGATTCATCACAATGTAACTAGATTATTGACTCTAGTGCAAGTGGGAGACTATTGGAAATATGTCCTAGAGGCAATAATAAAATGGTTATTATTATTATACTTCCTAGTTCATGACAATTGTCTGTTATTCATGCTTGAATTGTATTATCCGGAAATAGTGATACATGTGTGAATACATAGACCACAACATGTCCCTGGTAAAGCCTCTAGTTACTAGCTCGTTGATCAACAGATGGTCACGGTTTCCTGACCATGGACATTGGATGTCATTGATAACGGGATCACATAATTAGGAGAATGATGTGATAGACAAGACCCAATCCTAAGCCTAGCACAAGATCGTGTAGTTCATAATGCTAAAGCTTTTCCAATGTCAAGTATCTTTTCATTAGACCATGAGGTTGTGCAACTCCCGGATACCGTAGGAATACTTTGGGTGTGCCAAACGTCACAACGTAACTGGGTGGCTATAAAGGTACGCAATGGGTATCTCCGAAAGTATCTTTTGGGTTGGCATGAACCAAGACTGGGATTTGTCACTCCGTGTGACGGAGAGGTATCTCTCGGCCCACTCGGTAAGACATCATCATAATGAGCTCAATGTGACTAAGGAGTTGGTCACGGGATGATGTATTACGGAACAAGTAAAGAGACTTGCCATGACGAGATTGCACAAGGTATCGATATACCGACGATCGAATCTCGGGCAAGTACTGTACCGATAGACAAAGGGAATTGCATACGGGATTGAGTGAATCCTTGACATCATGGTTCATCCGATGAGACCATCGAGGAACACGTAGTAACCAACATGGGTATCCAGGTCCCGCTGTTGGTTATTGATCGGAGAGTCATCTCGGTCATGTCTACGTGTCTCCCGAACCCGTAGGGTCTACAAACTTAAGATTCGGTGACGCTAGGGTTGTAGAGATATATGCACACGGTTACCCGAATGTTGTTCGGAGTTCCGGATGAGATCCCGAATGTCACGAGGAGTTCCGGAATGGTTCGGAGGTAAAGAATTATATATAGGAAGTCCAGTTTCGGCCATCGGGAGAGTTCCGGGGGTCACCGGTAGTGTACCGGGAGCACCGGAAGGGTCCCGGGGGTCCACAGGGTGGGGCCACCCATCCCGGTGGGCCCCATGGGCCATAGGGGGAGGGGAACCAGCCCATAGTGGGCTGGCGCACCCCCTTGGGCCCCCTTACGCCTAGGGTTGGGAACCCTTGGGGTGGGGGCGCCCCCTTGCCTTGGGGAGGCAAGCTTCCCCCTTGGCCGCCACCCCCTAGGAGATCCCATCTCCTAGGGCCGGTGCCCCCCTGGCCCCTATATATAGTGGGGGGGAGAGAGGGCAGCCGCACCCTTTGCTCCTGGCGCCTCCCTTCCCCCATTACATATCTCCCTCCTCCCGCAGGTGCTTGGCGAAGCCCTGCAGAATTTCCGTTGCATCCACCACCACGCTGTCGTGCTGCTGGATCTCCATCAACCTCTCCTCCCCCCTTGCTAGATCAAGAAGGAGGAGACATCGCTGCACTGTATGTGTGTTGAACGCGGAGGTGCCATCCGTTCGGCGCTGGGATCATCGGTGATAGGGATCACGATGAGTACGACTCCATCATCCACGTTCTCTTGAATGCTTCCGCTCGCGATCTACAAAGGGTATGTAGATGCACTCCTTTCTCCTCGTTGCTAGATGACTCCTTAGATTTATCTTGGTGAAGCGTAGGATTTTTTTTGAATTCTGCTATGTTCCCCAACACAAACACCTTCGTAGATACCTATAGAGCATCTTTATAATCACCCAGTTACGTTGTGATGTTTGATAGCACATAAGGCATTCCTCCGGTATTCGGGAGTTGCATAATCTCATAGTCGGAGGAATATGTATTAGACATGAAGAAAGCAGTAGCAATAAAACTGAATGATCAATATGATAAGCTAACAGATGGGTCATGTCCATCACATCATTCTCCTAAATGATGTAATCCCGTTAATAAAATGGCAAGATATGTCTATGGCTAGGAAACTCAAACATCTTTGATTAACGAGCTAGTCTAGTAGAGGCTTACTAGGGACATTGTGTTTTGTCTATGTATCCACACATGTATCAAGTTTCCGGTTAATTCAATTCTAGCATGAATAATAGACATTTATCATGATATAAGGAAATATAAATAACAACTTTATTATTGCCTCTAGGGCATATTTCCTTCAGTCTCCCACTTGCACTAGAGTCAATAATCTTGATTAGATAGTAATGATTCTAACAACCATGGAGTCTTGGTGCTGATCATGTTTTTCTCATGGAAGAGGCTTAGTCCACGGGTCTGATACATTCAGGTCTGTATGTATTTTTCAAATCTCTATGTTTCCCTACTTGACTTGATCGCGGATGGAGTTGAAGCGTCACTTGATGTGTTTGGTTCTCTTGTGAAACCTGGATTCCTTTGCCAAGGCAATTGCACCAGTGTTGTCACAATGATTTTCATTGGACCCGATACACTAGGTATTACACCTAGATCAGATATGAACTCCTTCATCCAGACTCCTTCATTTGCTGCTTCCGAAGCAGCTATGTACGCCGCTTCACACGAAGATCCCGCCATGACGCTCTGCTTGGAACTGCACCAACTAACACCTCCAAGATTCAACAAAAATACGTATCCGGCTTGTGACTTAGAGTCATCCGGACCAGTGTCAAAGCTAGCATCAACGTAACCATTTACAATGAGCTCTTTGTCATCTCCATAAACGAGAAACACATCTTTATTCCTTTTTAGATACTTCAGGATGTTCTTGACTGCTGTCCAGTGATCCACTCGTGGATTACTTTGGTACCTCTCTGCTAGACTTATAGCAAGGCACCTTTCAGGTCTGGTACACAACATTGCATACATGATAGAACCTATGGCTGGGGCATAGGTGGGAATGCCTTTCATTTTCTCTCTATTTTCTGAAGTGGTCGGGCATTGAGTCTGACTCAACTTCACACCTTGTAACACAGGCAAGAACCCTTTCTTTACCTGCTCCATTTTGAACTTCTTCAAAACTTTATCAATGTATGTGCTTTGTGAAGGTCCTATCAAGCGTCTTCATCTATCTCTATAGATCTTGATGCCCAAAATATAAGCAGCTTCACCTAGGTCTTTCATTGAAAAAAAATCTTATTCAAGTATCCTTTTATGATATCTATAAATTCTACATCATTTCCAATAAATAATATGTCATCCACTTATAATATCAGAAATGCTATAGAGCTCCCACTCACTTTCTTGTAAATACAGGCTTCTCCAAAAGTTTGCATATAACCATATGCTTTGATTACTTCATCAAAGCGTATATTCCAACTTCGAGATGCTTGCACCAGTCCATAGATGGATTGCTGGAGCTCGCACACTTTGTTAGCACCCTTAGGATCAACAAAACCTTCTGGTTGCATCATATATAACTCTTCTTTAAGAAATCCATTGAGGAATGCAGTTTTGACATCCATTTGTCAGATTTCATAATAATAAAATGCGACTAATGCTAACATGATTCGAACAGACTTAAGCATTGCTACGGGCGAGAAAGTCTCATCGTAGTCAACTCCTTGAACTTGTCGAAAACCTTTCGCAACAAGTCGAGCTTTGTAGATAGTAACATTACCATCAGCGTCAGTCTTCTTCTTGAAGATCCATTTATTTTCTATGGCTTGCCAATCATCGGGCAAGTGAACCAAAGTCCATACTTTGTTCTCATACATGGATCCCATCTCTGATTTCATGGCCTCAAACCATTTTGTAGGTTTGTCATGGTCTAGTAACACGACTTCCAGAACATGATTACCGTACCACTCTGTTACGGACCATACTCTGGTTGACCTACGAGGTTTGGCAGTAACTTGATCTGAAGTTTCATGATCATCATCATTAGCTTCCTCACTAATTGGTGTAGGCATCATGGGATATATTTTCTGTGATGAGCTACTTTGCAATTTGATAGAAGGTACAACTATCTCATCAGGTTTTACTTTCCTCCCAATCACTTCTTTTGAGAGAAACTCCTTCTCTAGAAAGGATCCATTTTTAGCAAGAAAGATCTTGCCTTCGGATCTGTGATAGAAGGTGTACCCAATAGTTTGTTTTGGGTATCCTATGAAGATGCAATTCTCCAAATTGGGTTCGAGCTTATCAGGCTGAAGCACTACAAAAAAACATCCATGACATTTTGGGCCGAACAAAACTTTTTCTGTCATACTTATGACACTTCTTTGACAATAATTGTGACAAAACACGGTATCATCATAGATGTGGTGGGGTCCTACTTCTATGAAAAAAAATCATGATTGAAAATGGGCTTTTCGTCCTGGGCGGGCCGGAGATGCAGCTGCATGACATTCTTTGGGCCGACCATGACGTAAAAAACCGTGGTAGAAGCAAGGGCGAGGAAAATATCGGGGTGTTCCCGGTTATGGTGGGTGGTCTGGGCCGAGCGATGCGCGTTTCTCTCGTACACGCATGCACGTGGCTGCGAGGCATTGGGCTTTAACTGAACCCGAGCGAGGCGTTGGGCTCTAACTGAACCCGAGCGATTGCACTGCAGGCTACACATTACTGAACCCGAGCGATTGATCCATGGCTGTTAATTGAAACCGATCGAGCGATTCCTTCACTACTGCTGCTAACTGAAGCTGATCGATGATGCCTCATGAACAGTGAGCGTTGCTTGGGGGGTTTGGATGAACAGTTCCCGGTGGGGCTGGCTGAACAGGACCCCGTGGTGTTGCCTCTGCATGAACAGGACCCCGTTCGATCGAGCCGGTTGGGGCTGCATGAATAGGACCCCGAGGAGGGCTGCATGAACAGGACCACCCATGAGGGCTGCACGAACAGTAGACGGTGGAGGGCTGGATGAATAGTAGCCCGTGGAAGGGTGGTTGAGTAGGAGCCCGTGGAGAGGGCTGGTTGAACAGTAGCCGGTGGAGTAGCGCGTGGTGGAGGCTGAACAGTCGTAGGTGGAGGTTGGAGGAGGTCGATGGTGGATGAACAGTAGCCCGTGGAGGCTGGAGAGGGTCGACGGTGGTGATAAACAGTATCTCGTGGAGTCTCGTTTTGCGGTACGCCACACCCCTCGTGATGAACATGACCCCCGTTTCGACCGTAGCGCTCCAACACAAGTCCGTTTCCTCCATTTTATGGTACGCCACACCCATCCCGATGAACAGGACCCCCGTTTCGACCATAGCGCTCCAACACAAGTCCGTTTCCTCCGTTTTGCGGTACGCCACAACCCTCCCGATCAACAGGACCCCCGTTTCGACCGTAGGAGGTCCGTTTCCTCCGTTTTGCGGTACGTCAGACCCCCCCGATGAACAGGATCCTGTTTCGAACGTGGCTGGTCGACCACAAGGCCGTTTCCTTCGTTGTGCGGTACGCCAGGCCTCGTTTCATCGGCTGTTACGTCCAAGCCCTCCCGATGAACACGACGACGCATTCCGTTCCGACCCAGCCGGTTGGCTCCCCATGAACACGATGTCGACACTGTTTCTCCGTTCCGACCCAGCCATGTACACGAGCCCTGGCCGTACGTATGCGTGAGTAGGCGTTCGAGACCCTGCCCGTATGTACGTACATGGCCGTATTTTCTTTCTTGGACACTGGTCGTTGTACGTACGTGTACATGCTACGTGCGCGCCTCTACTACGACACGTGCACGCCTCTACATCGACCAGTATGTACATACACGTTCGCGACCAGAATGACAACGCTACGTACGCTTAGACCAGGTGGGTCCCGACTGTCAGGCACTTCCTTGCGTGCGAAGAAGTAGCTGGTGGGTCCCGGCAGTCAGGGGGGTGAATCGTTTTTTTTGCCCGGACGCACTTCCTTACGTGCGAAGATGTAGATGGTGGGTCCCAGCAGTCAGGGGGAAACATTTTTTTCTTGAAATACGGTGGCCCGTCCGGTGGGTCCCCATTGTTAGGTGGAGGAATAATTATTTTGCGCGTAATATGGAGGCACTTCCTTGCTGCGGCCATGGACCCAGCTGTCAGCCTCTCCATGTACAGTCCACGTCCGATGGAAGCCGTTCCTTGACCATGTTGACCACGCCGCGCCGAGAGCAGCAGGGCGGTGGACGACGGCAACGCCTAGGAAGGGGATGACGCGGAGCCGGAGAAGACGCGGCAGTGGATGCCCACGCGTAGAGGAGTATGAGGGTTCACTTGTTCGGCTACGGTGTGAGGCTGCCGTCGCTGTAGAATAACAGGGGGTGTGGGTGAGTGGAGGGATGGCCTGGCCAGCGGTGGGAGTAGTAGGGGGCGGTGAGGCCTCCGCGGCAGCACAGCCGGCCACGGGAGGAAGGAGCATGAGGCACGACCGGCGCTGGTTTGCTAGCTGGTTTGGGCGGCTGGAGCAAGAAGACCAGAGGCTGAAGAAGCACTACGGCCGTTAGATGGACATCGTACGACCACTGGAGCTAGAATCGTGCATATTGACTAAGTTGACAAAGCCCTCCATCCCCTTCAACTTAGTACACCCACAAGTCAGCTTGCCACTATACTGGGTCCCAGCTAACAGGGGGAGTACTCATTTTTTTGTCCGTAATAAGGAGGCACTTCCTTACGTGCGAAGTTATAGCTGGTGGGTCCGAGCTATCAGCGGCGGTAACTTTTTTTTCGATAAATACAGAGGCCCTTTCGGTGGGCCCCAGATGTCAGGGGGAGGAATCATTATTTTGCACGTAATAAGGAGGCATTTCCTTGCGTGCGGCCGTGGACCCAGCTGTCAGCCTCTCCACGTACAGTCCACTTCAGATGCATGTCGGTCGTTGACCACGTTGACCAGGCCGCGCCGAGAGCACCAGGGCGGTGGACGACAGCGATGCCTAGGGAGGGAACGACACTGAGCCAGGGAAGACTCGACAGTTGTTTCCCACGCGGAGGAGTACGAGGGTTTACTGGTTCGTCTGGCATCCCCGGAGAAAACAGCAGGTGTGGGTGAGTAGAGGGATGGTTAGGCCAGCAATGGGTCTACGGTGGGGCAGTGAGGCCTGCGCGATAGCATAGCCGACCGCGGGGAGGAGGGAGCATGCAGTCCCGCCGGCGCTTGTTTGAGTGGCTGGAGCAGGAAGAGCAGAGGTTGAAAAAGGCACGACGGCCGTTGGATGGACATCCAACAGTCACTGCTTGTGCTTTAACCTTTTTTTAGGAAAGCCTCAAATTTGTGGAAAACATCATACAAACCATCTGCCATTATTAAGAATAATTTACAGCCCATTTGCTAATTCTTAAGTGTTTTTTGGAGCCCATATTCTTTTTGTTAGCATTACAACCCATATTGTGGCCATGGTTAAAAAATTATACGAAATTTTGCATATTTCGGTGCGGTCCGAACTGTTTTTAATCCCGAATTTTTGAGTCACATTCAAACTGATTTTAAAAATAAATGTATATTAATATAAAATCCAACAAATTTTCCATGCATAAAAATCAATGCAATTTAAATCTTGAAATGAAAAAAATGAATTTGAAACTAATTGCCGGTTTGATGTGTTTTAGAAATGTACATCCCATTTCTCATTACTGATAGCCCATTTTCTCGGCTAGCCGAATGAAGCTCTCCTCATCTTGAAAGATTAGCAGCCTAATAGGCGTGACAAAGCGACTTACTTGGCAAATCACAAAAAAACTGGGCTATGGCCGTGGACCCAGCTCCGGCCATGGACCCAACTGTCAGCCTCTCCACGTACAGTACTCTTCCGATGGAAGTCGTTCGTTGACCACATTGACCACGCCGCGCCGAGAGCACCAAGGCGGTGGATGACGGTGAGGCCTAGGAAGGGGACGACGCGGAGCCGGGGAAGATGCGGTAGTGGATGCCCACGCGGAGAGGAGTACGAGGGTTCACTGGTTCGGCTGCGGTGTGAGGCCGCCGTCACCGCAGAATAACAGGGGGTGTGGGTGAGTGGAGGGATGGCCTGGCCAGCGATGGGAGTAGTATGGGGGCAGTGAGGCCTTCACAGCAGCACAGCCGGCCACGGGAGGCAGGAGCAGGCGACACGACCGACGCTGCTTTGGGCGGCTGGAGCAAGAAGACCAGAGGTTGAAGAAGCACTATGGCCGTTGGATGGACATCATACGGTCACTGGAGCTAGAATCGTTCATATTGACTAACTTGACAAAGCCCTCTGTCCCTGTCAACTTAGTAGGCCCACAAGTCAGCCACCCACAATGGTGGGTCTCAGCTAGCAGGGGGTATTCATTTTTGTGTGTGTCATAAGGAGGCACTTCCTTGCATGCGAAGATATAGCTGGTGGGTCTGACCTGTCAGCGGGGGGGGGGGGGGGGG
>LR738711.1:189334057-189348656 GCA_902687465.1 Secale cereale | reverse complement strand
CATTTTTTTGCGAAATACAGAAGCCCTTCCCGTGGGTCCTAGCTTTCAGGTGGAGGAATCATTATTTTGCGTGTAATAAGGAGGCATTTCCTTGCGTGCGGTCGTGGACCCAGCTGTCAGCCTCTCCACGTACAGTCCACTTCCGATGGATGTCATTCATTGACCACATTGACCAGGCCGCGTCGAGAGCACCAGGGCGAAGGACGACGACAAGGCCTAGGAAGGGAACGACACGGAGCCAGGGAAGACTCGGTAGTTGTTTCGCACGCGGAGGAGTACGAGGGTGTACTGGTTCGTCTGCCGTCCCCGGAGAAAACAACAAGTGTGGGTGAGTAGAGGGATGGCTAGGCCAGCGATGGGAGTACGGTGGGGCGGTGAGGCCTGTGCGGCAGCACAGCCGGCCGCGGGGAGGAGAGAGCAGGCAGTCCCGCCGGCGCTTGTTTAACGGCTCGAGCAGGAATAGCAGAGATTGAAGAAGAATGACGATCGTTGGATGGACATCCAACAGTCACTGCTTGTGCGTCAACCTTTTTTAGGATAGCCTCAAATCTATGGGAAACATCATACAACCCATCTCCCATTATTTCTAATAATTTACAGCCCATTTGCTAATTCTTACGGTTTTTTTGGAGCTCATATTCTTTTTGTTAGCATTACAGCCCATATCGTGGTCACAGTTAAAAAATTATACGAAATTTTGCATATTTCAGTGCGGTCCGAACTGTTTTTAATCCCAAAATTTTGAGTCACATTCAAACTGATTTTAAAAATAAATGTATATCAATAGAAAATCCAACAAATTGTCCACGCATAAAAATCAATGCAATTTAGAATCTCGAAATGAAAAAAATAAATTTGAAACTAATTGTCGGTTTGATGTGTTTTAAAAATGTTCAGCCCATTTCTCATTACTGATAGGCCATTTTCTCGGCTAGCCAAATGAACCTCTCCTCGTCTTGAAAGATTTGCAGCCCAACAGGCCTGACAAAGCGACTTACTTGGCAAATCACAAAAAACTGGGCTGTGGCCGCGGACCCAGCTGTCAGCCTCTCCACGTACAGTTCTCTTCCGATGGAAGTCGGTCGTTGACCATATTGACCACGCCGCGCTGAGAGCACCAAGGCGGTGGACGACAGCGAGTCCTAGGAAGGGAACGACACGGAGCCAGGGAAGACTCGGCAGTTTTTTCCCACACGGAGGAGTACGAGGGTTTACTAGTTCGTCTGCCGTCCCCGAAGAAAACAACAGGTGTGAGTGAGTAGAGGGATGGCTAGGCCAGCGATGGGAGTACGATGGGGCGGTGAGGCCTACGCGGCAGCATAGCCGACCGCGGGAGGAGGGAGCAGGCAGTCCCGCCGGTGCTAGTTTGAGTGGCTAGAGCAGGAAAAGCAGAGATTGAGGAAGCATTACAGCCGTTGGATGGACATCCAACAGTCACTGCTCTCGTGTGCATTATTTCTAGTAATGTACAGCCCATTTGCTAATTCTTAAGAATTTTTTTGGAGCCGATCTTCTTTTTGTTAGCATTACACCCCATATTGTGGCCATGGTTAAAAAGTATACGATTTTTTTTGCATATTTTGGTGCGGTCAACTGTTTTTAATCCCGAAATATCGATTCACATTAAAACTATTTTGAAAAATAATTTATATAAATATAAAATCCAAATAATTGTCCACGCATAAAAATCAATGGAATTTAAAATCTTGTAATGAAAAAATTTTGAAACTAATTCCCTGTTTGATGTGTTTTAAAAATGTACAGCTCATTTCTGGGCAAACCGAATGAAACTCTCCTCGTCTTGAAAGATTTACCGTCCAGCAAGGCTGATAAAGCAAGTAGGCCTCGTTTGGTAAACATAACTGGGATCATGATGCAAGAAAAAAACATAGCTGGGCTCATGATGTGGTAAACATAAATAAAACCTTGGCTAGACGGGCCACAGCCCCCGCAGAGCACCGCTGTTACTATTTACTAGGGTGGATAGGCTGTTTTGTCTTGGGCCCAGAGAAACAATTACTACTAGTATAGTGGAGACACTCTACAGCTACCCAGAAAAACAATTACGACTAGTACAGTGGATACAATACCGCTTCTGACTCCTCCTAGGTCATCGAAACATCTCCCTCTACTAAATGCCATTATTCTTTTGTTCACCGACATGCAGGCCATGCAGCGCGCGGGCCCAAATGCCATCCACCAAATTAGAAGGCAGTATCCAGGCGGAGAGTCACCCCTGTCGTAGCGTGGCAATAGCGAGCCGTCGTATCAGAAAACCCCACCTCCCCGTAGTCTAAGTTTGACGAATGAAGCAACCATCATTTCACTCTTCGCTAAATCCCCTTCTCCCTCACCGTCTTCAAGAAAGGCAACATTCGCATTTGCAACTGTTCTTCTCTCCCAACGAAGGGAAGGTAAGTGGATCCGTGATGTTGGTATATTTTCGCTCAGAGAAAAAAAAAACTTTTGCAAAGCAGTAACCGATCCTCACTCTCTTTTTTGTTTCATTGTCATTGCGATTGTGTTTTCCTTTCAGTGGTCTCCTAGTATTCCTCAATTTCATGAAGGACCAAGGATAAATAGGCAAAGATCTGCCGATATTGGAGCAGACGCGGGAGGCTGATCCCCACGAGACAGAGAGCTCCAAGAAGATGGAGGCAGCCATCGAGCCGACCCCAGATATGCTCACGGCCAGTACTGAGATGGTCAATGCCCCATTTGAGGTTACAGCCCTTATGGCACTGCAGGAGCAGTTTTCGCCCTTCGAGGATGTGTCCCCCTCCCCCCCCCCGCTGAACTGCCCAAGGTGATTTTCTTCTTTGCCAATCTTGATTGTGGTTTTTCATTGAAGTATGTGGTGATGAATAATGCAAAATTGTATTAGCTTCTGTTTCAATTAGAGCCCTGATACATCTAAGCATGTATGTGCCATGCTATACACAGTGGTTTTAATAACTTGTGTTTCTTCTAAAGGAAAGTAATTTAGAATTTGTTTCTGTTTCAGTTAGAGCCCTGATGCAGACAAGGATTGTGTGGTTGTACATGTCACTCGCTATGAGGCGGATGATATGAATATACGCACTGGGAAAACAGAGTTTTTAGGCTGTTGGATCCTGGAAGCCATTTGCGCTTATACCAATGAAGAGTTGTATTCCGGCCTTACTATTGTCAGGCGTGTTGTACAGGGTGTACTGAAGCACAAGAAGTTCAAAGCTACTCCTTCGTTTGTGAGGCATACTGTTCTTGTCAACCTTACGCAGGAAGATGACGTGGCATGCCTCGACAAACAAGTTTATGAGTGGCAAGGCCACAAGGTTGTCTTCATGAAGGTTCACATGATTGAGCTGCTGCCGGACGTCCTCGATGATGTTCATGGCAAGGTCCGTCTTGTGTCCAGCCCAAATTAGATCAAGGCATGAAATACTTGCCCTAGCTAGTGTTTAATAGTAGTTTGGATTCTGTCTAATTATCTGAACCTTGCCTGTTATCGAGCCCTCTAGGGCTAGTACTCTGTTTGAATCTGTCTATGGGAACTGCTGCTACTTTTGTGTGACCGTGAATCATCGTAATTGTTGCCGAAATAGATGCGTCCTCACCAGTTTTATCATACGAGCAGTGTGACTTTTGATGAAATAGAGTACTCATTTGAGAACTGTGCGCCGACATATACCTAAGTACTTGTAAACACTGTTGGTGCTACCCCACTTGTAAGCATTTGTGCAAAACATGGCACATTGGCTCAACTTGCTTCAACACTAGGCTATCGACCAGCTAACAATCAACAATATGCTGTCTGACATATAAGCAACTATGTATCTTTTTACATTGATTCATGCAGTTAACTGAGGCCACAATGTAAATTCCAAACGTTCACACGCTAGTGCAGCATTCATGTGGAACACTCACATTAAACTCGGCTTCATAAAAAACTTGAAAACCATAAGTTAAGCAATTTTATACATCTCAATGATTCATAGAACATAACAAACATATACTAGTTCACATCAAAAGACAAAGTTGTGAGAAGGTTTACAAATCAGGAAAAAACAAGCAAGGCTTCTCTAAGCAAAGGGCCTCCCGGCAGGCTAAAATTTCCTGGAGTTCACTCTGGTTTTTTCTTGTTGCCACCATCCAGGGTTAGGTTCTCTCATTCCAGAATAACAAATTATAATTGTGTTCTCAGCTGGAATGCTGAACTGAACCATGTAGTGTACTGACCAGCTGAAATTCTTGTGCATTCCACTAAATTTAAGCACCGCTATTTGTAGAAATAAGCAGACCACAATGCCTCTTGCCCTGACACCTGTCCAAAAAACCGCCGTGCAGCCGTGCCAGCTAGTCCTCGATCCATGGATGAACTGGTAGAAACTGCATTCCGCACTAGGATGCAGTTTTTTTCGCTCGTCCCTACACTGCAATTAGGAAGTAAAAAGTATGAATCAACTTCTTTTATATTGCGTTGGTCATTCTACCTAGCAACTACCAATGTAGGAATACCTGGAAGGCGGGTGGTTAGAGGACGGCAACGAGGGATAGCCATCTCATTTTGCGCAGTACTACTAAAACTGAGGTGTGTGCTTTTGATTGCGCGGATAGAAACGATACGGAGACATACATCCTGAAACGATATGGAGACAGACATCCCTGTTTGCGCAAATACGAAATGCGGTTATTTATACAATGACAGATATTTGCAGTGGTGTATGATTAACAACAGCATCTATTGTGTTATTATTGGCACTAAATTGACAATATGAAAGTGTCCTTAA
Source organism: Secale cereale (assembly GCA_902687465.1). Lineage (NCBI taxonomy): Eukaryota > Viridiplantae > Streptophyta > Magnoliopsida > Poales > Poaceae > Secale > Secale cereale. The sequence continues at coordinate 189,343,887 of LR738711.1, read as the reverse complement.
GTAAGTAGCATCACATCACATCAACACTGCCACTAGATTAACATGCAGAACAATAGCATTAGTATTACTGTCGTGAGAGTAGCACATGGTCAGTAAATGTGCAATCAAATTTGTGCAGTTCCACTGGGATGAAGCAATGTTAGCGGTGTGAGATTTAAGTGTAACTACAAAAATACAATTCATGGGAAATAAAGCAAGACAGAAGCACTTCATAAAATGGTGGTGGCATTGCTTCAATTTATCGACGGCACTAGAACATTACTTATAGTGAAATTAGGTGGCACTGCTCAATGCTTCATGTGATTTTACATTGACGGTAGCGATATGGGTGTAGGGACAGCATAGGCATAAAGTGGTGAGGCAGATGTGGTTGCCGAGAGCAGCAAACACTTAGGCAACATGTCTGCATTTGACCCTTTTTTATCTCCTCGGCGACATTTTCCTATGTGAGCACAGCAAATCTAGACCTGCTCATTCTCATTTGCGTTGTCCCCCAACACCCGTCACTTTCTTTCTTTTTTCAACCAAGAGATAGGTCCACTTCCCCCCACCCTTCGCCATCCACCATGCTTTCTTCGTATTTTCAACCAAGAGACCGGTTGGGTAGCTAGTATCTACTATTTCCCATGTTCCTCTTAGAACCAAGTCCTATATTCATGCTACAGCTTTCCCACTTTCTTCCCGGTTTGAACCAACTCGTAGAGTCGACTGTATGAACTAGCTTTACCTCTAATAATAGTAAAAGTTTAGGTGGCTTTAGAATAGAGGACAAAAGTAGAAAAAGATACACACGAAGCCAAGTGGGGAGCTGGGGAAGTAGAGCAAGGCAGGTTTTGAAGGAATATATACCTGAGGGTCGTCGGCATGTGGAAAAGACAGCCTCGGGAGGCCGCATCTTGGCCACAATACCGCTGGGAGGAAGAAGGGATCGGAGGCCCTCCGGAGCCGGCGCTCTCTCAGAGAGAATGACACGGCCGCCGATCGGGACGCGCGGGTAGCCGTTGGTCTCATCCCTCGCCGCCGACGACAACGTGAACGATGCACCTACACCACTACCCCAGTCGAGGTTGTCCGGCCGGATTTGTGAACAGCCGTGAGCTGAGAGAGAGTGTGGCCACCTATGTCTTGCTTAGATCTGGAGAGCATGAGAGAGTGAACGAGAGGAACCCTAGTAAAGCAAGCGCTAAGGCTCCTGCTTATATATATAGTGGAGTGATTTTGTTGTACCAGCTTCAAAAAAATGCGCTCCTACGTGTACCCGCGAGTGGGTGTGAGAGAACTAGTGCGTGCGTGCACCGCTTCTCTTCATGAGAGTACACTATACTATGCCCAATTCGCCACAAGAGTAATAGTATAAGTGTGTGACGTGTGAGCTAAAATAAAATGTGTGTGACAACTTTTGTTTTTTAGAAGTTCTAAGGGTGGGGTGTGAAGAGCACATATGTGTGTGACGTCTACCTGCAGATTGACGGTGGGTGCGAGAGGACTCGGGAGGGTGTGTGTGCATGAGAGAGAATGGGGCACGTATCAATGCAATGCATGTGTCTGTAAATCATTATCCGACAAACGTTCGCCACAAGCCTTTTGCTGACGAACGCCGTAAGAACCGTTAGATCGGCATTCGACAGTGTCAGTTTTGCCATGTCATTTAACAGAACAACCACTCCTCCTACACGCAAATCTTCCATGTGAGTGTAAGCAACTGCCGTATGCTCCCTCCGTTCCAACATGCAGTGCATATAGCTTTATTGAAAATTCGAACCTCGCAAACTATTACCAAGTTTTCATGTACCAAATTCCACATGTAGAATATTCATTGATCTTCGAGAGGTAACTATAAAGATGGGGGAGGAGTCTACAAAGAAAGGTCACCGTATCACCTGCAGCAATTTCAACCATCCTTTGGTGTGGAGGAGTATCATAGGAACTCTATATGACATGATTTTTATAGGATTTTTTTCCTTTAGAGCCAATTGGTTCATAGGAATAGAATCATATACTCCTTATTTCAAAAGAAATAAGGGCTTCTTTGATTCAAAGGATTCTCAAAGGAATTTTGAAGGATTCAATTCCTTGGGATTTTTTCCTATGTGGGATGTTTGATTCATAGGATTGTAAACCATAGGAACTTTTTCATAGGATTCATTTGCACTAGATTTCATAGGAAATTTTCAATCCCCTCTAACCTCTTTGAAAGAATCCTACGTTTTTTTATGCACGATAAAACAGTCATAGAATCATATAGGATTCAAGATGACATGCCACCCCAATCCCACGTTTTTCTATTCTTGCGTTTTGAAAATCCTACGAATCAAAGAGGCCCTAAACATGATATCATTTCTATAGCTTTAGAGCCATTTGATTCATATGAATGGATTCCTATACTCCCATAATTTCAAAAGAAAATAAACATTAGCGTATATTCAATAGAAAAGTTCCTATGATATGAACCAAATTACATCTCTTTTCTAATCCCTCCTCATAGGAATTGAGACGCATGTCATCTCTAGATTCAATAGATAAGTTCCTATGATGTCAACCAAATGACATCTCTTTTCCAATCCCTACTCATAGGAATTGAGATAGTCCATGTCATCTCTTTCCCGACAACTTCCATGTATACATCTTCTATTCCTAAATAGCTAGTACAACCCACTAGTAGCTTTTATTCCAAGACATGCAACTACGGCACAAGAACTATATAGTGTGTGAATAACTTGAAAGATGGTCGCTGGATGAAGCTAATCCGACAGTGTAGAGATGGCAAATCCGAGCACTACTGGCCGTTGGATATCATCAACATTCCACCAGATCTGCCACATGTACAATTTAGAAGACTCCATCGTTGAACTTAAGCATAATGCACAAACCTCAAAACAGAAGCACTTATCCTTTGTTCTAGAATCTTCAGTATCATAATTGATTTTATTTTTCTAAATGAATTGCCATTATTTGTTTTTTACTTTATGCTTTACAATGCACAACCCCATGAATCTTAACATTTTTATAAAACTAATTGATTTTGAATGAGATGAACTATAAGAACTAAACGAACATCTACATCATGCATATATGACTCAAAGCTTTATTCATAATTTGGTTTCGAAATCTCATGTGTTCAATGCATGTGTACCTTACTAGTTTTGAGTAGAGTACAAAATTTCACGTGGCCCCATGTATATCAAAATGCAGGGCCTATGCATCATTGCCTTTCGGTCGAACCTACGTCCACAATTTTTTGTACGTACTATATCTCCACTTGCCCTCGAACCCAAAATGCTGCCTCGTTCCCCTAAAACTAAGCGGCCCATACATATTTAAGGCATCGACTCGAACTCAATCCCTCTCCCGTTTACTACGACGTGGCCCCGCATGCCCTAGTAGTACTCCTACAAACCCTACCGCCGCATGCATCATCGGTTTTCTTCAAGAGGACGAGGGAGAAGCCGATTTGTAGTGGAGGCGCTTTCAAAAAAAGAAAAAATGATCTGTAGTGGAGACCCCTACCCTAGGGTGCCCTAGGTAGCTGCCGCACACATCATTGGTTTTCTCTTTTCTTTATGCTCTTGCGCCCCAGAGTGAAATGATGGTTGCTTCGTCTGTCCAACTTAATGCCGGAAAGGTGGGGCTTTGTGATTTGACCCCTCAACGCTCATTTTCTACTACTGCGGCGGTACGACCGGGGTGCCTCCAATTACAACCGCTGCTATGAACTGTACGTGGAACAAGACAGTGGATGAGCCATATGTCGGCCAAAGGGGTCCTATTAAGTGTGTCGCCATTTCGTGTGCGGACTGACCCTGCTTGAGTTGCTACGCAACCACGACAGGTGCAGCCTACCACTTGGTTTTGCTCCTTGGTAAATCCCGACTATATTGATCTAAAAATATATGTACTGAACTACCCTCTCTGTCTCGTTTTTTAGACGTCTCGGTTTATAGGGCCTGCACGTAGTTCTTGGTACTCCATTTGACTAACTAAATCTGAGTTACTGTGTCACAAAAACTAGATCACTGGATTATTAAGCGGATGTTGTTTCTAAACATATACTGTTCATCACATATATAGCCAGTTAAATTCTCAACCTAGAACGACGTGCACGCCATGTAAACCGATACGGAGGAAGTATAGTAGTAAAAATGAGGTGATTTTACCGAGCGATCGGCGGTGGAGCATGGCCTGTCTTGCGGTCCCACGTGTCATGATGTAACAAGGCGATGCGTGTGTCCCTCTTGAGGCAGAAGCAATAGTACGTGGTTTGAGATGATGGCGAACCGAAGTGTGAAATAATGGTTGCTTTCGTCCGTCTGGGGAGGTGCGACATTACTACTACTACTAGGGCGATACGACTGGGGTGCGTCCCCCTCCTGTTCTGCACTGTTATTTGGTGCTTGACACGTCGACCCGGTTGCTATATGTCCCACATGTCGGCAACAGGAAGTACATAATTCATGAAAGCGAGCGTCGACTGAGGAGTAAAAGACACGGCTTGGGTTTTTGCTGCTTCGCGCGATCCATCAATACAAACCCGGAATAAGAAAGGCGAGGGCGGGTCTTTTCCCGCGCGGCAGGCAGGGGAGTATGGCATAATCTATTATAGGCAAGGAGGCAGCAAGGGAAACAAGCAAATAAAGGTTGAGCGACTTAATTTTGGGAAAATCCGATTTTACGGAGTACGTACCCACCAGGGTTTATAGGGCTCATCTAAAAAACATTCATTTTTCCGTTTTATAAGTCTCAGTTCTACTACTAGTAGTAGTACCATCACATTTTGGATTTCGAGGTGCGTTAGATCACCCGATGCAAGCAGTGTCAAGACAAAACTCTCTAACCAAGGTAGTAGGGACGAGGAGTAAACGGAGGGAGTAGTAAAATTTTCTCTCTAACCAAGATAGACTGACATGTGTTTTTTTATAGTGGCCTTGTATAAGTAAATGGAGGGAGTACTAAAGGACATATATATTCCAAACAATATGATAATATCTCTTACCAAGGTAGTAGCATTACTAGAAAAAGGGCTATAGATGGGATTGACACTAATGACGCACCAGACAAGCGGTGCGCCATTAGTATATACTAATGGCGCACCACCTTCTGATACGCCATTAGAGTTGAAACTACTAATGGCGCACCTGGCCCAGGGTGCGCCATTAGTATCAATTTTTTTAAACTAGTGCGCCTGTCCAAACATACTAATGGCGCATCCAGACACAGTGCGCCATTACTAGTTGTAACTAGTAATGGCGCACCTGTCGGAAAGTGCGCCACTAATGTTGTTTTTTTATTATATTTTTTATTCTTTTTTTTGCAAAACTACTAATGGCGCACTGTTCCACAGTGCGCCATTACTAGTTTAAACTAGTAATGGCGCACTGTGGAACTGTGCGCCATTAGTATATTTTTTTTTTGCAAAACTACTAATGGCGCACCACCAGAAGGTGCGCCATTAGTAACCTGGATTACTAAAGGCGCATTTAGAGTTGGTGCACCATTAGTAAGTGGGCAGCAACAAGATATTTTGGACAGCCTCTCCTACCCACACTCACTTTCTCCCCACTTCATTCTCTCCACCTCCTCTTTGCCTCGGGTGCCTCCTCTTTTTCACCTCATTTCCACCATAGATTCATTCAAATTAAGTGGTTAAATTACCTTGTTTTGATAGGTAAGTAAGGGGGAAGCTATATTTATGTTGTTCTCCCTACAACAATGTGCACATGCACTTTTTATGGCCTAGCTAGATCTATGTATGTTCGTGGTGTTGCATATGTTTGTGGAGTTGCGTATGAGTTTGTGTTTGGAGGTGTACTGGTATTTGAAATGCGATAGTTGCCAATATTTTCCCGGAATGTTGATTCATTTCCGTTTCGGCGAGAATTTTGGCATTAAGCATTCTTTTTGGTCCTATTTTTAGGGAAAGTCATGCCAAAATTTTTCTTGGTTCTAAAATATCGATTTGCTCTACCCCGCAGGCGACCATGGTCCGCACGATGACCGAAGGCATCATGAATAGGTTTTTGAGGTTCGCAAAGGCCGAGATGCTTCAAAAGAACGAGACGGAGATAAGATGTCCGTGTCGAAGATGCAAGCTAAAGAGCCTTATTGCGGACCCGGATTCCGGGCAGGTGCGGGACCACCTGCTCTTGCGTGGTTTCATGGATGGCTATCGGGGCCAAGGTGATGAAGATGACTACGAAGTCGTCCATGTGGGCCGGGCAAGAAATGAGGAAGGGCAGCAAGACAACCACCGCGGCTCGGGCGGGCGAGAAGACGAAGAATCCCTAGGAGATGATCACGACGGTGATGCTGTACACAGTCATCATGTAGAAGATGCAGGACATGATAATGAGGATGATGCCGGAGCAGACGGCGGGCATGATCATGAAGATGACGATGCCGGCGGAGCAGACGACGCTGGACCATCGATGGGCTGGGTGCAGGACCCTCATATTCAAGAGCTGCTTCTCAAGCAGACGGATAACGCAAGAGCTGTCGCCCGAGAGAAAGCCAAGATGGATCAACTTGAGTTAGACGCGGTTACTCCATTGTATCAAGGATGCAGGCCCGGGGATACCCGCCTGAAAGTAACGCTCATGGCTCTGGAGATGAAGGTAAAACACAAAATGACCGACGCATGCTTCGACGAGAACATGTCATTCTGGCACGAACGTCTTCCCAAGGGGAACAAGTGCCCGACCAGTTTCGAGGAGGCGAAGAAAATCGTGTGTCCTCTGGATTTACCGCACGTGAAATACCATGTGTGCATGAATAATTGCATCATTTATCGGGGCGAGCACGCGGAGTCTACCATATGTCCGGTGTGCGGCGTCACTCGATACAAGAAGAGGAAGAAAGGTCCTCGAAAAGTGGTGTGGTACTTTCCGATCACTCCTCGTCTGCAGCGGTATTTTGCGGACCCTAAGGTAGCAAAGCTCCTGCGTTGGCACGCGGATAGGGAGGAGAAGAAGCGAGAAGATGACGCAAATGATCCCGAGATTTATAAAAAAGACAAGATGCTGAGTCACCCTAAGGATGCGAGCCAGTGGCAAGCGTTGAACTTTGAAGACCTAGAATTTGGGAACGATCCAAGGAACATCGTGCTGGGCGCGAGCACCGATGGAGTCAATCCGTTTGGCAGCCAGAGAAGCACACATAGCACCTTGCCTGTGTTTGTGGGGATGTACAACCTTCCCCCCTGGTTGTGCATGAAGAGGAAGTACATTCACATGAGTATGCTATTTGAAGGACCGAAACAACCAGGGAACGACATCAATCTGTATCTGGGGCTGCTGAAAGAGGAGCTTGACATGCTGTGGAAAACGCCAGCCAATACGTGGGACGCCGCAGAGAAAGAATATTTCCCTATGAGAGTCGCGCTGCTCACGACAGTGCACGACTATCTCGGTTATGGATATGTCGCGGGGCAGGTGGTCCACTGATTTTCTGGACGCGTCAGGTGCATGGATGACACAACGTATCGCCAGCTAGATAGAGATCCCGGTTCTTCGAAAACCGTGTTCATGGGACATCGAAGGTGGCTTCGCGACGATGACCTGTGGAGAAAACGCAAGGATCTGTTCAATGGTGAAACCGAACCCCGAGGACGCCCGCGTACGAGGAGCGGCGAGGAAATAGACGAGCTGTTGAAAAATTGGAAAGATTGCCCACTGCCGGGAAATAAGCAAAAGGCGCCAGAGCCGGGAAAGAAGCGAAAGGCGCCACAGCCGCTGCTGAAGGTATGGAAAACGAGGTTTGTTTTCTGGGACTTGCCGTACTGGAAGATCCACCGTGTGCCTCACAGCCTTGATGTAATGCATATCACGAAGAACGTGTGCGAGAGTCTGCTTGGTACCCTGCTCAACATGCCAGAGAGGACCAAAGATCGGCCGAAAGCAAGGGCAGACTTGAAATCAATGGGCATCAGGCAGGAGCTTCACGCTATATATGATGATCATGATGATGATGATGATGATGAGGCGAAGCAGGACACGGAAAGTCGTCTCAAAGGCAAAAAGGCCAAGAAGACCGGAAATGACTACCCTCCCGCGTGCTTCACTCTAAGTCAGGAGGAGATCGAGCAGTTTTTCACCTGCCTCGTAGGAGTAAAACTTCCTTACGGTTACGCGGGGAAGATAAGCAGATACCTAGACCCAGCGAAGCTGAAGTTCAGAGGGATGAAGTCTCACGACTGTCACGTGCTAATGACACAGATACTTCCAGTTGCAATCCATGGGATCATGGACGCGCACGTCCATGAAACCCTATTTGGCCTATGCAACTTTTTCGACCTCATCTCTCGGAAGTCTGTTGGCGTGAGGCAACTCAGAAGGCTACAGGAAGAGATCGTGGTGATACTATGCGAGCTTGGGATGTACTTCCCGCCCGCATTCTTTGACGTTATGGTGCATCTGCTGGTCCATATCGTGGACGATATCATCCAACTCGGGCCGACGTTCCTGCACAACATGATGCCGTTCGAAAAGATGAATTGTGTCATCAAAGGATACGTTCGCAACATGTCACGTCCAGAGGCAAGCATAGCCAGGGGCTTTCTGACCGAAGAGTGCATCTCCTACTACACGAATTATCTAGGCATCGAGAACCCCGTTGGTCTGCCCGTCAACAGGCACCTCGGCAGGCTCGCTGGATGGGGTAACCGTGAGGGTCGCCACGAAATGCATGTCAACTTCGAGGGTCGACTCGCCGACTTTGAAAGAGCAAACCTAGTCGCGCTACAACACATAGACGTGGTCAATCCTTGGTTGGTAGAGCACAAAACCTTTATTGAGAAGACGTACAATGACCGAGGCCAACAGAGGACGGACGGAGATATAATCAAAGAGCACAACTCATGTTTCACGCGTTGGTTCAAGCAGAAGCTTCTGTCGTACCCTTTACATGAGGATTCTTCCGCGGAAGAACAACTCATATTCGCCTTGTCACAGGGCGCCGAGCACAACCTGATGACCTATGAGGCGTACGATATCAACGGCTACACATTCTACACCGAGGCCAAGGACATGAAGAGCGATGGTTATCAGAACTCCGGGGTAACGATGGAATCCTACACCGGCAATGACAAGGACAGATACTACGGAAGGATCGAGGAGATCTGGGAGCTGAGCTATGCTGGAGAGAAGGTCCCGATGTTTCGTGTCAGATGGGCCAAGAGCGTCCTAAAAGAAGACTGGTATTTCACCACCATGGTTATACCCGTAGCCAAATCCAAGACCGCGGGCGCAAACGTCACCGCGAAAAATGAGCCATGGGTACTGGCTTCCCAAGTTGACCAATGCTTCTTCATTACCGACCCGTCAAAGCCCAGCCGTGTTGTCATGAGGAGAGGCAAAAGGAAGATCATCGGAATGGATGGAGTAGCCAATGAGCAAGACTTCGACAAGTACGGCGACCCGAGGATCGAACATGACGACGATGATGAAGTAGCAGCATACACCACAAGAAGAAGCAGGACCACCCTACCTAAAGGACGTCCGTTCCAGAGAAGAACTCCATTTGCGAAAAAGAAGGGCAAGAAGAATGTGAACAGATAGCTAGCTAAGATCGATTGTATTTAAATCGTAGCCTTCATTTCTCGATTGTATTTCAAGGGCACTTTTTGAACTATCATGAATATTTTTAAATTTCATGGACACTCGATCTCGATCCCCCTCCATCTCGATCGCTATCCCACCTCGCCAGATCCGGTCCCCCTCGCCGCCGAGCACCCCCCGGTCCACCGGCCGCTGCCGCCGACCACCCCCCGGTCCACCGGCCGCTGCCGCCGACCCCCCGCACCCTCCCCTACTCAACCGCCGCCGCCGACCCCATGCACC
>LR738711.1:189323719-189333972 GCA_902687465.1 Secale cereale | reverse complement strand
CCCACCGGCCGCCGCCGACCCCCCGCACCCTCCCCCGCTCCACCGGCCGTCGTCGCCGACCCATGAACTCATGATTCATAAATATATTCAAAAAACAAATTTGATGATATATTTTTAAAAAATATTACTGTCTTATAAAAAAATATTACTGTTATGATTTAAACAAGTTTGAACATATTTAAATACAAATAAGTATTAAACAACATTTTAAATGCATAAAAAAATTGTGGAGCTTGGGAATCGAACCCAAGACCTCCTGGTGTGAGAACTGGGTGCTGACCAGTCGAGCTAGTAGAGGGGACTTGATGTGGATGAGGTTTGGTGGATAATAACCTGTTGGCTCGAGCAGAAATCAAAAAAAAAATACTAATGGCGCACCAGGGGGAGGTGCGCCATTAGTATGGATGTACTTATGGCGCACCAGGGGGCGGTGCGCCATTAGTATTGTGCCCCATCCATATTGATGCCCCGGCCCACTACACCTATTCCCTCTCTCTCCCTCGCCCTCGCCCTCGATCCCCTTCCCCTCTCCTCTCCCGACGCCGCCGCCCCCGCGCCCCCGCGCCCCCGACGCTGCTGCCCCCGCTCCCCCAACGCCGCCGCCCCCCACGCCCCCGAGCCCTAGCGCTCGCCGCCGCCCGTCTTCCACGGTCCCACGGTCTTCTGCTCCTCCGCTCCTCCGCTCCCACGGTCGCCGTCGATGAAGGATCCGTCCTGCTCAAGGTTTGGCCTTCTCCCCATCCCCTTCCACTCCCTTCCTCATCCTCCTCAACGGTTCCTTCCCTTCTCACGCATGCCAGCACCTCCTCCTCTCCTCGCATGACGCCTCTGCTAGACCTCCCATCTGCTCTCTCTCATTAGCACAAGCCCAACCTTTTGGAACAAATTTCTGCTCTTGCTAGTACGCGAACAAGTCCATGGTGTAGATGAACAAGTCCACTTATTTTGTGGTCAATTTATTTAGTTAGTTACCAGAGAGAGAGAGAGGGAGGAGCACATGGATGGATTTGTATGTACGTGTCCAACCATCTTCATCATGTTTGTTATTGTTGTTTCGATCTTGGGAACCACACGGTTCTTGCTGTCTACAGTATATATGTTCTTCGTTTCATTCGGTGCTGGCGTATGATGGAACTGTAGCTCTGCGAGTTAGGTTCCTATAGAGTAGAGATTGGAACTGTAAGCTGGTGCTTTGGTTTTTTAACAGCTGAACTTGTAGGAAAATTTCAAGTTAGTAATGGACGAACGGTTACTGTGGTCTGCAGGTGGTGATATTATTAGTGGTGAATTTTTTGTGTGGGTTGGAATGATTTCGGGTGCTCATGTTGGGAGGGGTTAAATCTGGTTTTCGTTCACAAACATTCCCGAGAGCCGCAGTTTTTAATTTAAACACACTTGCCATTCACACTTAGATGATATCGGGAAACAGAAGGAGGGTAAGATTTAACTTAAACTCATTTGACATTCCTTTTGTTTACTTGCTTAGAATACTGCACTGGCAGATTTTGAAAGAATTCTCAGTGTGCTGCTTTGCTTAGTTACATATTGTCTGCTCATATGCATTTCCACTTGAGTTTTAGTTGTCATAACGCAGCCACATGACAAGTTTTGACATGAAATTAGTTACACTCAACTTGGGATATAGTACATAGTAGTGTAGGTGAATACAATTTTGCAGTTAATACCTTTTCTATTTAATTGATGTGAGTTCTGCATTTGGCAGGGTGTAGGAACAATTCTTAGTATGCTGCGTTTATTAGTTACATTAAGTGCTCAACTTTCTGTGACAATAGCACAGAGAGTATCAAGAGTAATACAATAGCACAGAAAGTTCTTACTTGTGCACTTACTACATACATATGCTCAAGAAACACTAAATCATCTTATATAGGAGAGTACTGATCAAACTTATGATAGGAGTGGACAACACTAGAAAATCATGTCTTCTATCAATTGTTGTGTCTCAGACAGCAACCCTACACTACACTACACAACACAACACAGTGCTGCATGCAAAATTTGATCTTGTGACAATGGCATGGCATTGGCATGCAGCAGTTGAACTGAACTTGGCAAGATGATGATGGTGGTGTCTAGTGTCCACTGCAGGGGAGGCAATGGAGGCAACAGTAAATCCAAGGATGTGGATTTGCTGCTCCTCTGCTCAGCATTCAACAAGTTGTTACATATCTAATCTACCAATCTACTCAAGCACACACCCTTTCCATCTCATCTCATCTCATCAGCAGCACCAAAGTTGTTGCTGCTGCTAATTGTTTAACAATCAGGGTGCATGTGGTGGCTGTGACCACAGGGGGTGAGGTTTGAGATGTAGAATTGGGGGACACATGGGGGTTGGGTCAATCATGATGGAGGATTCCATCCATCCATGCAGCACATGCTTAAGCTAGCTACTCCTGAATCAGTGAGGCACTTGCCACAGCCTGCTTGCACTAGATTAATCTCTCTTTGTGTGTATGTGGCAGTTGAGTTGAAAGAACTATAGATACCTGATGCATGCACCTACCTGTATTTTACCCTAGGTATCCCTGTGTTCATACACTGCAAGATCTCAATCTCTTTTGTTTATTTACAGTACCTGCAGCCAGCTCCCCACAGCTGGTCACTTAGGTGTTCCAACACCTAGCTGCTTGTCCTCTGTATTACTATAAGTTTTTCATGAATTTCTGAAATTGTTCCAGATCATGTATTTCTAGTGTTGTTTTAAAGCTATTATTTATGATAGGATTGTTGTTTTAAAGCTATTATTTATGAGATGTGTAGATGAACAGAGCTACAACAGTTGGCTTGAATTGTTGTCTTTGGTTCAAACTAAAACCCCCTTCTTCTGACAGTGATACTTCTATCAATGTGGTACTGTCAAAAGACACAAAAAGCTGTTGATGTAACTGCCAATGTATTTTCCATGTTGTGTTGGAGGAGTTTTTTGCCTTGTCCACCCGAGAGGCCCATGAGTTTGCTGGAATGTCGATTAACTTCCGTTCCGGCAAATTCGGGTACTCCATATGTCCTATTTTCAGCAAAGGTCATGCTGAAATTTTCCGTGAATTTTAGCATGACTTTGCTGAAAATAGGACATATGGGGTACTTGTGACTAATCCATGGGCCGGGGTATCTTAGTAGTTAATTAAGTAGGATCAAGTGCCCCTTTATTCTAGCTGCATTAAACCATAGGCGGCAATAGAGCCAAGTGATTAGGCCCAACTTAGAATTCTCCTTCCCAGCTTAGCTTTTAGGATGCCTCGGTGTCGACAAACCATAAATTATAAAAGCTTGGCTTTTAGGGTGCCTCGGTGTCGAAAAAAAACCGAAATGATGAAAGCTTAGGCTTTTAGGGTGCCTCGGCGTCGAAAAACCCTCAATGATAAAAGCTTAGCTTTTAGGATGCCTCGGTGTCGACAAACCCTAAATGATGAGACCATGATCTTTTTCCTTGACAATAACCAACTTTTTGACCAAACTTTTTTCCTATTTAGAGAGAAACATGGCCAACAACGATGAGGCCGGGGGTTCGGTCGGCAAGGCATTCTGGGAGCTGTCCCAGGAGATGAAGGAACAACCTCACTTGTATGAGGACGCCGCCTTCCCCACCGATCCTGAGACCACTGATGGTACCGTCGAGGATGACCCCACTGATGTTGCCGCCGAGGATGCCACCACTGATTGTGCCGCCGAGGATGCCACTACTGATGATGGCGGCGCACGCACAGATGGCAGCCAACCGAAGAGGCAACGGAAGGACCGGCGCCCGACCGTGCGCCGCACCCACAAGGAAGAATTTACTGAAGTGGACTCCGACGGGAATCCAACGGCGCCCGACCGAATAGTCAAGGGGTACTCGCTTCAGCTCGGATGCATTCTCCGGAGCACCGTCTCGATCAACACCGAGAACCTGAGGCATCCTGACCATGGGAATTTGCACAACCTCCTCTTCACGAAGCTGCACGAATGATACAAGTTCCCCGCTGAATTTGAAAACACAAGCCTCAAAGGGAATAAAGTGAACAATGTTGCCCTCACGAAGATGAGGACGACCCTGTCTACTTGGAAAAGCACGGTGAAGAGAATGATCGAGAAAGGTGAGAGTTATGAGAAGATCAAGGAGAAAAATCCTTCGATCACCGAAGATGACTACAACGACTTCAAGATCAAGTGCTCTAGCACTGCAACCTCCGAATCAAGTCGGTGGGGGAAAGGAATGCGGGAGCTGAACTTAGGGGAACACACACTCGGTCCCGGCGGTTACAGAGTGGCGGAGCCTATATGGGACAAGGAGGAGGCAGACCGTGCCGAGCAAGGCCTACCGTCCCTCTTCGATAAATACGGTGACAAGCAGACCAGGAACTTTGTCAGGGCCCGGTACAAGAAGGACCCGAAAACAAAGGAGCTTACCACGGATCCGAAGACCAGGGCGCTTGAGCTTGTTCTGGTAAGGAATACACCCCCGCGTAATTAGCTCCATATGGTTGCATTCTAATAAATGAAGCCAAATTTCTAAATGGTTCACATTCCTTCCGCAGGCGACTGAAAGCAGTAGCGCGGGGTCGGCTAAGAGCAACCCCTGGGACACCACTCTAAATAGGGCGTTGAATGTAATGAAGCAAAATGATAAGCTCAGTAAGCCGACGTCAGCTGGTCGTGTGGCCGGCAAAGGCTTGTCGACAAAATGGTCGTCATACTATAACGCTGGTGGGCGAAAGGAGAAAAAGACCAGCTCGGAAAGCCAGGCGCGCGAGGTTCAAGAACTCAAGGCACATGTGGCGCGGATTCCGGAGATTGTCCAAGAGCAAGTGCAACAACAACTGGGAGCGACGATCACCGCCATTGTGCCTAGCTTGATCAAGGGGTTGCAGGCATGGATTGCGGGCGGCCAACAGGGGCCGCCCCTGATTCCCAGCTTCACGGCCAGCAACTCGCAGAACGCGATGGCGGGGCCATTGGTGTCTCCGGCGGAGGCGCCATTGGTGTCTCCGACGCTGGCACGGGAGCTTAATGCACCCGGGTGTACGCCGGCCGACACCTCTGCAGCAAGCGGCCCCTCCGTCAACTGCACACCCGCCGTTGGCGGTGCCTCGACATTAGCCGAGCTCGACGCCATCATCACGGTAACTAATTAAGCCTCTCTCGGCCGAGGACTTCAACTCCTAGCCTTTGACTGGGCATCCCTGACGCCCTACATGTTTTCGCAGGGTGCCGCCGACGTTCCGTGCACTCTCCTACACTTCGTGAACAACGAGTTGGTCGATGTCGCCAAGGGCAAAATCGTTCAACCGGGCAACCCCGTGTTCCACGGTACCCAGATGCCACCCAACTTGTTTAGGGTTCAACTGGTTCGGGTGCTGCCAGGCAGCGACGAGTTGTTACCTCCGATTCGACCCGTCGGGGCCGACGATGATGATGTGATGACCCTCAGTGCCTGCCTGAGCTGGCCCCTGCTTTGGCCGAAGAGCCAGATTCGTTTGGGGGCGGGGGACACCACCCCAAAGACAACACCGCCAGTCATGCCAGCGCCAAGTCGGCCCCATGGCAAGACCGCCGCAACGGTGCCGGACATCCCTATGCCACTGGATCCAAACATGCATATGGCACAGGATCAGAACGACGACGACGACGATACATTTGCCAACGTCGATCAGTACTTTGCCGATCATGGGTAAGGTGGCGACTTCATGGGGCCTCCTTCTCAAGAACCCAACCCAACAAAAGACGTGCGCAATCTAGCTATTACCGCGGAGAAGCCAAGTTGCAACAGGCGTCGTCTGCCGTTCAACTCTCAAGAGACGCCTCCAGCTGCCGACTTCACCGAGCCTCAGATAGGCGAGGTGCGAAATATTATCAGCCCCAACACACTCAAGAAGGCGGTCTATGAGCAGAACTCGGTCCCATTACAGGAGAAGTAGAAGGCACGCAAAAGAAAGACTAACAAGGGTGCGAGCCAGCCGGCACCGAGTACGATCCGTGCTCAGGACGGGCCACCTTCACCTGAGGATGTAATGAGGAGGGTGCATGTGGCGGGTAGGCCGATGCTACCGAGAAATATGCTCGATGCTGCAACCGGAGTCTGCATGACAGTGTTCTTTCTTTGGAGAAGCGGCGTCTCAGAGAGAAGGATGTGGCATACCCGGTTTTCGCGGCCAAGGTGCCAGAGGGCAAGGGCTCTGTGGATAACTCCATCGGGGGTACGATCGTCCTGCGGTTTGATGACATCCATGCTATGTTGAACCTTCATCCGCTGCACTACACCTTCGCTCGGCTATTTTCACTGAGTATGGAGATGCGGATCATTCGCGACAAGACCCCGGACATCGTGATAGTCGACCCCTTCTACATGCGTGCCAAGATCTTGGGCAGCGCTGGGGACCGGCAAGTCGCGAGTTCTTACCTCGAAGGCGTCATTCTGGCAAACCGAGATAAGGATAACTTCCTCGTGCCTTACTTTCCCGAGTAACTGCTCCCCTCAACCGCCCCGTAACATATGAATTCTTAGATTTCGATTGTTTTTATTTTAACATTCCGTGTTTTCTGCAGTGACACACATTGCACGCTCATCCTCCTAAGCCCCAAATATTCCATGGCCACGTATTTCGAACTGGACCGTCAGTCGAACGTAGACTACACAAATGTCAAGAAGGTTCTTAATGATGTTCTCCCCGGGTACGCCAAATCTGGAGGCACCTTCACCAGGCCTATTCGTAAGTACGGCAAGCACGTGTTCTCCCACAATACGACGTTCTGCTGCGTCAAATAAATAAAAAACCTAATATTCATACTAATGGCGCATCACATCACAGTGCGCCATTAGTATGCCAAAGGATACTAATGGCGCATCATTAAACAGTGCGCCATTAGTATGCCGAAGTTACTAATGGCGCATCTTGTTGTTGTGCGCCATTAGTATGCCAAAGCACCTGGGTATACATGCCCCCCTGGGAGGCATACTAATGACGCACTATTGTATATACTAATGGCGCATCTGAGGTGCGCCATTAGTATACCAGATACTAATGGCGCACCAGAGGTGCGCCATTAGTAAAATATACTAATGGCGTGGCACTAATGGCGCACCACTAATGCGCCATTAATGGCCAAAATAGGTGCGCCATTAGTAGGCCTTTTCTTAGTAGTGTAGGGACGAGGAGTAAACGAAGGGAGTACTAAAATTTTCTCCTCGTCCTGCGAGCCACCGCGCGCGTGTGCGAGGGAGTGAGCGTAAGGCGTAGTAAGCAAGCTTCACCACATCCTGCGAGCCACCGCGCCCGTGGGCGGGGGAGACGGCGTACTAAGCAAACTTCTCCTCGTTCTGCGAGTTGACGGGACACATCAAAAGTACTCCAGTGTACAGATCCTTGCCTCTAAGGTAGGCCCCACATGGTTTGCCTGTTTTTTTAACATAACGCATCAAGTCACAATTTGTTTGTTCACCCATGGTAGACAATCCTCCCTCCATCTAGTGAACAACCAGTACATGTGTCAAGTTACCACGTGGGCTGCCTTTTCGTACATAAATGAGCTCCACCATGTACCCGCACGAGTGTAGTTGGGAAAGAGGCGGGAGTACGTGCGCCGTGCGTGCACCTCTTCTCTTCGTGCACGTCCCCCACCTACGTGTGTGTGTGTGAGGGACTATAGAGAGACAAACCTAGACATAATGCGCCGTCCATCCCCATGCCTCCGCCCAGTCCGACCACCAGTCACCACAACGCCCCAATCCTCCTCACCTTATCTCTCATCTTTCTCCCTCCATTTTTATATACAAGGCCACTATCAAAATTACAATTTGCAGATATACAAGGCCACTAACACTAATCGATGCAATATTAATGGTGTTTGCCTCGTAGTACTACTAGCAAAGGAGGACACTAATTATCCCTTGCATGCATGCGGGAGTGTGAGCATTGGCCTGATGTGCATGAAAGAGAAGAATACACATTATTTTACACGGCAAACAAGGAAACAAGGTGGCTTGCAACATTGAGTTAGAAGGCCTTAATTTTTGCCTTGGTACCTGTAATATGGGTTTGTGGCCTTGTATACAAAAATGGAGTTCGATAAAATTCTCGAGATACCATTTATCCGATTAAATTCTCGAGCAATCATTAGTTTTTACAAAATGGGATTACTCCTGCATGGGTCAATCACAACAGGTGTTTTGTAAAAAAAATGCATCTTGATGTTCCGTGCAATGCACGGACATCTTGCTAGTCCATGGAAACAACACATGGCAAAATTCCACGGCGAACGAGGGATTTGAATCTGTTGGGAGGGTTTGTTTGGATCTTGCCCGGGGTAGCCAAAATATTGGCGACCCTTTTGTCCACCGGTGCCTTTGCCACCGACGAACGAGGAATGGCTCGGGGTCTCATGAATCCTCCAGCGCGCATGTTGGAGACGAGCTCCCACGAGCTGTGTTCTTTTTGTTCCCACCACGTCGCCCGAGCCGCCCGCAAACCGACCGGCGACCCGCAAATTACGCCATCCAACCATAGCCGCACACATTATGACAGCAAGTCAACCAACCGGACGAAATTCACGCAAACATGGCCATATTTCATATAAACAACGACGGAAATCATATAAGATACCTGATTTTCATACAAACATGACGGATTTCATTACATTCAAATGAACTATGCGATGCTAGTTCTAGACAGCACAGGTATATAATACGTGGCCTAAATGGTCGCCCGCCGATCGATTTGTGTTCCTAGCACGATCACCGGACTGCCGGGAGCCCCGGAGGTATATGCAGGGTCGACGAAGGTCCTCGCAACAAAAGGATCCAGCAAGACACCAGTGGCGCCTCCGTGGTGGCCTTCATGGGACCCAAGCAGCGGTGGCCTCCCATGTTCTACTTCTCCTCGATGATGGCGGCGGACGCGGAGGCGTTGGCCACCGACTCATCGCTCTCCACCCACCCGACTTCTGTCGCTGCTTGCATGTCGCGGCCACCGGCATGGGAGTCTCGGCCATAGAAATGGGAGACATGGTACGAGGCGGCGGCGTGGATGGCAGTAACGACGCCCGTGCGCCGCTCCTCGTCGAGCTGGCCTGGAGCGGCGAGTTGCTGAACCACGCGCCGGCTTGGGGAGGCAACTGGCTCCGTCGGGCGAGGGGAGGGAGGTGGATCAGGGAGCTGCATAGCTCGTATCCGGCGGGCTCGGTGGGCCACCCAGCCGGTGCGGCATAACTACTCTTCGTAAGCCATTGTAAGAGTGGGCAAAATGGTGAAGGAGGAGATAGGGGAGCGGCGGAGGTGTGCGATTCTTGGCCGGCGTTTGGCCTCGTTTAAATAGGAGATTAAATAGACGACGGATGGGAGGAGCTCGGCCGGCGTTGCGTTTAATGCCGGCCCGGTCATGAACGGACGTGTGTCCAGAGTGGGTTTCTCGGCTTGCACACGGGCGGGTTTCATGGAGGCGTTTGAATAGGCAAGGAGGCGTGTTCAGCCGGGCGTGCAGCGAGTGGCGTCATCGACTCTGACGTAGGACAGCGTGCCGTTCTTCCACTGACGTGTGGGCTCTTTGGGTACATGGCCTGCATGTCAGTGACCGAACGCAAGCAGCACACAGCAGAGGAACCTTTGGTAGGCCAGGGCGGTCAGAAGCGGGCATTTCATAAACCGATGATTGTTCATTGAGTGTGACGTCATCCTTTTCATGTTGATAGCCCATTCGATAAGTTGTGATTCATGAAGACCGCTACAAACATCAATGTTCTGCTTATCAGAGATAAGATTGATTAATACCCGTAACAATCCATGTCCTTAACAAAGGGTGCATGCACGTATAGGTTGAGCGCGTGTCTTGCGCCGTGTGCTGTGTGCATGCAGGCGTGCGAGTGTTGCGTGCATGCAAGGGTACGTTTTCGTGTTGCATGCATGTGTGTGTACGTGCGTGTGTTCGTCAGTGCATGTGTACGCTTTAGTGTTGCACGCCTGTATGCGTGCGTGTGTTCGTTATGTGTACATGTTAGTGTGGCACGCCTGCATGCGTGTGTGTCTTGCGTGCGTGCATGTGTACGTGCTGGGTGAGGCTACACGTCAGTCGACTGACTTTTTCATCTCTGGTCATTAGATTTTCTAGCCGTTGGATACGAAATCAAGGGCCTGCAGTTCAACATCAAACTCCACCCCCTGAGCCGCCAGCCACCACCGGCCGAACCGCCGGCCCCCGCCACCCGTGGCCAGCCAGCGCCGCCACACCGCCCCGCCCGCCCCGAAACCACTCCTCACG
>LR738711.1:189288912-189323690 GCA_902687465.1 Secale cereale | reverse complement strand
CCCTATAGCCCCCCCCCCCGCGCCGAGCTTTTTCTCCGGCGATCCCCACCCACCGGCCAATCAACGCGCCCCCACCGCCGACGACTGCCAACCAGAGGTCTCATGACTTTGAGTACCCACCGACCACTAATTTATTACCAATTTTGTCCTTCATATACGCACTGACAGGTGGGCCCTATGGTAATGTGCGCTGCTGAATGTGGACCGTTTGACTGGACAATTGATCGTGTCATCAACAAATTACGGAGCTGTATGGTGAGCTAGTGACCGTATGGTCACCCTAAAATGTACTTATTTTATTAACACAGTACAGACTCAAACTACCATTTCTTTGTTTCATATACGGGCTGACAAGTGGGCCCCACGGTTACGCGCCCCGATGGTGCAACACTAGTTGCGCCACGTCGAATGTTTGACTGTTGAATTGATTGTGTCATCAACAAAATACGGAGTTGTACGGGTGAGCCAGTGACCGTATAATCATGACATGTATTTTTTGAACACGGTACAAATGCAAGGGCTCATATATACGCGCAAGCACTCACCGCTATAAGAACACACACATAGACCCTACCCCTATGAGCACCTTCGAGAGAGTGGGCCAGCATATGATCTTGAGATTTTACGAAGTCACCATAGGTGCCTCGTTGTCGAGTGGAACGTCTCCTTCCACTGAACGCACATCGCCGGAAAATACTGAAATTAACCCAGGATAAATGCGAGCACCAGGACTTTAACCCTGGTAAGCTCGAGAAACCACTGTCCTCCGAACCATCCAACCACATGTTGGTTAGCCACGGCAAAATGTATGTGGTGACCGTGATGAGCTTATTCTGAAGTCGAGTGACCATATCGTGCTTTCGCTTCAAATACAATGACCGTAAGTGTCGTCAACAAAATATGGAGCACGCATCAAATGCAAAGTCCGTCAGTGTGATCAAGAAGATACATAGATGTATCGTGAGCTAGATACCGTATGATCACCATGAGAATGTATACGGTGACTGTAATGAGCATATTCTGAACTCCAGTGACTGTATAGTGCTTTAGCTTGAAATACAGTGGCCGTCATGCCTGAATGTGTCGTGGGCGTGCATACTTTTAGAGGGCCGAGAGATAGTTTGTGTGCGTACGTGAAAGTGGTGTAGAAAGAGGGGATGTCGGGTGGAGACAAGGAGAGATATGCCCTTCGTTTCTCTTTCCTATGACTAATATTTTAGGAGAATATATAAACATTCACAATGCAAAACAAATATTTTTGGATGCACACACGCACAATGCCTGGTATTCACGTGTACTTTGTACACACCCCTATCACTAATATACAATACCAGGAGTACGCTTTTTCCTCAACTGCAAGGGTCCGAACTAGGGTAAAACTTTGCCTCCTATTACCATCCAGCCAAACAGTCAGGGATATCCTACCGAATGATATGATGGAATCATATCTGCCAACTACTAAGAGAGAGGTGTGTCTGGGGGGGGGGGCAATGTGTGCGAGAGAGGCCTAAATATAATGTGCGTGCGGGAGACACGTAGGCACATATATGTGGGTATAGAGGGCTAGTAGAGACCGTGCATGTGTATAAATGCATGTGAGAGAAATAGTGTTTTCCAACTGAGATTAGTGAAAAGAGTGGTACATAGTAGTCAGAAAGAGAGAGAGAGAGAGATACAGAGAGAGCATGTGCGTGAGACTCCCCGACACCGCGAAAGAGATTGTGAGCATGTGTGAAAGATAAATGCTGATGCATATAAAGTGTGTGCACTTATGCAGTAGATAGAGAGATATATAGCGCGTTTGTGAGAACGGGCCGATGCATAGTGCATCTACGTGTAAAAGGAGGTTCTACGCATTAAATTAAAATATAAATGGCATTATTATTTTTGGTTGAGATCATGAATTTTGCAAATTGCGTATGGACGAAAATCGGTCTATCAGACACCCATACTCTGTTGAATTCTAGCATGTGCATGCGTTTATTTCATATTATCGATCCATAGAGTGAGAGCAGTTTGAAATACAGGCAATGGATGTTTTTGCAATTCATATATAAACATTAATTACTACACTCCATGTTGTTAGTGTGAAGCACTTTATACATTTGTCACTTGCATGTATACATTCCAAATTGCTAGCTACAAAATAGAATACATGTCGAATTCAACATAAAGGGGGTTTCAAAGATTTGAATTCATAGGAAGTGCATTCATCTATTTGAACCCGAGATAATGCAATTTGTAAATCAGATGTAAAAGGGGGCATCAATCTTTGTTGTGCGTTTGGACATGCTATATATATTCATAAACATGTCTAACTTATTTTTTGCAACCAATGAGATTATATCTAGAACCATGCATGAACTGAGGTAAGGTGCATATTTTTTCATATATACTAGTGTACAATGTAAATTCAAATGTACCTCAATTCCAAAATAATCATAGCTTTAGGATTTTCAAGAGTAAAGATTAGTGAAGTTTGACAAATCCTGAATGTTCAATTTAAGAGAACCGAAAACGTTAATGCTTCTGCTCCCAAATATTGAACGAAGCGCAAAATAGGCCTCTGGTCACCCGAAACCGCGCGAGACTAATGTTTGGCGGTAGGGAATTACTGTCCTGACTCTGGCCCGTGTAGCCTATCGGCCCGATGTCCAAAGGTCTACACCGGGGTAGGTTTGTAACTTCACCAAGACGCCAGTCTCAACCGCCTCCGAGAAGCATTCATATGCCGTGGGCACCTAAACACCCATGCGCTCGGCCGAAATCTATCCCTCCCACATTTGGGACACATGACATTACTGTCCAACCCCCAACCCGCAATATGTCCGAAATTTTAGATGGGGGCAAAGTTTGTAACTTTCCCCAAATTTCAAACAGGCGCGTCCCAAACCGAAACATTGTTCCCCCTCAGTTCCCCGCCTCCCTCTGTTTCCCCATTCATACTCCATGGGCGCCAAAACGCCCTCTCCACCAGCCGCAAAACCCCAGCCTCCTCCGTCCTGCACCCCATAGCGCCCAATCCACCGCTGCCCAACTCCATCACGCCAAAGCCGATACCCTGTAGTCGTCGTCCAACGCAACCGCAACCGCAATGCCCTCAAGGACTTAGCAGCTGAAGCCGAGGTAGAGCTGCCTCCACGACGCCGACGCCGACGCCGACGTGCACCATACCAGAACCACTCCAACCACGCCGTCCTGCGACTCACTGATGCCGCTCCACTGTCGCAACCGTCCACCGCACCGGAGCTGTTCCTGCTACGTCGTCGTTCGCCGCCTCGGATCAGCTTCCCCGCCGCCGACAGACGGCCACCGCACCACACTCAACAACTTGGCCATGAGTTCGTCCAAGGCTGCACTGTCCTCCACAACTTCTCATTTCCAGCGAACCACAAGAAGATCGTTGGAAAAACAGAAGGAGGAGACAGCACTGCCAGCAGAAAGAGGTAGTCCTCTTCCCTTATTCGTGCAAACCTTACGTCTCTGCTCACACCGTATTCATCCCACTAAAGAAACTAGTTGAGCGCTTCTTACTGCATTTTCTTTGTGATACTAAATGCACAAGGTTTCGTCCCTTTACTATTTCACCTTTGCTAGAGGTCAGTAGCCCGCCTGGATTTCAATTCAGGGTCAGTCGAACCGCAATTAAAAGAAGCAGCACCTTCTTAGGCGCGTGGAGCACCTAGTCCGCCTGTTCGCCGGGGAAGCGGCGCATCAGTGTCTATCATAGGGGTGTGGGGCGCAGGAGCCGCTTGCGCCCGATCTGGTGGGCGGCGGGGCCTGAATGGATTGCCGGGGGGCAGTGCCAAGCACGGCGGTGCGGTGAGGTCGAGGGGAGGGCGCATGCATGGGACTGGGCCGGTGGTCGCTGCCGTTTCGAGGAAGATCGGCAACACTGACTGGCTGGAGGTAGATGAAGGCGATCCGCCCGTTCTTTGTACATCGGACGGTGCAGAAAAAATGGACTAACCTATTTGTTTTCAGTCGAATGTTATTTTCATAGAATCCTGTAGTAATTTAGTGTGCCATGCATGTTGTAGAGCTATAATATGTCTCCCGTCATTTATTTCTCACCGACCTGCTATCTGCTACCTTTACAGTATACTAATTGTGCACACACTTCACCCATACTCATACTATTGTTTTTTTATGCATGGGTATTTCAGACTCTGACGCAGTGTTGATGAATGCCGAAAAGAAAAGACAGAAGTCGCTCCAGTGTAATACGAAGATAAGCACTAAGCGTTTCAGCGCTCTAAAGGATGTAGTGTCAGTAGTTGGAGACAGCAAACGTAGCTTTGCAGTTGATGATCTCAATTGCCACACACAACCATTCCAGGTGCTTGCTTTAACTTCGTGCTGTCAAATGTGGTTGCATGTTGCATATGGTGTCTAGATTGTATTGCTTCTAATTTAGTTAAATTGCATCTGCTTACTTTACACATTATACCTTTGATAATG
The DNA here is from genome assembly GCA_902687465.1 of Secale cereale. Taxonomy (NCBI): domain Eukaryota; kingdom Viridiplantae; phylum Streptophyta; class Magnoliopsida; order Poales; family Poaceae; genus Secale; species Secale cereale. The sequence goes on along the minus strand of LR738711.1, from coordinate 189,319,229 downwards.
ACATGCCTTCCTGTTTTTGATACATACTACATATGTCTATTAACCATGTGTGTACATCAAACTAATGCTCTTTTATATCCCCCGTCAATCACTTATGAAGAGACAGTCACCCAGGTGGGTTAGTGTGAGACGCCATACTCGTTTAAAGAGTGCAGTGTCATCCTCCCGACCTGATTGTCAAGAAACAGTAAGGCTAAATGAAGATAGTCAACGTAGCTCTCTAGTTGATGACCGCAATTCCCCCACACCACCATCACAGGTACTTGCTCTAACTTCGCAGTGTGATATGTGGTTGCATGTTGCAAACGGTGTCTAGCTTGTAATGCTTCTAATTAGGGTAAATTGCATCTGCTTAGTTTACACATTATACCTGTGAATATGACATGCCTTCCTATTTTTGGTACACACTAAATCTATGTGTTAACCTTGTTCTTATATGAAACTACCTCTCTTATGTATCCTACATCAATCACTTACGATGAGTCACCTTTATTCGTTGCATATTGCATATTATTTCTAGCCTGCTGCCATGTATTGCTTCTAATTTGGTCAAATACAGTTGTTAGGGCACCCTTTTAATTTGGCAGAGTGATATTGGTTTCATCTTTCATATGGTTTCTAGCTTGCATTGATTCTAACAAGTTCAAGCACCTTGTGCTTAGTTTACACTTTATACATCATACATGTTAATATGTCACGCCGTCCCATTTTTCATACATATTCCATCCTCCTATCATGCAGCTGCCTTACATGAAAGTACTGTTCGTCAGTATCATGCATCAATGAGTTTTGAAGAGCAAATTTTATTCCTTTTTCTTGTGGGTTTGACTTGGCAAGGCAAAATCAAGAAAGAGGAAGGAAAAGAGTAAGGAAGGCGATGATGGTGGTCCTCTACAGCAACGTAAACAGAGCATCTGTACCGATACTCCTTATACTAATAGTGCATTACAAGGTCTAAGTCTCCGCTCCCCTACTCCACCATCAAAGGTGCTTGCTCTAACTTGGCAGTGTGATATCTGGTTGCATGTTGCATATGGTGTCTAGCTTGTATTACTCCTAATTAGTGTAAACTGCATCTGCTTAGCTTAGACATGATACGTGTGAATATGACATGCTTTCCTGTTTTTGGTACTTACTATATTTGTCTATCACACCATGTTCTTGCAAGAAACTACTCTTCTTGTGTATCATGCATCAGTCACTTATGATGGAACACCTTTAAGTTGGCAGTGTGATATTGGTTTGCGTCTTGAATATGATTTCTAGCATGTATTGCTTCTAGCTTGATGAACGCCACCTATGATGAGCCAACTTTAACTTGGTAGAGTGATATTGATTGCACCTTTCATATGGTGTCTAGTTTGCAGTGCTTCCAATTTGTTGAAGTGCATTCTGCTTAGTTACTACATCATAGGTGCGAATATGTCAAGCCGTCCATTTTTTCATACATATTCCATCGTCGTATCATGATTTGCCTTTCATCGGAATAGTGTTCGTCAGTATCATGCATGAATGAGTTCTGAAGACCGAATTATATTCCTTTTTCTTGTCGGTTTGACCTCACAATGCAAAATCAATAAAGCTGAAGGAAATTGGCAAGGCATTGGATGATGGTGGTCCTTCCGAGCAACTGAATCGGAGGTTCTCTATAGATTCTACTCCGCCATCCTCCCAACAAGATTCGCAAGACAACGCAAGGCTAGACTGTCAACGTAGCTGTGTAGATGATGAGCACATCTCCCCTACTCCACCATCACAGGTGCTTGCTCTAACTTGGCACTATTATATGTGGTTGCATGTTGCGTATGATGTCTAGCTTGTATTGCTTCTAACTTTGTTGAATTGCATCTGCTTTACACATAATGCATGTGAATATGACACGTGTTCCTGTTTCTAGAACATACGTGTACATGATGAGCACATCTCCCCTACTCCACCATCACAGGTGCTTGCTCTAACTTGGCACTATGATATGTGGTTGCATGTTGCGTATGATGTCTAACTTGTATTGCTTCTAACTTTGTTGAATTGCATCTGCTTACTTTACACATAATGCCTGTGAATATGACACGTGTTCCTGTTTCTAGAACATACGTGTACATGATGAACACATCTCCCATACTCCACCATCACAGGTGCTTACTCTAAATTGGAACTGTTATATGTGGTTGCGTTTTCCGTATGATGTCTAATTTGTATTGTTTCTGATTATGTTGAATTGCATCTGCGTAGCTTACAACTTATACCTGCAACGATCACTTACCCACAAGACACATTTAACTTGGGACTGTGATGTACATTGCATCTTGCATTGTCTTCTAGCTTGTACTGCTTCTAATTTCTTGAAATAGCACTTACGACGAGACACTTTTTACCTGATAGAGTGATATTGGTTGGATGTTCATATGGTGCCTAGCTTTCATTTCTTCTAATTTTGTTGAAATGTCTTCCGCTTACTGTTTTTTCATACATATTCCATCCTCCTATCGTACGTATGAATATGAAACGCTGTATTTTTTTGTATATATTCCATCCTCCTATCCTACGCTTGCCTTACATCAAAGTAGTGTTCATCTGTATCATGCATCAACCAGTTATGCAGAGCTAATTTTATTCATCTTCTTGTGGTTTTGACTTCATAAGGCAATATCAGAAAATAGGAAGGAAAAGAGTAAGTTAGGGGATGTTGGTGGTCCTCCGCATCGATGGAAACAGAGACTCTCTAGATTTGCCACTGCTACTGCTAATGAAGTTGAAGTCCCAAGTCTACATGATGAGTTCATCTCCCATACTCCACTGCTACTTCTCGAGCTTGCGTTGTATTCGCTCGAAGAGGAAAGGGTGATGCAACACAGTAGCGTAAGTATTTCCCTCAGTTTTTGAGAACCAAGGAATCAATCCAGTAGGAGACCACGCGCGAGTCCCTCGCACCTGCACAAACAAATAAGAACTTGGCAGCCAACGCGATAAGGGGTTGTCAATCCCTTTACGGTCACTTATGAAAGTGAGATCTGATAGATAGGATAGTTTGATATTTTTGGTATTTTTTTGGATATAAGAACAGAAAGTAAAAGCGGAAAAGTAAAGTAGATGGTAAATTGATATAGTGAGAATAGACCCGAGGGCCATAGGTTTCTCTAGTGGCTTCTCTCATGATAGCGGAATTCTATGGTGGGTGAACGAATTACTGTCGAGCAATTGATCGAAAAACGAATAATTATGAGACTATCTAGGCATGATCATTATATATAGGCATCACGTCCGAAACAAGTAGACCAAAACAATTCTGCATCTACCACTATTACTCCACACATCGACTGCTATCCAGCATGCATCTAGAGTATTAAGTTCATAAGAACAGAGTAACGCCTTAAGCAAGATGACATGATGTAGAGGGATAAACTCAAGCAATATGATATAAACCCCATCGATTTATCCTCGATGGCAACAATACAATACGTGCCTTGCTTCCCCTACTGTCACTGGGAAAGGACACTGCAAGATTGAACCCAAAGCCAAGCACTTCTCCATTGCAAGAACTATAGATCTAGTAGGCCAAACCAAACCAATAATTCGAAGAGACTTGCAAGGATATTATAATCATACATAAAAGAGTTCAGAAAAGAACCAAATATTTCTCATAGATAATCTTGATCATAAACCCACAATTCATCAGATCTCGACAAACACACTGCAAAAGAGATTACATCGAATAGATCTCCTCGAAGACCGAGGAGAACTTGGTATTGAGATCCAAAGAGAGATAAGAAGCCATCTAGATACTAGCTATGGACCCGAAGGTCTGTGGTAAATTACTCACAACTCACGGTGACCCGGAGCTCTGGAACAGGCCCCAAGATGGGATCTCACGGGTACACAAGGTTGCTGCGGTGGAACTAGGGTTTTCTCTCTTTCTGATGGTTTCGGGATATGTAGGTATATATATATAGGAGGAAGGAGGGCACCAGGGGCCAAACGTGGGGCCCATGAGGCAGGGGGCGCGCCTTGTAGGGGGGGACGCCCCCCACCCTCGTGGATGCCACGTGTGCCCTATTATGTGGTTCTCAAGTCTCCCGTGCGTATTTTTCTCCAAAAATATCTCTCCCGAAGTTTCATTCCGTTTGGACTCCGTTAGATATTCCTTTTATTTAAAACCCTGAAATAGGCAAAAAACAACAATCTGGACTGGGCCTCTAGGTTAATAGGTTAGTCCCAAAAATAATATAAAAGTGTATAACAAAGCCCATTAAACATCCAAAACATCATAAATAATAGCATGGAACAATCAAAAATTATAGATACGTTGGAGACGTATCAAGCATCCCCAAGCTTAATTCCTGCTCGTCCTCGAGTAGGTAAATGATAAAAACAGAATTTTTGATGTGGAATGCTAACCAACATAATTTTCAATGTAATTCTCCTAAGTGTGGCATGAATGTTCAGATCTGAAAGATTCAAGACAAAAGTCTATATTGACATAAGAAATAATAATACTTCAAGCATACTAACAAAGCAATCATGTGTTCTCAAAATACTAAGGCTAAAGAAAGTTATCCCTACAAAATCATATAGTCTGGTTATGCTCCCTCTTCATCACACAAAATATTCATATCATGCACAACCCCGGTTTCAGCAAAGCACTTGTTTTCATACTTTATTCTTTCAAACCTTTCAACTTTCACGTAATACATGAGCGCGAGCCATGGATATAGCACTATGTGGAATAGAGTGGTGGTTGTGGAGAAGACAAAAAGGAGGGAGATAGTCTCACATTGGCTAGGCATATCAACGGGCTATGGAGATGCCCATCAATAGATATCAATGTGAGTGAGTAGGGATTGCCATGCAACGTATGCACTAGAGCTAAATATGTATGAAAGCTCAAGAAAAGAAACTAAGTGGGTGTGCATCCAACTTGCTTGCTCATGAAGACCTAGGGCATTTGAGGAAGCCCATCGTTGGAATATACAAGCCAAGTTCTATAATGAAAATTCCCACTAGTATATGAAAGTGACTAAACATGAGACTCTCTATCATGAAGAACATGGTGCTACTTTGAAGCACAAGTGTGGAAAAGGATAGAAGCATTGTCCCTTCTCTCTTTTCTCTCATTTTTTTGGAGGAGCTTCTCCTTTTTTTGAGCCCCTCTCTATATTTTTTTGGGCCATCTCTTTTTTTATTTGGCCTTTCCTCACATGGGACAATGCTCTAATAATGATGATCATCACACTATTATTGATTTATAACTCGATACTTGAACAAGGTATGACTCTACATGAATGCCTCCGGCAGTGTACTGGGATGTGCAATGAATCAAGAGTGAGATGTATGAAAACTTATGCATGGTGGCTTTGCCACAAATACGATGTCAACTATATGATCATGCATGACAATATGACAATATGAAGCGTGTCATATGAACGGAATGATGGAAAGTTGCATGGCAATATATCTCGGAATGGCTATGGAAATGCCATGATAGGTAGGTATGGTGGCTGTTTTGAGGAAGGTATATGGTGGGTGTATGGTACCGGCGAAAGTTGCGCGGTACGAGAGAGGCTAGCAATGGTGGAAGGGTGAGAGTGCGTATAATCCATGGATTCAATATTAGTCTTAAGAACTCATATACTTATTGCAAAAATTTACGAGTCGTCAAAACAAAGCAATCAATGCATGCTCCTAGGAGGGAGGTTGGTAGTAGTTAACCATCGCGCGCGCGACCAGCACACAAAGGATGACACTCTACAAATACCTCATGCTCTAACTTCGTCACATAGCGATTCACCATACGTGCATGCTACGGGAATCACAAACTTTAACACAAGAATTTCTCAATTTCATAATAACTCCACTAGCATGACTCTAATATCACTATCCTCATATCTCAAAACAATTATGAAGCATCCAACTTCTCTTCATATTCAATGCACTTAGTATGAAAGTTTTTACTACATTGATCTTGGATGCCTATCATGTGAAGGCTAGTTTTATAGCCAAAGCACATTACCATGCTGTTTTAATAGACTCTCAAAAGGATATAAGTGAATCATGAGAGATCAACAATTTCTACAAAATAAAATTACCACCGCGCTCTAAAAGATATAAGTGAAGCACTAGAGCAAAAACTATTCAACTCAAAAGATATAAGTGAAGCACATAGAGTGTTCTAACAATTTCCAGGCCATATTTATCTCTCTTAAAAACGTGTGTACAGCAAGGATAATTGTGGCAAACTAACAAGCAAAGACTCAAATAATACATGATGCTCCAAGTAAAACACATATCATGTGGTGAATAAAAATATAGCTCTGAGTATAGTTACCGATAGATGAAGACGAAAGAGGGGATGCCTTCCCGGGGCATCCCCAAGCTTAGGGTTTTGGTTGTCCTTGAATTTTACCTTGGGGTGCCTTGGGCATCCCCAAGATTAGGCTCTTGCCACTCCTTGTTCCATATTCCATCAAAGCAATACTCAAAACTTGAAAACTTCACAACACAAAACTTAGCCAAAAATCTCGTGAGCTCCGTTAGTATAAGAAAACAAACCACTATTCAAAGGTACTGTAATGAACTCATTCTTTGTTTATATTGGTGTTAAACCTACTGTATTACAACTTCTCTATGATTCATACTCCCCAATACTACTCATAGATTCAACCAAATAAGCAAACAATACACGAAAAACAGAATCTGTCAAAAACAGAACAGTCTGAAGTAATATGTAACTTTCGCATACTTCTGTAACTCCAAAAAATTGAAATAAATTGGTAAACATGAGGACTTTGTCTACTAATCATCTGCAAAAGAATCAACTAAATAGCACACTCTAGTAAAATCTGGTGACCATTCTAGCGAGCGCTAACGATTCTATTTTTTACAGCAATATCATATAAACTTTACACAAGTCTTCCCAAAGGTTCTACTTGGCACAAACACTAATTAAAACACAAAACCACATCTAAACAGAAGCTAGATGCAATATATATTCCTAAACAGAAGAAAAAACAAAAAATATAAAATTGGGTTGCCTCCCAACAAGCGGTATCATTTTACGCCCCTAGCTAGGCACGATACAAGGATAGATCTCGGTATTGCCATCTTTGGAAGGAAATCCATAAGTGGCTCTCATAATAGATTCATATAGTAATTTAATATTCTTCCTAGGAAAGTGTTCCATGCCTTTCCTTAACAGAAATTGGAATCTAATATTTCCTTCCTTTATATCAATAATTGCACCAATCACTCAAAGGAAAGGTCTACCAAGAATAATAGGACATGAAGGATTGCAATCTATATCAAGAACAATGAAATCTACGGGCACATAATTCCTATTGGCAACAATAATAACATCATTAATCCTTCCCATAGGTTTCTTAATGGTAGAATCCGCAAGATGCAAATTTAAAGAACAATCATCAAGCTCATGGAACCCTAGCAAATCGCACAAAGTTTTTGGGATAGTGGAAACACTTGCACACAAATCACACAAAGCAAAGCATTCATGATCTTTAATTTTTATTTTAATAGTAGGTTCCCACTCATCATAAAGCTTTCTAGGGATATAAAATTCTAATTCAAGTTTTTCTTCATAAGATTGCATCAAAGCATCAACTATGTGTTTGGTAAAAGCTTTATTTTGACTATAAACATGCGGAGAGTTTAGTACGGATTGCAACAAGGAAATACAATCAATCCAAAAGCAATTATCATAAATGAATCCCTTGAAATACAATGTAGTGGGTTCATCACTATGAAAAGTTTTAATCTCTTCAATCCCATTTGTAACAATTTTAGCATCAAGATCTAAAAACTCCGAATCATTGGGGCACCTTTTAATTAAAGTAGACACATATCCAATCCCATCTTTATCAAGATTCATACTAGAAAACAAGGATCTAATAGGAGACACATCAATAACTTTCGGATCTTCATCTTTATTTTCATGATAACTAGAAGAACATGCTTTTATATAATTCTCTCTTTTAGCACGCATCCTAGCGGTCCTTTCTTTGCGTTCATCAATGGAAATTCTCATGGCTTTGAGAGACTCATTGATATCATGCTTAGGTGGGATAGATCTAAGTTTCAAACAATCAACATCAAGAGTAATTATATCCACACTTCAAACCAATTCATCAATCTTAAGAAATTTTTCTTCAGGCAAAGCATTAAAATTCTTTTGCGAATTCATAAACTCCTTAACACTAGTTTCAAATTCAGAAGGCAACTTTCCGTAAGATTTATTGTAGGAATTTCCATAATTATTAGAGGAATTACTAGGAAAAGGCCTAGTATTAAAGTTTCCTCTATAAGCATTGTTACCAAAATTACTCCTACCAACAAAATTCACATCCAATGATTCATTATTATTTTCAATCAACGTGGATAAAGGCATATCATTAGGATCAAAAGAAGCACTCTTAGCAGAAAATAATTTCATAAGTTCATCCATCTTTCCACTCAAAACACTAATCTCTTCAATAGAATGCACTTTTTTACTAGTAGATCTTCCAGTGTGCCATTGAGAATAATTACCATAATATTATCTAGGAGTTTGGTAACCTGTCCTAAGGTAGTTTCCATGAAAGTTCCTCCTGCAGTCGAATCTAAAAGATTTCTAGAAGCAAAATTCAAGCCAGCATAAAAGTTTTGAATAATCATCCATAAGTTCAAACCATGTGTAGGGCAATTACGTATCATTAATTTCATTCTCTCCCAAGCTTGTGCAACATGCTCATGATCTAGTTGCTTAAAATTAATAATATCGTTTCTAAGAGATATGATCTTAGCAGGAGGGAAATACTTAGAGATAAAAACATCTTTGCACTTATTCCACGAATCAATACTATTTCTAGGCAAAGAGGAAAACCAAGTTTTAGCACGATCTCTAAGTGAAAACGGAAATAACTTCAATTTAACAATATCGTTATCCGTATCCCTTTTCATTTGCATATCACACAAATCAACAAAGTAGTTTAGATGGGTAGCGACATCTTCACTAGGAAGGCCGGAAAATTGATATTTCATGACAAGATTCAATAGAGTAGCATTGATCTCACAAAATTCAGCATCAGTAATAGGAGCAATCAGGGTGCTAAGAAAATCATTATTGTTGGTATTGGAGAAGTCACACAATTTAGTATTGTTCTGAGCCATAGTGAACGATAAAGCAAGCAATCCAATACACAAGCAAACAAGAAGCAAGCGAACGATAAACACACGGCAAAAGAAGGGCAAATAAAACGGCAACGGTGAAGTGGGGGAGAGGAAAATGAGAGGCAAGAAATGTAATGCGAAGGATAAGGGTTTGTGATAGGTACTTGGTATATGAATTTTGCGTACCCCGGCAACGGCGCCAGAAATTCTTCTTGCTACTTCTCGAGCTTGCGTTCTATTCCCTTGAAGAGGAAAGGATGATGCAGCACATTAGCGTAAGTATTTCCCTCAGTTTTTGAGAACCAAGGTATCAATCCGGTAGGAGACCACGCGCGAGTCCCTCGCACCTGCACAAACAAATAAGAACTTCACAGCCAACGCGATAAGGGGTTGTCAATCCATTTACGATCACTTACGAAAGTGAGATATGATAGATATGATAGTTTGATATTTTTGGTATTTTTTTGGATATAAGAACAGAAAGTAAAAGCGGAAAAGTAAAGTAGATTGTAGATTGATATGTTGAGAATAGACCCGAGGGCCATAGGTTTCTATAGTGGCTTCTCTCATGATAGCGAAATTCTACGGTGGGTGAACGAATTACCGTCGAGCAATTGAGAGAAAAGCGAATCATTATGAGACTATCTAGGCATGATCATTATATATAGGAATCATGTCTGAAACAAGTAGACCGAAATGATTCTGCATCTACTACTATTACTCCACACATCGACCGCTATCCAGCATGCATCTAGAGTATTAAGTTCATAACAACAGAGTAACGCCTTAAGCAAGATAACATGATGTAGAGGGATAAACTCAAGCAATATGATATAAACCCCATCTTTTTATCCTCGATGGCAACAATACAATACGTGCCTTGCTGCTCCTACTATCACTGGGAAAGGACACTGCAAGATTGAACCCAAAGCCAAGCACTTCTCCCATTGCAAGAACTATAGATCTAGTAGGCCAAACCAAACCAATAATTCGAAGAGACTTGCAAGGATATTATAATCATACATAAAAGAGTTCAAAAAAGAACCAAATATTTCTCATAGATAATCTTGATCATAAACCCACAATTCATTGGATCTCGACAAACACACCGCAAAAGAGATTACATCTAATAGATCTCCTCGAAGACCGAGGAGAACTTGGTATTGAGATCGAAAGAGAGTGAAGAAGCCATCTAGATACTAGCTATGGACCCGATGGTCTGTGGTAAACTACTCACAACTCATGGTGAGGTGATGATGATGATGTAGAAGCACTCTGGCGGAGTTCTAGAACAGGCCCCAAGATGGGATCTCCCTGGTACAGAAGGTTGTGGCGGTGGAACTAGGGTTTTCTCTCTTTGTGATGGTTTCGGGGTACATAGGTATTTATTGTAGGAAGGAGGGCACCGGGGGCAAAACATGGGGCCCACGAGGTAGGGGGGCGCGCGTGTGCCCTATTCCGTGGTTCTCAAGTCTCCCGCGCGTATTTTCCTCCAAAAATATCTCTCCCGAAGTTTCATTTCGTTTGGACTCCGTTTGATATTCCTTTTCTGCAAAACCCTGAAATAGGCAAAAAAATAGCAATCTGGACTAGGCCTCTAGGTTAATAGGTTAGTCCCAAAAATAATATAAAAGTGTATAACGAAGTCCATTAAACATCCAAAACATCATAAATAATAGCATGGAACAATAAAAAATTATAGATACATTGGAGACGTATCATCCACCATCGCAGGTGCTTGCTCTAAGTTGACAGTGTGATAACTGGTTTCATGTTGCATATGTTATCTAGCCTGTATTTCTTCTATTTTGATTAAATTGCACCTGCTGAGTTCATACGTTATACATGTGCATATGACATGGCGTTCTGTGTCTAGAATACACTGCATCAATCTATCATACCATGTTCTTACATCAAAGTACTGCTTTTGTGTATCCTGCATCAGTCACTCATGGTTTGACACTTTTAACATGGCAGTTTGATAGTGGTTGCATCTTGCATTGATTTCTACGTTGTACTGCTTGTAATTTTTCGAATTGCCACTTATGACAAGACACTTTTAACTTGGCAGAGTAATATTGGTTGCATCTTTCATATGGTGTCTAGCTTGCATTACTTCTATTTTCTTGAAAATCCTTCTGCTTAGTTTGCACATCGTAGCTGTGAATATGTCCCGTCGTCCTGTTTTTCTTACATATTCCATCCTCATATGGTTGTCTTACATGAAAGTATTGCTTGTTTGTATCATGCATCAATGAGTTCTGAAGAGCGATTTTATTCTTTTATGTTGTGGGTACGGCTTGACATGGCAAAGTCAAAAAAGAGCAAGGAAACTAATATAGTAGGGAGTGGTGTTACTCATCAGGTGAAACGGAAAAGGATCTGTCGTCCAGATTCTGCTGGTACTTATAGTGCAGTAGAAGGTCCAAGTCCACCGGCTAAATCTACAAAGACAGTATCACCTGCTCCACCAGCTGCAGCATCCGTTTCAATTGTACCAGCATCTCGACGAGTTACTCATTCGTGTGCTCCAGAACTGGCCAGTCCCCAAGCTGCCTTCACACCTAACACTACTTTCGAAGCACTGCTGACACAACAGGACATGGCAAGATCAGATGAACCTCATGAGCATCAACATCAACCTGATCGAGTCAAGTTGCAATTGCATGCTCCTTTATATGTACTCTCACAGTTTGATGTACACTAACACGTTCCATATTCGTTGTTGAACTAGCACCACGACGCAAGCGGAAATAGACATCAGGGATAATGCGTGACAGATTAACAAAATCTAAAGGAGGAAGAATGGAGATCCATTTTGAGGTAGGTTTAAAAAGGCCACGTGATGCTAGAGAGTCAGCCAAGTTAGTATCAGAGGCAGCCGTTGTCGTTAGGTGTCATGCACGTATCCTCCCAACGTGGATCCAGTACAGGAATGAGAAAGACAATACTCAGTTTAACACCTTCCTTGACCATTTATCTGTAAGTAATGTTATTCATTGCAATTATTAATATTGTCTTGCTCTGTCACATACTTTCTAGCTTCCTCCTAATAAGACTCACATTCTTTTTTCAACAGATGAGGTTCAAGTTGGATCCGAAAGATGATGCAACTAAACAAGAATGCACTCATATTTTTAATTCTGCTTTGCGATAGTATCAGTACCACCTTAGAAAATCTCACTTTGAATGCAAGGCTAACAATGAAATTGCCCAAACATCTCCAGTGGTATATATTACAGATGAAGACTGGACATCCCTCATTAAACACTAGTCTGATCCATAGTAACAGGTAGGCTATATGTATTTGATCAGACCACATATTGAACTTGTATTTATGTATGTGCCTTACAAGTGTATCTTCTTCTAGGCTAACTGTTTGAAGAACAAGACCAACCATTCTAAAGTGAAATTCCAACAGACAACAAGATCTCGTAGCTATGTTGCACACTGCCATGCTCTTGTAAATAGCTGCTACTTCCTTCTTTTTTCTGTGCCATATTAACGTATCTATATTGACTTGTTCCAAATACAGAGGAAAGCCTATGCGGACCAAAAAGAACGCGAACCGAATGCAGTGCAAATCTTCAAGGATTGCCACACCAGCAAGATGAAGGGCATGAGCACACCAGTTCAAGCCGTTGTTGTAAGTCCTTACTCCTCCTGCCATTGAACTGATTGGTATTGTGATGTGTTCATTTAACTACTTGGTTTGCACCCAATATCAGTTACTCTGTTTACTTTTATAGACAGTTGTCTTAACGTATCATTTCAACTTACATGGTTTAAAAGAGATGAAGGATATTCTTTTGGTCTTGATCTGTATTCTAGTTGTTATGTTCACGTGCGCACACAATGATAAAATAGCCTGTTTGTTTTATATCTGTTTGCCCATGATATGAATGATGTCATACTATGTTCATCCTACTTTAAACCATGTCTCTTTATCCTTAGATGTCAACGAATGTGAGAAAATAGACAATACAGTAGGCATGCTACATGGACATATGTTCCGAAAGTGATTTTATTATGTAGTTGGCACTACAATACATACTAATGTATTACAGTAGTTCACCAAAATAAGTTATGTATAAACATGTAACCTACTTTGTTTGTTTTTGTCTCATTAGTAACTTATCTCGTACACTAATCTACAAGTTCAAACTTTCAGGAAGCTATGGAAAAAAATGATTGAACAACCACAACCACCTGAAGGTGACGAGGCTACCACATGCACAATGTCACCTCTTGCTGCAGTGCATCAGTACCTCTCCACTAACAGTGCAAAAAGCACCTTCCTGTGTAATTCTGGGTTGGTTGTCAAGGTAACCTCATCCAAATCGCCTACTAAAAAAAATATTCCTGCTAGACAGAGTGATATATCTATGCTCCAGACACAAGTCTAATCCCTAATGGACGTCATTTTGGAAACAAGAATAGAGGTTGACAAATGTCAACAAGATATGAATGGTTTTGAAACCAGACTATTAGACATTTGCTTCGTTGTTCAAGAGCAATGGCAGAAAAAAGGTGAAGATCGTGCTGCTCCATCATATTCTACAACCTAAAACATTAGCACTCATGTCAAATGATCCGTGCGTCTATACATCTGATCGTGCTTTTATCTGCAAGGACTGTAAACTTTGTGCCAACAGGCCTGTTGTTGTGATACAACATTTATGATGCTGCCAAAGGCTTCAATAATTACGACGCTATTTTTGTATAGTGTAGGTTTATCTTAGTAATGTATTCGGATGAAAGCTTCGTAGGAGCCCAGCATGCCAACATTCGTCGGGCCCATTCCAATTGGGCTAAAAACGATTATGGGCCGAATTTGCATGTAGCCCACTAAAAATATCTGGGCCTAAATCAGCTTAAGATTTCATATTTTTCTCGTAAGCATGTGCCCATAGTGGGCCTTTAACAGTCCTAAACATAGTTTGGGCCCTCAGTAACAATAGGCCGTTTACAGGAGTAAATATCTTGAGCCCATAAAAAACATGGGTCTTTAAAAGACCGAAAGTGAGATTGGGCCCATTTACGATGCAGATCTTTCACATGCCGAAATTTGGACGGGCCGTAAATGCGCCGACCTAATATACGGGTCTTTAACAGGCCGGAAGTTCGGTCGGGCTAGATTATTGTCATTTTTATATGGGCCTTTAATGGGCCTGATGTGACGTTGGGCCACATATGGCCCATGGATTTCGTCTGACGTTAACAGGCCGAAAATCACAACAGGACGAAAATCACAACAGGCCGAAATTGGCCCAAATCTGTAGTGGGCCTCTAATAGGCCGAATGTCAGACATGGCTGAATATAACCCAAATCCTTCACGGTCGTTTATGGGCCGAAAGTTTCAATGGCCTGTAAATGGGCCCAAATGAAGCAGGACCTTTAACAGGCCGAAAATACATCGGGCCGTAATTCGGCCCATATACTTAGCGGACTGTTAACGGGCCAGAAGTGACCATGGGCCGCGATGATGACAAGTTTAGGACAGGCCGTTGACGGGCCGATTTGACACTAGCCGTACAGGCCTTAATTGAGAATGTTGGGCCTTTAGCTGGGCCGGCCAATTATGGTCCGCAAAATCACGCGGGCCTTTAGCCGGGCTGCCCCATTATGGCCCGCAAAATCTCGTGGGCATTTAGCTGGGCTGGCCCATTAAGATACGCAAAATCTCGTGGGCCTTTTGCTGGGCCGGCCCATTATAGACCGCAAAATCTCGTGCGTCTTTTGCTGGGCTGGCCCATTATGGACCGCAAAATCTTGTGGGCCTTTAGTTGAGCCGGCCCATTTAAACTTTATGGGACACTTTTGGGCCGGTCCACGTGTCAACATATCATAGGCGCATCTCGCCCATTGGATGAGTGACACCTGTGCCAACGCGGAGTTGACACGTGCTTCCGTCAGCCAATCGGATTTTTACACGTGGAAAATCCCCATTGGTCAGGGCTGTTAACGGGTTATCGGATCCAAAATCGGACCCGATAGCTTAACGACGTTCCGTTACGGTGGATGCCACGTGTTGGTCACCCTTGATGAAAGCACTTCTGTGACACGCGATTTATCGTCATGGAAGTGGACACTTCCGTGATGATAATTTTCATAATGTCATGGAACACTTCTACGACAACATAGGTATGACTATCTTGATTCTGTCATAAATTTGTCTTGGATGTACATGCATGACAGAAAACGTGACCTACTGTGACAAACACGTATCATCACGGAAGTGTTTTTTTTGTAGTGAAGCTTTTTCACATAAGCATCGCAACCCCAAACTTTAAGAAACAACAACTTAGGTTTCTTGCCAAACCATAGTTCATACGGTGTTGTCTCAACAAAGGTAGACAGTGCCCTATTTAACATGAATGCAGCTATCTCTAATGCATGACCCCAAAATGATAGTGGTAAATCGGTAAGAGAAATCATAGATCGCACCATATCTAATAAAGTACGGTTACATTGTTCAGACACACCATTACGCTGTGATGTTCCAGGTGGCATGAGTTACTATTCTACATTGTTTTAAATGAAGACCAAACTCGTAACTCAAATATTCGCCTCCGCGATCAGATCGTAGAAACTTTATTTTCTTGTTACGATGATTCTATACTTCACTCTGAAATTCTTTGAACTTTTCAAATGTTTCAAACTTGTATTTCATTAGATAGATATACACATATCTGCTCCAATCATCTGTGAAGGTCGGAAAATAATCATACCTGCCGCGAGCCTTAACACTCATCGGACCGCATACATCGGTATGTATTATTTCCAATAAGTCAGTTGCTCGCTCCATTGTTCCGGAGAACAGAGTTGTAGTCATCTTGCCTATAAGGCATGGTTCGCAAGTATCAAATGATTCATAATCAGATGATTCCAAAAGCCCATCTACATGGATTTTCTTCATGCGCTTTACACCAATATGACCTAAACGGTAGAGCCACAAATATGTTGCACTATCATTATCAACTTAGCATATTTTGGCATCAATATTATGAATATGTGTATCACCACGATTGAGATTCAACAAAAATAGGCCAATCTTTAAGGGTGCATGACCATAAAAGATATTACTCATAAAAAATAGAACAACCATTATTCTCTGATTTAAATGTATAACCGTCTCGCATCAAACAAGATCCAGATATAATGTTCATGCTAAACGCTGGCACCAAATAACAATTATTCAGGTCTAAAACTAACCCCGAAGGTAGATGTAGAGGTAGTGTGCCGACGGCGATCACATCAACCTTGGAACCATTCCTGACACGCATCGTCACCTCGTCCTTAGCCAATCTTTGTTTAATCCGTACCCCTGTTTTGAGCTACAAATATGAGCAACCAAACTAGTATCAAATACCCAGGCGCTACTACGAGCATTAGTAAGGTACACATCAATAACATGTATATCAAATATACCTTTGTTTACTTTGCCATCCTTCTTAACCGAGAAATACTTGGGGCAGTTCCGCTTCGAGTGACCAGTCCCTTTGCAGTAGAAGCACTCGGTTTTAGGCTTGGCTCCAGACTTGGGTTTCTTCCCGGGAGTAGCAACTTGCTTGCTATTCTTCTTGAAGTTTCCCTTCTTTCCCTTGCCCTTTTTCTTGAAACTAGTGGTCTTGTTAACCATCGACACTTGATGCTCCTTTTTGATTTCTACCTCCACAGCTTTGAGCATTGCGAAGAGCTCGGGAATTGTCTTCTCCATACCTTGCATACTATAGTTCATCACGAAGCCTTTGTAGCTTGGTGGAAGTGATTGGAGAACAATGTCAATAATACTATCATCTGAAAGTTTAACTCCCAGCTGAGTCAACTGGTTATGGTACCCAGACATTCTGAGTTTGTGTTCAGTGACAGACCTGTTCTCCTCCATCTTGCAGCTATAGAACTAGTTGAAGACTTCATATCTATCAACTCGGGCATTTCCTTGAAATATTAACTTCAACTCTTGGAACATCTCATATGCTCCATGACATTCAAAACATCTTTGCAGTCCCGATTCTAAGCTGTAAAGCATGCACACTAAATTATCGAGTAGTCATCAGATCGAGCTTGCCTAAATTTCATAACATCAGCAGTTGCTCCTGCAGCAGGACTTTCACCTAGCGGTGCATCAAGGACATAATTCTTGTGTGCAGTAATGAGGATAATCCTCAAGTTATGGAACCAGTTTGTGTAGTTGCTACCATCATCTTTCAACTTAAATTTCTCTAGGAATACATTAAAATTCAAGGGAACGATAGCACGGGCCATAGATGTACAACATAGATATACAAAAACTAACATGACTAAGTTTATGATAAATTAAGTTCAATTAATCATATTACTAAAGAACTCCCACTTAGATAGACATCCCTAAAGTAATCTAAATGGTCACGTGATCCAAATCAACTAAACCATGTATGGTCATCACGTGAGATGGAGTAGTTTTTGATGGTGAACATCTCTATGTTGATCATATCTACTATATGATTCACGCTCGACCTTTCGGTCTCCAGTGTTCCGAGGCCATGTTTGTACATGCTTGCCTCGTCAAGTTTAACCCGAGTATTCCGCATGTGAAAAACTGTCTTGCACTCGTTGTATGTGAACGTAGAGCTTAACACACCCGATCATCACGTGGTGTCTCAGCACGATGAACTGTCGCAACAGTGCATACTCAGGGAGAACAGTACCTTGAAATTTTAGTAAGGGATCATCTTATAGTGCTATCGCCGTTCTAAGCAAAATAAGAAGCAATAAGAGATAAGCAACATATGCAATCAAAATATGTGACATGATATGGCCATCATCATCTTATGCCTTTGATCTCCATCTCCAAAGCACCGTCATGATCTCCATCGTCACTGGCTTGACACCTTCATCTTCATCGTAGCATCGTGGTCGTCTCGCCAACTACTGCTTATACGAGTATTTCTAACTCATAGCGATAAAGTAAAGCAATTACATGGTGCTTGCAATTCATACAATAAAGAGACAACCATAAGGCTCCTGTCAGTTGCCGGTAATTTACAAAACATGATCATCTCATACAATAACGTATAACTCATCACGTCTTGACCATATCACATCACAACATGCCCTGCAAAAACAAGTTAGACGTCCTCTACTTTGTTGTTGCAAGTTTTACGTGGCTGCTATGGGCTTCTAGCAATAACCGTTCTTACCTACGGCACAAAATCACAATGGTGATTCATCAAGTTTGTTGTTTTAACCTTCAACAAGGGCCGACCATAGTCAAATTTGATTCAACTAAAGTAGGAGAAACAGACACCCGCCAGCAACCTTTGTGCAAACAAGTTGCACGTAACGGTGGAACCGGTCTCGTGAACGCGGTTATGTAATGTTGGTCCGGGCCGCTTCATCTTACAATACGGCCGAATCAAAGTAAGGCATTGGTGGTAAGCAGTATTAACATAACCGCCCACAGCTCCTTTGTGTTCTAATCGTGCATATCATCTACGCATAGACCTGGCTCATGATGCCACTGATGGGAACGTAGAATGCAATTTCAACAAAAATCCTACGCTCACGCAAGATCTATCTACGAGAAGCATAGTAATGAGAGGGGGAGAGTGTGTCCACATACCCTCATAGAACAAAAGCGGAAGTGTTTGTTCAACGTGGTTGATGTAGTCGAACGTCTTTGCAATTCAACCGATCAAGTACCGAACCTACGACACCTCCGAGTTTAGCACACGTTCAACTCGATAACGTCCCTCGAACTCTTGATCCAGCAAAGTGTCGAGGGAGAGTTTCGTCAGCACAACGGCATGGTGACGGTGATGGTTAAGTGACCCGCGCAAGGCTTCGCCTAAGCACTACGACAATATGACCGGAGGAGCACACTGTGGAGGGGGGCGCCGCACATGGCTAGGAACAATTGATGTGTCTTCTAGGACCCCCTCAACACGTATATAAAAGAGGGAGGAGGAGCCAGCCCTAGGCGCACCCCAAGTGGGGGGAGTCCTAGTAGGACTCCTAGTCCTAGTATGATTCGCCCCTCCTTTATTCCTTCTATTGGAGGGAGAGAGAGGGAAGGAGAGGGAGTAGGAGAAGGAAAGGGGGCGCCGCCCCTTTCCCCTAGTACAATTCGGACTCCCCATGGGGGGCGCCACCCCTTGTGGGCTGCCTTGCCTCCCTCCTATGGCCCATGTGGCCCATATCTTACCCCCGGGAGGTTCCGGTAACCCCCCGGTACTCCGGTATGTACCCGGTACCCCTCGACATTCTTCCGATGTCGAAATACCATCATCCAATATATCAATCTTTACCTCTCGACCATTTCAAGACTCCTCGCCATGTCCGTGATTTCATCCGGGACTCCGAACAATCTTCGGTCACCAAAAACACATAACTCATGATACAAATCGTCATCGAACGTCAAGCGTGCAGACCCTATGCGTTCGAGAACCATGTAGACATGACCGAGCCACATATACGGTCAATAATCAACAACAGAACCTGGATGCTCATATTGGTTCCTACATATTCTACGAAGATCTTTATCGGTCAAACCTTAATGACAACATACATTATTCCCTTTGTCATCGGTATTTTACTTTCCCGAGATTCGATCGTTGGTATCTTCATACATAGTTCAATCTCGTTACCGACAAGTCTCTTTACTTGTTCCGCAATGCATCATCCCTCAACTAACTCATTAGTCACATTGCTCGCAAGGCTTATTTATGATGTACATTACCGAGAGGGCTCAGAGATACCTCTTTGATACTAGGAGTGACAAATCATAATCTCGATCTATGCCAACCCAACAAACACCTTAGGAAATACCAGTAGAGCATCTTTACAATCACACAGTTACGTTGTGACGTTTGATAGCACACAAGGCATTCCTCCGGTATTCGGGAGTTACATAATCTCATAGTCGGAGGAATATGTATTTGACATGAAGAAAGCAGTAGCGATAAAACTGAACGATCAATATGCTAAGCTAACGGATGGGTCATGTCTATCACATCATTCTCCTAATGATGTGATCTCGTTAATCAAATGGCAACACATGTCTATGGTTAGGAAACTCGACCATCTTTGATTCACGAGCTAGTCTAGTAGAGCCTTACTAGGGACACTGTGTATTGTCTATGTATCCACACATGTATCAAGTTTCTGGTTAATACAATTCAATCATGAATAATAGACAATTATCATGATATAAGGAAATATAAATAACAACTTTATTATTGCCTCTAGGTATATTTCCTTCAGACGAATGGCGCGGATTGTAGCTAGGCGTGCGGGCGGGCGGGCGCAGATGGCCCGGTCGATGGGTGAGCGGGGATGGGAAGGGATAGGAGGTGCTCACGGTGGGGCCATAGGGGAATGGCAGCGGGCTCGGTGTAGAGTCGGCATTTGCGCGACAAGGCAGCGAGGTGCAGCGGCGGGGCGGTGTGCATCGACGGCGTCGGCGACGAGGTCCTCGGGCGGTAGCACGTCCATATCGGGGTAGAGGGAGGAGTGGATCGAGGGGTGAAATGGGGATCGTAGGTTGGGTTAGGTCACGGTGCGTCGGGGGATCAGGAGAGGGAGAGGTGGGCCGGCCATGTGGCCTGGTAGCCTAGATAGGCCGAATGGCCCAGCGCGGGGGGTTGCCCCCCGTTTGCTTTTATTTGTTTTACCTTCTCTTTTCTTATTTTTCTTTTCTGTTTTCTTTTATTTATTTAATAGTTTATAGTTTTACAAAAAGTAAAACCCATACCTAAAAGAGAGTTACAATTCCAACTACTGTCACAAAAAGTTTTACCCCTGATCAAAATAGTTTAGCATTTTATAATATTCGAAAGGCATTTATTTAATTGTTTGGACTATTGATTAATCACTTAAGTGCATTTAAACCTTTTATAAAATTGTAGTTTATCCACCATAATTTCCTATGCATTATTTGGCATCACCCAAACATTTCAGTTTTAATATTTGAAAATCTTTATCATTTGACTTATTTTTGACTTTTGAGTTCGAACGGGATTGAATCATTGCGAGGTTAACAACAGTAATCGCTCTGATGTGTCATCATTAACAGGGAAATGCTCTAGCTTAATTATCCGGGCGTCACAATTCTCCTCCACTACAAGAAATCTCGTCCCAAGATTTAAGGGGTGGAGTAAGGGGGAAAGACTAGGTTACAAAATTCTAGCGATTCTTCTCAGTCTTGGTTGCTCTTCTTGAAGAGTTCGATCCACTACGTTGATGTATTCATTTCTCTCCTTCAAGTCATAATGATGAAGTCGGCATCCTTTCTTCAGGAACTCCATCGTACTTACGAGAAAGATTAGGGGGGAAACTCGGGAATGACGAAGGTCAGCACATGTCAGGCACCTAGGGGCTATCTCAGTGAACGAGGCGTAGAGGCATCTCGTTAGTATAAATTCCAGAAAGTCATTGAGAGCAAGGTAAGAAGGTATCATGGGAAGTTTCGAGTGTGCAGGCAGTCGTTCGATGCCTAAAACAAGGCGTGGAAGGGGTTCAAAGCAACATGAATAATTATTGTGTCTGATGCCAGAATTAATCATCTCTCATCAGGTGGCCCGTGAATTACATAAGAAGCCAAACTTGAGGATTGACTTTGGGAATAGGGGTGCACAGGAGAGTCGTGTTTCGATCCTGTAGAACTGTGGGCTATGGGCCCACTATGTGGGTTAATAATAGAAAAGGCGCTGCCAACTTGCATGGTCATGATAGCAAGGCACATCAGAGAAGAGACTATCAGTTATGTCTGGAACAACTTCGGTACCAATGGCAAGGGAAGAAGAGAACCATTTTCTTGTTCGTTGAACAAGGCAGACCAATAGGCAAAGTTCTCGTCCATAGGTGGTTACCGGAACGTCATCCACAATAGTAACAAGGTCTTACTAACATGGTTGTATACTGGGGTGTTTACATAAGTAGTCAATTATTACTGCTTAGATCATTTGGATCACAATAAAGGTTAAACAAACCAACAGAGAGGAAAATGTGATTAATAGATTAATCAAACCAATCAAAAGGAAATTGTGTTTAAACACAAGTATTAGGAGTATATTTCTTGCAAGAAAATAGAGCATGATATACATGATAGGATATCAAGTACAACACCATTTAGATAAGGGGCAAAGAAATACATGATGCTTACTCCTACAACTGTGTTTGGATAATTGATAAAGAAAATATAGCATTGTGCTTGAAGTGTTCTTATGAAACATCGAAGTACCATAGACATGCTTCAAGATAGCATTGACATGATCTTCAAGCAAAGGTCAGACTTTGGATACACGAACGAATCATCAGGAACATCTTGTAGAATACATCTTATAATCTCCTCATGAAAAATGGATAACCTTGCTAAAAAGGAAACTATAACAATAGGTCCTCCGGCCAAGAGTTATAACAATTGTCATATTGCATGAGTTTATCTCTCTACATCATGCCATCTTGCTTAATGTGTTACTCTGTTCTTATGAACTTAATACTCTAGATGCATGCTGGATAGTGGTCGATGTGTGGAGTAATAGTAGTAGATGCAGAATTGTTTTGGTCTACTTGTCACGGACGTGATGCCTATATACATGATCATGCCTAGATATTCTCATAACCATGTGCTTTTCTATCAATTGCTCGACAGTAATTTGTTCACCCACCGTAAGATTTGCTATCTTGAGAGAAGCCACTAGTGAAACCTATGGCCCTCGGGTCTATTTTCCATCATATTAATCTCTCGTCAACTAGCTATCTTTATTGTTCTTTTATTTTGCAATCTTTACTTTTCAGTCTATACAACAAAAATACCAAAAATATTTATCTTATTATCTCTATCAGATCTCACTTTAGCAAGTGGCTGTGAAGGGATTGACAACCCCTTTATCACGTTGGTTGCAAGGTTCTTAAATGTTTGTGCAGGTACTAGGGATTTGAGTGTACTCTCCTACTGGATTGATACCATGGTTCTCAAAAACTGAGGGAAATACTTACGATACTTTGCTACATCACCCTTTCCTCTTCAAGGGAAAAACAACACATGCTCAAGAGGTAGCAGAGAGGTTCAAACTAATATTACCACTTCTTAGTCCGGTTTCGAAACCTCACAATTTTTGCAAAGGGGTCAGCCACTGAGAAGTCATGTATGGGGTTGACACGATGACTTCCGATTACTCTGTCATTTGAAGTTCCAAAATGAAATTCAGCATTTCTGGAGCCTATTCCATTCCGTCGCTGGCGCCAGCGCTGATCAACAAATGATTCATTTTTGCAAAATAAATGTAGGGCAAACCTCATTTCCTTCAGCACCCTTGCTCTAAGAACAAGGAACCTAGCAAATATAATCTCCGGTAAGGTCCCTTGGTAGGAGTTCAAAGTAATTTCTAAGAGATGCAGATCGAGGCATTCGACGTGATTGTTATATTCTATCACATTATCCACTACTGGGCCTAATCTTATCCGCAAAAAGAAAACGTGTTAGTGCCTATTTGGTTTGCAGGATTTGTAAAATGCACTAACATGCCATCTTCGATCTCACATGATTAACATGGGCAGATGAATCCAAGGAGAAATGCTTATTGATTGTAACCATATGGATCAAGCAACCAATATGGGGGGTGGAACATGTATGTAGTAAAATCCTCCAAAAGAATCCTTCGGAAATCGTAGTATATCGTCATTGTAAACATGGAAAACGGTGTCACAAATTGAATTCCCTTGTGGTTAACATTTAACAGGAAAGTAACGTCACCTCGATATATAGCTTCTCCAGGCACGGAAAGCATCTCAGGAAACTAACAACTTGCTCTAGGTCGGGCCCGATAGATTCTAGTGCCAACACCTTCACTGTGCACAATTTCGGGGTCAAGCTTGTCGGAATAATTTCTGAATGACAGACAAACAAACATCTTCAAAATTAGAAATAATGTTAATTTGTAGAAGGAGAGGTAGAAGGCGGCTGTTGCACCTGAACGGGTGTGGACCCAATAACAAGTTTGGAGTATTTGTCAGACGAGTAGCCCACCACTATCAATTTCGGCGCAGAAATGACATTGATTCTTGTTGGATCTTCTTGATCAACTACAAGTAATCTCTCAAGCGCAGGTGTGTCCTGGATGACCATATCGTGGTAGACATCTTGTGATGTCTTCCTGCCGCACTAGCAACACACATAAATAGTCTGGAGAGTCATGGAGGTGATGTGGAAGGTACTCAACCCATTGATCGCCTGAGGATGAAGGTACTCTAGTGCAGTACAACCACGGAGCAGGTGCTCCATGTCACCCTTTGAGAGGCAGACGACGACGAGCTTGAGGTGCTTCAGTCGTGGTAGAATAAGAACGGGTGTGTCATTAAGGGGCGGGAAATGGCAGTTCCTGAACTTGGCGACGCGCAGCGTGGGCGTGAGGCGGAGTCCGGATGTTGGCAGCGACCACATATGACCATCATCAAAAGTGAGCTCCTTAGGCTGATCTAGGGCGGGGGATCGGAACCAGTCGTCAAGCTTGGCTCAGTCCTTGTCGTTGGAATGGAACTTTCCCATTCTAAGGCCTTTGGTTGGGCCAAGGTGACTGTCGAGGATCTTGGAGAACACATCCAAGCTTTTGCGATAGCCATGGCAGAGCTCGTGGGTGTCGATGAGGTCAAGGAGGCTAGAGTTCCATAGGAGGCGCCACCGCCAGGAAAGGAGGGTTGTCCGCGCCCCATATTTGAGTGGGAGGAGGGAGATGATGACTCTCAACATATCATCGGGGAGGCTGCTGATTAAGTCTAGGCCTGCTGGAGTCGCTTGCGGTTCTAGCTCGCCCAGCCTCCGCTTGTTGGCAGCCCCGTTCTCCACCTCCCGAGTCTCCTTGTCAGCGGCGCTTTCTGATAGAAATGGGAGTACAGGGAATATTTAGTTAAAACGGGACAATAGAAAAGTGCATTGGTAACTAGAAGTTATTAGGTAGGAATATAGTTAGAAAAGTGAATAACAATTGGTTGCTCAAATACTACACAATTCATTTGACATTGCTGGGTAAGTCAACATATGCAGATAGTTGAAAAGAAAACTTACTTCGAACAAAGTCTGGACGGATGATTTTGTCGGAGAAGTTAGCATATATCTTATGACCAGGCCCTTTTATGTGCAGTGCAATTTTAGTGCCAGCTTTCACTACATAAAACTTTGCAATTTCATTCCAAAAGCAAGTGCCAAAATAGGAGTCACCACGTTCATCAAGTCTTACAGTAGCAACGATTGTAAATCCATGGTTTGTGTGCAGTATGACATCCATGGAGCCTTGATCTATGTAAAGGGAAAAATTGTGCACTACATAATCTGTTTCATAGCGAGGGATGTTCTGCAGAAAATGGTAGGGCTGTTAAAGAAAATATGGTTACATGCAAATATGGGCCCTAATTGAAAGAACTGCACAACAGTTGAAATCGAAGGACAAAAATCTATAATTAAACAGATAGGTTAAACATGATGTCATGGAAAAATGAGAGTAATCGAAAGAACAATACATCATTAATTTGCCTAATATAGAAAGAAGCGGGGAAAATCCCCTTTGACGTATATGGTGCATGTGGCACCTTTTATCCAAATGTGGCAATATTTAGAATATGTTCAGGAAAGTAGGCCATGCCAACCGATTTAGGGTGACATTGAACATACCGTGCGCGTCTTCAAGTTATCTGGTATGATGAGATGGAATCTCTGGCGGCGGCCGTAAAGTCCTGAAGTGTCGGCGCACAGTACATTCTATGAATGAAGGAAAACCCTCAAATCATCTCGAAAAAAATGAATTCATGGCGATTCCCGCTGGGTGATTAAAGGAGGCAGATGAACTAGGATAAGAGACGAGATAATATCTCGTTAAATTACTTACCTTGTCGTCCATGAGAAAGAACCCTCGGTACAGAAGATTCCCCAACCTAGAGGAGCTGGGTCGACCGCGGGCAGCATCGAGAAAGTCGATGGTCATAGGCGGCGGCAAGCGGATGTGGTGAAATGCGGTGGGCTTTGCCGGCAGCGCCGTGATAGGTGGTGCCATGGCATAGACACGGAGAAGCTTGTGCAGGTGTGAATGGGGAACGTACTAGATGGGCCGAGGGGGTGGCTGGCGGGGTGAGGGTTTTTATGACGTGGGGATGGTGAGGGTTTTATTTTTTATTTTTTGAATTGGGTGGCAAGGGTTTTCTGTCCCACAAATAATTTTGGGGCAACGGTTTGCTAGAGCGAACCGTGTGTGATTGACGCAGTAGGCAAAATGAACGTCATTGCACACGGTTCCAATTTTGGGAACCGTGTGTGATTGACGTACTACCTTTGTCCCGGTTTATTGGTCCACGTTCTAATTTTTAACAAAATTTGGCGAAATATTTAACATACTCAGACATAGATAATAAGCGTACACGTACATAAGCATTGTTCAACCATAAGTACATAGTCCACCCGTCATTAAGCATACTCAAGCGTACATAGTTCGATCTATCCCACATCTCATATCACATGCGGTCGGCACGATCCTGAAGCTTCTCCAGGAACTCGGCGTACGCGCCGTGCGCCACCCTACGGGAATACTTCTGCTTGAAGGAGCCAGCGGCCTGTCCTCTTGCATGCGACAGAACACTTAGATACACATCATGAAGCTTGTGGTTGCGAAATGGGCATCCATAGCCGCCGTTCCAGGTCCTAATACGCCTGTTATGCATTCCCGCATAAAGCTCCCTTAGGGTTCGCCTCTTGTACCTCCTCTGGGCATCTTCATCCTCATTGTCCACATCGTCAGAAAGCACATATACAAATAGTAAAACAAATTTGGCATCGAATCACTGATTACATGCCGTAAAGTAGGATTACGAATTTATGGCTATTTATTTAGACATATCCAGAGATTATGGTTCGATTTTTAAGCACAATCGTCTATGTACAGACCAATCTTGAAGAAAATAATGGCACAAACATATGTAGGTCATTCAAAATCAATTGTCAAGTCGTGGCTAGGAATTATTAGCACAAACACTAACCCTAGTCGGATTACTAGCAAAAATCTTATGCATAGATGAAACTACTAATCACTTATCACCTGTACCATTCAAACAATCAATACACTACATGGATCTAACGGAACTTACTCAGATTTCATGGATTGGGAGAACATAACCACAGGGTTTCTATTACAAAAAGGGGGAGGCAAGAGTAATCAGAGAAACCCTATGATCTATTTTACACATAAATGGGTATAGATGACTAACCAGCTGTCCGTCGTCGTCGGAGTCATCGCCGGAGTGGTCATCGGAGTCGGTATGGATCGCCGCCTCCGGCTGTGGAAGCTCGACGACGTCGGGGTGAAGCGATAACTCGCCGGTGGTGATGGCAACCTCTGTCTCCATCTCCACGCCGTGCTCCGGTGCTTCGGCGGCATC
Source organism: Secale cereale (assembly GCA_902687465.1). NCBI lineage: Eukaryota > Viridiplantae > Streptophyta > Magnoliopsida > Poales > Poaceae > Secale > Secale cereale. The sequence continues at coordinate 189,291,670 of LR738711.1, read as the reverse complement.
CTCTGACGGCTGTGAGGACTGAGAGCGGCGTCAAAGATGCAAGCGGAGAGAGAGGATTGTGTGTGCGTAGCGAGGATGGGGGTGCGGCTACTCGGGCACACCATTAATATGGAGTAGTGGGAGTTGTGGGAGAGAGGCGGGCGGCGGTCAAACCGATGGCTTGCCTCCCGGTGAGCCTGCGCACCGGACTGCTCGCATGCCTACCAAAGTTTCACACAGCTAATCGCACGCTTCCCGATGACACTGCGAGGCGAGCACGCCTCCGTCAATTCACACACCTACACGCACCCCTCCCCATCAGCCTGCACGGCGGACTGCTCGCATGCGTCCCGTCAACTCACGCCTGCTCGCACGCCACATGGGTCGCGCGGCGGCACGTATATTGTTTTTCTATTTGGATGATTAATGTTGCCGCTTTATTGCTTAACCGAATCATGACACGTATCCATTGTTGGTCTAACGCTCATGGTTCGAATAAATAATTCATTTGGGATATTGGTTCCTAATTATTAATAATCTCTCATATGTAATTAGATAAAGATTACATCAAAACTGGTCTCAAATTTGACAAAATAAAGTACAATGCCACCTTGTATTGGTGTCCATATGACAACACGTTAAGTTTCATGAACTTCAAATAAGATTTGGATGTACTAGAATTTAAAATTCAAGATTCTCAATGTTTGAAATTTGTTGCACGGGGAGTAAACATGCACCCAGTGAGACACATGTGTTTTTGCAATCCATTTAGGTGCACTGTCACGTGTGCATGTAGCTCAAATTTGATTTTTGCACATTATACCCGTAGAAAATCAATCAATCAATGAACTAAAACGTCTTAATGATCTGTGTGATTTTTTCGAAACTAATACATTCCTCCTTTGTTAACATGTATGTTCACCGTGGGATAATTAATTTAACATGCATCGTAGTTGAAGTGGATTCGCGGTGTGTCTGTGGGTGTGTGCGTCTGGGGGTGGCGGGTGGCTTGCAGTACACTACGAGTTGTGAGCCACCGTGTGGGTTGGCCGTTTTGTTAGGCAGGCCGGTGCCACATTAGTCGTGAAATAGTTATTTAAAACATTACACAACCCTTTCATACATAAATGTTTTGGCCACATGCAGTCGATGGTTGTCCTACACGACACTCGATACTCGCGTGTGACGCTTTCTGTGGGCCCGCGAGGTCGTCGTCCATTAGTTTGATGAACAGTCAACAGTGAGTTTAATTCCACCAGCAAGGTAGAATATTTTTTGTTTGTGTTATGGTGGTATATAGTACGCGTCGAAGAGATGGGAAGTGACTACCATATATAGTATATATACACGTCCGTGAACAAGTACACCTCACTCAGTGTCGGGACTTTTTGGTTACCGAGGCACATGCCACATCAAAATTGTGAAATTGGTTATTCAAACATCACACAACACCTTTTCGGGCCACATGCATATCCTAGCTAGGACACTCACGTGTGATGCTTCCATATGTGGGCCCACGAGGCCATCGTCGATGCATGCATGCATCACTTTGACCTACATCGGGAGAGGTTAATTAATTTCACCATCGACGAGGATTCTTTTTGGTTGTACATATATTATGACAGGAGCATATAGTATGTGGTGAAGAGGGGGGGACGGGACCAACATATGTAGTACGCTTGATATGAACCTCACTTTGTGTGGGTGCATAGTTTATGGTTTTTCAGGCATATGGCACATCAAAGTTGTGCATTTTGGGTATTCAACATATATATGTTTGGCCCACATGCAAAGCAGTGGTGGTTGTCTTCTCGCACCCACTTAAGCGGTTATCAGCGATATCGATGCTTTCCATCTGTGGGCCCGCTTGGTCCATCACTACTTTTTGCCTGACAACAAGAGATGTTAATTTGACTTAGGAGGGGATTATTATTTTTGCTCTGGGAAGGCATGCATGATACAGTTTGCGCACACACACATGCATGTGTACGCATGAATCTCTCCCATCGAGTCGAAGTGGCTAGTACAATGACACATCATGAACCGATCTCGCTCTATGTGGGGAGCTAGTGTACGATTTTTGACACATGTGCCACATCAATGTTGTGTATTCAAACATGGATGCACGCATCAACTCCATACATATGCATGTGTGGTTGCCTTCGAATGATACACTCCCTCGTGTGGTTACCGGCGACAAGCCTATATATTTGTGGGCCCGCGTGGACATCCATGATCACCTTGACCAACAAGAAGACAGGTTACCATGGCGGATTCTTCATTTAGTTTGTGTTATCGTAGTATAGGTCATGGTGAGATTCAGACCTAATTAAGTTTGAGCGCATATACTATGCACGCACGCATGCATGCATGAATCCTCGTCGTTGGCTTGAAGTGTGGTGTAACATACATATGCATACGTATGTTTGGGCCATATCAAAGTGTGGGGATTTATAGTTCTAACCCTCACTCAGTGTGGGGATTTCTAGTTCTAAATCACGGTGCCACATGAAAGTTGTTCCATTGTTACTCAAAAACACACCTCTCCATACATATGTTTGGGCCACACGCATGTAGTGGTTGTCCTCGGGGACTAGCTACTTGCGTGATTATTGGCGAGCTAGCCCATCTCTGGGGTCGCATGGACGGCCATCACTTTGACCAACAACAAGAGTGAGGTTGTACGACCAAGGTGGATTATTCTTGGTCAGTTTTAAGATCCATGTTGGTGAGATATATGCCTCTCTGGCCCGCCGACAGAAAGTGTGTGTGTGGGGGG
>LR738711.1:189210753-189288567 GCA_902687465.1 Secale cereale | reverse complement strand
GAGGGGGGCTGCTAGCTACTTTGCACTTTGCTAGATGAATGAACCTTGGTTGGGGGGCATGCATTCATAGCTTAGGATTCCCTTTGTGCCGACACGAAGGGGGAGGTGGGATGCTAGCTACTTCGCACTTTGCTAGGTGAACCTCGGTTGGGCGGGAGGGGTCATGCATTCATAACTTAGGATTCCCTTCATGCCGACACGAGGGGGTGGGGGTGGGGGCAAGCAATACCATGCGCTTTGCGAGAGAGGTGCCACATCAAAGTTGCATTTGGTATTTGAAAATCAAACCACCCTTTCGATACATAAATTTGGTCCACATGCAAGTGTGTTCGTGTTCTTACACTCTCTCGCATCATTTTTCGCCAAATTTATGAACATTAGACAAGTCACATGACGCAATAGACATGGATCACTCAAACTAACTCTGTGCCACGCCGGTGCACCTGTCACGCACACATCCGCACAGTACATTGGGCTCCACGAGCCTCCCCCTCTCAAAAATATATGCCCGCCTCAAGGGTTTTTCTGTTTGATAACACACGGTTGTTATCTCTGGAACGTGTGCGATGTTTCTTGTTCCCAATCCCGCCTGCATCCCTAGAAAATATCTACCCGCCTCGAGGGTTTTTCTATTTCATAACACACGGTTGTTATCTCCGGACCATGTGCGATGTTTCTTGTTCCCAATCCCGCCTGCACCCCTAGAAAATATCTGCCCACCTCAAGGGTTTTTCTGTTTCATAACATACGGTTGTTTTCTCAGGACCGTCTGCGATGCACTATCATCAAAATTTTCAATAGCCTGGCATTTCACTCCCAAGTTTGATCCCCGCGTAGTAAAATTTTCAGAGCCCGCGTTATTTCCTCAAACACCCCGCCCCTCCTCCACTCACATACACACACCAAAACCTCTTCGGGCATGTGCGCGCGCACACACACACCCTCCCTCGCTCGAAACCCTAGAAAGGTCTCCAACACCGCCGCCGCTGCAAGGCCTCCATTGTCATCATCTGTCGGTTTGCCTGTGTAACTTACCAACCGATCTCCATACCCAGGCTGCCCTGAGTTTCTTAGATGACGCCTGCCAAACGCCCCATTTCCCATAGATCCCCATGCCCTTCCCCCTCGCCCACTCCAGAGCGTGGCAGCCTAAGCCCGGCTACGCTTCCCGTGGAGCTCGAGGAGCGAGTGGTCCAAAAGAGTTGTATAGCGGTCTCTTCGCCCGACGTGGCCGAGGAAGCTGACGACCATTACTCGCGACATGCACTCAAGCGGTGGGCTAAAGTATGCGGGCATGTCTCGGCCGCGGTTACGACATCGAGGTCATCGACAGCGATGGCCTGAGGCGAGCTGTGTAATAGGTTAAGTGGCCCACCCCAACCACTCGGGTTCAACCGCCGTTGATCTCATCCATGGGCCCGCCGCTGATCTCCTCTGACTCGCTGTCAACAATTTGTAATTCTACATCGCCATCGAGCCCCTTTTGTCATTTCTGAAGGAAACGTTCTGCGACACTGGCTTGGGATCCATAGCTTCCAAGTCATACCTCATCGACGACGACCACGAAGAGGGCATCCTCTCCAGCTCTTCCAAGATGAAAGATCCTATCTACTCTTTCAAGGGGAAATGGCCCATCTGGGACATTAGGGAGGGCATCCTATATCCGTGCTCTTCCAAGGGGAAGGAGCCCATCTGCGACAACATGGAGCGCATCTAGGTTCCATGCTCTTCCCGCGGGAACGAGCCCATCTGTGACAAGTGAGGAAACCCATGATTTGTTTTGCCGTGCCTCTTCACAGGGGGAAACCCCTGATTTGTTTTGTCGAGTCCCTTTTGTAGTGTAGTGAGAATATGTCCAGTTTTAATTGCTATATCTGGTTGTTTGAAGTATGCCTTGTTTATTTCAGTTGTTCACAATGTGATGCTCTATATGTGCAATTATTTACTGTGCAGTACATTTTGTCAATCCAGTTTTAAACATACCGATAGGAATGCATACATTTGCCTGCTGTTAAGCCTGTTATAGCTAGCATATGCCTCTTTCAAAGTTTTTTGATTGTCTGGTTGTTTGTAGTTAGCATATGTTCAATTTCAAATGCTATCTTTGGTTGTTCGTTGTATGCCTTGTTTATACCAGTTATTCACAACATGATGTTCTATATGTGCATGTCAGGGATATTATTACTAGGAATAAACCGCCCAGGAGGGGCCGGTTTATGCCTATAGAGGTTATTTCTACTGAAGCCCGGCGAACATGGAGCAAGGCGCTTTAGTCCAAGAAGCTTAAGGCCCAAGAGGCATTACGGCCCATGATTTGTAAACCGCCATATATCATGTAACTTGTGATGTAAGATAGTAAGAATAGAGAACGAGCCGGACACGTTTATGAACCGTCCTCGAGATTCTGTAAACCGAACCGCGCGTCACCTCGTATATAAAGGGACGACCCGACGACGGTTCAAGGCAGAGAACAAAAGCTCGAGACACGGGCAAAGCGGATTCGCTCCCTGGTCATCGAAACTCTAGCAATATTACACCAAACTAGACGTAGGCTTTTACCATCATCAAAGGGGCCAAACTAGTATAAAATCCATGTTCTCTTGTCCGCTTTAACCCCTTTAAGCTAACCCGTAGCGATGGCCTCACGACTAAGTCCTTTTGCTAGGACATCTGCCGTGACAAAACCACGACAGTTGGCGCCCACCGTGGGGCCATCACACGATGGTTTTGAGTTCTTGAAGGGCAACTTTGAAGGACTCAAGGGCTACGCAGTGGGCCAGATGACTAAGAGTTGTCGCGGCAAGATCTACATCGACGATGCGGGCTGGGGCCTCGAGGCCGACTCAATCGAATACGGGTACCGGGTCCCATTTGGCGGCATCCACGTCTTCATCGGCAAGATCGGCGAACCGGGCCCTGAGCCGGACATCTTCCCCAACATCGTCGAGCCGGCTCAGCGTGCGAGACCTGCCCGGATTCAGCCCGCCATGAAGCACGTCTTCGTTGAAGCAGTGCATGGAGTGCAAGCCGAGGACGGATCGGACTCTGGCGGTGAGACTGTTGTCTAGTCTGGCAACGAATCGTCCTCCGGAGAGATAGAATTTTTACATCTGTTGCAAGACGGCCGATCTGAGGGCTGTTCCGATGGTGACAGTATTCCGGACCCCCTCGATCCGCCAAACAGGGTACCCGTCTTTATGGCCACATCACAACCTATGCAGCAGTCATCAACTACAGCGGCGTTAACATCAGACACGGTGGGAGTTAGGGCTGGAGGTCCCGATCCGTCGTCGGCTGAAACTTTATCCGTCTTGGTCGATACTTTGACAGCGCTGTTAACAGCAGAGGTAGCCCAGGCCAATAAAGAGCAGCATGATGCGGAAGTTGCTCAGGTGAAAAGCCGGATAGATCAAGCCAAGTTGGACCTAGCTATTGAGAAAACCAGGATGGCTACAAAGCAGGCTGAGCTTGATGCTCAAGCTTATCGACTCATGTTGGATCAGACCGCTTCACACGAGGTAATGATGAGAAGGCAACGATCTCGCCTGCCACCGGTTTATGAGGCAAGGAACCTCTTTAGCACGCCAGGAGCAGGAACGAGTAACCAGCCGGAGATAAACCGGGGAGGAGCACCGGGCATAGGAGCACCAGTCCAGCCGCCGGTCGGGGAGCCAACCCGCCAGGTTGTACCATCACAGCATGTGCCCACCCCTCCCGGTCATTACTCTAATCCATTGGATAACATAGTCGCCGCCGCCTCACGACTGGCCGCCCTTCCAATTGAAGGAACACCCCCTGTAGCGGTGGAGGCACGACGAGCCAGGGAGTTTTTGAAAACGGTGCTAACTCAACAACAAGCTTATTCTCACAGCCGTGAGAGGATTCATTCAACCCCTCGCCCAAGTCGGAGTTACACTAGGCGTCTGGATGTACTGGCCGTATCAAGCAGCGCACGGAGACGTAATCCGCCGCGGCGAGGTGATCCGGTAGGAGGAGACGCGAATGCTCATAAATTGTGGATCTGGGCAGGCAACGCCGGGAGGCCGAGTTAGCAGCACATCACAAAGCCCGTCAGGCAACGCTGGTTCGTCCTTCTACCTCAGTTGAACCGGGGGTTATGTCTAGCTCCATGGGAGTGCCTTGTCTTACTCCCGCTTTGCGCAACGTGAAACTACCCAAGGATTTCGAAGGACCGCGCAAGGTGCCCAACTACACGACGGATCTATCCCCGGAGACATGGGTTGAAAGTTATGAGATGGCAATGGAGATGCTGGATGTGGATGATGCAGCGTGCGCTGAGTATTTCCCAATGATGTTAGAGGGCATAGCTCGCACTTGGCTGAAGGGCTTGCCACCCAATTCCGTCGGATCATGGGCCGGATTGTGCCACCAGTTTATCAATAACTTCAAAGACACGTGCAAGCAGCCAATGAATGTCATCGATTTAGCTGCCTGCGTTCAAGGGAAGCATGAGTCAACAAGCAGTTGGGTGCGTCGAGTATCAGAGATCCTGCATTCCTCCAATAGCATCAACCCAAGCACAACAGTGGTGACCTTGGAAGGCAATTGCCGGTTTGAACCTTTGAAGTTGAAGATGGGATGGCTCAAGCGTAATTGTGACGACATGGGAACACTCATGGGCGCTTTAGTGAAATATGCGGACTCAGATACTACGAAATACCCAGACTCTGATAATGACAAGTCAAGGAAGGTAAACAAGAATGATAAGGCATCACAGCTCAAACCGGCGAATCAAGGATACAACGGTAAGCGTAAAGCGGATAGCAACTCAGATTTTGTGGCCAACACCAATGCTCGGGAGGACGGATAGCGCCGCAAGGGTAGACCGCCCCCACGAAATGGGAGGCCGCCTATTAATCTGGAACGCTAGATGAACATACCTTGCCCAAGGCATGGTACAGCAGAAAAGCCAGCTACACACCTCTCGAAGGACTGTTTTATTATGCAGGAAATCATGAACCGGTCTCGATACTATCATGGACCGTCCGGCGGATCAGGTCCCGGTTTTCACGGGCCGGGTTATCAAAGTGGTGGATCCGGTTCAGGGTACCAAGGCAATAACAGCAACCACAATGGGCACAGTCAGAATAAACAACAACACGGCCAGGGTGGTTATAACAATCAGGGAAATCAGCAGCGCCAACAGCAGCAGCAATCCGGATATCAGAATAATCCGAAGGAGCTGAGCAGTGGGCAGTATCATGTATTCACCACGAGCTTATGTAAACGTGATCAGAAGGTTTACAAGAGGGAAGTGCATTCTGTTGAACCGGCGGTGCCGAGTTACCTGCGTTAGTCAGAACAGCCCATTGTGTGGAGCCGAGAGGATCATCCGCCCTGGGTTGATAATCTAGGTCAGCTGGTTCTAGTTGTGGCACCTCAGGTAGGTTGCTACAAGTTTACCAAGGTGCTTATGGACGGAGGCAGCAGCATCAACATGCTATACTATGAGACTTTCCGGCGCATGGGGCTGACAGATAAGAAGCTTCGACAGTCCAACACAGTTTTTTATGGGGTGGTACCCGGTAAATCGGCGTATCCAGTTGGCAAGATAGATTTGGAGATCACTTTTGGAGATGAGCATGTGTCGGGGGAGACTGTCCACCACGAACACCTATGGGACCGGAGCCCCTTGTACGTTGCGGTAAGGGAGCGGAGGGAGCACAAAGAGCGGATCGAAGAGCACACGCGGGCAGTTTACCCAGGTTCGGGCCGCGCGGATGCGTAAAACCCTACTCCTGCTTGGTTTGTATTGAGTTTGTGAGCTCGGGAGCTTGAAGAGCTAGCTACACCGAGCAAGAGAGCTATCTAGGTTCCGAACCCTTTCTACGTTGTGCATGGGCCTCCTTTTATAGCTCAAGGGGTCACCGACAGGTGTCAACGTAGAGGAGGGCAAAGATGTAACTTTGGTGGTAGTTGTAACAGTGCAGGAACAGTGCATGAACAGTGGATGAACAGTGATCTTGACCTAACTTTGACAGTGGGGGACAAGGGCATTAAATGCCCGTCACCGTCGACCTCAAAAGCTCCCGTCCATGCGTCTCCGTTCGCCACGGGGGTAGCCTCGTCACCGTGGAGTGCCACCGTGTCCCCCAGGCTGCACATCCATCCGCCACGCGTCCCTGGAAGGGCCCTAGGGCGACGCGTGGGCTGATGAGCTGGAGCGCGGGCACACAGCGCAGGCTTTCCCCGGCAAGCACCTTGCCGGGGTCTTGATCTTGCCGGGCCCGGAAGCTTGTCGCTCCCCGGACCCTGCCGGGGCACAGGGTGCGCCAAGGCATGTCTTCTGAAATGCAGTCTTCTGGTCTTCCTAGCAAGCTCCTCTTGCCAGGGTCTTGGGTTAATGTGATAATCTTGAGCCTGGGACGGCCTTCCCGGCAAGCTCCACTTGCCGGGGTCTTGATCTTGTGTCTTGTATACTTTGTTTTTGAATGGCTTTATAGGGGCCAGAAAGGTTTCCGGCGAGCACGTGGTAAACCCTGCCGCGGGAAGCTGCTACTGCCCGTGCACAAGTTGGGGTACTAAGGTACCCCTATCTTAGTACACCGACAGGAGCCCCCGGGCCTGGGCCACACACGGTGCCGAGCGCTGTTGGGCCAGGCCCAAAACAGTGCACGGGCATGCGCGGCCCACAGCACGCCGAATCCCCTTCCGCATCTGCCGCGCCCCTCCCTAACGGCACGCGTTGATTGCGGCGTCGTGGGAGAGATCGTGGCCTCGTTCTTTAATGGGAAATGCGGAGCGTCCCCCACTCCCCCCTTAAAAGCAGAGGAAGCAGGGGCAGTTTCCCTCCTTCGCTTTCATTGCGTCTTCAACCTCCAGAAAACCTCCATTACTCTCAGCCTCCACCCCTCCTCCGCCGCCTTCCGCATCCGCGGCGCCGTCGAGCTTCTCGCCCCTTCCCTCACCGCCTCCGCCATGGCTCCGAAGAGCGAGAAGGCGAAAGCGGAGAAGACCAAGAAGGAGAAGTCCGAGCAGGCGGCAAAGCTCGCCGCCCTGCGGAAGAGGAACGTGGTCTTCGCGCCGAGGCTCAGCGCGAGCGAGCTGTGGAACAAGTACTACCTCTTCTGGTCCGGGGAGACCAAGGCTCATCCCCGCACCAGAGTCTTCCCCGCCATCGCCAAAGATCTGGTTCCCGGCGGGTATTTCTTCTTTGCTGTTTTCTTCCACTGCGGATTGTGCCCTCCATACTCGGAGTTTTTCTGTGTTATTATGAATACATACAACCTCCACCTCCTAGATTTCACTCCCAATGCCATCCTTACGATGGCGGTTTTCGCACATCTGTGCGAAAACTATATTGGGATCCAACCAAACATAGCCCTCTTTCGCCATTTCTTCATGCCTAGAGTAGTGGCTGGCGCTCCCCTCTCCGGCGGAATCTCCTGGATCTTCCGGTTGAACAAAAAGGACTCATACCTGAAGGGAGAACTCCGCGGCAAGTGGGAAGAATGGCGCGCAGATTGGTGCTGGGTAGTGGAGGACAAGCAGGAGCCTTCACCGCGCCACGCACTACTGCCATAGTGCGCGGGAGAGACTGGAGTGAACTGGCCCCGGAGGACAACAGACTCAGTATTACCCTTGTTAGAATCATCCGTCTCCGGGTAGCCAATCTGACCATCGGAGAGGTTGGCACAGATTTCCTCCGCCGCCGCATTGCCCCTTTACAAGAGAGGAAAAGGCCCGCCTGGGAATTTGGCAATGCAGCGGATATCATGAGGTTGCGCTGCAGATTGAACTTCAATTTCACCGCTTTGGAGCTGAAAGGAATGGTGCGAGAACTCTTCAAGCATGACCCGGCGCATCCAGAGTGGTTCAGACCCGCCAAGGGAGTGGTGCCGCTATGCAACAGCACTGCCCGCGACTCTCTGCGCGCAATGATGCCGGAGTGCGACTCCCACGGCATCGTCCCCACCTGGATCCAGCCTCCGGGAGATGCCATTCTGAGCTTCTTTGATAACTTGGTTGAGGTGCCGAAGAACGCCGAGGAGATCAAGGGTCTCACCCGGGCCACCATGGAGCGGGATATAGCCTATATTGCTTCCCGGATGGAAGAGGCCGCCGCAGCCGCAGCGGCAGGAGACTTCGGATTCACCGTCGACGAGGCAGAGGCTGCGGATGCGTCGTGCAAAGCCGAGGAGGCAGAGATCCGTAGGCTGCTTAAGCTTCCACCCGACGAGCTTGCCGGGGTTCCTTCCCTGAGGCATGCCGGGATTCCCGGGGTTGTGAGCGAGGCCGCTGCAGGAGGCGAGGTTGCCAGAGGGAACAGAGGTGCCGGAGGGAGCGGAGCCACCGGAGGGAGCGGGGCCGCAGGACAAGATGTTGGACCCAGCGGGCCTGCCGGGGAGGGAGAGGAGGACGCCGAGGCCGATGAAGACACCGGTGGATCTCTGGGGCTTGACGACGACGCCTCCTCGTCCTCGGAGAACTCCCCGCCTCGGGCAAGTCCCAAGCGAACACCGTTGAAGCGCCTCCGCAAGATGGCTATAGCGACAAGGACGCTGGCGCCCCGACAGCAGCCTACTCGCCGGGCGACGCGCGCCACCAGAGCGAGCCAAGCCGCGACGGAGACGCCCCGCGCACCAGCGCCAAGTGGAGGGGGATCCTCCCGGAGCGAAGCGGCCGCTCCGCCTGCTCCTCGGGCCTCGGTGCCAACGGAGGCTGGGTCTTCGCAGCCCCCAGCCCCGGAGACCGCCAAGCGCCCGAGGGAGCCTTCTCCTCCTGCTCCTCGCGCGGGAGCAACCCAGGTGGAGTTCGATTTCTCCGCCCTCAGCTCTGACGACGACGAGGAAGAGGAGTGAGTATTTGTGACTTGTAACTTCTTCAATTCTGTCTTGATTCTTTCTTTGATGATTCTGATCTTGTTCTTGCTTTGCTTGCAGGACCCTGACCCAGCGGATGGCGAAGAGGGCCAAGATCCCTATGGTTGAGGTCGAAGACGATTCGCCCGCCGCGGCGACCGGAGACGTGCCAGCGGCAGGCTCGTCGGACCAACCTGCTGCTCCGAGGAGCAGCCCCCAGTGCAGCCCCCAGCGTAAGTTTGGTCTTTGAGTTTTTTTTTCTTGTCGGGCGCGCTTGAGGTATTCGCTTGTACTAACATCTTGCTTCTTCATTTGTCTTGTGCAGAAGTGGAACTGCAGCCGCAGGAGCAACCGGAGGTCGCTCCCGAGGAGCCACGAGTTCCTCCCTCCCCGACAAGGGCGAGCTCCCCGGCGAGGGAGAGCGCTCCGCCAAGGACGGGTACTCCGCCAAGGGCGAGTACCCCGCCAAGGGCGAGCAGCCCGACGAGGGTGGCCACCCCGCCAAGGGAGGGCGCGGGCGGCCCTCCACCAGCAGGAGCCACCGCTCCACCGCCAAGGGAGGATTCCCCGGCGAGGGAGCCTGTCGTCGAGGAAGTCCGCGAAGGTGAGTCTTGTAGCTTCATCTTCTTGGACTTGTCTTTTTGGATATTTGCTTGAACTTTTCTTTTCTTCTTCTTCTGTTAGATCCTCCTCCCCCGGAGCGGATGGAGACGGAGGTCACCGTCGAGGAGGAGGCGCACGGCGGCGACAGCAACGCCACTGCCACTGAGGGCATGGCTGGAGCCGGCGATCCTGCCGCTGGGGAGACCGCGCCGACCGCAGACGCCGCGGGCGAGGAAGGGACCAGCGACCGCACTGCTGACCCGGAGGCAGCAGGAGCGTCAAGCGCTGCGCCGGCCGCCGACCCCTCCGCGTCCACGGAGCGGTTGGGCGTCTATCTCGAAGCGCCCAACGGAGTCTTCATACAAGTTCCGTGGGCATCTTCGTCGCGAGCCCCCGTGGAGGGAGAAACCTTTGATGGAGAGGTCCTCGCCTCCGCGGTGTTGAAGATTGTTGAAGCGCCTGCCGGGAGCGACGAGCCCGAAGAGGAGAAGGTTCTTCGCCAGCTCCTGGCCCTTTACCGGGCCAGGCAGGCAAAGCTGGACTCCCGGGAAGCTCTCACCGCCAAGGCCGGAGCAGACTTGGAGAAGCGCGCCGTGGAGCTCCGCGCCTCCAACCAGGCGGTCCTCCGCGACCTGGCGGAGGAGCGCGAGAGGCTTGCCGGAGAGCAGCAAGAGTTCCTCCTGGAGAAGGCTGAGGCCGAGGAGCAGCAGCGACTGGTCGGTGAAGAGCTGTCCCGGCGAGAAGGAGCGCTCAACCAGCGGAAGGTCGACCTCGACACTCACGAGGACGACCTTACCGCCCGAGAGAAGGCCCTTGGCGGGGCCCTAAAGGAGGCGAAAGCTGCCGCTGCCACCGCGGAAACTGCCAAGAAGGATCTTGAGGCCAAGGTGGCGCAGCTGGAGCAGTACCTGAAGGCGAGCACGGACCGGATCACCGCACTCGATATGGAGCGGGAAAAGGACGCCCATACCAACTCTGACCTTCAGGTACGCCTCTCCAAGCAGGGCGATGAGCTCAAAGCCGCCAAGGATTCAATTGCTGATCTGGAGTTGAAGGTCTCCACATTAACTGGCTCGCTTGACGCCGCCCGGGATCGCGAAACGAAGCTGAAGGCCGAGCTCCGAAAGGAACGAGGCCTAGTGGAGAGCGCCGCCACTTCAGCGAACAACTTCAGCCGGGCGATGGAACAATGGACTGACGATCTGGTCGCTTCTGCTGCCAACATCGACAAGGAGCTGATGGCGCTGAGGGTGGAGCACCTCGTGTACTCTCCGGACCAGAATCTCCCCCACAACGCCAAACTAAGTCTTTTCTTCAGGGGAATCGCGCCGGCGCTTGCACGGCTGCAGGAGAAGCTTCCCGCGCAGCTGGCCGAGGAGTCGCACCAGCTCTGCGCGGGCACCTTGGAGCGCGTCTTGACGAAGATAGTCTACCGCAACCCTGGCATCAATCTCGTCAACGTCCTCCGCAGCTTGCCGGCCGATGCAGATCTGGAGGCGCTGAAGGCGCAGGTCGCCCACATCATCGCCAAGGTGAACAAGATCTCCAGGCGTGAAGGCGACCGCGTAAATTAGGCCTCTTTCTTTTTATTTCCTTTGCTGCTGCAAAGTGTGCCATGAACATGAATCTATCAGTCATTGCGACAAGTTATCTCTGTAATATATTTTCTTATTTCCGAGCAATTTGACGCATTGTTATCTCCCTTGCTTTTGGTCCTTTACTTTGTATGCTTTTTACCCTACGCTTTTAGGGAACTTGCCGGCAAGGGACCTTTGCCGCGAGCGCTGAGTGCTGGACTCTGAGCAGCCTGCTGGCAAAGGCCTTACCGGCAAGCAACCTTGCCGCAGCTAGTCGCAACGCACTTAGCTTGCTGAGCGAACTCGAAAACGAAGTAAGGGCGCGACACTTGTCGCAGCTCACTTAAGCCGTTGAGCGTACTCGAAAACAAGGTAAGGGTGCGGCTAGCCACGGGTAGGTTCCTCCGCGCACAGGTTTTCCATACAAAGTGTGGTTGTTCAAGGAAGATAACTAAAATTTAAAAAAAATTGAACTGCTCAAATTCTGGTAACTTAGCTTTCATAATCTGTTCGTTCTTCGGCAAGCTTCTCTTTCTTGAACAACACTTGGTTCATCCTCCACCTCCTTCCCCCCCCCCCCGGCAAACTTGTGCGCGAGGAATGTTTCTTCTGCTTAAGAGGGAAAGAAAAGGAGAAGAGGAAACAAGTATAGGGTTTCTCGGCGTGGTAATGCTTACCGGATATGTGTGTTGCACAAGATGCCAAACAATGCATGCAAATAACGAAGAAGGGCATGTAAAATGGCAAATAGTGCGAAACACAAAAGCTTTACTGATGCACGGGATCTGCGCCCGGCTTTGTACAAAGGTTTACATGCGACAACGGCAAAACTCGTACAAAAGGTGGTTGCCGGAGCGGATCACGGCAACCGCGCCTTATGGGTGAAACTTGCGAAGATGCTCTATGTTCCAGGAATTGCTCACCGGTAAGCCTTCTTCGGTCTCAAGGCGGACAGCGCCGGGCCTTGTGACTTGTCTCACCCGATAAGGGCCTTCCCACTTCGGCGTCAACTTGTTGGAATTCTTGGCGGACTAAACACGCCGAAGAACAAGGTCGCCTTCCTCGAGACTCCTGGCCTTAACCTTGCGGCTATGATAGCGGCGCAAGGCTTGCTGGTATCGAGCAGCTCGTACAGCAGCCTGGAGACGTTCCTCCTCGAGGAGCAATGCATCATCTTGTCGCAGTTGCTCTTGCTCGAGCTCATCATAAGCGAGCACTCGAGGAGATCCGTATACGAGTTCCGTGGGGAGAACTGCCTCTGCCCCATAGACAAGGGCAAAGGGTGTTTGTCCGGTGGCTCGACTTGGTGTCGTTCTGATTGACCAAAGAGCCGCCGGCAACTCCTCTATCCAGTTTCTTCCGCACTTGCGCAGCCTGTCGAAGGTTCTTGTCTTGAGCCCGCGCAGCACTTCAGCATTGGCCCTCTCCGCTTGACCATTGCTCCTCGGGTGAGCAACAGAAGCGAAGCAGACCTTGGCGACTAGTAAACTGTGTGCCGATGTCGGTGATGATCCTGTTAGGGATTCCGAAACGGCAAACAATCACTCTGAAGAACCTGACTGCTGACTGTGCTGTCACCTTTCTCACCGGTTCCACTTCTGGCCACTTTGTGAACTTGTCGATTGCTACATACAAGTACTCAAAGCCCCCGACAGCACGGGGGAAGGGGCCGAGGATATCGAGCCCCCAGACCGAGAAGGGCCAGGACAAAGGGATCGTCTGGAGAGCTTGAGCTGGCTGATGAATTTGCTTGGCATGGAACTGGCACGCTTCACACTTGGTTACTTGTGCAGTTGCATCTTGGAGGGCTTCTTGCCAAAAGAACCCTTGCCGGAATGCCTTCCCGGCAAGTGCCCTTGCGCCAATGTGGTGGCCACATATGCCTTCGTGTATTTCTGCCAACAGCCTCTGTCCATCTTCTCTGGAAATGCACTTCAACCTGACACCATTGAGCCTTCTTCTGTACAGTTCATTGTCTACGAACTGGTACATACTTGACTGCCTGGTTATTTTCTCTATCTCTGCTGGGTCGTCGGGAAGTTCTCCAATTTGCAGAAAATGGACGATTTGTTGTGCCCATGCCGGAGCTCGAGGCTCAACAGCAAGGACTAAAGGCATGAGGGCCGCTGCGGGAACCCCAGCTTCTACGGCAAGGACCTCTGGTTCTGCTGGAGCTGATGGTCCTCCGGCAAGCCTGCCGGGGCAAGGCTTGTCGGGAACGTTTGCTTCAACTGTACAGACCCTTAGATCTGCAGGAGCAAACTGTTCCTCAGCGTTCTGATTGTTGATCTTGGGGACCTTGGCGGCGGCCTCGGGGAGATCCGCCGGCAAGTAGTCGCCGGAGACCAACTTTATCTTCTTGTGCTGCCCAATTGATGGTCTAACGGATGGCTGAGTCAGCTTGAGCAGGAAGGTCCCTGGTTCCACAGGTAACTTCATTGCAGCACACTTTGAAAGGCCATCTGCAATATCATTCTGAGCTCTCGGGACGTGCTCCATTTGCAAACCTTCAAAGTGCTCTTCAAGCTTTCTCACTTCATCAACATAGGCTTCCATCAAAGGGCTCTGATAACTCTTATTTACTTGTCGGACCACCAACTGAGAATCTCCCCGCACAATTAACTTCTTGATCCCAAGCTCGGCTGCAATTCTGAGGCCGGCAAGCAAGCCTTCATACTCAGCAGTATTGTTTGTCGCTTGTTCCCTGGGAAAGTGCATCTGGATAACATACTTGAGGTGCTCTCCGGTGGGCGCTATGAGTACCACGCCGGCACCGGCGCCTTGCAGCGAGAAAGCACCATCAAAGTACATTACCCATTCGCTTGTCGCTTCTTGCACAGGGACGCTTGTCTCTGGAACTTCTTCATCCGGCGTTGGGGTCCATTCAGCTATGAATTCTGCCAAAGCTCTGCTCTGTATTGTCGAAGTACTTTCAAACTTGAGACCAAAGCTCGACAGTTCCAGTGCCCACTCGACGATCCTGCCTGTTGCTTCTGGATTCTGCAATATCCTCTTCAACGGAAAGCGAGTGACCACTGTTATCTCGTGTGCTTGGAAGTAATGGCGCAGCTTTCTCGAGGCCATGAGGAGACCGAAAAGCAACTTCTGCACCCCAGAGTATCTCGATCTAGCCCCCTGCAAGAGGGAACTTATGAAATACACTGGGTGCTGCACCATCTTCTTTCGCACTTCTCCTTGCTCCTGCGCAAAGTTGTCCTTGTCGGGGCCAGAGCTTGTCGGTGGAGCCCCCTGCTTGTCGCTGGACTCGCTCGCCGGAGGTGTGGGCTCTTCCTCTGCCTCCCTTTCCATCACCAACGCAGCACTAACCACTTGATTGGTTGCCGCTAAGTACAGCAGCAACTTCTCTTGTGGTTTAGGTGCGACAAGTATTGGAGTGGAGGACAGGTATCCTTTCAAGTCTTGCAGCGCTGCCTCCGCTTCCGGAGTCCATTTCATAGGACTTGCCTTCTTCAAAATTTTGAAGAAAGGCAGGGCGCGTTCTGCAGACTTTGAAATGAACCTACTGAGGGCAGCCACACAACCTGCAAGTCTCCTTACGTCCTTGACGCGCTTCGGGGCTTCGATCTGCTCGATGGCTTTTATCTTGTCAGGATTAGCTTCAATCCCCCTCTGGGACACGAAGAACCCGAGAAGCTTGCCGGAGGGGACTCCGAAGACGCACTTCTCGGGGTTCAACTTGAGCTGAATCTTGCGCAGATTAGCAAATGTTTCTTCTAAGTCTTGGATCAGGGTATCTTTGCTCTTGCTCTTGACCACTATGTCATCCATGTAAGCTTCTACATTTTTGTGGATCTGTGGCTCAAAAGCAGTGTGCACCACCCTTGCAAATGTTGAGCCTGCATTCTTCAATCCAAAGGGCATGCGTATGAAGCAATATGTGCCACATGGAGTAATGAATGCAGTCTTCTCTTCATCTTCCTTGGCCATAAAGATCTGGTGGTAGCCTGAGTATGCATCAAGGAAGGAGAGCAGCTCACATCCAGCAGTGGAGTCAACAATCTGGTCAATGCGCGGCAAGGGAAATGGATCCTTGGGACATGCTTTATTCACATCAGTGAGGTCTATACACAGTCTCCACTTCCCGTTGGCCTTACGCACGACAACTGGATTTGCTAACCACGTGGGATGGATCACGCCTCTAACTAGGCCCGCTGCTTCTAGCTTCTTGATCTCTTCGGCAATGAATTCTTGGCGCTCCACGGCTTGCTTCCTGACCTTCTGCTTGACGGGCCGCGCATGAGGACAAACAGCAAGCTTGTGCTCAATTACCTTCCTGGGAACGCCGGGGATGTCAGATGGTTGCCAGGCAAACACATCGACATTCGCCCGCAGGAAGGCAACGAGTGCGCTTTCCTATTTGTTATCGAGTGTAGCACTGATGGTGAAGGTACCACCAGTGCCGTCCTCCTTGGCGGACACCTTCTTGGTTGCCGATGGAGCGACCATCCCTTTCTTGCACTTGCCGGTGGAGCTCGATGGAACGTCCTCGACGGCAGCGCAGCACTCTGAAGAGGTGCGTTTGCCGGAGTGGGCCCCAGAGCACTTGCCGGACTTGGTCTTGGTCTTCTTCTCCCCGGGAGCTTCAGCGACAAGTGTGTTGCTCTCCGCCGCGGCTGCTGCATCCCGGTATATCTTGTCGGCGCAGATAAGCGCGTCCTTCTTGTCGCCAGGGACAGAGATGACGCTTATCGGCCCCGGCATCTTGAGTACATTGTAGGCGTAGTGAGAAGCTGCCATGAACTTGGCGAGGGCAGGACGTCCAAGTATCCCATTGTATGGCAATGGGATATCGGCCACATCAAAGGTTATCCTCTCCGTCCTGAAGTTGAGTTCCCCGCCAAAGGTCACTGGCAGAGTGATCTTCCCCTTCGGCTTGCTCCTTCCCGGGTTTATTCCTTGGAACGAACCGGTTTCTTCGAGCTCGCCGTCTGGGATCTGGAGTTTCTTGATCACAGCCGAGGAGATCAAGTTCAGGCCGGCCCCGCCGTCAACCAACATTTTGGTGACCTTGAGGTTGCGGATGGTGGGTGAGACCAACATCGGCAAGCACCCGACCGCAGTTGTGCGGTCAGGGTGATCCTTAAGATCAAAAATGATGGGCGTGCTGGACCACTTCAGCAGCCTGCGTCACTCAACGGGCGGCTCTGCTGCATTTACTTCCCGCACCCACTGCTTGAGTTGGCGGTGGGAAGTGTGCAGAGAGGCGCCTCCATCGACACAAAGCACTTCTGTGGCCTTCTGGAACTCCTGCTCGCTGTTATCACCTTCCTCCATGTCGTCATCGTCGTCTTCCTCCTCATCCTTGTCGCGGCCCCGGGGAGGTCGATCACCTTGCCGCTGCTTGGCCTTGTCGCGGCGTCCTCCCCGGCAGGTATTCGACTTGCTTGCAATTCGAAAGGTCGTGGCCCTTGGTGCGGTGGATCTTGCAATATTGCTTGTCGGAGCCGTCCTGCTTGTCGGCTGCCGCTACAGGGGCCGGTTCCTTGCCGGAACCGCCAGCCTGTGCTGTCTTGGCGGGAGCCTCCTTGCCGGACTTCTCGATGACCAGCACCTCCTTGCTTTTCTTCTTTCTGTTGTTCCGCCGCCGGCTCTTCTTTGCCGGGGCGGCATCCTCGCTGTCGCTTCCCCCTGCGCCAGCATCCTCCCCGGGGAGTCTCCTCCCCTCTTCGGCGCGCGCGCACTTGTCAGCCAGAGCGTAGAGCTCGCTGACATCCCGTATCTTGGTCATGGCCATCTCTTCCCGCATGCGACGGTTACGCACGTTCTGGTGGAACGCGCTGATAACCGCAGCGGGGTGGACGTCGGGAATATTGTGCTGCACGCGGCTGAACCGTTGAATGTACTTGCACAGGGTTTCTCCTTCCTTCTGGGCCAAGATGTGGACATCTCTCTCCTGGCCGTGGGGTTTGTGGCCGCCCGTGAAGGCGCCAACAAACTGGTGGCACAAATCTGCCCACGAAGAAATGGAGCCTTCTGGCAAGTGCATAAGCCAAGAACGGACGTTTGGCTTAAGCACCAGCGGGAAGTAGTTGGCCAATATCTTCTTGTCGCGCCCCCCGGCAGCCTGCACCGCGATGGTGTAGATGCTGAGGAACTCCGAGGGGTGCGTCTTGCCGTCGTACTTCTTGGGTACGTCGAGCTTGAAGTTTTTCATGCTGGGCCACTGGACGTGCCGCAGCTCACGGGTAAACGCAGGGCAACCTGCCGCGTACGGCAAGTCGCCTGGCTCACCGGGCGCGTGCGTGTCGATCTGATTGTCGCCGGGCTTCTCGCCGGCGCTCGATCGTCGTCCGAGCATCTTCTTGTCGTCGATCGTCGAGGACTTGGCGCTGGTCCCGACGGGCCCGCGGATCCGACGACGCCGTGGAGTCGTCGTCGATGTTAATCCGGCGGGGAGGCGTCTTCTGCTTCCGCGGCGGGGAGTGCACGGTGGTTGCACCCCCGACGGTCTTGTCGCCGTCGGCCTTCGCTTGGTCGACTTGCCGTGGCCTCGATGTCGCCGGCTGCTGCGGCGTGTCGTTGTTGGCGAAGGCGATGAGGCTTTGGATTGTCGCCCTCCAGTCTTCGGCCTTGTCTGCCGCTGGAGGGAAATCGAGGACCAGTTGCGCTCTTGCGAGAGCTTCTGCTAGAGAGGAGGGAAGCGGCGGCGAGCGGTGCGAGGAGCGAGATATGCTCGGACTTCTAACAGGGTTAGAAGGAGCAGTCTCTCGCCCCGGCGACCGCGCCTTGCTCGTGCCAGGACGATGGCCTTGAGCATCCCGCGAGACTCCGGCTTGTCCTTGGCCCAGCAAGCGGATGGTACCTCCTGTACCACGGCGCTGCTGGCCTGTCGTCTGCTGAGATGGTCGTGGTGCATCTACGGAGACCGAGGCTTTGGAGTTTGCCCGGTCGTCCGTCTTGTCCTTGGACTTGGCGGTGCCGTGAGTTTCCTCGCCGGCGACCACCCTTCCGCCGGCGTCTCCTCCACCCACCGTTGGTTCTGGTGGCGGGGGAATCGACGCAGACGGGCCTGCGACCTCCGAAACCTTCTTCTTCGGGGCCATGTTGCTGTTGCTGATGAAGTTGATGAAGCTGGAGAGGTTGATGAAGAATGCGCCCGCGTGAGCACCGGATCAGGTTCGCACAACCTCGACGCCCCCTACCTGGCGCGCCAAAGATGTCGGGGGAGACTGTCCACCAGGAACACCTATGGGACCGGAGCCCCTTGTACGTTGCGGTAAGGGAGCGGAGGGAGCACAAAGAGCGGATCGAAGAGCACACGCGGGCAGTTTACCCAGGTTCGGGCCGCGCGGACGCGTAAAACCCTACTCCTGCTTGGTTTGTATTGAGTTTGTGAGCTCGGGAGCTTGAAGAGCTAGCTACACCGAGCAAGAGAGCTATCTAGGTTCCGAACCCTTTCTACGTTGTGCATGGGCCTCCTTTTATAGCTCAAGGGGTCACCGACAGGTGTCAACGTAGAGGAGGGCAAAGATGTAACTTTGGTGGTAGTTGTAACAGTGCGGGAACAGTGCATGAACATTGGATGAACAGTGATCTTCACCTAACTTTGACAGTGGGGGACAAGGGCATTAAATGCCCATCACCGTCGACCTCAAAAGCTCCCGTCCATGCGTCTCCGTTCGCCACGGGGGTAGCCTCGTCACCGTGGAGTGCCACCGTGTCCCCCAGGCTGCACAGCCATCCGCCACGCGTCCCTGGAAGGGCCCCAGGGCGACGCGTGGGCTGATGAGCTGGAGCGCGGGCACACAGCGCAGGCTTTCCCCGGCAAGCACCTTGCCGGGGTCTTGATCTTGCCGGGCCCGGAAGCTTGTCGCTCCCCGGACCCTGCCGGGGCACAGGGTGCGCCGAGGCATGTCTTCTGAAATGCAGTCTTCTGGTCTTCCTGGCAAGATCCTCTTGCCAGGGTCTTGTGTTAATGTGATAATCTTGAGCCTGGGACGGCCTTCCCGGCAAGCTCCACTTGCCAGGGTCTTGATCTTCTGTCTTGTATACTTTGTTTTTGAATGGCTTTATAGGGGCCAGAAAGGTTTCCGGTGAGCACGTGGTAAACCCTGCCGCGGGAAGCTGCTACTGCCCGTGCACAAGTTGGGGTACTAAGGTACCCCTATCTTAGTACACCGACAGCATGATTCCAGGTCGGAGACTTTGACCTTTGAAGTGGTAAAGATCAAGAGCCCGTATCACGCCCTGTTCGGGCGGCCGGTTTACGCTAAATTCATGGCAAGGCCATGTTATGTTTATCTACAGCTCAAGATGCCGGGCCACAAGGGAACCATTACGGTCCATGGGAGTCGCAAGATTTCGTTGGAGTGCAAGGAAGGTGATGCAGCTTGTGCTGAGGTGGTTTGTGCAACTGAGGAGTTGAAGTTTTATAAAGATAATGTTGATCCGGCAGATATGTCTCCGTTGAAAAATCCAACCACAAAGCATGATCCGGCTTTGAAGTTCAAATCAGCTGAAGAGACCGCACAGATTGACTTTGTTCCTGGCGATTCATCCAAGTAGTTCACCATCAGTGCTAACCTAGACCCAAAATAGGAAAGAGCGCTCATCGAGTTCATCCGTGAGAATCGGGACATTTTTGCATGGAAACCTTCTGACATGTGCTGAAGGCTTCTCGCCCCTCGTTGGTTACCCCAAATGAAGGTTTGAGATGTAGCGTAGCGGTAGTTTTTCCCTTGGCAAAGATACCAAGGATCGAATCCCGTGAGACTCCGAGGGTCAACAAGAAGGTGTCAACTGCTAACGGCGCCAGATACTTAGCGGCTGACAGGACCTGCACACAGATACAAATAACTTTGCTCCCAACGAGTACAGAGAGGTTGTCAATCCCTCCGGCCTTGTCGTTTACAAAGGATCAAACACAAGAGATAATAGTGATAGGTATTACTGCAACTAGTAAATAAGAACAGAAAGTAAATGACGGGTGTGATCAGTGATGGTAATATGGACCGGGGTCCCATGATGTTCACTAGTGATGTCTCTCTCCCAAAAGACGATAAAACAGCTATGCGAGGTAAACGAATTATAGCTGGGCAATTGACAGGATTATGTGCGCAAACCAATGGTAACTATGCTGCATGAAAGGTAGAGGCTCAAAAGCATGGGCGGTACGCCAAGGCAAGTAGACCGAAATCCATCTGCATCTACTACTAATCACCCACCTTGAGATATCTATCCAGAACATCTCGCTGGTATTAAGTTGCGAGTCCCACCCATAGTGTAAACTCAAAGCAATAGACAACTGCATTAAAAGAACTTTGCGTAAAGTAAACAACCCTTGCACCCGCAAGTACAAGCACCGTTGTTTTCCCCCTTGTGGCAACAGCACATCCCCTAGACTCATGTTTCTGTCACTCAAGCTAGTCATCGAGGGGCATGAACCCACAATCAAGCATAATGTTCCCTCTAGGAGTTACTACCTACTACTTGGCCAAAGCAATAAACAGCAACAGAGAACATGCAAGAATTACTCAAGAACATAAATATAAAATAGGTGAATCAAATATATTACTCACACACAATCTGAACATAATCTCATAATCCATCGGATCCCAGCAAACTCATCATAGCAACAGCATAATGATTACATATGTGCCTCGATCATGTAGGGCAGCTCACGAGGTCTAATCGATGAAGAACAAAGAGGGGAGGAGAACATCACATAGCTACTTGTCATGGACCCATGGTCCAAGGGAGACTACTCACAACTCATCCGGGAGGCGTCCATGGTGGTGGAGAAGCTCCTGGTGGTGATCCTCCCCTCCGGTAGGGTGCCGGGAAGAGTTCTCCTGGTGCTCCCGATCTTGGAAGCGCGGCGGCGGCGGAACAGAGATGAGATCGCGAAAAAGGGTTTCGTCCTCGAGGGTATCGGGACGCGGTGTAAATATATGCCAAAGGGGGGCATCAGCAGAGGTCAGGGGGGCCCAGGCGCCCCCCCCCCCCCCGGCGCGGCCAGGAGGGGGGCCGCACGGAAGCTTCTGGAGCGCTAATTTTTTATATATTTTTCCCGGAATTTTTCTGGCAATTTAAGTAATGGGAAAACCTGAAATACAAAAACAACAGAAAACAGAAACTGGCACTGGGGTGCACTGAGTTAATAGGTTAGTCCAAATACGATCAAAAGTGTATGGAAGTGCATAAATATCATAGCAGTATCACATAAAAGAGGCATGGAGCAAGCAGAAATTATAGATACGTTTTGGACGTATCAACATCCCCAAGCTTAATTCCTGCTCGTCCTCGAGTAGGTAAATGATAACAAGCATAATTTCTGTGGTGACATGCTACCAATCATATAAGAACTTTTCACAGTCGCATGACAAATGCTTACTGAGATAATGAATCTGTAGTAATTAAGTTGGCTCATGAGAATATCACAAAGAACTGAAAGTTTTACAATATGATACTGAAACATCAAATAGATTTGTAGTGAGCATGGTGTGCAAACATGACAAAGTGATACCTCACTTGCCCCCTTTAGTAAAGCAAAACATAAATGCAGGGGCACCTCCAAAGTTTAAGTGACGACTAGATACAATGATTTCAGAATAAACGATACCATAATCATGCCGAAGACAATGGTACTTTGGGACAATGCACATTACACTCAGAATGACAATAATGCTCTCAATAGTTGGTGCTTTAAAGAAAGAAGGTTGAGACTCTCGAACCGTGGCTTCTGATGGCAAGGTTGAAAACCCGTGGTCGGAAACAAAAACTAAACATGTACCAGAGCTCTTGGTTTTTAAAAACAGAGGAAAAATTATTTTTGGGATATGCATATTTCCTCAACGAATGCTAGTAGATAACTCAATTACTTCTCGAGCTGGACAAGCTTCGAGGAACGGGTCCCGTACGGGGACGATTACATCCACTTAATCTCCTTTGTTTATCACTGCCAAAGTTTTCTGATTTCTCATGAACAAAGCATAAAGGAGGGTTTGTTTGTTGTATTATCTTTTATGAGCCGGACACACTCAATGCCAGTTCCTTCTCGTATTAGGGGTTTGCACATTAGACATGCAATCCCGGGGTGAAGCTTGTCCAACTTAAAAAGATCATGAATTAACTACTACTTCCTTATGAGCTAAAACAGAGGCACAAAAGAGAAATGCTTTTGATTAATTTCGAGATGGTACACGATAGTCTTCGTTAGGAATGGCAAGTAAATACCATGTATAGGAAGGTATGGTGAACTCATATGGCATAACTGGTTTAAAGGATTTTGGATGCACAAGCAGTCAGTCCGCTTAGTACAGGCGAAGGTTAGCAAAAGACTGGGAGCGACCAACTAAGAGAGCAATGACGGTCATAATCATGTAGAGCGACAAAGCAACATTGAATCGGGCATGGAAGTTATATCGCTACTCAGAAATTAAAGATCATCAAGGCTTGATAGACTTTCTTTACAGTCTTAAATATGCGTGAGCATATGCCAAGTCAATCAAAATAAATTCTTGGAGGAAGATATCACTAAACCATACCACATCATAGGCAAACAAATCATGTTGGTACTCCAATAACACATTGAGAACCCCCCAGCTATTTCAGACTAACCATAAGAAAACATGAACTACTAAGCACCATTGCACATAGCATTTTTATCATAGACATATCAACCAATGCCACGGAAGCCAACTCTCTTAACAAGATAAGCATGATAACTCAAGAGAGTTCCAGAAGCAACCAACTAAACAAAAGCTCTTTAAAAAGAAAATCATGAAAACTAAGAGCTAAACATGACAGTAGCTATTGAAAGACAAAGAACATACATAGCAAAGATAAACATGAAAATCCTATGTTATGTTCTAGGTTGAAGTGGAGCGTGTTTCTCTCCCATACAAATAAAGCTGGGTTCTAACTCGTTATGAAAAGAAAGCAAAGCTAAAGAAAACTAAAAAGGAAACTAAAAGCAAGACGCTCCAAGCATATCACATAACGCATGAAGTGATTAAAATATAGTGGAACGAAAGACGAACTGATAATTGTTGATGGAGAAGGGGATGCACGGGGGCATCCCCAAGCTTAGACGCTTGAGTCTTCTTGAATATTTCTTGGGGGTGCACGGGGGCATCCCCAAGCTTGAGCGTTTGACACTCCTGAATCTTTTTATCATCTTCCCTCGCACACTTGAAAACTCCCTTCATACATAACTCATCATAATCTGATTAGCGAGGTTAGTACCCATAATAAAATAATTTTTCCTTGCTGGAAATAAGGATAATCTTGAAGATCTACTGTTTCTCAAGATTGCCAATAGGTTTTTGCAAACAAAAAGCAAGCTCAAGGTTTGAAAAACGAAGAAAAGGCAAAACAGGACAGAATCTGTGAAAAACTGACCAGCAGGTAGTAAATAATTTTTTCGGGGCACTTCTGCAACTCAAATAAAAAAACTCAGAACAGATGCCCAAAAGCCAATTGTATAGAGCATGCTGTCAAAAAAATTCAGACCAAAAAGATGATCTGGTGATTTTATACGAATTTTTCTGTCCAAGGACAGAATCTGTTTCCTGGACAGCACGTCACAACTTTTGAACTTTCTTGCAATCAGAGGCTAAACTTGCCACAAAGCTGAAAAGTAAAGATACAATGATGATGCTACTGTAGTAACAAACATCAAGACACAACAAAAGCAAAATAAAATTTTATTCATTGTGGGCTGCCTCCCAAAAGCGCTTTCTTTTACGCCTTTAAGCTAGGCATAATGCAAAGAGATCAAGTTGTATCAATTGAACCATCATCAAGATCATCAAAAAGCTCTTCAATAGTACAACTAGTCTTAAGAGGGTTTTCGAGTAAAGGCCTAATAGAGATACTTCTAGGGAGAAGACCAAAAGGAAAAAAGTCAAGGGAAGATTCATTTATAAATTTATCAAAGAGAGGTGTTTCTTCCAAAGTCTTTATAGTTTCAACCCCTTTGGCAATAGATGGGTTACTTTTGGAGCGAGGAGCCTTTGGAACGTAAACGAACTTAGGCTCCTTCTTTGCCGGAGTTTCTACCTTTTTGGTTTTGATTGAGGAGAAAGTAGTTCCTAAAGTATCAAAGATTTCCTCAATCTTGTCTATCCTAGAAGAATCCAAGTCATGGGATTTGATGGTCCCCAAAGTTTTGAGAATTTTATGCATGGAGCTATCAAGCCTATTCAAATTCCCTTGGATCTTATGGTCCAACTCATTTATTTTATTAATGTTTGGCATCTCAAGCTCTATCTTTTCAAGTTTTTTCATAATGTGAGCTAGGGTAATGTCCTCTTGAATGCTAACAAGAGGGGGATTTCCAACAAGATTTTTCAATAATACTAAGAGATTCCCAAATTGGGGCCTCTAGGAAATTCCCATTGATAGCAGAATCTAGAATAAACCTATTCCAAGAAGTAATTCCAACATAAAAATTTCAAAGCAGGATAGTAGTAGATTGCTTCTTGGTGGCTCTTTTTTGAGAATCATTAATTCTATACCAAGCATCTTTTAGACTTTCCCCACCTCTTTGTTTAAAGGTGAGAACTTCTGCCTCACCAAAGGCAAAAGGACTAGACATAATGACAACTAAAGAATGAGATAACTATTTTTGTGCTTTTTGATAAAGGACACTAAAGCAAAACTGAAAGGTAAACTAACAAGACTAAAAAGCAAAGGTAAAAGATAGCGTGCAACTCCCCTATCTTGAAGAGTGGAGTCCCCGGCAACGGCGCCAGAAAAACTCTTGCTGAAGGCTTCTCGCACCTCGTTGGTTACCCCAAGTGAAGGTTTGAGATGTAGCGTAGCGGTAGTTTTTCCCTTGGCAAAGATACCAAGGATCGAATCCCGTGAGATTCCGAGGGTCAACAAGAAGGTGTCAACTGCTAACGGCGCCAGATACTTAGCGGCTGACAGGACCTGCACACAGATACAAATTACTTTGCTCCCAACGAGTACAGAGAGGTTGTCAATCCCTTCGGCCTTGTCGTTTACAAAGGATCAAACACAAGAGATAATAGTGATAGGTATTACTGCAACTAGTAAATAAGAACAGAAAGTAAATAACGGGTGTGATCAGTGATGGTAATATGGACCGGGGTCCCATGATGTTCACTAGTGATGTCTCTCTCCCAAAAGACAATAAAACAGCTAAGGGAGGTAAACGAATTACAGCTGGCAATTGACAGGATTATGTGCGCAAACCAATGCTAACTATGTTGCATGAAAGGTAGAGGCTCAAAAGCATGGGCGGTACGCCAAGGCAAGTAGACCGAAATCCATCTGCATCTACTACTAATCATCCACCTTGAGATATCTATCTAGAACATCTCGCTGGTATTAAGTTGCGAGTCCCACCCATAGTGTAAACTCAAAGCAACAGACAACTGCATTAAAAGAACTTTGCGTAAAGTAAACAACCCTTGCACCCGCAAGTACAAGCACCGTTGTTTTCCCCCTTGTGGCAACAGCACATCCCCTAGACTCATGTTTCTGTCACTCAAGCTAGTCATCGAGGGGCATGAACCCACAATCAAGCATAACGTTCCCTCTTGGAGTTACTACCTACTACTTGGCCAAAGCAATAAACAGCAACGGAGAACATGCAAGAATTACTCAAGAACATAAATATAAAAGAGGTGAATCAAATATATTACTCACACACAATCTGAACATAATCTCATAATCCATCGGATCCCAGCAAACTCATCATAGCAACAGCATAAGGATTACATATGTGCCTCGATCATGTAGGGCAGCTCACGAGGTCTAATCGATGAAGAACAAAGAGGGAAGGAGAACATCACATAGCTACTGGTCATGGACCCATGGTCCAAGGGAGACTACTCACAACTCATCCGGGAGGCGTCCATGATGGTGGAGAAGCTCCCGGTGGTGATCCTCCCCTCCGGTAGGGTGCCGGGAAGAGTTCTCCTAGTGCTCCCGATCTTGGAAGCGCGGCGGAGGCGGAACAGACATGAGATCGCGAAAAAGGGTTTCGTCCTCGAGGGTTACGGAACGCGGTGTAAATATATGCCAAAGCGGGGGCATCAACGGAGGTCAGGGGGGCCCAGGCGCCCCCCCGGCGCGGCCAGGAGGGGGGCGCACGGAAGCTTCTGGAGCGCAGATCTTTTATATATTTTTCCCGGAATTTTTCTGGCAATTTAAGTAATGGGAAAACCTGAAATACAAAAACAGCAGAAAACATAAACTGGCACTGGGGTGCACTGAGTTAATAGGTTAGTCCAAATATGATCAAAAGTGTATGGAAGTGCATAAATATCATAGCAATATCACACAAAAGAGGCATGGAGCAAGCAGAAATTATAGATACGTTTTGGACGTATCAACATGCCAGGTGTATCGAGGGAACTCGCTGAGCACACTCTCAACATTGATCCTAAGTTTAAATCGGTTAAGCAATTTCTGCGTCGCTTCAATGAAGAAAGGCGCAAGGCTATTGGTGAAGAAGTGGCTAGGCTCTTAGCAGCAGGCTTTATAATTGAGGTGTTTCATCCAGAGTGGTTGGCTAATCCTGTGCTGGTGCTTAAGAAAAATGGCACTTGGTGAATGTGTGCTGATTACACAGATCTGAACAAAGCTTTCCCAAATAATTCCTTTGCCCTTCCCCGTATTGATCAGATCATTGATGCTACGGCAGGTTGTGAGCAACTAAGTTTTTTGGACGCATATTCAGGTTATCATCAGATCAAGATGGCAGTTAAGGATCAGGAGAAGACAGCCTTTATAACTCCCTTTGGAGCCTTCTGCTATGTATCTATGCCATTTGGGCTTAAGAGTGCCCAGGCGACTTATCAGCATTGTGTACAGAACTGCCTTCATGGACTTATTGGACGGAATGTTCATGCGTATGTGGATGACATTGTGGTGAAATCCAGGAAGGAGGAGACATTAATAACAGACTTGAAAGAAACCTTTGATAATCTCCGGGTTAACAAACATGATGCTTAATCCGGATAAGTGTGTTTTTGGTGTTCCGGCAGGCAAGCTCCTGGGATTCTTGGTATCAAACAGGGGAATTGAAGCTAATCCAGAGAAGATCAAGGTGATTACATCCTTGGCTAAACCGGCATGCATCAACGATGTCCAACGCGTGGCGGGCCGTATTGCGGCGCTCAGCCAGTTTATCAGCCGTTTGGGGGAGAAGGCTATCCCGCTTTATCACATGATGAAAAAGATAGACCGCTTTGTTTGGAGTGATGCTGCTGATGCTACGTTCGAAGAGTTGAAGAAGCAATTAGCAGAACCGCTCGTCCTTGCTGCACTAGTTGATAATGAGCCGTTGTTGTTATACGTGGCTGCTAATGCCCGCGCAGTAAGCGTTGCCATTGTGGTAGAGCGTAAGGAAACAGGCAAAGAATATCCGGTTCAACGGCCGGTTTACTACATCAGTGAGGTGCTCATTGAATCAAAACAGTGATATCCGCATTGGCAGAAATTGGTGTATGGAGTCTTCATGGCAAACCGGAAGCTAAAGCACTATTTTCAAGGCCATCCAATCACTGTGGTTAGTTCAGCTCCGTTGGGGGATATAATCCAGAACAGAGAGGCTACTGGTCGGGTTGCAAAGTGGGCCATTGAGCTTAGCCCACACGGATTGAAGTATGTGCCCCATACTGCGATAAAATCCCAAGCATTGGTGGATTTCATCAACGATTGGATAGAGTTGCAAGGACCCGAGGAAAAGCCGGATCACACATATTGGACTATTCACTTTGATGGATCTAGGCAATAAGATGGCTCGGGGGCTGGAGTCGTATTAACTACCCCACGAGGTGATAAGTTCTGTTATGTCCTTCGTTTAATGTTACCTTGTACTAACAATGCAGCTGAGTATGAAGCTCTCCTCCATGGTCTACGGATGGCCAAGGAGATGAATTTAAGCTGGGTAAAATGCTTTGGCGATTCAGATCTGGTGGCGCAGCAAGTGTCTGGCAAGTGGGATTCCAAAGATCCACTTATGGCAGCATATCGACGAGAGGTAGATGTTGTTGCTGGACACTTCAAGGGTTATCAAGTGGATCATATAGACCGGCGAAAGAATGAAGCGGCTGATGCGTTAAGCCGGCTGGGTTCTCAACGTAAACCGGTTCCACCCAATACCTTCCTGGATGTATTACACAATCCATCGGTGCGGTTACCTTCAGCAGAGGACTTGGCTGTTCCTGATCCGGAGGCGCAATTGCTCGTGGCGCTTCATGTTATTCTGTATTGTACGCTTCCCTACCAGGCGTACATGAGTCGAGGTGAGTTACCAGAGGACGAAGTCTTGTCTAGACAGATAGTTCGGCGATCCAAGTCAATGACTATTGTCAATGGAGAACTACATCATCGCAGCGTTTCTAGGGCATTTCATCGGTGAGTATCGCCAGATGAAGGCTGTGATATTCTTAGAAAGATTCATGAGGGAGATTGTGGTCATCATGCTGGTTCAAAATCTTTGGTGGCTGAAGCGTTTCGTCATGGGTTCTACTGGTTGACGGCTCATGCCGACGCAGAGGACTTGGTCAGAAAATGTGATGCTTGTCAGAAGTTCTCACGGCATGCTCATATACCGGCGCAGGAATTGAGGATGATTCCAATTACTTGGCCATTTGCGACTTGGGGGCTTTGTCAGGGATATTACTAGCAGATATAAAGCGGCCAGGAAGGTCCGGGTTACACTGACAATGTTGTATTATTACAAGCCCAGTAGAATATGTAAAGAGGTCATAGCCCGTAGAGGCTTAGGGCCCATCTATACGGCCCACGGTCTGTAAACCATCGTATCATGTAACTTGGGATGTAAGATAGGAAGAGTAGAGGCCGAGGCGGACACGTTTATGAGCCGGTCTCGGGACTCTGTAAAACCGGACCGGGCGTCGCCTCCTACATAAAGGGACGAGCCGGCGACGGTTCAAGGACAAGAAACAACAGCTCGAGACACAGGCAAGCGGATTCGCTCCCTGGTCATCGACGCATAAGCAATACCACACCAAACTAGACGTAGGCTTTTACCTTCATCGAAGGGGCCGAACTAGTATAAACTCCATGTGTCCTTCGTCCGCTTTAACCTCTCCAAGCTAACCCGTTCGATGGCCTCACACCTAAGTCCGCTAAACCGGACATCTGCCGTGCTAATTTCACGACAGTTGGCGCCCACCGTGGGGCTATCGCACGATGGTTTTGAGTTCTTGAAGGGAAGCTTTGAAGGGCTCAAGGGTTATGTGGTTGGCCAGATGACCAAGAGTCGTCGCGGCCGGATCTACATCGACGATGCAGGCTGGGGCCCCGAGGCTGATTGAATCGAATACGGGTACCGGGTCCCCTTCGGCGGCATCCACGTCTTCATCGGCAAGATCGGCGAACCGGGACCTGAGTCGGACATCTTCCCCAACATCGTCGAGCCGGCTCAGCGTGCGAGATCGGCCCGGATTCAGCCCGCCGTGAAGCGTGTTTTTGTTGGGGCCGTGCAAGGAGTACAAGCCGAGGACGGATCGGATTCTGGTGGCGAGACAATTGTCTATTACGACGATGAATCTTCATCCGGAGAGACTGACTC
The DNA here is from genome assembly GCA_902687465.1 of Secale cereale. Taxonomy (NCBI): domain Eukaryota; kingdom Viridiplantae; phylum Streptophyta; class Magnoliopsida; order Poales; family Poaceae; genus Secale; species Secale cereale. The sequence goes on along the minus strand of LR738711.1, from coordinate 189,259,024 downwards.
CTTGTATCTGTTGAAGGACGGCCGGTCTGAGGGTGTGTCTGATGGCGATAGTATTCCGGACCCCTTTGATCCGCCAAACCGGGTGGCTGTTTTCATGGCCGGATCACAGTCTACGCAGCAGCCCTCGGTGACCGGGGCATTCAGCGCGGAAGCAGCGGGAACCGGGGTAGGCAACCAAACCCCGTCGCCCTCTGACATCCTATCCACCTTGGTCGGCACTTTGACAGCGCTCGCAACAGCAGAAGTAGCCCCTGCCGACAAGGTGCAGCATGATGCGGAGATCGTTCAGCTGAAGAGCCGGATTGAGCAAGCCAAACTGGATCTGGATGCGGAGAAAGCCAGGATGGCTACAAGACAGGCAGAGCTAGATTCCCAAGCCTTCTGGCTAAGGCAGGATCAGAGCGCTCCCCAGGAGGCAATGTACAGAAGGCAACAAACTCGTCTACCGCCGGTTTATGAGGCGAGGAATCTCTTTGGCACACCAGGAGCGGGAGCCAGTAACCGCCCAGAGGTAAACCGGGGAGGAGCTCCGGGGACTGGCGCGTCGGTTCAACCGCCAGCCACAGAGCGGAACCACCAAGTTGTGCCGACGCCGCATGTGCCCACCCCTCCCGGCCATTCTTCTAACCCGTTGGACAACATTGTCGCCGCCGCTTCACGACTGGCCGCTTTACCTATTGAGGGGACATCCCCCATAGAAATGGAGGCACGGCGGGCTAAGGAGTTGCTGAACACGGCGCTGACATAGCAGCAGGCGTATTCTTATAGCCGGGAGAGGATTCATTCAACCCCCCCGCCCGAGCCGGAGTTACACAAGGCATTGGGATGAACCGGCTGTATCTAGCAGCGAGCGGAGAAGGCACCGTCACAGGCAGGATAATCCGGCAGGGGCAGAAGCACACACCCAAGAGGCGGTAAACCAGGCTAGACATACTGCCCGCGAGGGCACCCGTCAAGCGACGCAGGTTCACCCCACCACTGTAGAAACGGGAGTCATGGCCAGTTCCTTGGGAGTACAATGTCTCATCCCCGCTTTACGAAGAGTGAAATTACCCAAAGACTTCAAAGGCCCGCGCAAGGTACCCAACTACATGGCGGATCTGGCTCCAGAGGCATGGGTTGAAAGTTATGAGATGGCTATGGAGATGCTGGATGTGGATGAAGCGGCGTGTGCCATATACTTCACAATGATGCTTGAGGGTACAGCTCGGACATGGTTAAAAGGTCTGCCACCAACTCCATCGGATCATGGGGTGAGTTGCGTCGCCGGTTTATCAATTATTTCAAAGACACGTGCAAACAGCCGATGTCTGTGGTGGACTTAGCAGCATGTGTTCAAGGAGAGCAGGAGACCACAAGCAGTTATGTGCGGCGAGTATCAGAAATCCTGCACTCTTCCAATAGTATCAACCCCAGTACGGCGATAGTAACGTTGGAGAAAAATTGCCGGTTCGAGTCTTTGAGGCTGAAGTTAGGACGGCACAAGCGCGATTGCAACGACATGGGAACGCTCATGAGCGCTTTGGTGAAGTATGGGGACTCTGATAACACCAAGTACCCAGAGGCAGATGGAGACAAATCCGGGAAGGCGAGCAAAAACGGTAAACTGGTACAAACCAATCCGGCAGGTACAGGTTATAATGGCAAGCGAAAAGCAGAGGGCGGCTCAGACTTTGTTGCCAATACCAACGTTTAGGGCAACGGGCAGCGCCGCAAGGGTAAACCGCCTCCGCGAAACGAGAGGCCACCCTTCAATCTAGATAAGCAGCTAAGTGTGCCTTGCCCAAGACACGGTACAGAGGAAAACTCGGCTATGCATCTCTGGAAGGACTGCTGTATCATGCAGGAGGTTATAAAACAGGCCATGTATAACCAAGGGCCCCCCGGCGGCGGATCAAGTTCCGGCTTTCAGGGTCCGGGTTACTGATAACCCTCAACCGTAAGGGATCGAGATAGTCTTCGCGGGTAAGAATAACCCAATTTATTGATTCGACACACGGGGAGCCAAAGAGTATTTATAAGCTTTAACAGTTGAGTTGTCAATTCAACCACGCCTGAAATATACTAACTTGCAACAAAAGATAAGTGGTAACAGCAATATGATAGTGATGATAGTAATAGTAAAAGCAAACAGCGAAAGTAGATAGCAAAGTAAATAGCGGAAGTAGCGACTAGTAACAAGCAAGGTTTAAAATACTGCAGGCTAGGGAGATGGATGGTTGGGCGTTGCATGGATGAGATAGTTTCTAACTCGGGGCACGGCACACGGAAAAGTAATGATCATCTAGGTAAATATCAAACATTAGGCATGTATCCCGTAGGTAGTTGTACGTGCTTGCAATAAGAACTTGCACAACATCTTTTGTCCTACCATCCCGCTACGAACGGGGCCAAAAGGAACTAATGGATATTAAGGTGCTCATGTCAAAGAGCACCGGAACAAAGCAATGAACTCAATGGATACATGTAATCCTCAAACTACGGACCATCCCCTTTGGTGTCCCAAGCTGTCACCTTTGGGATCGCCGGTTCCGAACCGTAACTGGTGCATACAACTCATAGATAGGATCAAGAACACAAATATATTCATGCAAACACATAAGGTTCAGATCTGAAATCATGGCACTCGGGCCCTAGTGTCAAGCATTGAGAATAACAAGTTGTAGCAAAGATGATAAACACCATACTAGATGATAGGCAACATGCCCCCAACAATCTGACGAACTATTACATGATCTAACTCATCCAATCCCTACCATCCCCTTCGCCTACAGCAAGGGAATTACTCACACATGAAGGGGGAAGTCATGGAGGGATGATGGAGTGCTGATGATGATGACGATGGCGACGATCTCCCCTCTTCGGAGGCCAAATCAGCCTCCAGATTAGCCCTCCCGAAGAAGAACAGAGGGTGGCGGTAGCTCCGCGACGAGAAACAGCGAAAGGACTCCCGATCTGGGGTTTCTTGCCTCGGAGGAAAAAATACGGGCTAAAGTAGGGCACCAGGGGGCGTGGGCCCCACCCAGGCGCCCCCCCGGCGCGGCCCAGGGGGGGCGCGCCCACAGGGCGCCTGGGCACCCCCTGGCCCCCCTCTGGCCCCACTTCTGGTATGTTGTTTCTTCGGGTGCGTGGATTTTTCGTGATTTTTCGTGGATTTTTCTGAGATGCTTAAAAATCCGTTTTCCTGCACACAAATAAACCATACAGGCAGCTCTGCTGAAAACAACGTTAGTCCGGGTTAGTTTAGTCCAAATCATGCAAGAATGAGGTCAAAACAATATCAAAAGTCTTTGGAAAAGTAGATACATTTGAGACGTATCAACTCCCCCAAGCTTAGCATATTGCTTGTCCTCAAGCAATTCAGTTCAACGAACTGAACGCGACAAAGAAAACTTTGACAAACTCTTTTACTTCATTAGATGTATATAAGCATGTACTACGAAAAGAGTCTAGCCAGTATTGAAACAATACTTATGAGAACAATGCAAGGAGCAATCCTTCTTTCAAGTGACCAGTCACAAATAATCAAGAGTAAACAATATATTATTGAAAATCAAGACAAGATCACATTGCACATAGCTTGAGCATACTAAGGTGGCATCTCGCTAGCCTCCATGAGTGAAGCAAAACATAAATGCAGAGACTCCTCCAGAGTTTTAAAGGAGACTAGAACTAAGAATTTCAGAATAAATCATATCACAAGTATGCAGAAGACAATGTAATACTTTGGGACAATGCACATTACACTCAGAATGACAATTATGCTCTCCTAGTCAGTGCTTTGAAGAAAGAAGATGAGACTCTCGAACCGTGGCTTTTATTGGCAAAGTTGAAAACCCGTGATCGGAAACAAAAACTAAACATGTACCAGGGCTCTTGGTTTTAAAAACAGAAGTAAATATGTTTTTGAGACGTGCATATTTCGTCAACGAATGCTAGCAGATAACTCAATCACTTTTTAAGCTGGACAAGTCTCGAGGAACGGCTCCCGCATGAGGACGATCACATCCTCTTAATCTCCTTTGTTTATCACTGCCAAAGTTTTCTGATTTCTCATGAACAAAGCGTGAAGGAGGGTTTGTTTGTTGTATTATCTTTTTGAGCCGGGCGCACTCAATGCCAGTTCCTTTTCATATTAGGGGTTTGCACATTATGCATGCAATCCAGGGGTGAAACTTGTCCAACTTAAAGAGATCATGAATTAACTACTACTTCCTCATGAGCTAAAACATAGGCACAAAAGAGGAAATGCTTTTGATTAATTTCGAGATGGTACATGAAAGTCTTCGTTAGGGATGGCAGGTAAATACCATGTATAGGAAGGTATAGTGGACTCATATGGCATAACAGGTTTAAAGGTTTTGGATGCACAAGCAGTCATTCCGCTTAGTATGGGTGGAGGTTCAGCAAAAGACTGGGGAGCGACCAACTAGAGAGCAATAACGGTCATAATCATGCAGAGCGACAAAGCAACATTGAATCGGGCATAAAAGTGATATAACTATTCTAAAACTCAAAGATCATCAAGGCAAAGTAGACTTTTTAGTCTTAAACATGTGTAAGCATGTGCCAAGTCAATCCAAAAATTCTCTAAAGGGAAATACCACCATAGTATGTCAGACTAGGAACAATGCAATGCATGTAGATCATTTCAATAACACATTATATACTCTAATTATTCGAGACTAGCCGCAAGGAAAGCATGAACCACTGGAAGAGCATTGTAAACATAGCACTATGTCGCTACAAGCTGGTCTCTAGATCATAAGTACAGGCATATGTACAAAAGTAGAAATAATAAGAGTTCATACCGGTTATCCTTGTTGCTTCCTTTCAGTCGATCTTCATCATTACTGCTTGTCACTTGCACGATCGAACGTAGGAAATATAATCAAATGCCATCACGGACTCGAGCTGATCTCTGAAAACAAAGCAAACTAAAGAGAGAAAGGAAATCTTTTTGGGTTTTTCAAAGGTTGAATAAAAAGCAAAAGAAAGAGAAAATCTTTTTGTTGTTTTTGCAAATAGAGGAATAAAGAAGAACGGGTAAGAACTTCGAAAAGATCAAAGTGAATAAAACGGATAATACAATGGAAAAGTGAGAAGGGCACGTACTCCCCCAAGCTTAGGCTTTTGGCCTAAGTTGGTAGCAGCTACTGCCACCAGGAGCCTCCTGCTCCAGGGGTATGGTGGTGAGACCAAGGGTCGTAGAAGGATGATGGCGCGTACACCGAACTCCTCGGAGTCTCCCACGAGGAAGGTTCTGAGCGCCAAACAGAGGAAGACCCTTCACCAAACTCGGTGGCGGTCTCCTCCTGAAAATGTGGTATCTCACCGTGCCTCTCCTCGTCGGGCACAACCCCCTCCATGGGGCTATGGAACTGATGCTCGACCATGAACTCATCAAACTGGACAACATCAAAGGACCATCTGTTCCTGCGAGAATAATCAAACAAAAGAGGTGCAGGTAGACGGATCTCGCGTTCCGCGGTAGTTCCGAAACGCAAGATATAAACAAGGTTATCAAGCTCAGACCCCATGGTAAGAAACTTGTGTTTTTTCATAGCAGCAAGATCAAAGCTCAAATAAATAAAAGGAGTATCATCAGGGTGTGGGGTGCCTCCAAGATGCTCTAAGATAAGCGTGGCAAAAATGCCACCATATAAGTTCCCCTTGTTACCGTTCATAGCAAGGCGTCGAGCAATTAAGGTACCAATATTATAATCAGACCTCCCTGAGAGGGCTGCTGCCAGGATAGCAATATCCGGAGCAGAAATGTTGCTCGTTTTTTCACGAGCTAATACCCCTCTAGCAATATAATATGCAAAAATGCCTGAGGTGAGGAAACAAGATACTGGAGATCTTCGACCGATGAATATCCCTCGTACCCATGCTGTAGAGAGAGTTGATGACGGTTTTCAGCTCGGAGGGCTGAGTGGCCATCCTTGCCGTCCTCCCAACGTTTGGCACACCTATTACTTCACAAAAATTTCCCAAAGTCATGGTGATAAGATCATTATAAAGTTTAAACTCAATAGCACCTGATTCAGGATTATATCTAAAACTGTTAATGAAAATGGAGGTGAGTTTCTGATACTGAGTAACACGGCTCGTGACGAGTCGTGTCAAACCTGCATTAGCACAAAGATTATAAAACTCATCCTTGATTCCCGCGGCTTCCATGAATTCATCACATGGATATGTCATCGCACGTGCTGGACTTGTGTTTTCCAACAACTCCATGGGCACATGATCCTCATTATAGCTCACCCTAGCAGTCGATGGTGAAGCTGCGGCTCTGGTGACTCGATCGGAGTGTGCGGGCCTCCTCTTCTCAAGCCATCCTTTTGCCCTTCCTAATAAACTCATTTCTGAAAAAAAAATTACAATTCACAAAAACGAGGATTAAAACAAAGTGAGCTAAGGCAAACTACTCAACTCACTTGCCCAAGGCATAAACTTGCATCAAAACTTGGAAAACAACCTTCTACACATGCATGCAAGCTCATCTCTACAGCACCAAGAACTACTAAATACTCACAAATGAGGCCACCAATCAAAAATCTAATTGGAGGGGTGGAGGAGTCACATACCAGGGAGTATTTTCTCAAAATTTCAGCTCAAATGATGGGCTGTAGAGGGAGATCGAAGAATCGCCCCCAAGAACAGCAAGAACAAGAAGAACTCGACCAGAACTCGGGTTTCTGGAAAAAGAGAGAGAGAGAGAGGAGGAAGAGGTACCTCGAGGGGGGCCATGTGGGCCCCAGGCGCCCTGTGGGCGCGGCCAGGGGCTGGGCCGCGCCAGCTGGCCGCCTGGGCCACTGGTGCCCCCCCCTGGCTGGCCCCAGGACTTTTCGGGTCTCTCCCGTTGTGGAAATTATTAATATAATTTTTCTGGAATTTTTCTGAAAACTTCAGTGTTGAAATTTTTTCGAAGTTCAAAAAGCTGCGAAACTCTCTGAAAACTTGTAGTTAGTAGTATTGTGAAGTTTCAAAAACATAGATACTGGGTACAGCAAGTAGGACAATACTAAAAACAAATGAAAACATAGAAAGCTCAACTTTTTATCCATATATAACACGTTCACTAGTAAGGTTGATCAAGTCTTACCAACAAACAAGCGGTATATAGAACAAAAGGTCTCACCTCCTACGAAGTAATCACTGAACTTTTACCTTGATGGACATTGTCCCTACCATGATAGTTTTGTATTTGTGAGGCACATGTAGTGGACAGTCCCATTCTCCAATTTTCACGGTCTCGATATTCTCTATAGAGTTGAGGGCATGCCTCCTGTCGGTCTTCTTCGGAAAATATACCGTGTGTTCTTTATCATTCACATTAAAGGTAACCTTCCCTTTGTTGCAATCAATAATAGCACCTGCGGTGTTAAGGAAAGGTCTACCAAGAATAATGGACATGCTCCCATCCTCGGGCATGTCAAGCACAACAAAATCAGTAAGAATTAAACAATTATCAACTTCAACAGGAACATCCTCACAAATACCTATCGGAACAGCGGTTGACTTGTCAGCCATCTGAAGGCAGATATCTGTAGGAATTAGTTTCTCTAAACAGAGCCTCTCGTAAAGAGAGAGAGGCATAACACTCACTCCCGCTCCAAGATCACATAAAGCAGTTTTGACATAATTATTCTTTATGGAGCAAGGAATGGTGGGTATACCTGGATCACCGAGCTTCTCAGGAATCTTTCCGCTAAAAGAATAGTTAGCAAGCATAGTAGATATTGCATCATTAGGAACCTTTCTTTTGTTAGTGACAATACCTTTCATATACTTTGAATAAGGTAGTAACTTAATAGCATCAGTCAAAGGAATTTGAAGAAAAAGAGGTTTTATCCATTCACAAAACTTATTGTAATGCTCCTCTTCTTTAGATTTGATGGACTTACCTAGAAAGGGCATGGGTTTCTGTACCCATGGTTCTTTCTCCTTCCCATGTTTCCTTGCGATGAAGTCTTCTTTAGTGTACCTCTTACGTTTGTCAGGTGCTTCTTCTTCTCGAACTTCAGGTGGATCATTCTTCTCATTATTATTACCTACAGGTTCAGCACCGTCTTCAGTCTCAGCATCGGAAATAGATACACTGTTGGGATCAATAGCTGGCTCTTCATCTGCAATAGGATCATTAGAATTGTCAGTCTCTTTATGTTTCTTCTTCTTATTTGGAGAGACAACAATTTCTTCTTCCTGCATTTGAGAATCTTGCTCGATTCTCTTCGGATGTCCCTCTGGATAAAGAGGATCTTGAGTACTAGTTCCTCCTAGGGTCTTAATCCCAAAAGCCTGCAGTTTATCTTGTTTGGCATTGTTAGCAAGCAAATCACTTTGCACATTAGAAATTTGATCAAGCTGAGTTTGAACCATATGAAAATGCTTCACAAGACATTGAACATCATTAACTGTTCTATCTAAAACACCAAGCAACTTTTTGATAGCAAGGGAATTATCATGCAACTGACTTTCTATCCTCTCATTAAAATGATTCTGTTTCAAAATAAAATTATCAAACTCATCTAAACATTGGTCAGGAGGCTTACCATGAGGGATGTCACTTGCGTTGAAATCTAAAAGAGAGTGTACCTCTACCATAGGAGGGTGAGTGGTAGGCTCACACAGCTTCTCAATAGGGGGTAGATTCTTCACGTCTTCAGCTTTAATACCTTTCTCTTTAATAGACTTCTTTGCTTCTCGCATATCTTCGGGGCTTAGGACAAACATGCACCTCTTCTTTGTTGGTGGAGGTGGTTCAGGGACGGACCAATCTTCATAGTAATTGGCAATCCTGCCCATTAGATCTTCCGCATCGTCCGGTGTTCTTCTCCTGAAAACACAACCAGCACAACTGTCCAAATAGGACCTAGATTGATCAGTTAAACCAGCATAGAATATATCAATTAATTCATTCTTAGGAACTCCATGTCCTGTTCTAGCCTGGATCAAACTGCAGTACCTCCCCCAAGCTTTAGGGAGGGACTCATCCTGCAACTGTTTAAAGTTATAAATTCTTTGTAAAGCAGCATGTTGCATATGAGCAGGGAAGTACTTATCAACAAAAGAGTGAGCTAAGTCCTGAGGACTCTTAATAGAACCGCATGGGAGTGAATCATACCATGCTTTAGCACCTTCCTTCAAGGAGAAAGGAAGAAGCTTGGTCACATAAAAGTAGCGTATCTTCTCATCTGTGGTAAACAGGCTACCTAGCTCACCAAGTTTAGTTAGGTGTGCAATAGCATCATCATTTTCTCTGCCATAAAAGGGGTCAGCCTCAACCATAGGTATAAGTGAAAGATCAACAGAGAAATTAAAATCAGGATCATCAATGCATATAGGAGATGTAGCAAACTCAGGATTAGGAACGGTTTTGTTTTTCAAAGAGTGTTTTTCAAATATTTTCTTAATAGTTTCAGGGTCAGAGCCGGTAAACTCTGTCAGTTCCTTGCATAAATCTTCATCAAGTATATAGTAATCATCATCAAGAAGCCTCTCCTGGAGTTTACTCAAATCAGGAAAATCATAAGTTTCACCAATAGGGTAGCGAGTAACAGGAAGTTCAATTCCATATTTTTCAGCAGCAGCAGTAATTTTTTTCTCAAGAGCATAACCAAGGGAACTAATATCATCATCAAGAGTAGTAGACGCATCATCAAGTGCATCAGACATAGTAACAGATTCAGTAGGAGCATCATGTGGTGGTGGTGAGGTAAACTTACTCATAACAGAAGGTGAATCAAGTGTAGCACTAGTGCTCAGAGCAGTACCTCTTCTTGTAGTGGATCGTAAGATCGGAACCTTGGGGTCACCTTTCTTACCCATAGTGAATAAAGTGCAGCAGGTAGGATACCTCAAGTAGACTCGTAAATATTGCTATGCTCCCCGGCAACGGCACCAGAAAACGGTACTTGATAACCCTCTACCGTAAGGGATCGAGATAGTCTTCGCGGGTAAGAATAACCCAATTTATTGATTCGACACACGGGGAGCCAAAGAGTATTTATAAGCTTTAACAGTTGAGTTGTCAATTCAACCGCACCTGAAATATACTAACTTGCAACAAAAGATAAGTGGTAACAGCGATATGATAGTGATGATAGTAATAGTAAAAGCAAACAGCGAAAGTAGATAGCAAAGTAAATAGCGGAAGTAGCGACTAGTAACAAGGAAGGTTTAAAATACTGCAGGCTAGGGAGATGGATGGTTGGGCGTTGCATGGATGGGATAGTTTCTAACTCGGGGCACGGCACACGGAAAAGTAATGATCATCTAGGCAAATATCAAACATTAGGCATGTATCCCGTAGGTAGTTGTACGTGCTTGCAATAAGAACTTGCACAACATCTTTTGTCCTACCATCCCGCTACGAACGGGGCCAAAAGGAACTAATGGATATTAAAGTGCTCCTGTCAAAGAGCACCGAAACAAAGCAATGAACTCAATGGATACATGTAATCCTCAAACTACGGACCATCCCCTTTGGTGTCCCAAGCTGTCACCTTTGGGATCGCCGGTTCCGAACCGTAACAGGTGCATACAACTCATAGATAGGATCAAGAACACAAATATATTCATGCAAACACATAAGGTTCAGATCTGAAATCATGGCACTCGGGCCCTAGTGTCAAGCATTAAGAATAACAAGTTGTAGCAAAGATGATAAACACCATACTAGATGATAGGCAACATGCCCCCAACAATCTGACGAACTATTACATGATCTAACTCATCCAATCCCTACCATCCCCTTCGCCTACAGCAAGGGAATTACTCACACATGAAGGGGGAAGTCATGGAGAGATGATGGAGTGGTGATGATGATGACGATGGCGACGATCTCCCCTCTCCGGAGGCCAAATCAGCCTCCAGATTAGCCCTCCCGAAGAAGAACAAAGGGTGGCGGCGGCTCCGCGACGAGAAACAGCGAAAGGACTCCCGATCTGGGGTTTCTTGCCTCGGAGGAAAAAATACGGGTTAAAGTAGGGCACCAGGGGGCGTGGGCCCCACCAAGGCGCCCCCCCGGCGTGGCCCAGGGGGGGGGCGCGCCCACAGGGCGCCTGGGCACCCCCTGGCCCCCTCTAGCCCCACTTCTGGTATGTTGTTTCTTCGGGTGCGTGGATTTTTCGTGATTTTTCGTGGATTTTTCTGAGATGCTTAAAAATCCGTTTTCCTGCACACAAATAAACCATACAGGCAGCTCTGCTGAAAACAGCGTCAGTCCGGGTTAGTTTAGTCCAAATCATGCAAGAATGAGGTCAAAACAATATCAAAAGTGTTTGGAAAAGTAGATATGTTTGAGACGTATCAGTTACCAGGGTAACGGATCCGGATCAGGGTATCATGGTGGTAACAATAACCACAACGGCAACAGTCAGCATCAACATAACCAGCAACATGGTCAGGGTGGTTACAATAACCAAGGCAATCAGCAGCGTCAGTAGTAGCAGCAATCTGGATATCAGAATAATCTGAAGGAGCTAAGCAGTGGGCAGTATCATGTTTTCACCACAAGTTTGTGCAAACGAGATCAAAAGGTTTTGAAGCGGGCAGTACACGCAGTTGAACCGGCAATACCACATTTCTTACGTTGGTCTGAACAGTTATCCGGGCTAGTTGGCCTTAGTGATGGAATCACAGGTGGGAGGTTACAAGTTCACAAAGGTACTTATGGACGGCGACAGCAGCGTCAACATCCTATACTATGAGACTTCCCGACGTATGGGGTTGACAGATAAGAAGCTCCGGCAGTCCAACACAGTATTCCATGGAGTGGTGCCAGGTAAATCGGCTTACCCAGTTGGGACAATTGATCTGGAAGTTACCTTTGGGCATGAGCAGGATTCTAGATGGGAGACAGTAACCTTTGAGGTCGTAAAGATCAGGAGCCCATATCATGCTCTATTTGGGAGACCGGTTTACGCCAAATTCATGGCTAGACCGTGTTATGTTTATCTCCAGCTTAAGATGTCGGGTCACAAGGGAATCATCACGGTTCACGGGAGCCGCAAGATCGCATTGGAATGCGAGGAAGGAGACGCAGCATACGCTGAGGCAGTTTGTGCTACGGAGGAGCTGAAATTCTACAAAGACAATGTGGATCCGGCGGATATGTCCCCGTTGAAGAAGCCAACTACAGAGCATGATCCGGCGTTAAAGTTTAAATCGGCAGAGGAAACCAAGCAGGTTGACTTTGTTCCGGGCGATTCGTCCGAGCAGTTCACTATCAACGCTAACCTAGACCCCAAATAGGAAAGCGCGCTCATCGAGTTCATCCGTGAGAACCGGGATATCTTTGCATGGAAACCTTCTGACATGCTAGGTATACCGAGGGAACTCGCTGAGCACAGTCTTAATATTGATCCGAAGTTTAAACCGGTCAAGCAGTATTTGCGTCGCTTCAATAAGGTGAGGCGCAAGGCTATAGGTGAAGAAGTGGCTAGGCTCTTGGCTGCAGGATTCATAGTTGAGGTGTTTCATCCAGAGTGGTTGGCTAATCCGGTGCTGGTGCTAAAGAAAAATGGAACCTGGAGGATGTGCGTTGATTACACAGACTTGAACAAGGCTTGCCCAACGGATCCTTTTGCTCTCCCCCGTATTGATCAGATTATTGATGCTACGGCACGATGTGAGCGGCTAAGTTTTGGGATGCATATTCAGGTTATCATCAGATCAAGATGGCAGTAAAGGACCAGGAGAAGACAGCTTTCATAACTCCTTTCGGAGCCTTCTGCTATGTATCCATGCCTTTTGGGCTCAAGAGTGCCCAAGCAACTTATCAACGTTGTGTGCAGAACTGCTTCAAGGGGCAGATTGAAAAAAATGTCCATGCTTATGTCGCTGACATTGTGGTGAAATCCAGGAAGGAGGAGACGCTGATAGAGGACTTGAAAGAAACCTTTGACAACCTCCGGGTTTACAAGATGATGCTTAATCCGGAGAAGTGTGTTTTTGGTGTTCCAGCAGGCAAGCTCCTTGGATTCTTAGTATCAAACAGAGGGATTGAGGCTAATCCGGAGAAGATCAAGGCGATCACATCCTTGGCTAAACCGGCTTGTATCAATGATGTCCAGCGCGTAGCAGGCCGTATTGCAGCGTTGAGCCGGTTCATCAGCCGTTTGGGAGAGAAGGCGATCCCGCTTTATCAGATGCTGAAAAAGACGGATCGGTTTGTATGGAGCGATGTTGCAAATGCTTTGTTCGAGGATTTGAAGCGGCAATTAGCAGAACCGCCAGTTCTTGCTGCACCCATTGACAAAGAGCCGCTGCTGTTATACGTGGCCGCCAATGCCCGTGCAGTTAGCGTGGCAATTGTGGTGGAACGCAAGGAAGCAGGCAAGGAATATCCGGTTCAGCGTCCGGTTTACTACATCAGTGAGGTCCTTATTGAGTCAAAGCAAAGGTATCCACACTGGCAGAAGTTGGCATACGGCGTATTCATGGCAAACCGGAAGTTGAAGCATTACTTCCAGGGCCACCCAATCACTGTTGTCAGCTCAGCTCCATTGGGAGATATAATCCATAACAGAGAAGCCACTGGCAGAGTGGCGAAGTGGGCCATTGAGCTTAGCCCACACGGGCTGAAGTATGTACCCCGTACTGCTATAAAATCCCAAGCACTGGTGGATTTCATCAATGATTGGACAGAGTTGCAAGCACCTGAGGAGAAGCCGGATCATACATACTGGACTATTCACTTTGACGGTTCAAGGCAATTGGAGGGCTCGGGGGCTGGAGTCGTGTTAACTTCCCCACGAGGTGACAAGTTCTGTTATGTCCTTCGATTAATGTTCCCTTGCACTAACAATGTTGCCGAGTATGAAGCTCTCCTTCACGGTTTACGGATGGCCAAGGAGATGAACTTGAGCTGGGTCAAGTGCTTTGGTGACTCAGATCTAGTGGCACAACAGGTGTCTGTTAAGTGGGACTCCAAAGATCCTCTCATGGCGGCTTATCGGCGAGAAGTTGAAGCAGTCGCAGGATACTTCAAAGGATATCAGGTGGACCACATAGACTAGCGGAAAAATGAAGCAGCCGATGCATTAAGCCAGCTGGGCTCGCAGCGTAAACCGGTTCCAACTAATACCTTCTTGGACGAACTACATAGTCCGTCAGTACAGATACCTTCAGAGGAAGATTTAGTTGTTCCTGATCCGAAAGCACAGCTAGTTGCAGCTCTTCACGTTATTCCGGATTGGACACTCCCTTACTTGGCGTACCTGAGCCGGGGTGAGTTGCCAGAGGACAAAGTTGAGGCCCGGCAGATAATCCGGCGGTCCAAGTCTATGACTATCGTCAATGGAGAACTTCATCACCGCAGTGTTTCTGGGGCGTTTCAGCGGTGCGTGTCATCAGAGGAAGGCTGTGATATTCTTCGAGAGATTCATGAAGGAGATTGTGGTCATCACGCCGGTTCAAAGTCATTGGTAGCTAAAGCTTTTCTTCATGGGTTCTACTGGTTAACGGCTTACGCTGATGAAGAGGACTTGGTCAGAAAATGTGATGCTTGCCAGAAATTTTCACGACGTGCTCATGTTCCGGCGCAGGAGCTACGGGTGATTCCAATTACTTGGCCGTTTGCGACTTGGGGGCTTGATATGGTTGTACCATTTAAAAGATCCCAAGATCAGAAAACCCACCTGTTAGTAGCAGTGAACAAGTTTACAAAGTGGGTTGAGGCAGAGCCTGTCAGTAAGTGTGATGCGGCAACAGCGGTTAAGTTCATCAAAAAGGTAATTTTCCGATTTGGCTTTCCACACAGCATCATTACTGATAATGGCACCAACCTATCTAAAGGAGAGATGGAAGAGTTCTGTCAAAGAGAACATATTTGCCTGGATGTATCATCAGTAGCTCACCCTCAGTCCAATGGCCAAGCTGAGAGGGCCAACCAAGAGATCTTGAGAGGCATCAAGCCCCGGCTTATGGTTCCTTTGCAAAGAACATCAGGTTGCTGGGTAGAGGAGTTACCTTCTGTCCTCTGGAGCATCAACACTACACCTAACAGATCTACAGGTTATACGCCATTGTTCATGGTGTACGGTGCTGAAGCGGTTCTCCCTAGTGACATCCGGAACGACTCGCCACGGGTGGCAGCTTACGTTGAAGCGGATAATGAGCAAGCAAGACAAGACAGCTTGGACCGGCATGATGTGGAACGGGACACGGCAGCAGCGCGATCGGCGATGTATCAACAAGACCTGCGCCGGTACCATAGCCGCCGGGTTAAGACCAGAACGTTCCAGGAGGGAGATCTGGTGCTCCGGCTCATCCATGACCAGACAGATATGCACAAGTTATCCCCACCTTGGGAAGGACCCTTTGTGGTCAGCAAGAACCTGCACAACGGTTCATACTACCTGGTCGACGTTCGAGAACATAAGGACTCACGTACGGCAGACGAGGAGACGAAGCGGCCGTGGAACATCGCTCTTCTGCGACCTTACTACACTTGAGCCATTGGCTCCGCTTTATGTACCATGTATATATAATGATTAATAAATAAACTGGCGCCCCCAGTAAACCAGGGAATCAGCCATCTTCGCAAAAGAGTATCACATGGGGGCTTCGAAAGAAGCTTGCCATGGCCTCTTAAACCGGTGCCCCTGAAAGCATCAGGGAATCAGCCATGTCTTTCTTACAAAGGAGTATCACATGGGAGTTTCTCCGAAAACTCACCATGGCCACCTAAACCGGCGCCCCTCAAAGCTTCAGGGAATCAGCCGTGTCTTTCTTAAAAAGGAGTATCACATGGGAGTTTCTCAGAAAACTCACCATGGCCTCCTAAACCGGCGCCCCAGATAGCTACAGGGAATCAGCCGTGTTTTTTTCAAAGGAGTATCACATGGGAGTTTCTCAGAAAACTCACCATGGCCTCCTAAACCGGCGCCCCTGATAGCTACAGGGAATCAGCCGTGTTTTTTTTCAAAGGAGTATCACATGGGAGTTTCACCGAAAACTCACCATGGCCTCCTAAACTGGCGCCCCTAATAGCTACAGGGAATCAGCCGCGTTTTTCAAAGGAGTATCACATGGGAGTTTCTCCGAATACTCACCATGGCCTCCTAAACTGGCGCCCTAGATGCATCAAGGAATCAGCCATTGACAATCATCGAGTTGATCACCTAAAGACAAGACCCTTCAGAGGTTTTGAAACATTGGGTGGTGTGTCATCGATGAAAAAACCTCGAATTTGGAGCCTGGCAGCTCGTAAAAAGCCTCGAATTTGGAGCCTGGCAGCTCGTAAAAAGCCTCGACTACATGGTCTTATTTGCCCAAAAAACTTTATTTCTATGATTTCACAAATCTTGGTCGTCATGATCATTGGTTTTTTAACCAAGTCCATTGATGCGAGACTGGACAGCTGCAAAGTTGACCATATATCTACAAAGTTACAAGTCTGGGTCATGAACACTAGCGAGATTTAAACCGGTGTTCATTATAACCCGGATCGGTCATCAGGCTAGGCAAGAGAGCCAAGAGCCTCATCAGCGCCTACGCTTTCAATTATTCTTACCGGATTAAGGTGGACGGGCACACTTAATCAAAGGTATGATATATGTTTGTGATCAAAAGCTATTCCTTTGATATATGTATCAGAGCAGTATAATCCGTCCGGTGGTAAACCGCCAGGACATCTTTGAGCTTTGTTCATGCAGGCACGGATGATATAGGCGAATCATGCATTGCAAATAAGAGATTAAATTCGGAGATGCCAATCTGAATAATGCCATAACATTGGGACAAAAGCAGTATTTCAACTATCCTATTACACGGCACTTGCAGGCCCGAATAGATCAAAGTTTTTGCAAAGTACTCGGCAATTTAAAGCTAAAATCAGACGGATTATGACTCCTCTTCAAATTGCGAAGCCTGAGGATCATCTTGTTCCGGATCTTCATCGACTTCAGCCAATGGTTGGAAACCAGGAGCGCACCAATCAATCTTGGAGAGGGCACAGAAATATACTTCTTCATTGATGAGATCCGAAGGGTCAATATCTGCAGCGAAAGTTTGGTTAGGAACTGGTGGAATCAGATTTTCGGTGTCGTAAACCGGCCGCTCCACCCATGAATTTTCTAAGTCATAAGCCGGATGATACCTTGTCAAATCTGCCTCATCAGCAAGCTTACTGGCAGGCGGGCGCATGTCCTTAGTCAAAGCACGGAGATCCTCGGCAGAAAAGACTGACCCGTCCTCTTTGTTGCTGGGATAGCCGTTCATAGCTTCAGCCGAGTCAAAATCAGGGACCCATGCTTTCGCCTGGGTCAGCGCCATAAGAGAGCCAGCTCGGGCGGCAGATTTCTTCACCTCAACCAGACGCACAGGTAGGACAGATATCTTCTCCAGGGTGGCTTGGATGGTGGTCGGCGCCGGTTTGTTATGGGACATGGCACTGATAGCCCTTCGAGCGCCGGAATAGAGCTGCTCCACTAGGGTATAAGCTGCCTTGAGCTTCTTCCGGACATCATCTCCAAGATGAGTTATGCGCCTCCCTATATACATTTGGCGCGTTAAACCGGAGCGGAACAAAGATTGCAAGGATGAAAAACATACAAAGATGGGTACTCACCGAAGATAGCAGAAGTCATGAGCTCGATTTGCTGTTTCAAACCGGATAACTCCTACGTAACAAGGTTAAGAGCAGCTTCGGCGTCCTTTGCTCTTTTTTCAAGAGCATTCCTCTGCACCTCCCATGTGGACTGCTCCACTTGAAAATCTTTCTTCAACTTTTCCATATTAGTCAAAGCAAGGACAAGTTCGTCCTTAGCTTTGGTTGAAGCAGTTTCATGAAGCGCCAAGCTATTCCGGAGCTCAGTTGCCCCCGAAGCCCTTCGGGTCAAGTCAGCCTAGAAAGAAATTAAACGGATTAGAAGGGCAGATCAATCAAAGTCTCAAGCACATAACAAGTTATGCACTTGACACCTGGGGGCTAATGTACAATTGAAATAAAGAAAGCAAATTTTTCAAGACAAGTCCCAAGCACATAAACAAGTTATGCCCATGGTACTTGGGGGCTAATGTAAGTTCATTCTGAGATATAACGGAAGTCCCGGTTCACCTACAATGAAGCTAAATCGGCACTTGGGGGCTACCATGGCCTAAAGATAGGATTGCAAAATTTCAAAGCAGAGACAGAAGTGAAAGGAAAGAAAAAGTCACCTCATACTTGTCCTTCATCATATTAACTAAGCCGACTTCATAGTGGCGACTAGTAAAGAGCCGGTTCAGATACCCGGAATGAAGTTCCTGGTCACTCAACTGAGCATAGCTGGATAAATCTGTGCTCCACTTGCCTTTGTCTTGTTGAAATTTCTCTTCCTTGGCAGTATGCCTAGCCAAGGTGGCAGGCTCTGTGGGAGCAGTGAAGCCTAGCCCGGTTATCTCAACATCTGCGGATGAGGCAGCAGTTGGCTGGAGGGGGACAGCAGTAGGCACCGGACTGACAGGAGCCGGTCTAGTCCGAGGAGGGCTAACCCGGACAGGGCTTGCCGGTTCAGCCGTGTTCTCCATGTTGTCACCTCCCGGAGCAGCAACATCGTCGCGATCCATAGGAGTGGGATCATCAAGCTGAGCTTCAAGGTTGTCCTCTGGAAGGATGGCCGCTTTAGGGTCCTCGGCCGGTTCAGCAGTAGTGGTTTCCACAGCTGGTTTATTTGCTTTCGCATTTTTGCTAGGCTTTGGCATTCTGATAAAGGTCAAGGGAACAATGAGAATCACAAAGTTAAAAACTAGAGGATAAACCGGATCTTCTGAAAGAAAGGACTTACCCAGGAACGGTTTTGAGGACTGGGACTTGCGTGGCAGTCGATTCGCCGAAAGAAGACAGAGGAGCCTCCTGATAGTTAGGATCAGCCAGTTTAAGCGGTTTATGTATAAGGCCTGCTTTGGATGAAGGAGAGTTGGAGTGAGTAAAACCTCGGAGCGGCGCCTGCAAGCCGGCGTAAGGGGTATTCCGGACGACTCAACCACATGGCCATTGTGGCGCGTGGTCCGGCGAGCTTCGTGCTGCTGTTTCTTCAAAAGAAAGTTGGGATCCAATTGAGCATAAGGATGAGGAAAGGGATATTTCCGGGATACCCGACGGATCTTGGGTGGCAAAGGTTCTGAATCAGATGAGAGAGAAATTACCTCAACTCCCCCCCGCTTTGCTTCCTTCCGCCAGATCCTGCGGGAAGGCATTGTTAACATAAAGTTAGACAAAGGGAGGTCAAAGAACATAAGGGTTAATTAGTACCTCAGAGTCCGGATCATCCTCCTCAGGGTGTGAACCGGAATCAGCAATAGCCTTTTTCTTCTTAACAGCGTAAGTTTTCTTGCATGATTGCTTGGCCGGTTTATCCTGTGATTTCCTCTTCCAGTAAGGATCGTTGGCCTATACAAAGGAATAATAACAAGTTGAAGACAACTGATACGAACGGATTAAGATGAGAAGAAAAGGGGTCGGAAGAGCCTTACCGCTGGCGGTTCATTGGTTGCGCAAAACGGAGCTAAACTGGTCTGGCCGCAATCCTCCAAAGGGATGTTCAGCATCTTCTTAGCGGACTCAGTCACTTCATTGTCAGGAAGCACTATTTTTGTGTGGCGTTGAGGGTCTTCTGGCTTGCCGGTATATTCGCACATCATACTCGAGCGCCGGCTTAGTGGAAGAATGCTCCTAGAGAGCCCACAACGGACGAAGTCAATGCCGGTTAAACCGTTTGCCACGAAGGCTCTGAGCTTGGAAATTGAGGGGCAAATCGGGCCCGGTCTTGGGCGCTGAGACGCTGTAGCAGAGGATGAGTTGTTGCTAAGCGATAGGCGCGGTAACCCGGCAGCGGATTCTCTCCTTCACGCGAAGTGTCCTGACAATAGAACCAAGTCTGGTTCCATTCTTTGGGGTGGCTGTGAAGGGCAGCGTGAGGAAAACTCACATCCTTTCTTTTCTGGATGCTGACACCACCCAGCTCCTGATGAGGCCCATCGGTAAACTCCGTCCGCCGGTTTAGATGGAAGAAGTCCCGGAATAGATCCACTGATGGCTTTTCTTGAAGATATGCCTCCGAGAAAACTTGAAAGTTACAGATGTTCGAAACAGAATTCGGGCCTACGTCTTGTGGGTGGAGTTGAAAAGCGGCTAATACATCCCGGAAGAATTTTGAACCGGGAGGATTGAAGCCCCGGGCCAGATGATCGTAAAAAACTACAACTTCTCCCTCCTTAGGCTCAGGAGGGCACTCCTTTTCAGGGGCCCGCCAGTGCAGAACTTCCTTAGGGCCCAGAACACCAATTGAGGCCGCTTCAACCAAATCATTTTCTGTGATCCGGGAAGGAACCCAGTTGCAAGCGACAAATTGCTTGGCCGTCGTTTTTGATGAGGAAATGCTGAAAAGTACAGTGCAGAACCCGGTTTACCAACTGCTAAACATAAGGCGGTGTACTCTATGAAGTAAGGGACCTAATTGTCGGTTTAAACAAGGGACTAATGGTATTACTAATCCGGAAGCAGATATGAGTGAGACAGCTACCGGATCACGATGATAGAAAAATAAGAAGCTAAACCGTCAATTATGGGATACAGGCTAACATCTAAACCGTCAAGGAAAGCGTATGAAGCGCAAGTTATGGTTAAACCGATGAGATAAGCTGCAGATCTAAGGTGTGAAAAACAGTTTCCACATGAAGCCGAGGTAAATATGGATCTAAGGTGCAAGAAAAAGATGAAATAATACAAGTTAAATTCAGGGAAGGCCGCAGAGGTTCTTTACACATTCAATCTAAACTAACAAAGCTAGAGGAACTAAGGATATAACGACGGATCAGAAGCGCATGGATGAAGGTCGAGCCTAAACAAGTTCAAATCTACAGCCAAGACTGACCTACGGGGATGAACTACAAGGCCTCTAGGGTTCATGGCGAGCTACAGAAGAAACCCTAGAATAAGATCTACGGGGAAGAAGAGGGAGTACCTGAGGAAACAGAAGACGGCGGCGAAGTTCTCTGGAAACGTTCAGGTCGATGCAGCGGCCGGGCTCGAGGATGACGGCGAGCTCGAAGAACGGCGGCGAAGCTTCGAGTGTTGGAGACAGAGGAAGAAGAAGGCAGAAGGGGAAAATAGATGAGCCTCAGCGGTATTTATAAGCCGAAGAGGTAAAAACGGTAAGCGCGGGAATCCAGGAGGCCATAGATCGGATAAAGATTGAGTTGTCGCCTCGATCTTCGGTGCGGCATTAAAGAAAGGTAACAGACAGATGCAGGCATTAAATGCGGAGATGATATCACGACGGACTTACGCGATTCCAGAAGATGGCGTCATGGCCGGTTTATGGAGCAAATAAGTTGCAGAAAGGAAACTCGTACAAAACTTCGAAGAATGACATGAACAAGTTCAAATCAATCTGGGGCCTAATGTTAGGGATATTACTAGCAGATATAAACCGGCCAGGAAAGTCCGGGTTACACTGACAAGGTTGTGTTATTACAAGCCTAGTAGAATATCTAAAGAGGTCATAGCCAGTAGAGGCTTAGGGCCCATGTATAAGGCCCACGGTCTATAAACCGTCGTATCATGTAACTTGGGATGTAAGATAGGAAGAGTAGAGGCCGAGGCGGACACGTTTATGATCCGGCCTCGGGACTCTGTAAACCGGACCGGGCGTCGCCTCCTATATAAAGGGATGACCAGGCGACGGTTCAAGGACAAGAAACAACAGCTCGAGACACAGGCAAGCGGATTCGCTCCCTGGTCATCAACGCACAAGCAATACCACACCAAACTAGACGTAGGCTTTTACCTTCATCGAAGGGGCCGAACTAGTATAAACCATGTGTCCTTCGTCCGCTTTAACCTCTTCAATCTAACCCGTTCGATGGCCTCACACCTAAGTCCGCTAAACCGGACATCTGCCGTGCTAATTCCACGACAGGCTTGATATGGTTGGACCCTTCAGGAGATCCCAAGATAAGAAGACCCACCTTTTGGTTGCGGTGGATAAGTTGACCAAATGGGTTGAAGCGGAACCAGTCTGTAAGTGTGATGCAGCAACGGCGGTTCAGTTCATCAAAAAGGTGATTTTCCGGTTTGGTTTTCCACACAGCATTATAACTGATAGTGGTACCAATCTATCCAAGGGGGCTATGGAGGAGTTATGTCAATGAGAGCACATCCGCCTTGATGTATCATCAGTAGCTCACCCTCAGTCTAATGGGCAAGCTGAAAGAGCCAATCAAGAGATCTTGAGAGGCATCAAACCCCGGCTTATGGTTCCTTTGCAGAGGACACCGGGTTGTTGGGTGGAGGAGTTACCATCTGTGCGATGGAGCATCAACACTACACCTAACAGATCCACAGGGTACACGCCTTTCTTCATGGTATATGGGGCTGAAGCAGTCCTCCCTAGTGATATCCGTCATGACTCGCCGCGGGTGGCGGCTTACGTCGAAGCTGATAATGAAAAAGCAAGGCAAGATGCATTGGACCGGCTGGATGAAGAATGGGACACGGCAGCAGCTCGATCAGTGATTTATCAGCAAGATCTGCGCCGGTACCATAGTCGGCGGGTTAAAACCAGAAAGTTTCAAGAAGGAGATCTGGTGCTCCGGCTCATCCAAGACCAGACAGACATGCACAAGTTATCCCCACCTTGGGAAGGACCCTTCGTGGTCAGCAAGAACCTGCACAATGGATCATACTACCTCATGGACATTCGAGAACATAAGGACTCACGTACGGCGGAGGAGGAGACCAGACTGCCGTGGAACATCGCTCTTCTTCGAGCTTACTACACCTGAGCCATAGGCTCCGCTTTATGTACATATCTTTACAATGTATATATTATGATCAATATAATAAATCGGCGCCCCCGATAAAGTGGGGTATCAGCCGTCTTTTTAAAGAGTTTTTCACATAGGGGCTTTTGTGTGCAAGGGAGTTCCTATGGCCTCTTAAACCGGTGACCACGTCAAGGCCATCATAAGAGCATAGCTCTAGTTGCTTCGGCAATTCCCACATGATGATGAGGGGCAAAAGAGAGTTTTGATTCCTAGCATGACTCAAACATAAGCCCCGACGAGCATAGCTCAAATGCTACCTGGGGGCTCCTGATGCAAAGCATCAACGAGTTGACAACCCTTGTATTAGTAACGGCTTGGACGCCTGGTGTATACACCTAAAACCCCGGATTAGCCTGCCTGCATTAAGTAAGTCACTCCGCCCAGGTAAACCTGGTACGACCCGTCGAACGTATAGACAAGTCAATCTTTACTGACCCTGAACTTGGTAACGTTAAATTGACGATCATCAAGTATTTACACAAGTCAATCTTTACAGACTTTGAACTTGGTAACATTACCATTGATGATTTGGTTAAGGATTGAGGACCATCTTAACAGGCTTTGTAAATTGGTTAATGACAGTAGCCTGGCAGCTCATAAAAAGCCTCGAATTTGGAGCCTGGCAGCTCGTAAAAAGCCTCGACTACATGGTCTTATTTGCCCAAAAATTTATTTTTTATTTTATATTTTATATTAAAAAAATTCAAGGTCATTGGTGTCCATCCAAGACCACTGATTCATGGAGTGGATGACTATAAGTTGCCACTACACCTACGTTCACAGAACCTTAGTCTGGGTTACAAACACCAGTGCTAACTATAGCTAAACCGGAGTTCATCATAACCCGGTTCGGTTTTCATGATGAACTGACAAATAATCAAGGGAGTCATCAGCACTTGCACCTTGGATCATTATTTCTTCCTACCAGATTAAGGTTCATCGTGATACACTTAATCATAGGTTTGATACATACTTTATACTTTATACACAGTTCAAGTTATAAACTTAGATCATGTGTTTGGGCATTATGACCCGTCCGGCGATAAACAGCCAGGACACTCTAAACATTGTTTTATGCAGAAGCAGGTAAAATAAACCGTCAAAGGCATTGAAAGCAGGTTATAATTAAGAAGTTGCCAACTAAAGCAATCTCATACAAAGGATAGTATGTGACGAACACAAAGTATCTCAGCTATCCTATTACAAGGCACTGTAGAGCCCAAAAGAATATTAGTTGTTTTCTCAAGCACTGGGACTTAAAATTTAAACCGGCGCTGGTTTAAGACTCTGCGTCAGCTTGCCGTGAAGGTTGAGGATCAGCTTGCTCCGGTTCTTCGACGGTCTCTTCCAGCTGCTGGAAGTCAGTAGTGGTCCAGTCAATCTTGGTCAGTGCTCGGAAATAAACTTCATCATTCACGAGGTCTGACGGATCAATGTCAGGAGCAAAAGTGTGCTTACGGACGGGCGGAATAAGATATTCAATCTCATAAGCCGGACGCTCTGCCCGCACGTTCTCAGCATCATATCCCGGATGATATCTAGACAGATCAGCTTCGTCAGCAAGTTTGCTAGCTAGAGGCCGCATATCCTTGGTTAATGCACGTAAGTCATCGCTGAAAATGTTGATCCGTCTTCCTTCATACTTGGGTAGCCGTTCATCACCTCTACCGGATCAAAATCTCGCACCCAAGCTTTCGCTCGAGTTAAAGCCATCAGAGCACCCGCCCTTGCAGATGACTTCTTCACCTCCACGAGGCGGGCAGGCAAAATGGACAGTTTTTCCAACGTACCCTTGATTGTGGTGGGAGCCGGTTTATTATGCGAGATAGCACTGACAACCCTCTGAGCGCCGGAATATAACTGCTCCACCAGAGTATATGCGGCCTTCAGTTTCTTTTGCATGTCATCGCCAAGATGAGCAATGCGTCGTCCTGCATTCACAAGTATGAGTTCAACTAGAACGGTACATGATTGCAATGTTCAGAGTTATGATAAAAAATACTTACCAAAGATGGCAGTTTTCATTGCATTTATCTGATGCTTCAATCCGGACAATTCTTCTATCACCGGATTAAGAGCAGCCTCTGCATCAGTGGCCCTCTTCTCCAAGGCAGCCTTCTCAGCATTCCAATCTGACCGCTCCTGTTCAAAGTCTTTCTTCAGTTTTTCTACGTTTGCTAAAGGAAGGGTCAGCTGGTCTTTGACTTTGAGGGCAGCAGTTTCTTGGCACTTCAAAGTATCCCGGAGTTTATTCACTTCACAGTTCTTTCGGTTCAAATCAGTCTGCCAAAAGGAAAGCACGTTATATATTCATACGACATCTCAGTCAAGTCCCAAGCACATAATAAGTAATGCAGTTGACACTTGGGGGCTAATGTATATTTGCAGTTAAACTGACATTTTTTCAGTCAAAGTCCCAAGCACATAAACACGTTATATACTTGGCACTTGGGGGCTAATGTGACATTGTTCAGAACATGATTCAAGGTTAAATTCCCGGTTCATCCTAAAGGAACAAACCGGCCCTTGGGGACTACACATGTGCAAAACAAACTATCTACTGGATCTACTGAAGTCCCGGTTCACCCTAAAACGCTAAACCGGCACTTGGGGGCTATGATGGAGTAAGGATACAGTTACAAGATGTAAGCAGAAATAGAGGACAAGACAAAGGCAGAGAGGTTACCTCATAGCGCTCCTTCATAAAAATTACCAATCCAGCTTCATGGTCATGGCTGGTGTATAGCCGGTTTAGATAGCCAGAATGGAGTTCTTGGACGCTGAGTTGAGCGTAGATGCACAGATCAGTACTCCACTTGCCTTTGTCCTTGCTGAGAATTCGTTCCTTGGCAGTATGCTTGGACAAAGCGACAGGCTCCCCTGGAGTAGTAAAACCAGTCCCAGTGATTTCAACATCGCAAGGTGCAGCGGCCGTCTGCTTGATGGGACTAGCAGGAGCAGGGCTAGCTCGGGCAGGACTGGCCGGTTCAAGGTCACGGTCCATTGGATCGCTCCCCTGATCAACAAAGACTTCATGATCCATGGGAGGAGGATCATCATGCGGAATCTCAGCATTGTCTTCGGAAGGTTCAGCAAGTTCAGGATTTTCTGCTGGTTCAGGAGTGGTATTATCGACTGCCGTTTTAGTCAGTTTGGCCTTTTGCTAGGCTTGGGTTTACTGTGAAAGATAAAGATAATGAAAATCAGAAGAGTTAAGACAAAAGTTAAACTGGACAAAGTGGAAAGCAGCTTACCCAGGTACAGTCTTGAGGGGAGGAATCTGAGTGGCTGTTGATTCACTAGAAGATGAATGAGGAGTTTCCTGACAATTTGAATCGGACGTATTAAGGGGTTGTCGAATAAGACCTGCTTTGGGATAAAGAGCATCTGGAGTGAGTAAAACCTCGGAACGACGCCTCCGGGCTGGAGTGTGCGTTAATCCGGTGGATTCAATAGCATGACCGCTATGACGAGTGGTGCGGCGAGCTTCATGTTGCTGCTTCTTCAGAAGAAAGTTTGGGTCCAAGTAAGCAAAAGGATGAGAAAACCGTTCTTTTCGGCTTGCTCGACGAATTTTTGGTATTGGCAGGGGTTCTGAATCGGAAGAAAGAGTGATTACGTCAACATCGCCCGCTTTACTGCCTTCAGCGTGTCCCTGGGTACAGTCATTGTTAATAAAAATGCAGATAAAGAAAATACAAGGGAGTCAAAGGAATTAGGTGGTACCTCGGAGGCCGGTTCATCTTCTTCCGGATTGGATCCAGACGCGACAGTGTTCTTCTTCTTGACGGTTTTCTGGCGAGGTGCTTTCGCTGTTTTATCTTGGGACTTCCTTTTCTAGAAAGGGTCATTGTCCTATTAAAATAAATAAATACAGCTCAAGAGAAGTGTTGCAGCCGGATTAAAACAAAGTAAAACAATAGGGAAGACATTTTTACCGATGGTAGTTTATTAGTCACACAGAAGGGTGCCAAGCCGGTCTGACTACAAGCTTCCATAGGTAAATTCAGCAGCTTCTTGACAGATTCATTGATCTCGTTTTCTCATAACACCGCTTCTGTGTGGCGCAAAGGATCTTTGGGATTCCCAGTATACTCACACGTTAAACCGGAACGCCGGCTTAGTGGGAGAACACTCCAAGAAATACAGCAGTGTATGAAATCAACCCCTGTCAAACCATTGGCCATAAAGCCTCTAAGCTTTGAAAGCTGATGGGCATACTGAGCTCGTTCCTGGGCACTTAGCCGCTGTGGAAAGGGGTGATTCTCTGAAAGGCGGTTGGAGCGATAACCCGGCAATGGATTCTCATCTTCCGGGGAAGGATCTAAGCAGTAGAACCAAGTCTGATTCCACTCTTTTGGATGGCTGTGGAGACTGGCGTGAGGAAAAGTAACATATTTCCTTTTCTGAATAGACATCCCGCCCAGCTCAGTATTTGGACCATCATGAAATTCAGTGCAGCGGTTTAAGTGAAAGAAATTCCGGAATAACTCAACTGACGGCTCCTCTTACAGATAAACTTCACAAAAGACTTGGAAGTTGCAAATGTTCGACACAGAGTTGGGACCAATATCTTGCGGATGAAGTTGGAAATTGGCTAACACATCGCGGAAGAATTTTGACCCCGGAGGGCTAAATCCCTGGGCTAAGTGATCAAAGAAGACGACAACCTCTCCCTCTTTGGCCTCTGGAGGACATTCTGATCCGGGAACCCTCCAGTGAAGGACATTTTTTGGGCCTAAACCACCAATTTTGGCCATTTTCTCTAAATCTTCCTCGGTAATCCGGGATTGGACCCAGTTGCAGGAGACAAACTGCTTGGCTTGCGTGGCCATTTTTTCGGATGGAAAAGTCTGAAAATACAATGAAGAGCTGGTTTACAATCTAAGCAAGTATGAACCGGCATGCTTTATAAAGGTACTGGTCTAAACGGCGGTTTAGGCAGGGGCCTAATGGTATCTACCGGATTAAGATAAGACATCTGGAGCGGCTAAAATAAACAAATGGCGTCTACTGAATTACAGTGTCTAAGAAAGTTAAACCGCCGACAAGGATATACAAGATACAGATCTGAAGTTGTGAAGAAACAGTTTTCGCATGGACAGTAATAAAAGTATGGATCTACATCATGTTGAAAATTTAGAGATATTCAGGTTATATTCAGCAGACGTGACGAAGGTCCTAGCAGATGCAATCTAACTAATCACATTGGGAAAGATAAAGGCACGGTGAAGGAGCGGAGTTACTCCTACAGCTATCAAATAGGAGATTTAGATCTATGGCGAAACTACTGAACTATGGCGAAGAACTGCGAAGAACAATGACTAGCCGCGAGCTCGTATGAAGGAACCCTAAAAACAAGATCTATGAGCGGGATAAGGAGAGAACGTACCTGAGGCGTCAGGTGCGGAGAAGCGCCGGCGAGTTTCTGAACCGATCAGGTTGATGCAGCGGCCAAGACCCGACGGAGATGCGAAGCTTGACGACGGCGGCGGAGCTCGAGTACAAACGGACGGAGGGTGAAGAAGAAGAGGCAAGGGGGAAAAGAGATGCCCCTCCGCCCTATTTATAAGCCGAAGGATAAAATGGCAAGCGCGGGAATCGAGGAGCTGAAAAAGTGGATATGAGACGATACTGTCGCCTCGATCTTCGGAGCTTTAATGAATAAAAGATAAAAAACAGGTACAAGTATTAAATGTGCAGATGATGTCACAACGGTTTAAAGCGATCTGAGAAGATGATGTCACGCCGGTTTATGAAGCATTTGAAGCTGCGGAAAGGGAAAACTATACAAAACATTGAAGATTGACATGAACAGGTTCAAATCAATGTGGGGCCTAATGTCAGGGATATTATTACTAGGAATAATCCGCCCAGGAGGGGCCAGTTTATGCCTATAGAGGTTATTTCTACTAAAGCCCGGTGAACATGGAGCAAGGCGCTTTAGTACAAGAAGCTTAAGGTCCAAGAGGCATTAGGGCCCATGATTTGTAAACCGCCATATGATATGTAACTTGTGATGTAAGATAGGAAGAATAGAGACCGAGCCGGACACGTTTATGAGCTGGCCTCGGGATTCTGTAAACCGAACCGGGCGTCACCTTGTATATAAAGGGATGACCCGACGACGGTTCAAGGCAGAGAACAACAGCTCGAGACACAGGCAAAGCGGATTCGCTCCCTGGTCATCGAAACTCTAGCAATATTACACCAAACTAGACGTAGGCTTTTACCTTCATCGAAGGGGCCAAACTAGTATAAAATACATGTGTCCTTGTCCGCTTTAACCCCTTTAAGCTAACTCGTAGCGATGGCCTCACGACTAAGTCCTTTTGCTAGGACATCTGCCGTGCCAAAACCACGATAGTGCAATTATGAACTGCGCAGTTCAATTTCATCAGTACTAGTTCTATATTGTGCATTTGGTTGCTGCATCTTGTAGTTAACACGCCTTTCCATTTTTATATAACCATAACCAGTGTACTTAGACCGGCACAATACTAGTTCGAATGGCTATGTTTGCCTTTTGTTAAATGTTAGGCCTGTTGCAGTTAGCACACCTTTCCACTTGTTTTGCTTTACTAGCGTGCTTAAACCTGCACACTGAAGCTATCTTTTGGAGATTATTTTGTTTGTCATGTATAATTTTGGTTGATGTTTAGCCTGTTTTGCTTAATATGCTTCTCGATGTACCTACACAGGATAATTTTGGGAACGACTGTTGTTTTCCATCGAGGTTAGTTTCATCCCATGGCTTATATCTGCTCACTGTTAAGGATATCGGTAGCTGGTACCATATAGGTCGGCTGCCGATAAGGGACTAATCAGTGAGTCGGACTTTTAACTAAATATATCTGCAACCCATTTTTCGTTAGCTTAACTAGGGCCATATGTAATATATCTGAGGCTACATAGCAACATGCACTGTACTTAATGTCTAAATATGCAATCCTAGGCTACATAGCAACAAGGAAGAGTGTTACATTAATGTTCTAATGATGCCTAGATATACGTAGAAGAGCAACAACAACAACAACACAACTCTCATGTTTAGATATACTTTAGGGCTATTTGAGCCCGTACTAGCTCAAAATAACTGTAACCCATGGATACAGCAGCAGTTAATCAGCCGATAATTTGTAAGAATGAACTAGACTCCTTCTGGCCCATAACATAAGATGTTAATTCATCTAATATGTGAGTATATTGGATGTTATAAGCCTCCATTCCTAAATATTTGTCTTTTTAGAGATTTCAAATGGACTACCACATACAGATGTATATAGACATATTATAAAAGAGTGTTCTACTACATCATTGTGCAATTGTTGTTTAGCTTCTAATATTAACTTGGTGCTTTTAGGTACATATGTCATTGGTAAACATCCACGTTTCGACCCTTTCTGCGTATGGGGCAATCAAATATCGATGAACCAGCATCAAGTGAGGAAGCTGATAAAGATTGTTAGTAAAATGGGTCCAAAGATGGCAATTAAACTATTTGTTCACAATTTATCCAAGACAACAACGAACTGCAGGATGGTAAGTAAGAACTCTGCAGCCTTCTTTTTACTGCCCATAATGAGTTGTGTTAGATGACAATCTCTGAATCTTTTTCCTTTGAAGTGGTTGCCAAAGCAGTTTACTCAAGATTACTTCTCAAACTACATGATTGGTGGCCATGCAAAGGTTAACGTATTTCTACCAGAACTTGATGATTACCTAGATGTTTTCATGAAGACCGTGAAGGATGGGCGGTCGGCCATCACAAGGGGTTGGAATAGAGTCGTGCGTGCCTTCTCCATGGAGGAGGGCACAATATGGGCATTTCGCTTCACCTTGTTCAGCAACCAGAATATATTTGGCCTCTTTCTTCATCGTCTTTAATAGTACAAATATACAACGGTGGTTCATCATTCTTTATTTGGGTCTTATGTAATTCTTGAACATATGTACCTATGAATCGAATAATGCATTGGTTGTTTGAACCTGATGGATATGATTAAAGCTGTAGCATACATTCAAATTCAAATCCAAATCTGGTACAATTTGGAAAAGCAGCAATTAAATTACGGTGAATTTATGCTCTCCAGGTAGTTACGGCACGCATGGTTGGTAAAACACAAACGTATGCGATATGCACAATAATTCGAGACGGTTCATAGAGAGGAAACATGTGCAAGCATGCACACAGTTGCCGTTTGCAAAGCGTGTGCGATGTCAGACAATATCACAAACGGTGCGGGCAAACTAAACGTTTGTGTTAGTTGACTTATCGTACACGATTTGCAACCATGAACTGTTTCTGATGAAGTATGCATCACAAATGTTGCACCATAGAATAGCGTGTGTGATAGTTGTCGTGTACGATGATGTTATGATGGTCCGACGTTTCGTAATCCTGTCCAACACTCGTACGACGATTAGCTAATCTTCTTAACGGTGAGCTGTTTGTGATGGGCAGCGCATCATACACGTTCTATAATAGGGAACCATTTGTGATGGGTCACGCATCGTAAACGTAGCACCACAGAATACTGACTATGATGGAAATGCGAGCGGAAACGAGTAGGAGTACTGTAGGGGCCCTATCCCCGACGGTTTCTGGGTCGTGTGGGAAGGACCCCCCCTATCGCCCACACTCACTTGGCGACGGTTCCAAATGCCGTCGTGGAAAGGGGTTTAAAACCGTTTGTATAGCACCGATGCGTACCAGTGATTGAAGTTATTTCCAGAGACATGAGCATAATGATATGATGAGGTTCGCATCTACTCCTTCTGTCGAAGGTTTGATCGAAACCCATTGAGAGTTTCTCTGCACCTTTCTGTGGATGACAACCATTGTCTTGAGGAAAATTACTCTGCATGTTCAGATTAGCAGTAACAGATACATTTTCAATAATGCATTTCTTCACCCATATTTGCTTCTTGGGTGAACCAGACCTGTAGTTAGTTCCAATATATCGAGCAAAAACCTTACCATTCTGTTGTTTGAAGAATTTATAGTTTGAGTCATCAGACTCATCAGAAACAACAGGAACAATGGAGTCATATCCAGACAAAGATTCAGTTCAAGAGTTTTAGCTTCAACCGAACACTTTTAAGGATACTGGTCGGGAATCCAGTAGGTTCCATCAACATTGAGTTTCCTTTCAAAACCCAAACCTTCCTTTTTAGGATTTTTATGCAATATGGACTTCTTGAGCACATCACAAAGTGTTTGATGTCCTTTGAGACTACTTAGCATTTAGCAGATTCAGGGCTCCGTAAAACCCTACTAGGTTCGAACACTCTGGTGCGTAAGAAGAGCTCAACCTCGCCTATCTATCTACTCGTCGTCTCACCAACTAGCACGATGAACAGGAATGTAAAAAGAGACACCAGGCAGTTTATCCTGGTTCAGGCCACCTAGCGGTGAGTGGCCCTACTCCAACAGTGTGGTGGATTAGCCTCGAGATGGACTGTGGATGAACTAGTCATTGGGTGAACGACCTCCGGAGGAGAGGTTTTCTTGCTAGGTGTTGGAAGAGAGGGTCTGAATGATCTATTCCCTTGCTGGGTCGTGGCTATCCTACTTATATAGTGGCCTTGGTCCTCTTCCCCGAAATATTTGGCGGGAAGGGATTCCACAACAGCCAATTTTGAAGGGGGGCAACTAGTACATCTTATCCTGACTAAAGGTAGTCTTCCCCTGGAAAGCATATGATCGTGACGCCATGGTGGGCTCGGTGATGACCTCCATCCTGCCGTCCTGGTGGTCTTGGTCTCGTTGCACTGGAATGGAAGCCTCTGGCTGATTCCTCGGGACTCCGCGCCTGAGCCCGCTTCCTTAGTACCAAAGAGGAAACTGCTATACTGCGCTCGATGGTGCCCGCCTGGCCTTGGTCGTCATAGCTTGCGTCATGCAAACCTCGCGAGGTGGGGGTTGCATAGAGTTCTCTGCTCCTCGGGAGCCAGCCAGCCGAGGCTGCCCCTTCTGGAGGTCTTGGTGTCGTCCGCCCCACAAGGCTCGGTCCCTCGCGAGGTTCTTGAGTGTCGACATTGAAGATGGGATGTACCAGGCCTGAAGAGGTGCCACGTCATGGGCCGCAGGCAGGCAAGTCTGGGTAACCTAGTTCCCAGAACGCCGACAGCAACCCTCGGGCCCAAGACGCGCTTGGACTTGGCTTCAAGGGGAAGCCAAAAAGCAAGGGCGAAGCACCATGGGCCCCAATCGCGTGTAGTCCTGGTCGACGCGTGGAGCCTGGATTGGACATGGGCGTCTGCACTCCCCATGCTACCTCGGCAACCGTTCGTCTTGGCAAGAGGGGGCCAGCACCCACTTCTGGTCCTTCCTTGCTTTCCCTTCGTCTTGCTCCAGATCCCCTCTCTTCCTTGCCGCAAGCGCTCCCAGATCTGCCGAATCCTTCCTCCAAGTCCAGCGCCGATGGCTTCGGAAGCGACTAAGCCTTCTGCTTCTTCTCCGCGCCCGGTTCTTGTCTCCATTTCGGCCCTCAGCGTCTCCATTACCAAGGAGAAGGACCTCGCCACCGTGCTCCCCAAGCTTGCCAAGGAGCTCAAAGGTATTGCCATCGGGTTGGCCCCTTTGGTGGAAGTGGAGGCCCGTGCTCTCTCCACCTCCGTCGCGACGCACGTCTACCATCACCTTTATATTTGCGACCCCAACTTCGACTTCGGCGCCCTGCTTGAGCACGCGGCTCCCGAGCTTGCAGGTGTTGCCCCCGTAGCCGTGAAGGGGTGGGTGGAGGCTTTGCTGCAGCAGTTCCGCCCAGTTGAGCCTTCTAATGCCGCGGAAGGAGCCAGTGAGGAAGGTGATGGTGACGTTGCTGATGAAGAACTTCCCCGGGTGGACGATGTCGGCATCCAAGGCTGAGGTACAGGGTGATGACACTACCGCCTCCCGTCTTATTCCTGCAACATTTGGTGTGCCTCGTGGAGGCGTAAGAACTTTGCTTTGAACTTTCCGGGAAAGAAACGATATGCTATGTAATAATTTGCTTGGGATTTTTCTATTTTTGTTTGCCTTTGGTGTTCTGCGTCGGCAGGGCCCGACCCCGCGCATGCCTCGACCGCCACTGGGGCATCCGGATCACTAGGACGAGACCAAGGGGCGAGGGGCTACGTGGATAGTTAGGCCCCTCGGTTGCGATGCCTAGGGGTCTCCCATAACATACGAACATGCTTAATATTTTTGTGAGTGAGAGCCTCATGAGGGTGGGCTCTGCGTCGGCGGGGCATGACCCCGCGCATTCCTCAACCGCCGTTGGGGCGACCGGATCACCAGTACAGGACCAATGGGTGAGGGGCTACGAGGCCAGTGAGGCCCCTGAGTCGCGATGCTCAGGGGTCCCCCTTGACGTGCGAGTTTCGCTTGTGAGTTCCATACCTTCTTCCCGTCAGCCTTTGCCTGGGAGGGGCACGCAAGGACTAGGTACAAGGACCAGTTAAGGTGGCCTGCGCCAGGTTTGACTGACCTGGATGCATCCCCCGTGTCCAGCCCCCTGCGCGCTCATCTCAGGAAGAGGCTGATCGGTCGACCGAGAGGCCATCCTGGAGTTAGTACGATCAGTAGGTGCCCCTGGTTGTTTATCCCCAGCGCAGAGCATAGGGCTTCCACTTGGCGTGGGCATAGCCGCGCCTCGACCGTGTCGTCCGCCAGTGCGAAGCATGGGGCTTCCACTAGTTGCATGGGTGGAGGTCCCTCCAGGGGAGCACTCCGGGCGTGTACAGCCCAGCTGGAGGAGGTGTATATGCGCACCCGTGCGCCAGCGCGGACCCACGAGGCCCTACCTCAAGGTGGGTTGCGCCTGGTCTTCAAGGGCTTCTACGTGACAGTTGTAACATACTCTGAAATGAACTTCCTGAGGCCATTGCATGGGAAGATCAAGCACCAAGGACCTCGTGAGGTGACGTGAGCGGGGCGAACCCGCTAGACAGAGCTCAATCGCTTAGATTTATGAACGCTGCAGGGACGGACCTGAGCACCGGCGTCGTGCTTAAGCTTCTTCATGTAACAACCCCAGGAGGAGCCCCTGGCACATGGTTCCAGCAGAGGCATCCCAAGCCGCAAAAAGGGAAAGCGGTTTGCGCTCCCTGGCCTACTGGTCAGGGCGCACTACACTCAAATAATGAAATGCCAGACAAGCGGCTTCCAAAAAAAAGGCAAAAAACCTAATCTCAAGCAAAGACAATACCAGTTCGAGCAAAAACGATGCATGCCATGGGGATGGACCCACACGGTTTGGGGATGATGCAGCCCGAGGGGCGCCCCCAACTGACTTCGAACGAAAAGACGAGACATACCACAGGGATGGACCCACGCGGCCTAGGGATGATGCAGCCCGAGAGGCGCCCCCAACTGAATAAAACGAGAAATGTCACCTGGCGCCGTTGGTGGGGACGTGTTGGTGTAGGTGAAGATGCTCGTTGCAGACGTCGCTCCTCACAGGTCACTTGGCTCCGGGACCTCGCAAGGCTCCTGAGGTTCTGGGAGCTCGCAAAGGACCAGTGCCGCTTCCGCTAGGACCTCTTGATGCCTGGCCTCATGAGCAGCCATGATGCCCCGCATTTGGCGCTGTTGCAGGGCAGCTTGGTTCCGCAAGCCGGAGGGCATGCGAACTTAGCTGCGAGGAGGGCCCTCGCACCGGACCACCTCGGACGGCCAGTGGAGCACCTGAGATGCGACTCTGTTGAGTCCTGGGATGTTGACGCAGACGCGCACCTGCCTCCCGAGCCTGGGATAGCAGTTGCTCTTGGTGGTGTGAAGCGACGCTAGCCTCGCATTGCTCTTGGTACCTGCAAATCTTTGATGATCTGGGTGATGAACTCCTGAGCACTTTGTGCTTCGCGCCTCGTGCCCTCCTCGTGGAAACGTGCGCTGAAGCACGCCTCCAAATGGTGTCCGAGCGCCTCCCTTGTGACATTGGCTAGGTCTGAGGCCCTCCAGAGGAGAGCCCCCGAGCCCAGCCGTAGAGGGGCACCAGGCGCACCTTCCTATGCGAGGGAGGAAGGCGCCCCATCCACGAGCGTGGATCCTGTGGTGCGACCGCCGGGTGCTGCTTCCTCATGAGGCTCCAGGGCGAGCAGCTGCTTCTTCTTCTTTGGGACGTCCTCAGGAGGGTACGCGAGGCCCTCGGTGTCGGGGTTCTCCACTGGCACAGCTTGGTAGGTGCGCTCGAGAGCGCACACTGAATCCTTCTCATTACAGGTAACCACGATGACGCCGCCGTTTCCTAGCATCTTGAGGACGTTGTAGCCGTGGTGGGTTGCTGCCATGAACTTGGCTAAAGCTGGGTAGCCAAGGATGGTGTTGTATGGGAGACTGATGTGGGCGACATCAAAGTCGATGACCTCTATGCGGTAGTTCTTGTGGTTGCCAAAGGTGACTGGGAGGCGGATCTGCCTTATTGGTGTTGTCGAGCCGTCGGTCACTCCGGAGTAAGGCGTGGTGGGTTGGAGCTGGTCGTACGGCACTTGGAGCGTGTCGAAGGTCTCGACAGATAGGACGTTGAGTCCTGCCCCTTCATCGATGAGGGTCTTGGTGGCGAGCACGTTGTTGATGGTAGGCGAGCAGAGCAGAGGTAAGGCGCCGGCCGCGGCCGCGCACTTGATCTGGTCAGCGGAGTTGAAAGTGATGGCGCATTTGGACCATCTGAGAGGTCGCGTTATCTCGATCATGGAGAGGACTGCATTCACTTCACGGGCAAACTGCTTGAAGATGCAGTGAGATGCAGGGGCCTGAGCTTATCCCAAGATGCATGCCACTGTGCACGGCTCCTGAAAGCCCCCAGCCCTTTCATCTTGATGGTAGTCGTCGTTCCTTCTCAGCGGTGGTGGCAGCGGAGGAAGGGCTGCATTGTCTCGGGGGCGATCTTCACACTACTGGTCCCTCCCATGGTCCTCGCGAGGCTGGTCTCTCCATGGGCCCTCACGAGGCTAGCCCTGCCAGTGATCCTCGCGAGGCCGCTCAAGCCAGCCTTGGCGAGAGTCTCGATTCTCCCAGCATCCTCCTCCATGGCCACCTCCACTACCGTAGCCTTATTCTCCGCG
The DNA here is from genome assembly GCA_902687465.1 of Secale cereale. Taxonomy (NCBI): domain Eukaryota; kingdom Viridiplantae; phylum Streptophyta; class Magnoliopsida; order Poales; family Poaceae; genus Secale; species Secale cereale. The sequence continues at coordinate 189,222,151 of LR738711.1, read as the reverse complement.
CTCGGGACGGCGTCCGAAGCGTCCATCACAGATGGCCCTGAGCACCTGGCAGTCGTTGGTGTTGTGGCTGTGCATGTTGTGGAAGGCGCAGAACGGGCGAATTCCCTTGGAGGAATCGGGGTAATGACACCCGTGTTTCATCTCAGGCTCAGCCGCGAGTACTGTCGGTCCTTTGCGCTTGGCCACCTTGGTCTTGGCCTTCTTGTCTTCTGGGTCAGCCTCGGGAAGCTCAACGGGTGAGAGGCGGCCCTCTTCCGCCTTGGAAAACTTAAGCGCGAGGTTGAACATATCTAGAGCCGAGCACTGGTTCTCCTTAATGGTGAGTTCCTCCTTCATCCTGGCGTCCCGGACACCATCAGTAGACGCCGAGACGATGGCTTCATCAGATATCTTGGGGATTTTGATGCAGACGTTGGTGAAACGCTGCAGATTGATGACCCACAAGTGTAGGGGATCTATCGTAGTCCTTTCAAAAAGTAAGAGTGTCGAACCCAACGAGGAGCAGAAGGAAATGATAGGCAGTTTTCAGTAAGGTATTTTCTGCAAGCACTGAAATTATTGGTAACATATAGTTTTGTGATAAGATAATTGGTAGCAAGTAAATAATAGTACAAGTGAATAAGGTGCAGCAAGATGGCCCAATCCTTTTTGTAGTAAAGGACAAGCCTGGGCAAACTCTTATATGAAGGAAAACGCTCCTGAGGACACATTGGAATTATCGTCAAGCTAGTTTTGATCATGTTCATATGATTCACGTTTCATCAAGTATGTGGGTGAACCGGTGCTTGGGTGCTGCCCTTACTTGGACAAGCATCCCACTTATGATTAACATCTATTGAAAGCATCCGCAACTACAAAAGAAGTATTAAGGTAAACTTAACCATAGCATGAAACATATGGATCCAAATCAGCCCCTTACGAAGCAACGCATAAACTAGGGTTTAAGATTCTGCCACTCTAGCAACCCATCATCTACTTATTACTTCCCAATGCCTTCCTCTTGGCCAAAACAATGGTGAAGTGTCATGTAGTCGACGTTCACATGACACCACTAGAGGAGAGACCACATACATCTCATCAAAAAATCGAATGAATACCAAATTCACATGACTACTTATAGCAAGACTTCTCCCATGTCCTCAGGAACAAAATTAACTACTCACAAGACATAATATTGTTCATGCTCAGAGGGATATTAATATGCATAATGGATCTGAACATATGATCTTCCACCAAGTAAACCAACTAGCATCAACTACAAGGAGTAATCAACACTACTAGCAACCTACAGGTACCAATCTGAGGTTTTGGTACAAAGATTAGATACAAGAGATGAACTAGGGTTTGAGAAGAGATGGTGTTGGTGAAGATGTTGATGAAGATAACCCTCCCCAAGATGGGAGAGTTGTTGGTGATGACGACGGTGACGATTTCCCCCTCCCGAAGGGAAGTATCCCCGGCAGAACAGCTCCGTCGGAGCCCTAGATTGGTTCCGCCAAGGTTCCGCCTCGAGACGGCGGCGTCTGGTCCCGAAAGCCTTCTTATGATTTTTTCCAGGTCAAAACACCTCATATAGGAGAAGATGGGCATCGGGGGGTCACCGGCTGGCCCACGAGGAAAGGGGCGCACCCAGCCCTCGTGGACAGGTGGTGGCCCCCCTGGCAGATCTCTTTCGCCAGATATTTTTTATATTTTCTGAAATGGTGTTTCGTGGAGTTTCGGAGCTTTTTGAGTTGTGCAGAATAGGTCTCCAATGTTTGCTCCTTTTCCAGCCCATAATTCGAGGTGCCGGCATTCTCCCTCTTCATGTAAACCTTGTAAAATAAGAGAGAAAAGGCATAAGTATTGTGACATAACGTGTAATAACATCCCATGTGCAAAAAATATCAACATAAAATCATGATGCAAACTGGAGGTATCAACTCCCCCAAGCTTAGACCTCGGTTGTCCTCAAGCGAAAGCCGATATAGAAAAATATGTCCACATGTTAGAGATAGAGGTGTCAACAAAAATAAAATACGGACATGAGGGCATCATGATCATTCTTATAACAACAACACATATATATATTGTCATATGACTCTTATGCTAAAGTAACAATCTATTCACAATGTCAAGTATGAATCAGAAACTTCATTGAAAACCAACAAACTATGATCTCAGTCATTGAAGCAATTGCAATTTATCATAACATCGGAAAGAGTGATTATAAGAGCTTTTCAGCAAGTCCACATACTCAACTATCATCTAGTCTTTCACAATTGCTCACACTCATGCAATACTTATGGGTATCGAGTTTTAATCGGACACAGAGAAAGATAGGGGCTTATGGTATTGCCTCCCAACCTTTTACCTCAAGGGTAATGTCAATAGTAATAGACCATGATAACTTACATCCAATTGGGTATATATGTCAGGATCTTTCCAACACAGTGTGCTTGCCAAAGGATAAAGTGTAAGAAGGAAAGGTGATTTTCACCTTAACTCTTACAAGGCAAGAATAATAGATAGGCCCTTCGCAGAGGGAAGCAAAGGTTGTCATGTGCTTTTATGGTTGGATGCACAAAGTCTTAGCGCAAAAGAACGTCACTTTATATTGTCACTTGTGATAGGGACCTTTACTATGCAGTCCGTCGCTTTTATTACTTCCATATCACAAGATCGTATAAAGCTTATTTCCTCCACACTAATAAATCATTTATATTTTAGAGAGTTCACAACCATGACAACTTACTTGAAGGATCTTACTCAATCCATAGGTAGGTATGGATGACTCTCATGGCAAAACTGGGTTTAAGGATGTACGGAAGCACAAGTAGTATCTCTACTTGGTGCAAGGAGTTTTGGCTAGCATGAGGGGGAAAGGAAAGCTCAACACGTTGGATGATCCATGACAATATACTTTATTTCAAATATAAGAAAACTTAACCCATTATGTTGTCTTCCTTGTCCAACATCAACTCTTTAGCATGTCATATTTTAATGAGTGCTCACAATCATAAAAGATGTCCAAGATAATATATTTGTATGTGAAACCTCTCTTTCTTTATTACTTCCTATTAATTGCAACGATGACCAAAAACTATGTTTGTCAACTCTCAACAGCTTTTATTCATCATACTCTTTATATGTGAAGTCATTACCTTCCATAAGATCAATATGATCTCTATGATACTTTTTTATATTTTGTTTTATTCTCTCATGACCATAGTGAGGAAATCGAGCCCTTAACTCAACACTAATCTTTACTATATAGCTCACGGACTCGATTACAAAGGTAAAGATGAAAAAGCAAAAGTTCACAACTAGATCATGCTAACTTTATTCTACTAGATCAAGATATTACCAAAAGGATCGAACTAAGAAACGGTAAAGATAGGAGTGTGATGGTCATACGATATCAGGGCACCTCCCCCAAGCTTGGCAGTTTCCATGGGGAGTGCCCATACCCATATGATTATGTCTCCTTCTTCGGAGGTGGTGATGTGATATTCTTGGCGATGATACCCCTCAGGATACGATTCTCCTCCTCGAGCTTGTTAACTTGTTGCTGAAGGTCCATAATTTCCTTGCGGAGCTTGCCCGTGACGGCTAAAGCTCTTTCACCCAAGGATGTTGCATAGCTGCGGGAGAACAAGTAACACTCTTTTTCATATTTTCATAAGAAACAAACCTGACACTGGTAGGGATGACTGAGTTTGGAATAGTTGAGCTCTGCAGTTCCCCATCGTGAATCCAGCTCGAAACAAAGAAGTAACTTCTTGATCTTCCTCCATGGCATCTATCCTCTTCAGGCCAGCCTCCATCTCTTCCTCTGTTGATGAACCAAAGTGGTCAGCATCGCTGTTTACTCCTGGGGCAAGTGTTGGATGAGACACCTGACTCTCTTCAGCTGACTCCTGAGAAGACATCATGCTCTTATCTGCGACAGAAACAGCTCGAAACAAAAACAGAGGATTTTTGCGTGATACGATGGTCAAAACCTTCAGGAGAATATATAGTCAATTTTTACTGACAAAAAGAAGTAACATGCAAGAAATTGGAGTCCGGGAGGCACACGAGGTGCCCACGAGGCAGGGGCGCGCCCAGGGGGGTAGGGCGCGCCCTCCACCCACATGGACGCCTCTTGTCCTTTCCGTACTGCCACTTATTTTTCTATTTTTCTAAATATTCGAAAACAGTAAAAAAATTCCATTAGAACTGTTTTGGAGTCGGTTTACTTACCGTACCACATACCTCTTCTCTTTCGGGGTCTGAATCGTTATGGAAAGTGTCCCTTATGTATTCCTCCAGGGTTACGGTTTCAATAACATTGGTTTCAACATTTATAGGGTTACCTGAGATATAATGTTTGATTCTTTGACCGTTCACCACCTTCGGATTCGTGCCTTCGAAGTTGTTGATTTTTATGGCACGGGAGCGATAGACCTCCTCGATAACGTAAGGACCTTCCCATTTAGAGAGGAGTTTTCCTGCAAAAAATCTTAAACGAGAGTTGTATAGCAAGACATAATCACCTACGTTAAACTCACGCTTTTGTATCCTTTTGTCAAGCCATATTTTAACATTTTCGTTAAACAGCTTGGTATTCTCATAAGCTTGGGTTCTCCATTCATCAAGCTAGCTAATGTCAAATAACCTCTTTTCACTGCCAAGTTTGAAATCATAATTGAGCTCTTTAATAGCCAAATATGCCTTATGTTCTAGCTCAAGGTAAGTGACATGCTTTTCCATAAACCATTTTATAAGGAGACATACCACTAGTAGAAAACAGGGCATTGGTCCAGCCCATTAGCCCCGGTTCAATCTAGAACCGGGACCAACGGGGGTACTGGACCCTGTTCGTTAGCCCAGGGGGGCGGCCGGGCCACGTGGGCCATTGGTCCCGGTTCGTCTGGACCTATTGGTCCCGGTTGGAGCTAAAAACCGGGACCAATGGCTCTTGCTCCTGGCCCACCACTATTGGTCCCGGTTGGTGATATGAACCGGGACCAAAGGCACCCCTTTAGTCCCGGTTTGTAGCACCAACCGGGACCAGTGAGTTGCCTATATAAACCCCCTCACTCAAGAGCAGAGCTCACTGCTCTGTTTTTTTTTCTGGTCGAGGGGAAGAGGGGTTAGTGGTGCTCTAGCTCACCTCCTATGCACACAACGTGTTCGGTGGAATGCCCGAGCCACACTAGTTAAGCTTTTCTCCTCTCGAAGCTCTATTTTCTCCGAGATTTGTCTAGGTTTAGCGGTCCGTCACGTCCCGTCCCCGTCTTCGCCGCCGTCGATCGCCCCCGCCGATCTCGTCACCGGCACCACCGTGGTGAGCCTCTTGTTATGTCCATGCTTTTCTTACTTTTATTATTGCTTTAGATAGATGTTTGTCTAATTTTCTTACATTTATTATTGCTTATTATTATATAGTGCGATGGTTCTGATATCCGCCCACGTGGGCCCTCGTCCGGTCTACGATTTGGATGTGGTATATTATCTTTAATTTATAACTATTTGTTTTAGTGCTTATGATAGTTATGCCGACCAACCTGACATGCATAGATGTTTTATTATGTCTAGGAGGTAGTTGAACCGGAAATTCCAACTGACCCTCTTGTGGAGAGGTTAAATTTAGTTGAAGAGGAAAACATTCCGTTAAAGAAAAAATTGGAAAAAATGGAGGAGGAGAAGATGGAATTGGAGTTGCATGTTGCGGAAGTTATCGATGATCACAAGATCAAGATGGACCCTATTGTCGAGAGGTTAAATTTAGTTGAAGAAGAAAACAAATTCTTGAAGGAAAAAATAAAAAAAAATTGTGGACGAGAAGATGATATTGGAGTTGCATGTTGCGGATGTCGTCGATGATCACAAGATCAAGATGGATGCAATGCGGTTGAAGACTAAAAAGATTAGAAAATATGCCATTCATACCGAGGCTTGGTATCATTATGCTGTTGGATCAATTATTACCTTGGTTGCGATTATGATAGCATTTGTTTTCGCGTTGAAATGTTTTACATAGTTTCGATGTGTATGGAGAGCTATATGTTGTTAGATGAGAACTATATATGTATGTACTTTGGTTTTAATGTGATGATGAACTTTTATCCATTTGGTCACTTAATTATCTATTAATGATGTTCTGTAATGGTTTTTGACACACTTAATTATATATAAATGCACGCAGATGAACCGGCAATGGATGTACGGTGACAGACACACCTCCGAGTACATTAAGGGCGTGCGTGAGTTTCTAAATGCGGCTGAGGCAAACAAGCCGAATGGTTTTATGTGTTGTCCATGCACTAAATGTGTGAATACGATGTCTTACTCTAACCGGAAAATCCTTCACTCCCACCTGCTTTACAAGGGTTTCATGCCACACTATAATGTTTGGACGAGGCACGGAGAAATAGGGGTTATGATGGAAGACGGCGAAGAAGAAGAGTACGATGACAACTATGTGCCCCCTGAATACGGTGATGCTGCAATGGGGGGAGCTGGTGAAGATCAAGAGGAACCAGACGATGTGCCCAATGATGCTGCAACGGGTGAAGCTGCTGAAGATCAAGAGGAACCAAATGATGATCTTCGCCGGGTCATTGTCGATGCAAGGACACAACGCGAAAGTCAAAAGGAGAAGCTGAAGTTCGATCGCATGTTAGAGGATCACAAAAAAGGGTTGTACCCCAATTGCGAAGATGGCAACACAAAGCTCGGTACCGTACTGGAATTGCTGCAGTGGAAGGCAGAGAATGCTGTGGCTGACAAAGGATTTGAGAATCTACTGAAAATATTGAAGAAGAAGCTTCCGAAGGATAACGAATTGCCCGACAGTACATACGCAGCAAAGAAGGTCGTATGCCCTCTAGGATTGGAGGTGCAGAAGATACATGCATGCCCTAATGACTGCATCCTCTACCGCGGTGCATACAACGATCTGAACGCATGCCCGGTATGCGGTGCATTGCGGTATAAGATCAGACGAGATGACCCTGGTGATGTTGATGGCGAGCCCGCCAGGAAGAGGGTTCCTGCGAAGGTGATGTGGTATGCTCCTATAATACCACGGTTGAAACGTTTGTTTAGAAACAGAGAGCATGCCAAGTTGATGCAATGGCACAGTGAGGACCGTAAGAAAGACGGGAAGTTGAGAGCACCGGCTGACGGGTCGCAATGGAGAAAAATCGAGAGAAAGTACTGGGAGGAGTTTGCAAAGGACGCAAGGAACGTATGGTTTGCTTTAAGCGCGGATGGCCTTAATCCTTTCGGGGAGCAGAGCGGCAATCACAGCACCTGGCCCGTGACTCTATGTATGTATAACCTTCCTCCTTGGATGTGCATGAAGCGGAAGTTCATTATGATGCCAGTTATCATCCAAGGCCCTAAGCAACCCGGCAACGACATTGATGTGTACCTAAGGCCATTAGTTGAAGAACTTTTACAGCTGTGGAATGGAAACGGTGTACGTGTGTGGGATGAGCACAAACAGGAGGAATTTGACCTAAAGGCGTTGCTGTTCGTGACCATCAACGATTGGCCCGCTCTCAGTAACCTTTCAGGACAGACAAACAAAGGATACCACGCATGCACGCACTGTTTAGATGACACTGAAAGTATATACCTGGACAAGTGCAGGAAGAATGTGTACCTGGGCCATCCTCGATTTCTTCTGACCAACCATCAATGTCGAAAGAAAGGCAAGCATTTCAAAGGCGAGGTAGATCACCGGAAGAAGCCCGCCATGCGTACCGGTGATCACGTACTTGCTATGGTCAATGATTTACACGTAATCTTTGGAAAGGGCCCCGACGCACTAGCTGTTCCGAATGACGATGAGGGACACGCACCCATGTGGAAGAAGAAATCTATATTTTGGGACCTACCCTACTGGAAAGACCTAGAGGTCTGCTCTTCAATCGACGTGATGCACGTGACGAAGAACCTTTGCGTGAACCTGCTAGGCTTCTTGGGCGTGTATGGAAAGACAAAAGATACAGCTGAGGCACGGTAGGACCTGCAACGTTTGCACGAAAAAGACGGCATCCCTCCGAAGCAGTATGAATGTCCTGCCAGCTATGCTCTTACGAAAGAAGAGAAAGAAATCTTCTTTGAATGCCTTCTCAGTATGAAGGTCCCGACTGGCTTCTCGTCGAATATAAAGGGAATAATAAATATGGCAGAGAAAAAGTTCCAGAACCTAAAGTCTCATGACTGCCATGTGATTATGACGCAACTGCTTCCGGTTGCATTGAGGGGGCTTCTACCGGAAAACGTCCGATTAGCCATTGTGAAGCTATGTGCATTCCTCAATGCAATCTCTCAGAAGGTGATCGATCTAGAAATCGTACCAAGGCTAAGGAGTGATGTGGCGCAATGTCTTGTCAGTTTCGAGCTTGTGTTCCCACCATCCTTCTTCAATATCATGACACACGTCCTAGTTCATCTAGTCGACGAGATTGTCATTCTGGGGCCCGTATTTCTACACAATATGTTCCCCTTTGAGAGGTTCATGGGAGTCCTAAAGAAATATGTCCGTAATCGCGCAAGGCCAGAAGGAAGCATCTCCATGGGCCATCAAACAGAGGATGTCATCGGGTTTTGTGTTGACTTCATTCCTGGCCTTAATAAGATAGGTCTCCCTAAATCGCGGTACGAGGGGAGACTGACTGGAAAAGGCACGCTTGGAAGGGACTCAATAATATGCAGGGACGGATATTCTTGGTCTCAAGCACACTACACAATTCTACAGAACTCTACATTGGTGACCCCGTATGTCGATGAACACAAGAACAGTCTGCGCTCCAAACACCCGGAGCAGTGCGACGACTGGATTACACGTGAACACATCAGGACTTTCAGCAGTTGGTTGGAAACACGTCTCAGAGGTGACAACACTGTTTGTGATGAGTTGTACTTGTTGTCCAGGGGACCATCTTCGACTGTATTGATTTACAAAGGATACGAGATAAATGGGAATACATTTTACACGATTGTCCAAGATCAAAAGAGCACCAACCAAAACAGCGGTGTCCGCTTTGATGCAACAACCGAGAGGGAAAAGGACACATATTATGGTTACATAGTGGACATATGGGAACTTGACTACGGACATGATTTTAAGGTCCCTTTGTTTAAGTGTAAATGGGTCAATCTGTCTGGAGGCGGGGTACAGGTAGACCCACAGTACGGAATGACAACAGTGGATCTGAAAAATCTTGGATACACTGACGAACCGTTCGTCCTAGCCAATGATGTGGCACAGGTTATCTATGTGAAGGACATGTCTACCAGACCGAGAAAAAGAAAAGATAAGGAAGCGAATACATCATACGATGAGCCAAAGTGCCACATAGTTCTTTCAGGAAAAAGGGACATCCTGGGAGTGGAGGGCAAGACAGACATGTCTGAAGATTATGAAAAGTTTCATGAAATTCCTCCCTTCAAAGTCAAGGCTGACCCAAGCATCCTGATAAACGATGAAGATTATCCATGGTTACGGCGCAATAAGCAAATGACACAAGCGAAGAAAAAGTGAAGAGTTTTTTCCGCAACTATTATGATGATACCATGCCAACTTTGTAACAAACGAGTATGATACCATTGTCCGTTTGTACTATTCAAATTTCAATACTACTTGCACTAACAGAGAAAGTTTTTAATTGGTTTTACCAGAAAGAATTTAAAAAATAAAGCAAATAACAAAAGAAAATAAATAATGCAGAAAAAAAAACAAAAAAACTTGAAAAAAAAATAGCAACAATAAGTATTTTGTTGTAAGTATAAACAAAATAAAATAAATAAAGCAACAAAGAAAATAAATAAAGGAAGTAAAATAAATAAAGCAACTCTAAATACAGCAAAAAACAACTTAGAAATAAACAAAGAAAATAAAATAAATAAAGCAACTCTTAATACAGCAAAATACAACTTAGAAATAAATAAAGCAAAAAAGGAAAAAAAATTGGGCGCTGCCCAGTGAGCCTGCAAGCCTATAGCACAGGATCCACCTGTACTATAAGGCCCAGCAAGCTCACAGGGCAGCGCGCAGAGTTAGGCCTAGAAGCCTGCATTTGAGAGGAGCTCGAGAGGGTGGGAGCAGCAGCCCTTATAAACCACTCTCGAGCTCCCTCAGCTAGCGAGGTGGGACTAAACATCCCACCGCACCCGCGCCAGTACAGGGCCTTTGGTCCCGGTTGGTGGCACCAACCGGGACTAAAGGGTGGCATTAGTCCCGGTTGGTGGCTGAAACCGGGACTAATGCCCCCCTTTAGTCCCGGTTGCTGCCACCAACCGGGACTAAAGGCCCCTCCTTCCCGTCCTTTGGGTTGCTGAAAAGGGACCTTTAATCCCGGTTGGTGGCAGCAACCGGGACTAAAGGGGTGTATTAGTCCCGGTTTCAGCCACCAACCGGGACTAATACGCCTCCTATATAAACTAACACTTGCGAAAATTTCGTTCAGTTCTTCTTCCCCGCCCTGACGCCTCCCTCTCTCCTCCCCGTCGCCCCGTCGCCGTCGCCGTCGCCCCCGTCGCCCCGTCGCCGTCGCCGTCGCCCCCGACGCCGCCTCGTCGCCGTCGCCCCGCCCCGCGACCCCGTTCCGCCCGGCCCCGCGCCGTCGCCGCGCCCCGGCCGGCCCGTCGCCGTCGAGCCGCGCGCCCCGCCCCGCCGCCGTCGCGCCGCCGCGCCCCTACGCCGCCTCGTCGCCGCCCCGCCCCGCCGTCGTCGCGCCGCCCAGCCCCGCCGATGTGAGGGGCTCCCTATTTTTATGTTTAATATTGCTGTATATATATATAGTTGCTGTGTATATATGTACATATGTGTATATTTTTTTATGTTTATATAAATTGCAGTATATATAGTTGTTGTATATATAGTTGCTGTATTTATATGTATGTGTATATTTTTTTTTCTTAGGAATTTGCTAAATATATATGTTAAGTATATATGTATGTGTATATAAATATATTTTTTCTTAGGAAGTTGATGTATATATGTGATGTGTGTATATGTGATGTATATATATGTGTATGTGGCTATATAGTTTTTTGTTTATATATGCTAAATATATATAGAAAGTTTTATATATGCAAAAGTTACAAATTTAGAAAAAGAAGGATAGGAAAGAAGAAAATAAGAAAGAGGAAAGAAAGAAGAAGAGGAGAGGAAGAAGAGGAGAAATAAATAAGAAGAAGAAAAAAAAGAAAAAAAGAGGAGAAGAAGAAAGGAATAGAGGAGAAGAAGAGAAATTTTCTCTTCTTCTCCTCTATTCCTTTCTTCTTCTCCTTTTTTTTCTTTTTTTTTCTTCGATCTTCTCCTCTAGCGGTTCCTTTTTTCTTCTTCTTCCTCTTTTTTTATCGGATATGTCTATGTCGATATACACCCTCCCCGATAACTTCGACATTAGGGGGG
>LR738711.1:189134933-189208469 GCA_902687465.1 Secale cereale | reverse complement strand
CTTTCGCCTAATGATGAAGTATTGGTTTTGTTGAATCATTTGACACTTGACAAAAGGTGACATAAGGGGGACTAGGGTTGTGGATCGCCGAGAAGTCGGGGGTCGAGGGGTCGAGAGAGGTTGCCTAGCTAGTGTCAAAGTATTGAAGTATTCCATGACTTCATCATTTGCCAGAAGTAACCGGGGCATTTTGGTACAAAGTTATGCAAAGTTGTTCTGGAACGAAGTCCCTGATAGGATAATCCATCTTTTGTTACGAATTATCTTATCCGGGGACTCCGTTCGAAAACAACTTTGGAGAGCTTCGTACCATCATGCTACTGTTACTTTCGCCTAATGATGAAGTATTGGTTTTGTTGAATCCTTTGACACTAGACAAAATGTGACATGAGGGGGTCTAGGGTTTGTGGATCGCCGAGCAGTCGAGGGTTGAAGCTAGTTCTACGTTTGCCATTAATATATCCATCTGTCATGTTTGAATAATAATTGGCATGTTGTAAATATTTGTAGAAACAATGGACCACAACACCCGAGACCTAGCACAAGAAGCGATGTTGATGGAACTAATCGCAGACGGAAAAAATGCCGTCTTGTCGTTTCTCAACGACACCGATGACCAGGTCGAAAAAGAGTTGCAGCTGGAAGATCTAGGCTATGATATTGATGGATCCGATGACCCAATGCACATGGAAGAAGTAGACCGTGAGGACGGCTCCGGTGACCCAATGCCGGTGCAAGAAGGAGACCGTGATGCTAGCTCCGGTGACCGAACCGAGTCCGGCCAGGAGGTATATATGTTAGTTAAGCATGTGCTGACTAGTTAATTGATTCATTCATTAACTCTCGTCTTTGTTCCTTTTTCTAGCCCTCCGGGTCAAGCAAATCTTCGGTAAAGAGACGAGGAGCGAAGAAAAAGTTGAGGCCGGATGAAAAGTTTGAGATCTCAGAAATCTCGCGCTCCGGCGAGCCGATTGCACCCATCCGGACAAAGAACGCATTTGTTAATCAATGCGGGGTTCTGGTTAGGGACAAGATCCCGATCAGCATCCATCAATGGTTAAAGCCGGCTGCAAACGACGCTCAGGTGACTTATGTCACTCATATGCAGAAAGAAGATCTTTGGACTGAGCTGAAGTCAAATTTCGTCCTACTGCGAGAGGTTGATCCGGCGAACCCAGTTAAAGAGGAGTTAATCAAGTCTGCTGCACTTTTGAAGATGGCAGACCAATTCAGGGCATGGAAGAAAAAACTGAATACGTTTATCAAAGAGAAAACGACTCCAGAATTCGTGGGCATATATGAGAAGATCAAAGATGACTGGCCCGCATTTGTGGCCCATAAGAAGTCGGAAAAGAGTCAGAAGATGTCGGAGACAAACCGGATAAATGCTGCGAAGAAGAAGCATCACCATCGCACGGGGTCGGGCGACTACCTCGTAGCCCGGCCTAAGTGGGCCAAGGCTGAGAATGATCTGCTTCAGAAAGGGATCGAACCAGAGACAATGCACTGGCCAGAACGTTGCCTGACTTGGTTCTTCGGGGCTGGCGGAACCTTGGACCCTGTAACAGGGTGGTGCATTTGGACGGACAAGCAATTGGAAACACCACTCAGGAAGATGCGGCAGTATATCAAAGCAGCGCATGAAGGGACGTTCTTCCCCGACAGAGAGAACGACGAGCTGACAATGGCCCTTGGGAATCCTGAGCACCCTGGACGGACACGAGGCACGCCAGGCTCCCTTTCGTGGCGTGCTGGGTTTCCGGACGCAGGAGGCTACAAATGCCACGACAGGAGGAAGAAAATGGAGCAGACCGAAATCCAGGCGCTGCGGGCCAGAATACAAGCGATAGAGGAACGGGAAGCAAATCGGGAGAAAAGAATTGCCGAAGCTTCCCCCGAAGCTACCCCGCCATCTCAGCGGAGAAGCAGCGTGGCTTCCACCGAGCTGCTTCAGCCAGAGCCTGCCTTGACGGCTACTGCCAGGAATCCTGTGGATGCTATCACGCAGGCACAAAATTGCCACCTTATGGCACAATGGATGAATCTGAAGGTCAAGGCGGCTGCTGGCTCTGTTTATCCTTCTGGACCCGACGACACTTTTCACTGTCGGCCGATTCCAGAAGGATATGCTAGGGTGATGATCGACGAAATAACGGAGGGATTTGAGGAGCTCCAGCTTGACCACCCTACCGGCGAGGGGGAGACTCGGCTGGGTTCTTCACTGAAGACTCCATGCCTATGGCGGAAGGACCTAATCAACATTCTCAACTGGACGCCTCCGCCTCCTCATCCTCCTCCGACGAGTCAGGGCACTCCGCCTCCTCCACCGCCTCCTCCTCCGGCGAGTGACTATCAGGGCACTCCGGCTCCTTCTCCGGCGCGTGGCGGCACTCCGCCTCCTTCGCCGCCGGCGCGCCCGAGCAGCCAGCCTGCTCCTCCTTCTCCGCCTAATCAGCAAGGGCGGAAGAGACCTGCCGCCGCTCCGGCTGCTCCTGCTCCGGTGCCTAAGCAAGTAAAAAAGACAGCCGCTTCGTCTGGTCCGGCGACGTCTACCAGTACAGCCAGAGGCGGGAGGCGATGCAGATTCGGTCCTTCTCTCATGCCTCTAGAGAAGTTACCGTACGAGAGGTCCGACGAGGAAAACACAAAGATCGCTCAAGGCCAAGTGAAGGACTTTTTTGAAGGGTTGAAAGCACAGAGACATCCACCTCCGGAGGAGAAGATAGATGTGGTGAAAGCAAAGCGCACTCTTGCTGCCCTGAAGCAACCAGCGCAAAGTAAGCCGCAGGACAACTATGACCGCATGATCCAAAAGTCATATCAAGCAGCGAAGCGGTCGGGAAGTACTAAAAGTGATCAGAGGTTAGCAGAAGGACGAGCTGGGAAACAAATTGCCCAGCTCGGCGAACAAGCGGACCAATCGTGCCCCCCGCTCAAGGTGTCTAGCGACATGGTCGCTAATGATCCGAGGATGGTGCCCGGTTATACCAATCTTGCAGATTACGCGTCCGACGATGTACACTATGATTTCTTGGAAGTGCAGATAGAAAGATACGAGTACAAAAAGCCTCTCGTCAAAAATGAAAGATCTCTATCAACGAATATGCGAAGATTGCATGATTGGTACTTGAAAATCTCCAGAGAGTCTGGGGGGAGGGATAACTTGTATTTGAGAGTTAAACCGGAGCATGACCTCGTTGGAATTGACCTGTTTCCTGTTCCATTTGAGGAGTTCTATCAGTTTTTCAATCAATTGGCCCTCGATAAAGCAACGGTCACCTGCTACTGTCTGTAAGTAGTACTACTTCTGTCATTAAGTCTCTCTATATAGTTGATCTTCATTTGCATGTATTTATAATTATCCTCACTATATTATGCAGATTGAAGATCGTCGAATTTAAGAAAAGACAAGTAGGTGATATTGAGTTTATTAACACATACCTCATAGATGCAACCAAGGTTAAATTGCGTCCTGACGATACCGAGACCAACTTGCTATGATCGTTGGTGGTAAATGAAAACAAAGATATAATACTCTTTCCTTACAACTTCAAGTGAGTGTTACTGTCTTGTGCATATTTGGTTTCCCTTATATATCAGTCAAGGTTATAGTGATGTAATTGATGATCTCATGCATTCGTGCGCAGGTTCCACTATATTCTCTTAGAGATTAAGCTTGAGAAGGGAGTAGTAACTGTCTTCGACTCTAAACGTAAAGATCCCGAGGAGTATGCGGACATGACTCAAATGCTAGCCAGGTAAGTTAAATCGATCAATATTATCCACCATGCATATATATCAGCAACTTCATATTTCTGATATCAACTAATTGTTTTCTTTGTCTGGCAGGGCTTAGAAAAAATTCACCAAAAAAGCTCCGGGACTGCCGAAGAAGCTACAATTTAGATACCCGAAAGTAAGTACTATATAGTAGCATGTTCCGCGCGCGCATCTCCTATATCTTGATTCAAGCGCTAGTTTCATCAATACCAATTTGGCATTCTTGCTTATCAGTTTGATTGACCTCTATTTCTTGTAAAGTGGTTGTGGCAGGAACCCGGGAATGATTATTGTGGATACTACATTTGTGAGTCCATCCGCCACACGACCTGTGAGTGGGGCTACACTGATGAACAATTTGAAGTGCGTAAGCAATCAATAATATTCACAAATTTATAGCATCATTTCATGTATTGAGTTCATCCCGCATCCGAAACATCTAATTTGAAGTAGGGGGTCAATACATGAAATGATGATTATACGATCTTCTGTTTCCTTCGTTTGCTTAGTAGCTAGCAGCTAGCTAGCTAGCGTGACTCTAGTCCTCTATATACGTATGTGTAGTATGTAGCGTCGACCAAGCACGGACATAAGAGAGAACACTTCTCTCTATTAATTAGCTAGCTAACACAATATATGAAACACCTAAATTAACCCCCCAAAACCTAAAACCCCCCTCCCCTTTCAAAAAAAACAAAAACCACAGCCACAGAAATGCTGACGCGTGGATGCCTTTTGGTCCCGGTTGGTACCACCAACCGGGACTAAAGCCCCTCCTGCCTGGGCTCGGTGCACAGGCCACGTGGACACCCTTCTGCCCCGGTGCTGGATTGAACCGGGACTAAAGGGTCAGAGCATTAGTACCGACCCTCTTGTCCCGGTTCTGGAACCGGGGCTAAAAGGCCCAAATGAACCGGGGCTAAAGACCCTTTATCTACTAGTGTACCCATATGATTTTTGTATGCAGTTCTATAGGCATCAAGTTTCTTGGACCAATTCTTTCTAGACCTATTAACTGTCTTTTCCAAAATTAATTTCAGCTCTCTATTACTTAGTTCTACTTGACCACTAGACTGTGGGTGATAAGGAGATGCAATTCTATGATTAGCATCATACTTAACAAGCATTTTACGGAAAGCACCATGAATAGAGTGTGAACCACCATCAGTCATTAAGTACCTAGGGACTCCAAACCTCGGAAAAATAACTTCCTTAAGCATCTTAGTAGAGGTGTTGTGGTCAGCACTACTAGTTGGAATAGCTTCTACCCACTTAGTAGCGTAATCCACAGCAACTAGAATATGTGTATACCCATTAGAGGAAGGAAACGGTCCCATACAAGCAAAGCCCCATACATCAAATGGTTCAATAACAAGTGAATAATTCATATGCATTTCTTGACGTCTACTAATATTACCAATTCTTTGACATTCATCACAAGATAAGACAAACTTACGAGCATCCTTGAAGAGAGTAGGCCAATTAAAACCATATTGCAATACCTTATGTGTACTTGTATCTCCAGCATGGTGTCCTCCATAAGCTTTGGAGTGGCACTTGCGTAGATCTGTTCATGTTCATGCTCAGGTACACAACGTCTAATAATACCATCTACTCCTTCTTTATAAAGGTGTGGGTCATCCCAGAAGTAATGTCTCAAATCATAGAAGATTTTTTTTATGTTGCTGGTATGTGAAACTAGGTGGTATAAACTTAGCAACAATGTAATTAGCATAATCAGCATACCATGGAGCAGTACGAGAAGTATTTGTGGCAGCTAATTGTTCATCAGGAAAGCTATCATCAATAGGTAGTGGGTCATCAAGAATATTCTCTAGCCTAGACAAGTTGCTTGCAACGGGGTTCTCAACTCCCTTTCTATCAATAATATGCAAATCAAATTCTTGCAGCAGGAGAACCCATCTAATAGGTCTAGGTTAAGCATCTTTCTTTTCCATAAGCTATTTGATAGCAGCATGATCAGTGTGAATAGTTACTTTAGAATCGACAATATAAGGTCTAAACTTATCACATGCAAATACAACTGCTAAAAACTCCTTCTCAGTAGTAGCATAATTTCTCTGGGCACTGTCTAGAGTTTTACTAGCATATTGGATAATATGCAATTTCTTATCAACTCTTTGTCCTAGAACAGCTCCTACAGCATAATCACTAGCATCGTACATAATCTCAAAGGGTAAATTCCAGTGAAGAGGCTGGACAATAGGTGCAGATATCAATGCTTTCTTAAGTATTTCAAATGCTTCTACACAATCATCATCAAAGACAAAAGGAACATCTTTTTGTAATATATTAGTCAGGGGCCTAGAGATTTTGGAGAAGTCCTTAATGAACCTCCTATAAAACCCGGCATGACGGAGGAAACTTCTTATACCTTTGATTTCCTTGGGACACGGCATCTTTTCAATAGCATCAAATTTAGCTTTGTCAACTTCAATACCTCTTTCCGAAATTTTATGTCCCAAGACAATGCCTTCATTAACCATAAAGTGGCACTTCTCCCAATTCAAGACAAGATTAGTGTCTTCACATCTCTGCAAAACTCGATCAAGGTTGCTCAAGCAATCATCAAAAGCAGTTCCGTAAACGGAAAAATCATCCATGAAAACCTCAATAATCTTTTCACAAAAATCATAAAATATAGCCATCTTACATCTTTGAAAGCTAGTAGGTGCATTACATAAACCAAAAGGCATACGTCTATAAGCAAAGGTACCAAAAGGACAAGTAAAAGTGGTCTTTTCTTGATCCCCTTTTGACACGGGTATTTGAGAGAAACCAGAATAACCATCTAGAAAGCAAAAAATGTGTATGTTTGGATAACCTTTCTAGCATTTGATCAATAAAAGGTAAAGGGTAATGATCTTTCTTTGTGGCTTTATTTAATTTGCGGAAATTAATTACCATCCTATAACTTGTAACAATTCTTTGTGGGATCAATTCATCTTTATCATTAGAAAGTAAGTCATACCCCCCTTCTTAGGGACACAATGGACAGGACTTACCCACTGGCTATCAGCAATTGGATAGATTATACGTGCCTCTAGAAGCTTTAGTAGTTCCTCCCTTACCACTTCTTTCATCTTAGGATTTAACTGTCGTTGATGCTCGATAACCGGTTTCGCATCCTCTTCCAACGTTATCTTGTGTTGGCATAAAGTGGGACTAATACCCTTAAGATCGTCCAGAGTATATCCAATAGCAGCACGGTGCTTCTTCAGAGTTTTCAATAAATTTTCTACTTCCTGCTCTGAAAGGTTAGCACTAATAATAACAGGATATATCTTCTTTTCATCGAGATAAACATACTTAATATTATCAGGTAATGGTTTAAGTTCAAACACGGGATCACCCTTGGGTGGAGGAGGATCCCCTAGAATTTCAACAGGCAAGTTGTTTTTCAATAAGGGTCCCTGCTTAAAGAATATTCCATCTATTTCCCTTCTCTCATTCAAATACATATCATTTTCATGGTCTAGCAGGTAATTGTTCTAAAGGATCTTTAGGAGGCACGGCAATAGAAGCAAGACCAATAATTTCATCCTTACTAGGTAATTCTTTATTATGGGGTTGTCTACAAAATTTAGCAAAGTTAAAATCATGAGACATATCCCCTAATCCAACAGTAACAATATCCTTTACGCAGTCTATCTTAGCATTAACAGTGTTCAAGAAGGGTCTACCAAATATAATGGGGCAGAAATCATCTTGTGGGGAACTAAGAATAAGAAAAGCGGCTGGGTATTTAACCTTCCCACGCAAGACTTCAACATCTCTAACAATCCCAACTGGTGAAATAGTGTCTCTATTAGCAAGCTTAATAGTGACATCAATACCTCCTAACTCAGTAGGTGCAATATCGTGCATAATTTCTTTATATAAGGAATGAGGTATTATACTTGCACTAGCACCTACGTCACATAAACCATGATAGCAATGATCTCCTATTTTAACAGAAATAACAGGCATGCCTATAACAGGTCTATGTTTATTCCTAGTATCGGGTTTGGCAATTCTAGCAGCTTCCTCTTGGATGTAAATAACGTGTCCATCTAAATATTCGACCAAGAGATCCTTAACCATAGCAACGCTAGGTTCAACTTTAATTTGCTCAGAGGGTGTAGGTGTTCTAGTATTACTCTTACGAACCACAGTTGAAGCTTTAGCATGATCCTTTCTCCTAACAGGGAAAGGTGGTTTCTCAATATAAGTAGTAGGAACAATAGGATCAACATTATAAGTGATAGTCTTTTCTTCAACTTTAACAGGTTCAACCACTTTTACTTCAATGGGAGGATGGTATTTAAACCACTTCTCCTTAGGGAGGTCAACATGAGTAGCAAATGATTCACAGAAAGAAGCTGCTATCTCAGAGTCAAGTCCATATTTAGTGCTAAATTCACGAAAAACATCGGTATCCATTAAATGTTTAACACAATCAAACTTAGGGGTCATACCCGACTCCTTACCTTCGTTGAGATCCCAATCTTCATAGTTGCGTTTAATTCTTTCCATTAAATCCCATTTGAATTCAATAGTCCTCATCAATAAAGAACCAGTACAAGAATTATCAAGCATGGAGCAATTATGGAGAGAAAGCCGAGCATAAAATTTTTGAATGATCATTTTTCTTGAGAGCTCATGATTGGGGTATGAATATAACATTGACTTAAGCCTCCCCCAAGCTTGAGCGATACTTTCTCCTTCGCGAGGCCAAAAATTATATATATATATATATATATATATATATATATATATATATATATATATATATATATATATATATATAATTACGATCACGATGAACCTGATGCATAGGATAGAACTTCTGATGAAATTCCAACTTCAATCGATTATAGTTCCAGGATCCAATATTATCGCATAGCCTAAACCATCACAATGCATCTCCCTTCAAATATAAAGGGAATACATTCTTCTTGATAAAATCCTCGGGGATACCTGCAAGCTTAAATAATCCACAAACTTCATCCACATAGATTAGGTGCAAATCGATATGCAGTGTTCCATCTCTTGTAAAGGGATTATCTAGCAGTTTATCTATCATACCCGAAGGAATTTCAAAGCAAACATTTTCTGTAGGTTCAGTAGGTTGAGGAGCAACTCTTTGCTCTTCTGGTCGGGGTGAAGATACCCTGAACAAGCCCCTTAAAGGATTATGAGCCATAGTAACAAGTAACAGTAAATTTCGAAACACTATATAAATTTTTCCTTACCAAATTCCACTTACCAAAGGCGCTTCACTCCCCGGAAACGGCGCCAAAAAAGAGTCTTGATGACCCACAAGTATAGGGGATCTATCGTAGTCCTTTCGATAAGTAAGAGTGTCGAACCCAACGAGGAGCAGAAGGAAATGATAGGCAGTTTTCAGTAAGGTATTTTCTACAAGCACTAAAATTATCGGTAACAGATAGTTTTGTGATAAGATAATTGGTAGCAAGTAACAAATAGTAAAAGTAAATAAGGTGCAGCAAGATCGCCCAATCCTTTTTGTAGCAAAGGACAAGCCTGGACAAACTCTTATATGAAGGAAACTCTCCCGATTACACATGGGAATTATCGTCAAGCTAGTTTTCATCACGTTCATATGATTCGCGTTCGGTACTTTGATAATTTGGTATGTGGGTGGACCGGTGCTTGGGTGCTGCCCTTACTGTGACAAGAATCCCACTTATGATTAACCTCTATTGCAAGCATCCGCAACTACAAAAGAAGTATTAAGGTAAACCTAACCATAGCATGAAACATATGGATCCAAGTCAGCCCCTTACGAAGCAACGCATAAACTAGGGTTTAAGCTTCTGTCACTCTAGCAACCCATCATCTACTTATTACTTCTCAATGCCTTCCTCTAGGCCCAAACAATGGTGAAGTGTCATGTAGTCGACGTTCATATGACACCACTAGAGAAGAGACAACATACATCTCATCAAAATATTGAACGAATACCAAATTCACATGACTACTTATAGCAAGACTTCTCCCATGTCCTCAGGAACAAAAGTAACTACTGACAAGACATAATATTGTTCATGGTCAGAGGGGTATTAATATGCATAATGGATCTGAACATATGATCTTCCACCAAGTAAACCAACTAGCATCAACTACATGGAGTAATCAACACTACTAGCAACCTACAGGTACCAATCTGAGGTTTTGGTACAAAGATTGGATACAAGAGATGAACTAGGGTTTGAGAGGAGATGGTGCTGGTGAAGATGTTGATGAAGATAACCCTCCCCGAGATGGGAGATTTGTTGGTGATGACGGCGGTGACGATTTCCCCCTCCCAGAGGGAAGTATCCCCGGCAAAACAGCTCCGCCGAAGCCCTAGATTGGTTCCGCCAAGGTTCCGCCTCGAGACGGCGGCGTCTGGTCCCGAAAGCCTTCTTATGATTATTTTCCAAGTCAAAACACCTCATATAGGAGAAGATGGGCATCGGGGGGGTCACCGGGTGGCCCACGAGGCAGGGGGGCACGCCCCCCACCCTCGTGGACTGGTGGTGGCCCCCTGGCAGATCTCTTTCGCCAGATATTTTCTATATTTTCTGAAATGGTGTTTCATGGAGTTTCGGAGCTTTTTGAGTTGTGCAGAATAGTTCTCCAATGTTTGCTCCTTTTCAAGCTCATAATTCCAGCTGCCGGCATTCTCCCTCTTCATGTAAACCTTGTAAAATAAGAGAGAAAAGGCATAAGTATTGTGACATAACGTGTAATAACAGCCCATAGTGCAATAAATATCAACGTAAAAGCATGATGCAAAGTGGACGTATCACATGTACTTGAGCAGGGTCTCTCCAGGCTCGTGCTTGACGAGCCGCAGGTCACCCACTACCGGGGCACGGTCGCGGGTCCCTTCGAAGTTGGAAACGAAGCGTCCGTGCAGCTCTCCCCAGGAGGAGATCGATTCCTCCAGGAGGTTCGGGAGCCACGACGGAGCGCCGTCCTTGAGAGCCATGGGAAACAAGTTGGCCATGACCTTCTCGCCACCATTAGACGTTTCGTGCTCAGCTCGTAGAGCTGCAAGAACTCTGTTGGGTCGGGTGTTCTATCGTAACGCGGGGGTATATCTGGCTTGAACTTGTCGAGCCAGACCACACGACGGAGCTCCGGGGTGAACGGCTTGCATCCCGCCGTGCTGACCGGTCCTTGCTGCTGAGGTGGAGCCTGGTCTAGGTGTTCGTGCGCCACTGCGCGAGGAGGCGCGCGACCCTGACGAGATGGAGCATGAAGCGCCTGCACCTCGCCTTGCGGCCGTCGCACCACTTGGCAGCTTTCTTCATCTTGCGCGGCCACCCTGCATGGCTGGTCATGCTGGGGGGCCTCGCGCCTTGGCTCGGGGAAGACATCTATCTGGAGTGGTGGAGGAGGTGCGTCGTGGGCCGCGTCACCTACCTGATGTTGTGGAAGTGGCAGCGAACGGCACGATGCTGGAGCTTCACCAGCGGTGTTGATGAGCTCGGCGATGCAGCCCAGCCATTCTTCGTAGAGGTCGTCGGCCGGGCGGTAGCGCAGTAGCTCACACGCCATGAGCAACGCGGCCTACGAGTTCGCCGGGTCGCGACGGGCGTGGGAGGAGGAAGCAGCCATCGGAGTCAGTGACGGGGTTGCGGTGCGACCGTCACGCTGCGCGGAGAGCGGGAACGAAGAATCCTGCTGCTCGTGGGCCGGTGGCAATGTTTGCCACCGGTGATGGAGAGCGACGGGGGATGCCGTCGCCGGGGGGTGCCGTATGGGCCACACGAGCGGTGATAGCAGCCCGGCGGTCGGCACGGACAAGGCGAGCGTCAGCCATTGGGTGGTGAAACAACGACGAACCGAACAGACGAAGAGGAGCTTCGACGCACCCCTACCAGGCATGCCAAATTTCGGATTCCGGGCTCTGCAAAACCCTACTAGGTTCGAACACTGGGGTGCGTGCGAAGATTTCAACCTCGCTTATCTATCTACTCGCCGTCTCACCTACTAGCACGATGAACAGGAATGTAAAATAGACACGAGGCAGTTTACCCTAGTTCAGGCCACCTAGCGGTGAGTGGCCCTATTCCAAAAGTGTGGTGGATTAGCCTCGAGATGGGTTGTGGATGAACTAGTACAATGGGTGAACGACCTCCGGAGGAGATGCGTTCTTTCTAGGTGGTGGAAGAGAGGGTCTGAATGATCCGTCCCCTTGTTGGGTGGTGGCTATCCTACTTATATAGTGGCCTTGGTCCTCTTCCCCGAAATATTTGACGTGAAGGGATTTCACAATGGAAAATTTTGAAGGGGGACAACTAGTACATCTTATCCTGACTAAAGGTGGTCTTCGCCTGCAAAGCACCTGATCCTGATGCCATGGTGGGCTCGATGATGACCTCCATTCTGGCGTCCTGGCGGTCTTGGTCTCGTTGCACTGGAATGGAAACCTTTGGCAGATTCCTCAGGACTCTGCGTCTGAGCCCGCTTCCTTAGAACCAAAGAGGAAAATGCTGTACTGCGCTCGCTGGCACCCGCCTGGCCTTGGTCGTCATGGCTTGCGTAATGCAAACCTCGCGAGGTGGGGGTTTCATAGAGTTCTCCACTCCTCAGGAGCCAGGTAGTCGAGGCTGCCCCTTCCAGAGGTCTTGGTGTCGTCCGCCCCGTGAGGCTTAGTCCGTCGCAAGGGTCTTGAGTGTCGACACTGAAGATGGGCCGTACCAGGCCTGAAGAGGTGCCATGACATGGGCCACAGGCAGGCAAGTCTGTGTACCCTGGTTCCCCGAACGCCGACAACATTCCTGTCTCAAGCAAGCTTTTCAATCTGAAAGTTTTATCAGTAATAGCAACAAGTTCCTCAGGAGAGGGGTTAGAGATATCATTAACGGTAGGTGCAATATTCTTGATATCAGCACTAGAAGTTTATGAACGAGAATTAGTATTACTACATTCTAGGCATTTTAAGTATGGAGGCACAAAATTGTGAGGAACACGTTCAGATTGCTCGGTGAAGAGAGAAGCTTTTCGCTTCGCTATTCATTATGATACTCTTTTAGTAACTCGGGTTCTTGATTCCTGTGAAGGAGTTCATCTGATAAACTCTCGTAGTTAACAGTAAGTGAATCATATCGATAGGAAAGATCATCAAAGGTTGAGGAAAAAGCATCATGCTTTTCAATCAATTCTTGATTCTTCTCCATCTCTTCGATGAGTAATCCTTTAGTTTTCCTAAGATTGTTCTCAAGCCTTTCAAGCTCATCTTGTTGAGATTTAGCAATTTGAACCAATTTAGCATAGGCAGAATATTCAGGAGAATACTCATTCATAGATTTTTGATGTTTTAATGATACCTGATCCTTCGATGTTTTTGTCATGAGGCAGAAAGCGATAGGTTGATCATCACTTGAAGTATCATCATCAGTGTCATATTCGAGTGATCAGATGACTCAAGTGCAATATAAGCATTGTTTCTGCCAATCATCTTGTTTAGCTCTTCATCTTCAGAATTTGAATCTGTTGCTTCATCTTCGGTATCAAAAATCAAGTTAGTGCAACCTATATCCAGCCGTGATATGTTCTTCATGTTTCATTCAATGATTTCTCTTGCATTCATGTCAGCGACTGGTCTCGTCGAAGAAGATGAGGATGACTCATTTTCCTTCGTGAGCTTAGTATGACGATTCATTCAACTGAATCCACTGCAATGAAGATATTTCCATCTGTTTCTAGGTGTTCCTTCCCAGCAAGGACAGTCAACAATAACATGTCTAAATTGCTTGCACTTGAAGGACTTCATTTCTTTCGGAGGCAAGTTTCTTGATGATTCACACAGGTCAAGATTATCATCGTTGACGAGGTACAAGTTGTGTCTTCTCAGATCACTTAGCATATTTGTAGCATTTCAAGTTCTCTTGTGATAGTGAGTTGATTCTCAATATCTTCTTCTTGTGAACTGCCATGGTGTGACAGAATTTCTCCTTCACCTTCTGAAGAAGAATCTTGATCTACATATTCCAGCTCCATCTTTTCTTCGTGAATGGACAACAGTGTCATGACCACAACATAGTGAACTTCTTCAAAGTCTGGTCTTTGCTTGATTTCTGCTATGATGGAACTGAAAGTTGAATCAAGAGCGCTTAGAAGCTTGTTCACCGCGTCTCTATCAGTGATATTAGTTACTCCTTGTTGACGAAGTCTTTCAACAATATTTGTGAATCGATTAGTGAGTTCCATAGCACTTTCCTTATGCAAACTTCTGAAGCCAGCAAACATAGCACAAAGCATTTGAGTGTGCGGATCTGTTCTAGTGATGCACTCTTTATGAGCATTTTTTATGGCATCCTAGATTTTCTTCGTAGAATCATGTTCAAGGAATTGAATGAAGATGTCTTTCAATATATTGCCACAGATGATGTCTTTCACTTGAGCATCAAGCTGCATATTGATTTTGTCGTTGGCATTTGGAGCATTAGGCTCCTGAACGGTGTATCCTTTTTCCACAATCTGCCAGAGATCTATGTCAATGGCTTGAATTCCGATTCTCATTCTTTCTTTCTAGTAGAGATAGTCCTTTCTATCGAAGATAGGAAATCTTTTAGAGTGTGAGAATCTACCTACATACGACATACTCAAAACTACAAGGGTTAGACCTTTAATAAAGATATAGGGAGTACCTGCGCTGATACCAATTGTTAGGACCGAGAGTATATCGACAAGAGGGGTGAATGGGAGATTCAAAATTTCTTGCGAAAGTTTTGAACAGATCCCAAACACTATAGAGGTGAATAGAACCAGTGGTGCTCGAAGGCGATAGAGAGATTTGGTAGACCGGTTCACCCTTCTGCCAAAGGGCTACGTCTGGTTGGAGGGTATGTGACTTAACACGAAACATAAACTCTCTTCACCCTTTTCTCCTTCGACGCAGAGCTGGTCAGACTCAGGTTGAATTCACTCGTGGTAGATCCTTCTTGGCGATCTCCAAACCTTCGGTCGATCAATGCGAACCACAATACACTTGGTTACTGAAGATCTGGTTCGGTGAAGACAACAACTCTTCAACACTTGAACCAAAACCTATCCGTCCAGAGAGTGGGCAGCTCTCAAGAGTAATAGGTACAAGAACTCTAACTCAGAAAAACTATGATGCTAAACCAATGTCTAAGTTTGGGTTCTTGATTTCTCTCTTGTGGATCTTACACTCAAATCACTTGGAGAGGGGTTTCTCAAATCAATCTTCTCGGATATCTTAAGCGGAGTAGCCAACGAATAACGTTGGTGCGGGGTGGCTATTTATAGCCGCAGCCTTCCCTGAAGGGAAATGACCAAATTGGACATGTGAAGCCGCCGATGGCCGAATGGCACGAGTCCAACGGTCGGATTTTGAGCACAACGGTAACAATACTTGCGGAGCAAGTAAAGCTAACTCTTTAGTCTGAAAGATATCTCCTACAGCACGAAGACCAATGTCTGCTGCTGTCAGCTAATCATTCGGAGCATGAAGAGATTTCTCTCGCATCTTTCATATGTATTAGGCTAAGCATCACAGTTGATCTAAGCTTTGAGAACCTACACCCCTCTTAATAGTACAGAGGTCATGTGACTCAATTGAACTGTAGTAGAAAGATGAAATGAATGCTAGGTCTTCAATTTATCTTCGCCTTCAATTCGCTGCAGTCAATTTCTTCAGACGATAGTACCACATTGAATGCTTTGCTTCAACGGTAAATTTTGAGGGGTTAATTCCTTCACATCAGTCTTCTCATCGATATGACTTCAACAGATACAGCTCATTCTTCTCTGGAACGCGGATGTTCTTCAATGAAGTTCCTTGAACTTGACACCGGAAACAACATTCTCTTCGGTTCTGCATGGACTATTTCTCTGTGTGTGAACTAGCAAACAAATCAGCCCATGCCTGTTTGTGTCAACAATCTCCAAAACATAGGTAGGGAGATATTGCACCAACAACACTAAAGAAGGCTATCCCTAGCCCATTATTGAAACACATACAAATATTAGCTAGATCCAATGCTCAAGTATGATAATAGTGCTTCCTAATTGGTGCTTTATAAGAGAAGATGGAGACTCAAGAAAAATAAAAAATGCATAAAAGTAAATAGATAGGCCCTTCGCGAAGGGGAGCGGAATTTGTAGAGGTGCTAGAGCTCTTAGCTAAAATTGAGAGATAAGATTGTTTTGGGTGGTATGCTTTCCCTGTCAACGAAAATGACTGAGAATTCGCAATATCTTCCATGTTAGACAAATCATAGGCGATTCCCAAATATAGAATAAAGTTTACTTCCTTTCCACCATTCTTTCACAATCCATGGCAAGCCGTATCCACGGGTGCCTTCCATACCAACACATACCAAGGAATTTATTATAGTAATTTTCTTTTGCATTTTGGGACTGGCCATCCCTATTACCGCCACACTCTCGTGTAATGATAAGTGAATAAACACTCATCTTGAGGACAACATACCTAGCATGGAAAATGTCGGCCACCCCCTGCTGCTTCAAGAGCGATACAGGCACACAAAAGAGAAATTCATTTTGAAATTTAGAGTTCGTACATACAAATTTACTTGGAATGGCATGGAAATACCGCATATAGGTAGGTATGGTGGACTCTTTTGGCACAACTTGGGTTTTAGGAGATGGATACACAAGCAGTATTCCCGCTTAGTATAAGTGGATGCTAGCAAATAGATTGAGAATCGGCAACCCATGAAACGAAAAACCATCATAAAAGAACATTAAACATAACTAACACTGAATAATGCACCACAAGTAGGATATAACTTCATTGCATAACTGTTGACTTACTGTGCATGCTTAAGGAATCACAAATCTTAACTTCAATATTCTTACTAAAGCATAATTACTCACCAACATAACTCACATATCCCTATCTTCATATCGCAAAACTATTGCAAGGAACCAAGTTTAATAATCAATGATCTTCATGAAAGTTTTTATTATATCCTTCTTGAATATCTATCAATTTGGGACCAAATTCTGTCAAAGCATATTGCCATTACTAATAACAGGTTGAAGTGCGCGAGCGCATATTTCTTGAAAATTTCAACTCTCAGAATAATATAAGCGAAGCATAAGAGGATTTCTTAAAAAAAATCTACAAACTCTCAGAATGATCTAAGTGAAGCATGAGATCATATTTCTTTAAAACAACAGCACCATCATGCTCAAAAAGATATAAGTGAAGCACTAGTGCAATTTCATCGCTCAAAAATTTAAGCACATAGAGCAGTTCTAAAAAATCTTAGTATAATTATGGCTCTCTCAAATAGGTGTGTCTAGCAAGGATGATTGTGACAATCTAAAAATAAAAACAAGAAAAGACCCATATAATACAAGATACTCCAAGCAAAACTCATGATGTGTGATGAATAAAAATATAGCTCCAAGTAAAATTACCGACGGTCATTAGAAGAAAGAGGGGATGCCTTCCGGGGCATCCCTAAGCTTAGCTTCTTGGTTCTCCTTGAATATTACCCCGGGGTGCCATGGGGCATCCCCAAGCTTAGGCTCTTTTAACACCTTATTCCTTCATCCATCATCACCTCACCCAAAACTTGAAAATTTCAATCAAACAAAACTTAACAAAACCTCATGAGATCCGTCAGTATAATAAAACCCATATTTACTAAAAGTATTGTTGACCACTCATATTTTGTTATTACATTATATCTATTGTATTCTAACTTTACCATGGCTTATACCCACAGATAGAATCCATAGATTCATCAAAATAAGCACATAATTCAACAAAAATAGAATCTGTCAAAAACAGAATAGTCTGTAAAGACGTAAATTTAAGTCATACTTCAGTAACTCTAAAAATCCTGAAAAAATAGGAAAACCTAGTAAACTTGTACATAGATTCTGTATAAAAATGTAGAATTTGTCATGCTCCAGCAATTTAAAACAATTCTGCTAGTGGACACAAAAGTTTCTGTTAATGCACCGAATCAAATCAACTCTGACCCAAATCAACCCAAAGGCTTTGCTTGGCACAAACACAAATTAAAACACCAAAAACACAATCAAAACAGCAGTTTAATTGTGTACTTATTAAAAAACATAAAGAAAAGCAAAAAGCAAAAAAGGTAACTATTTGGTTGCCTCCCAACAAGCGCTATTGTTTTACGCCCCTAGCAAGGTATAATGCATAAATTCTTACGTGTCGTCATCTTTGTGGGTTGATACATAGGTTGCCCTCATGATCAATTAATATGGTAGTTTAATATTAGTTCTAGGGAAGTGTTCCATAACCTTTCTTATTGGAAACTGAAATTTAATATTC
Source organism: Secale cereale (assembly GCA_902687465.1). Taxonomy (NCBI): domain Eukaryota; kingdom Viridiplantae; phylum Streptophyta; class Magnoliopsida; order Poales; family Poaceae; genus Secale; species Secale cereale. Next base: position 189,190,366 of record LR738711.1, on the reverse strand, counting down.
CGTCTTACACATCAATCACGGCACCTATAGTTCGTAGAAACGGTCTACACATGTTAATTGGACAAGACGGATTGCAATCAATATCGAGAAACTAATAAAATCTATGGGCACGTAATTCCTATATGTAAGAATAATAATGTCATTAATTAATCCTAAAGGTTTTTAATAGTAGAATCCGCCAAGTGCAAATTAAGAGAACATTCTTTCAAATTGGTAAGACCAAGCACATCACATAGAGATTTCGGAACTATGGAAACACTAGCACCCAAATAACATAAAGCATAACACTCAAAAAAATTATCTTGATTTTAATGGTAGGTTCCCATTCATCATATAATTTTCTAGGTATTGAAATCTCTAATTCTATCTTTTCTTCCTAGGATTTCATTACTGCTTCTGCAATATGTTTAGTAAATGCTTTATTTTGTTCATAGGAATTGGGCGAATTTATCAAGGATTGCAAAAAAAATACATCAAATCAAAGAGAAACTATCATAATTAAAGTCTTTGTAATTCAAAGGAGTGGGCACATAACTATTTAAAGTTTTTACCTCTTCAAACCCACTTTTGTCACTTGTTCAACAAGATTTTCACCCTCTGAATCATGGAAACACCTTCTAACTGAAGTTGAATCTTCTTCAGTTCCCTCATCGTAAATTTTAATATTATTAAATAAGGAATCTATAGAAGAAATATCAATCATTTTAATCTCTTCATCATTACTATGAAAGCAATCGGGAAACGGTTTTTCAAAAAAAACTTTTAGCTCTAAGCATAGTGGTCCTTTTTTTACTTTCATCTATAGAGACATATAAAGCTTTAATTGATTCATTGATGTCAACCTTGGGTGGAAAAATATTAATCTTGAGATTTTCTACATCGGGAGCAATTCCATCAATGCTTCTAGCCATACCGTCAATCTTATTCAACTTTTCTTCTATCGTAATATTGAAAAAATGCACATTGATAAATTATTTAATATTATTCTCCATATTAGAGGGCATCCTATTATTATTATTATAAGAATTACCATAGGAATTTGTGATAGCCTAGCTTATTAGGGATGACAGACTACTCATACCAATAAGGAATTCCTTCTTTTTCTGGGAGCCCATTCACTACCGCAAGATGCTGCTAACGCGACACTACGATCAGAGACCCTTCGACGAAACGGTGTGTGATGCAATAATCGCGAACATTGGTGTAAAAAAACCATCAAAAAGGTACAAAAATTTTGCGATGACGGATTCATCAAACACGGTTCAGATTTTGGTTGTGTGTGCGATGATGGGCATACGGTTCAGTTCAATTAATTATTTGTGATGAGGAGGAACAAAAGAAACGGGGTGCGTGATGAAGGCGTGTGTGATGTACAACATACGGTTCACCCGGAGGAACTGTTTGTGATTAGGCAACACAAAAGAAACGGTCAGCCAGATCAAGGTGTGTGCGATGTACGGCATGCGGTTCACTCGGATGAACTGTTTGTGTTGAGACAAGAGAACAAAAATAGTTCAATATAAGAAGATGTGTGTGATACGCGGCAAACTGGTCTGTAATCAAAAATGTGTGCGAAGACCGATAATAACACAGACGGTTGTTGCTAATAAGACGTGTGTGTTGTGCGATGGGATTGCATACAGAACAACATATATATACACAAACACTTATAAGGACATGGTTGCATAACCAAATAAAACAACCACTTACATAGGTGGCTACTACAACCATGACATTTGCACACACCAAAGTAAACTATTACATGCAAAATTACATAAGTGGCTACTACACACATGACATTTCCACACACCAATAAAGTAAACTATATATTACATGCATGATTAACTAGCATAAACTATCATCTGGTCATCATCTACTTCTTGTGATGCTTGCTCTGCTTGTGGCTCAATTCGGGCTCGTCGATTTGGGTAACAAGGCACTTCCTCATGTCAATGATCCGCCTGTGCATCTCGTAGCATGTGTACATGCTCTTGGCCGTGAACCTGAGGTGAGGTTCATCCAGTTGCCGCATCGATGCCCTGTGCCAGGATACGGGACTTGTTCTCTTGGCATCCTGCTTCATCTTTTCGTAGTAGGGGTCAATGATGGCCGAGGCGAGTTCAATCAGGGAGTCCTTCTTCGTGCTGCCCCAGACCCTGTCATGCTCACGGATTTCGATAAGGTTCTGGCAGGCCAAGCCCGTAACCCTGAGTGCTTTTACATCGTCGGTGGTTTCCACCGTGGCGAACTTGTAGTCTGTGATTGTAGCCTGCTATATAAATCATCATGGTCGGCGAGTCATGCATCGCATTTTCCCATCCCTCCCTATAGCTTATCTCATCTTCTTCTCCCACAACCGCCAATGGCACCGATCCATCTTCGTTGCTCAGCCACTCCGCCGTCATCAGAGGACAGCTCCAGTTGGGAGGCTACATAGCGGCGGCGGCGCAGGCCCCGATGTAGTGTAGTGCGTGTGGCATCCATGTTGGGTGTGCGCGGAACACCCACCACACACTCCGCCGCCGCTGCCCGTCGGCGGCTGTTGCCAGCCGCCTTTGCCGCCACACCATCGTCAAAAGCCAGGGCCATCGCTCGCTCTGCTGCCGCGGCCCAAAGGCGGGAGGTGGCCATTGGGGCCGCTACCCCACTGCCGGCCATCATTCGCTCCGCCACTGTGGCCCGAAGGCGGGAGGTGGCCGTCGTGGCCTGATACGTCTCCAATGTATCTATAATTATTGATTGTTCCATGCTATTATATTATCTGTTTTGGATGTTTAATGGGATTTATTATACACTTTTATATTATTTTTTGGGACTAAACAACTAACCCAAGGCCCAGCGCAAATTGTTGTTTTTTGCCTATTTCAGTGTTTCGCAGAAAAAGAATATCAAACGGAGTCCAAATGGAATGAAACTTTTCGGAGGATCTTTTTGGAACAAACCCAACCCAGAAGACTTGGAGTAGACGCCAGGGAAGCCACGGGGTGGCCACGAGCCAGGGGCGCGCCCCCCACCCTCGTGGACCCTCGTAGCTCCACTGACATGCCTCTACCTCCTATATATACCCATGTACCCTGAAAATATCCGAGAGCACCACGAAACCTTAATTCCACCGCCACAACCTTCTGTACCCATGAGATCCCATCTTAGGGCATGTTTCGTAGCTCCACCGGAGGGGGAAACGATCAAGGAGGGATTCTACATCAACACCATAGCCTCCCCGATGAGTTGTGAGTAGTTTAGCACAGACCTTCGGGTCCATAGTTATTAGCTAGATGGCTTCTTCTCTCTCTTTGGATCTCAATACAAAGTTCTCCTCGATCTTCTTGGAGATCCATTTGATGTAATTCTTTTTGTGGTGTGTTTGTCGAGATCCGATGAATTGTGGGTTTATGGTCAAAATTATCTATGAACAATATTTGATTCTTCTCTGGTATCTTTTATGCATGATTTAAATATCTTTGCAAGTCTCTTCGAATTATCAGTTTGGTTTGGCCTACTAGATTGATCTTTCTTGTAATGGGAGAAGTTCTTAGCTTTGGGTTCAATCTTGCGGTGTCCTTTCCTAGTGACAGCAGGGGCAGCAAGGCACGTATTGTATTGTTGTCATCGAGGATAAAAAGATGGGGTTTATATCTTATTGCATGAGTTTATCCCTCTATATCATGTCATCTTGCTTAAAGTATTACTCTGTTCTTATGAACTTAATACTTTAGATGCATGTTGGATAGCGGTCGATGTGTGGAGTAATAGTAGTAGAAGCAAAATCGTTTCGATCTACTTGTTACGAACGTGATGCCTATATACAATGATCATGCCTAGATATTCTCATAACTATGCGCTTTTCTATCAATTGCTCGACAGTAATTTGTTCACCCACCGTAGAAATCTACTATCTTGAGAGAAGCCACTAGTGAAACATATGCCCCCCGGGTCTATCTTCTATCATATCAATCTTCCACCAACTATTTATCTTTATTTTACTTTTATTTTGCAATCTTTACTTTCAATATATACAAAAATACCAAAAATATTTATCTTATTATCTCTATCGGATCTCACTTTTGCAAGTGGCCGAGAAGGGATTGACAACCCCTTTATCGCGTTGGTTGCAAGGTTCTTATTTGTTTATGTAGGTACAAGGGACTCGCGCATAGTCTCCTACTGGATTGATACCTTGGTTCTAAAAAACCGAGGGAAATACTTACGCTACTTTGCTGCATCACCCTTTCCTCTTCAAGGGTAAAACAACGCAAGCTCAAGAGGTAGCATGGCCACCACCCCATTGTCAGCCGCCGTGGCCGACAGCCCACCGTCGACCGCCGGGATAATCACCCGCTCCGCCACCGCCGCCCGAAGGAGGGAGGCGGAAGTGGAGGCCCGCACATGCGTCAGCGACCTTGCGTGCTACATCGAGTTACCACGGGAGGAGGTGAAGCACCTCGTCGAGCATGCAAAGAGCCTTATTGCAGCTGTGGCCGCAGCACACGCTAACGTAGAGGCGGGGAATCAGGAGATCTACGAGTAGTCCGGCCGCTTCAAGAGGGTCGTCTAGAGCGGTAGTGGGCGTTTGAGCTGGCGACCGTCGCTAAACGTGCAGCAGCGGCAAGCACCAAATTACAGTTGTCCAGCTCGTTGGTAGGCTCCTGCTCCTCCTCTGCCTCTTACTGGGCGTGCTCGGCAGAGGATAGGCTGCCGGAAGTAGCACAAAGTCCCTCCGTAGTAGTTGTTGTATTTAGGGCATATTTTGTTCAGTTCATCTGACTATAGATGTGGTGGAACTGTACAACGTACTTAAAATTAGCTAGTATATATACTTGAACTAGATATTTCAGTACGTGATTGGCAACAATTGGGGAAAAGTTTGGTTGGTTCAACTGTCGAGTTGAACTGTTTGTATAAATTAAGAACGACTGCTTAATCTATGAATGAAATATATGCTTAATTACTGAATTTTAGTTGCAAAAATTAGATAGTGCTAGTGATTTTTAGCTGCATATTTTGACGAATCACATCGTTATAAGGATTGGCAAATTGTTTGTACGTGTTGCACACGGGTCATCCAAAACAACTGTTTGCGTTGAAGGGGTGCACAAATCCTGCACTGCGAATTTTCCCTCAACTTAACGGGGAAGACCTTAGCTCTCACTTTGCATACGGGTGTTCTACCTAAAACGTTTGCGATCAAGAGCTGCAGAAATCCTGCTCGGCAGATTTTTCTCTTGGCTTCCTGGGGAAGCTGTCGGTTTGCATACTGGTGTTCTAACTAAAACGTTTACGATCAAGAGCAGCACAAATCCTGCATTGGAGTACAATCGCATGCCTCCCGTTTAGTCAAGCACTCAAGCACCTGTCCGCATCGACGACACCTCCTAGCCATCAAAAGAGTGAGGCGTGGCGTCACGTGAATGGTTAACAGAATGCACACAATTTAAATTATACGAAACATTTGAGATGTTACAGTGGCAGCTATTTGTTTCAAAATGCCTTTATTGGTTGTTATTCGATTGTGCCTTCTCTCAAAATGGACATGAAAAATACCACAGCATGTCGGGTTCCATTCCATGATGACATGCCAAGTTTCATGAATTTTAGACGAGTTTCAGATTTACTAGAATTAAAAAACAAAGTATCTCAAAGTTTTGCCGGCAATCAACAGTGCCCTTGTGTTTGAAATTCATTCCATTTCTTGCATGTGACCTAAGCTTGCACCGAAGGACACAGATTTGATTTTTCAACCAATTTATATGCATTGGAACATATGCATGTACTTCAAATTTGAATTGTGCACATAAAATGCCTTGAAACCCCACTTAATGTATAAAAATGTCCAAACGAACCTCGAAAAATTCCAAAATTAAAGACAACACTCATGTTGTTCTATGTTGACACTAGAAATTTTTTGAAAGCAATAAGAGGCAACGGGTATCGTTTTGTCCCCAAAGGTGGCACGTTCCCTATCGAAACCATCACGATTGTTGTGAGAAGCTCTGGTTTGTGAGAAGCTTATACCCAAACCTGCCCCAAATTGGACAAAACAATTACCATGACATGTTGATGCCGCTCCATGGTAGCATGCCAAGTTTCATGAATTTCATACTAGTTTTGGATTTACTAGAATTTAAAAACCAGGTATCTCAATGTTTCCAGCCGAGTGACGGTGGGAGGGTGTTTGAAATTCATTCCCATTTCTTGCATGGGACCTAAGCATGCACAGAAAGACACAAATTTGATTTTTCAACTTACTTGTATGCACTGGAGCATGTGCATGTAGTTCAAACTTGAATTATGCACATAAAATGCCTAGAAAACCCACTTAATGTATAAAAATGTCCAAACGAACCCCGAAAAATTCCAAAATTAGACACAACACTCATGTTGTTCTATGTTGACACTAGAAATTTTTTGAAAGCAATAAGAGGCAACGGATATCATTTCGTCCCCAAAGGTGGCACGTTCCCTACCGAAACCATCACGCTTGTTGTGAGAAGCTCTGGTTTGTGAGAAGCTTATAGCCAAACCTGCCCCCAAATGGGACAAAAAATTTACCACAGCATGTTGATGCCGCTCCATGATAGCATGCCAAGTTCCATGAATTTCAGACCAGTTCTAGATATACTAGAATTTAAAAACCAAGTATCTCAATGTTTGCGGTCGAGTGACGGTGGCAGGGTGTTTGAAATTCATTCTCATTTCTTGCATGGGACCTAAGCATGCACCGAAGAACACATATTTGATTTTTCGACCCATTTATATGTACTAGAGCATTTGCATGTAGTTCAAATTTGAATTATGCACATATAATGCCTAGAAAACCCAGTTAATGTATTAAAAATGTCCAAACGAACCTAGAAAAATTTCAGAATTAAACACAACACTCATGTTGTTCTATGTTGACACTAGAAAAAAATTTAAAGCAATAAGAGGCAATGGATGTCGTTTCGTCCCCAAAGGTGGCACGTTCCCTACCGAAACCATCATGCTTGTTGTGAGAAGCTTATACCCAAACCTGCCCCAAATGGGACAAAAAAAATTACCACGGCATGTTGATGCGGCTCCATGATAGCATCCCAAGTTCCATGAATTTCAAACTAGTTTTGGATTTACTAGAACTTCAAAACCAGGTATCTCAATGTTTGCGGCCGAGTGATGGTGGCAGGGAGTTTGGCAATCATTCCCATTTCTTGCATGGGACCTAAGCATGCAACCAAGGACACAGAATTGATTTTTCAACCCGTTTAGATGCACTGGAGCATGTGCATGTAGTTCAAATTTGAATTATGCACCTGAAATGACTACAAAACCAAGTTAATGTATAAAACCGTCCAAACGAACCCTGAATAATTCTAATTTTTTTGACGACGCAACTATAGTTGCTTGTTCACTGCAGATAAAAGTTCTAGCAATTCAAAAACCATCCTTTGCAGCTGTGACCTCATTATGTAATTCAAATCAAGACGAAAAATCAAGTAGATCGCAAACAGTTTATTATCACCAACCGTGTGAGATGCAGCACAAAATATCTTGGAGCACCGTCGGAGTGTCAAGCACACTAGCCCGCTCCTCAAATATCATTTCACTGTTCAATCATCGCCGGTGAAAGATGGGGACGTCGACCAAAAATTTTGACGTTAAAACTCATCACACACGGGTTAAGCTTTCTGAATCGTTCGTGATGTTCACATATCGTACACAGTTCTGAATAAGAGACCGTGTCTGATGACACTTTGCGCGCCAGTTTTTTCGCTGAAGCGATTCCAAATTTTCGTCTTCCGCGGAAATATCTACCTCCCCGCCCCCTCCCCCTTACCAAAAGCCACATTTCCCCTATTTTTGCCTTCCTTTCCAAGTTGAAACCTTCACTCCTTGCTTGCAGCGCCGCCTCCTCGTCGGCGACCCTCCTTCACGCTCATCGGCCTCGTCTATCCAGGCAGGTAATCCACACACGAACCCCATCCTCCTCCTCCTTCCACATCCCACATGCCCCGACCGCAGGCGAGAGCGCGACACCTTCCACCCAAATCACTGACCCCTCCACCAGATAAACACTGCCCTAAGCCATGTTGCATGCAGTATAGCCAAGTGTAGGATCGAAAGTATGTCTAGAGGGGGGGTGATTAGACTACTTGTAAATATAAAAATTCTGCCTTTTGACAAAGAACAGTTTTTGGCAGATTCACAATTATGATCAAGTCAAGCATCACCCTACACATGCAATTCTAGAGTATAAGTAGCGGAAAGTAAATTGCACATGTAGTAAAGAGAGGTGGAGAAGAGCAAACGCAATTTTGGAGACGCGGTGATTTTTCCCGTGGTTCCGATAGGTGGTGCTATCGTACATCCACGTTGATGGAGACTTCAACCCACGGAGGGTAACGGCTGCGCGAGTCCACGGAGGGCTCCACCCACGAAGGGTCCACGAAGAAGCAACCTTGTCTATTCCATCATGGCCTACGCCCACGGAGGGCTAGCCTTACTCGGGGTAGATCTTCACGAAGTAGGCGATCTCCTTGCCCTTACAAACTTCTTGGTTCAACTCCACATCTCGATGACGGAGGCTCCCAAGCGACACCTAACCAATCTAGGAGGCACCACCCTCCAAAAGGTAATAGATGTTGTAGATGATGATGAACTCCTTGCTCTTGTGCTTCAAATGATTTTTCTAGGGTTTGGCTTATGGCTGAGGTGGTTCATCTCGGTGTGACTGAGTTTGGAATATCGGTGGGACCGAGATTACTTATGAGTGTATTTGACAGTGAAAGTTGCTGATAGTTTAAGGAGATATATCACTAAGCACTTGAGCAACCAGATCATCAATATAACCTCATCCCCTTTTAATAGTATTGGCTTTTCCTATGGACTCAATGTGATCTTGGATCACTAAACCAAAAATGGAGTCTTGAGCTTTTGCCAATGCTTGCCTTAGCATTTTGAGGGGTCCACTTCTTCAGTCATTGCCATACCCATATCACTGAACTTCTCTGAAATGATTCTCAAGTAACCATTAGTTCAATGATATATATGTTGTTATTAATTTCCAAAACCACCCGGGGATTAGTTGCACTTTCACCAAGATCTCACGGAGCATTTGGCAGGGAGAAGCAAATCGTGGCCGCACGCGCGAATGAGGTCGGGATGGTTGCCATTTCTGTCAACCCCCAGATCTTGGAGGAGCACCTTGCCATTTGCTAGCTACATCGGTTAAGCATGCTCGGTTACCCGTTGCGTGTGCTGCTCCTACCTTTCCTTAACAAATTCTAGTGAATTGTGATATCTAATTTTACCATGAAGCTTGTTTCTCTAGTGTATATGTTATATATGTCGTGCAGTGTGGTGCTCACTTATTAATTGTTTGGTTAATTAGTTGTTGTCTTCAGTTAATTGTTTGGTTAAACTCTGTAAATGAGATGTTCAATTCTTCAGGCTGCAATTTTGTATTGTCTTCCATGTGAGAAATAAATCGAATTTATCTTTACAAAATACACGAGAAATGAATACAATTGCTATATTTCCAAGTTGTCAAGCATGCTTGGTTTGGTTATACATTGTGCAATGTGGTCCTCAGTTAAAGTTTGGTTCATTTGCGTTGTGGTGTTTAGTTAACTTTTTGGTTCAATTCTGCAATGCGATGTTCAATAGTTGTGGGTGCATTCTGTCATTGTATACCATGTGAGAAGTAAATCAAAATTTCCGTACTAAATACATGAGAAACAAATACAATTGCTATATTTCCAAGTTGTTAAGCATGCTTGGTTTGGTTAACTGTCTGGTCTTCTATTAGGAGTATGTTATATTGTGCAGTGTGGTGCTCAATTAACGTTTGGTTCATTTCTTGTGGTGTTTAGTTAACTGTTTGGTTCAATTCTGCAATGCAATGTTCAATAGTTGTGGGTGCATTCTGTTATCATATACCATGTGAGGAATAAATTGAATTTGGCTATAGTAAATACATGAGAAACAAATACAATTGATGTATTTCCAAGTTGTTAAGCATGCTTGGTTTGGTTAACTGTCTGATCTTCTATTAGGAGTATGTTATATTGTGTAATGTGGTGCTCAGTTAATGTTTGGTTCATTTGTTGTGGTGTTTAGTTAACTGCTTGGTTCAATTCTGCAATGTGATGTCCAATTGTTGTGGGTAGAACTTTGTATTGTTGTGCATGTGAGGAATATATCGAATTTGGCTGGACTTAATACATGAGAAACATATACAAGTGCTATATTTCCTAGTTCTTAATCATGCTTGGTTTGGATAAATGGGTTTTCCATGTAGCTTGAATTAATCTGATGAATCTGCAATGTGCTTATTTTTCATCAACATATTGTACTGATAGCATGCGAACCCTTACTTAACCTGATGACGCCCTACCTTATATGTATTACAGGGAAACAATGGGAAGCACTGAGGTTTACAATCGAGGTTAGCACGTGCATGGTCCTTTGTCTAATAACACATTATTGGGCAATTGCAGGAATCATTCTAATATTTCGGTTTTTTACAATTTGGTCTTGCACATGTAGGTCCTGCTGTTAGAGGTTTTGACCCACTGTTCGACCCTTTTGCATATGGGGAAATGAGTTGTCCATGAATATCAGTCAAGTCGAGAAACTCAGAAGGATTGTAAGGATAAAGAAATTAGCGGGAAAAACAACAAGATCTTTGTCTGCAAAATGAAGAAGACATGAGTTCACTACAGGATGGTACAAATTATTATACCTTGCCTTTTTTATAGTTGTGCCCCATTTCCAAATAGAGAAGATATTTATGCATATCCTTGTTTTCAGGCCTTTCCAAAGCAGTTCACTCATGATTACCTCTCAAACCACCTGTATGGTTAGGAGGCGAGGAAGGTATTCATACAACACCCAAGGTTCAACATTGAAGTGTTCCTGAAGAGGACGAAGGATGGATGGTCGATCATCCACAGGCACTGGCCTAAAGTTGCAAAGACCTTCAACATCAGTGAAGGCTCAATTTTCGACTTCTGCTTCAGTAGTTTTCCAGATAAGATACATATGTCTATGTACCATCTATGTTGCTAGTTTCAAAAGGTTATAAATGTTGCATGTGAAACTTGGTGCTGGTGCAGTTGTGTAATGGGGTAGCTGAGTGCTGAAGCTATATGATGTTGTACTCTGATGTATTTCAATTATGAAAATGAAATATATTGTGTGCTTAATATGAAATGTCAATTAGATTAATAAATGGATTATAAATAATAGAATAATTAGCCTGGTAATTGGGTTTTTATATTGCAAACTGTTATTGAGAAAACACTGCGTGTGATGCATTCAATAACGCACACAGTTTCTAGGAAAATACGGTGTTAGATTAATGAACAATCACATGACATCCTCTTGAAAACTTTTTGCGTTAGGCCACCTGGCGCAAAAGTTTACCACATAAAAACTGTGTGTGATGGACAGCCTTTGCCACACAGTTTCTTTTACGCATCGTGTGTGATGCATTCAATAACACAAATGATAAAATTGTTAATACCGTGTGCAATGGAAACGCTATCACAAACGATTTAACAGGGAAAATTGTGTGTGATGTACCTGCGAACCGACACGTTTTCCTTGGAGCGACTGTGTGGGATGTATATACGAACGGAAACGTTTAGCGGGGACTAACTGTGTGCGATGTACTGACGATCGGAAATGATTGTCGCCTATATAATTTTATTTTATTTTAGCACTATTGTACTTATAACCGTATTTGGTCGCTCGCCAGTTGCACACGACCTCATTTTGCCGGGCATGTGTGCTAGGAGGGCATATCTCCGATGGTTTCTGGGTCGTGTGGGAAGGACCCCCCCCCCCATCGCCCACACTCACTAGGCGACGGTTCCAAATGTTGTCACGGAAAGGGGTTAAAAATCGTTTGTATAGCACCTCGCTGTACTAATGATTTGGAAAGAACTCCAAAGTTAAGCTTTCTCAGCTTGGAGTAATTTCTGGATGGGTAACCTACCGGGAAGTTGCTCCCGGGTATGCACGAGTGAGGCAAAGTGCTCATAAAAGACTAGTATTGATCAGTGGGGCCAGTCTAGATCCTGCCAGGAGTAACGACCACCGACGGGTGTGTTCGTCACATTACAAGTTGGTACCAGAACCGACCCTCGCGGTTACACGGATGTTTGTGGACAGGTGCGCGGTCATGTTGTTCATGACGTTTGTGACCCGTCGTGGCACACGTCATGTCACATGTACCGGACTAGACGTATGTGCCAAGAGGGAACGTTCTTGTGGCCCGACGAGGACTTCGGTTCCTCTGAGTGGGAGTGTATGTGATAGCCGGTCTTATTAGGGATGATAGACTACTCATATCAATAAGGAATTCCTTCTTTTCCGGGAGCCCATTTGGAAAGAGCTCCAAAGTTAAGCGTCCTCAGCTTGGAGTAATTTCCGGATGGGTGACCGACACGGAAGTTGCTCATGGGTGCGCACGAGTGAGGACAAAGTGCGCAGAAATGACTAGTATTCATCTGTTGGGCCAGTCTAGATCCAGCCAGGAGTAACGACCACCGGCGAGTGTGTCCGAGGCGTTGCAGAATTGCCAGAATTATTAGAAGAATTTCTAGGAAATGGTTTGGGATTGTAATTGCCCCTATAAGCATTATTATTAAAGTTGTTTCTTGAGACCAAATTCACGTGTACGGGATCATTATTTTGCTCAATCAAAGTAGACAAAGGCACATCATTAGGATCAATAGGAGCATTTTTACTAGCAACCAATTTCATAAGAGCATCGACTTTATCACTCAAAGTATTAATTTCTTCAACGGAATCAACCTTTTTACTAGTGGGAGCCTTTTAAGTATGCCATTGTGAATAATTAGCCATAATATTATCACGCAATTTAGTAGCTTCACCCAAATTAATCTCCATAAAAGTACCACCCACGACGGAATACAAAAGATTTCTAGAAACAAAACTCAGCCCCGCATAATTTTTTTGTATGATCATCCACAAATTAAAACCATGAGTTGGGCAATTTCTTATCATCAACTTCATCCTTTCCCAAGATTGTGCAACATGTTCATGCTCAAGTTTCTTAAAATTCATGATTTTATTTCTAAGAGAAATAATTTTTGCGGGAGGAAAATACTTTGTGATAAAAGCATCTTTGCACTTGTCCCAAGAATCAATACTATTTCGAGGAAAAGATGAAAACAAGATTTTAGCACGATCACGCAAAGAGAACGGAAATAATTTCATTTTCACAATATAATTGTCCACATCTTTTTTCTTTTGCATATCACACAATTCTACGGAAGTGTTTAGATGGGACGCGACATCCTCATTGGGAGTACCCGAAAGTTGCTCTTTCAAAACAAGATTCAACAAAGCTGCATTGATATCTTAAGACTCCGCACTAGCGGCGGGAGGAGCAATCGGCCTACTAATAAAATCATTGTTATTAGTATTGGAAAAATCGCACAACTTGGTGTTTTCTTGAGACATCGTGACTACGCAAACAAGAACACAAGCAAAAAAAAGATCTAACAAGAAAAATGCAAACGGAAAGAAGGTGAATAAAAAGGAAATTTTTTTGTAAAAACATTTTAGAAGTGGTGGAGATGAAAACGAGAGGCAAATGGCAAATAATGTAATTGAAAGGAGATGAGAGTTTATGTGTAGGAACCTAATAGATGTCGATGATGCTTCCCCGACAACCACACCAGAGGTTGACGAGATACTATCTTGTCTTGATCCTCCCTGACAACGCCGCCAGAATTCTTCCTGCTACTTGTGATCATGTTGTTAAATTCCCCGAAGATGAGGGGGTGATGCAGCACAACTGCGGTAAGTATTTACCTCAGTTATGAAACCAACATTATCAATCTAGTAGGAGAACCAAGCAACACTATGTAAACAACACCTGCACACAAACAACAAAACCTCGCAACCCAATGCGTAGAGTGGTTGTCAATCCCTCCAAGGTAAGATAAATAGATAGATTGATGGATGCAAATAAAATAAAGGCAAATAAAATGCAGCAAAGTGTTTTTGGATTTTTGGAAAAACATATATGAAAATATATGACAAGAAATAGACCCGGGGCCGAAGATTTCACTAGTGGCTTCTCACGAGAAAATAGCATATGGTGGGTAACCAAATTACTGTTGGGAAACACATAGAAGAGCAAATAATTATGACGATTTCCAAGATAGTGATCATGTATATAGGCATCACGCCCAAGATTAGTAGACTGTCTCCTGCCTGCATCTACTACTATTACTCCACACATCAACCGCTATCCAGCATGCATCTAGTGTATTAAGTTAATGGAGAAAAGGAGAAGTGCTTTAAGAACGATGACATGATGTAGACAAGACCTATTAATGTAGGAATAGACCCCATCTTGTAACCTTAAAAGCAGCAATACATGTGTGTCATGTCTCCTTCTGGCACTGAGATTGAACACCGCAAGATCGAACCCATTACAAAGCACCTCTTCCTATTGCAAGATAAATCAATGAAGTTGGCCAAACAAAACCGGAATATCGAAGAAGAAATACGAGGCTATAATAATCATGTATGGATAGATCTTATCATAAACTCACAATTCATTGGATCCCAACAAACACACCGCAAAAAAGAGTTACATCAAATAGATCTCCATGAATGTTGTCCAACACAAATATACATCATTTATCAAGTAGATCTCGATGTTCTCGGAGATCTATTCGATGTAATCTTCTTTTGCGGTGTGTTTGTTGAGATCTGATGAATTGTGGATTATGATAAGATCATCTATGAATATTATTTGAGTCTTCTCTGAACACTTCTATGCATGATTAAGATAGCTTTGTATTTCTCTTCGGTCTATCGATTTTGTTTGGCCAACTAGATTGGTTTTTCTTGCAATGGGAGAGGTGCTTTGTGATGGGTTCAGCCTTGCGGTGTCCTCACCCAGTGACAGAAAGGGTAGCGACGCATTTGTTGTGTTGTTGCCATTAAGGATAACAATATATGGGGCTTACATCATATTGCTTGAGTTTATCCCTCTACATCATGTGATCTTGCTTAAGGGATACTCTGTATTTGTGAACTTAATACTCTAGATGCCTTCTGGATAGCGGTCGATGAGTGGACTAATAGTAGTAGTTGCAGGAATGAGTCGGTCTACTTGTCACGGACGTGATGTCTATATTCATGATTATTTCCTTGTATGTTGTCATAACTTTGCGTTTTTCTATCAATTGCTCAACACTAATTTGTTTACCCACCGTATGCTTTCTTTGAGAGAGAAGCCTCTAGTGACAATTACCTAGGAACGATTTGAAATATTCTGAACTATTTTTTGCATTTTTGAAAATCAAAATATTTAACTTGCATTTCAAATTTGAATTTGACATTGATTTTGGACAAGTGGAAATTTGTATGGTTAATTATGATGACATGGCCACAATTAGGGGTAGATTACTGTAGCCTCTCGAGGTGTTACAAATCTCCTCCACTAGGAAATCTCGTCCCGAGATTTGAGAGGTGGAGTAAGGGGGAAGTTCTGGTTACGAAATTCTAATGGATCTTCTCATTTTGGGTTGCTCTTCTCGAAGAAGTCGGTCCCTTTCATTGATGTCTTCATTCCTCTGCTCCAGGTCATCATGATGAAGTCGTCATCCTTTCTTCGGGGTCTTCATCGTACTTATGAAAGGACAAGGGGTAACTTCAGAAGAACGGTCCTCTACAAGATTGCTTATCTGGTAGATAACACCAGGGAAGGTGGCGGAAAGTAACTCTCAAATTGAAACTTAAGAAAATATCAAGAGCAAAGTAAGAAGGTACCATGAGAAGTTTCGAACGGGCAAGCAATCGTTTGATGCCTAATCAAAAGGTGAAAGGTCTTGAGAGCAACGAAATAAATATTGTGTTTGATACTAGACTAGGTCATCTCTAGGAAGGTGGATTATGCTCTTCATGCAAAGCCAAGCGTGAGGAATAACTTTGGAAAAAAGGGGGTGTATACAGGAGAGTTAGGTTTCGATCCTGTGGAACCGTGGGTTATGGGCCCATCATGTGGGTAAAAAGTATGAAGGGTGCTGACATCTTGCACGGTCATGATACCAAGGTATGTCAGAGGATAGCCTATCATTTATGTTGGTACCAAGGGCGGGGGCCGAAGAGAACCATATTCATGCTCGTTAGGACGTGGCAGACCAATAGGCAAATTTTCATCCATCGGTGGTTACCGGAATGTCATCAACAATTGTAACATGGTCTTACTGACAGAGTAGTACACCGAGGTGTTTACATAAGCATGGAATTATCTCTGCTCAGATAAGCTAGATTACAAGAAAGGTTAAACAAAACAATGGAAAGGAAAATGTGGTTAGTATATTAATCATACCAATGGAAAGGGAAAGTTGATTATACTTGAGTATAGGGACTATATCTTTCCCAAGGAATGGCAGAGCATGATATACATGACATGACTCCAAGTATGTAACCATTTAGAAAAGGGACAAGGCATTTATGAGGTTTACCCATACAATGGTGTTTGAATAATTGATCAAGAACTTTTTTAGCATTGCACTTCCAATGTTCTTGTTGATGATCGGAGTACCACAGACATGCTTCGGGATAGCATTGACATGGTCATCAGGTAAAGGTCAGACTTTGGATCCACAAAGGATCCATCTGAAACAACTTCTAAAATAAGTTATACAATGCCAGCAAGGAAAAGATGAGGATGTGGCCGCCGGGCTCAGCAACAATTCATCAAGATTTCGATAAACATTGATTTTCACCATTAAGTGAACAAGGTGATAGCATTTACCAAATCAAATCATATATTGATGTATGCTCGAGGAAAACATCCACAATTAAACATTGATCAAAAGGTGCACCCAGAATCTAGACTAGGTAGCAGGATCAATGTTATAATGCTAATTCAATAACCAACACAAGTAATAGGGTTGCTAGAAGTTTTGAGTTTACACATCCCAGTCCATGTGTCGGTATTTCGGTTAGAAGCAATACAAGGACCAAGAAAAGAGAATGGTAATGGCGATAAGTATCACTTGTATATAGAATTATTAAGAGGTGGTGAAATTCTCATGACATTCTTGACACGAAATATGGTAATACCCCAAGGTAGAACACAACATAAGATGGATAGCAAGGAACTCAAGGTACAAAACAAAATATGAACAAATTTGTATTGGAGGAAAGGCAAGAATGTTGTTGATGGTAGCACAACTCATCGAGGGGAAATGATGATATTTCTCATCAAGAGTTCTATTCATATCTTGTAAGAATTCAATATATTGCTGATAATTACAACACCTTTTGTCAAGCGGTTTCATGAAGATGTAATCGAGCAATGATGACATCAAGCAAAAGGAATAATGAAGCGAAAGGTTATTGGAACCACGGGTATGACAAAAACTCAAAATCAAGCTTGCTGACCAAGGTGAAATGATATGATGAGGCAGATTGACGTAATCCTAGCTCATTGTCGAAAATTGTGCTCCAGGAAGAAGGACCAGGTAGCACAGTTAAAATTAGCACGATAACGATATAGTCAATTGGACTAGGAATGACGTGATGGAGTATCAAACTTCCCAGCAACAGAGTAGTCAGAGTACTGAATCACTATGTGGATTCGATTCACTGTTCGGTGTTCTCGGTTGACGACAACCCGGAACCCGTGGAGTGACTATGATAGGGAAATGTATTACTTCATCCAAAATTCATAAGATGTAGTGTAATGGCATGATATCCTCGAACTATGGGGTAATACTCGAAGGTAAATCATAATAGAGGTTGGACAGGCGTATTGGTCTACAGAAGACAAGTGATTTAACTTGTCCGAGAAATAGGATCAAAGAAGAACAATCATGGTCGGAACCATGGTTGCAAAGGACAAAACACAGATACAAGATGAACTTATAACAAGGGGGTAATTATTATTTCGAGAAGCTTTCATGATAAGATCTACATCGTGTCCATGGGCATGAACACAAAGGTTCAAGGTTAACTCACACTTCTTCAATGCATAAACTTTCATTCACTTCTCGTTTTTTGAAGAAGTTGTGTTGCAAATTTAACTGACGAAGCTAGTAGAGTATAACCCATAGAAGTTTCTGGGTTCACATAGATTAGGAATGGCATAGGTTCAATCGGTCAGGGCTTCTTAGGAACATATACCACAAACTTCAAGAATAAATAACACAAGCTTGATAGTAGAGCAGGGTTGACAAAAGCAGAGGATATAATTTGCTAAAGGCATTATGTATCCGAGGAAAGACTCACAAGGTTATTGAGCATGAAGGACACTATCAGATAAAATCCACCAAAGGATCTGGCGGACCACAAAGAATCTGAAATGAGTATTGCTGCTCAACCAGAAGAAGAAAGAATGCAATGGCATCGGATTAAAGAAACATCTGAATAATTCAAAGTTTACTACAATGAATTAGGAATTACAAATGGGGGGTCAGAAACATACGCTCTGGTCAAAAGAGGGGTAAGTTGGATAGAAATAGATGGGCAATCAATCATTGATTGGCTGAGAACCAGCTCATGTCTGGAATGACGACTGAGCCGAAAGGACGAATTCTAGTTTTGATAGATGATTGCTAGTATTCGCAGTCATATTAAATCATTCGGCTCAAAATGACAATGACAAGGGACGTCAAAAAATATTACAAGACATATGGAATTAACCATAATACAAGCAGGTAAGGAAGATCAAGAGCAATAGGGTACTAAGGATTTCAAAAGATCGAATAGCATTTAAAGAATTTTGTGAAACACATGCAAAACTGGGGATGAACGAATATCCAGTACGTAAGTGCGAGGGAAAAATGTAAGGGCTTTCATGCGGTAATGAACTACTCCCTCCGTTCCAGAATATAAGTTGTATTTGTTTCCATGCAAGTCAACCATTTGAAAGTTTGACCAAGATTATGGAGCAAAATAGAAACATCTATAATACCTAATAGATAAAATATGAAACTACCTTTCATGATCGATCAAATGATATAAATTTCATATTGTGAATATTGATATTTTTTTCTAAAAACTTTGTCAAACTTGCACTCGTTTGTCTTTTGAAAAAACAAATACACCTTATATAAAGGAACAGATGGAGTACAAGGCAGTAAGCGCAAAGGATTCTCGATACAACAGAGAGTAATTCTGGGTATCTTGTAATAGCAAGAGCAACTAGGGATCAATGTATGAACCGTAGGTGTATGTCGTTATCCTTACGTATTTGGTTGGTGGTAGGGAATTGCAAAGGCGGTGGGAACAGAGTCTCAAGAGGACATCAGAGAGTATCTTTGAAATCTTCTGGTGCACCAAACGATCATCTGGAATGAGGGGTTCTCTGGGAGGAAGTAGTTACGAGAACCTAAATTTAAAGTTAGCGTTAGCAAAATCTTTCTCCCAAAAATAAGAGAGATCGGAATCCTAGAGTAAGGATGATGACCCACAAGTATAGGGGATCTATCGTAGTCCTTTGATAAGTAAGAGTGTCGAACTCAACGAGGAGCAGAAGGAAATGAAAAGCGGTTTTCAGCAAGGTATTTTATGCAAGCACTGAAATTATCGATAACAAATAGTTGTGTGATGAGATAATTTGTAACATGTAACAAGTAAAAAAAGTAACTAAGGTGCAGCAAGGTGGTCCAATCCTTTTTATAACAAAGGACAAGCCTGGACAAAATCTTATGTAAAGCAAAATGCTCCCGAGGACACATGGGAATGGTTGTCGCGTTAGTTTTCATCATACTCATATGATTCGTGTTCGTTACTTTGATAATTTGATATGTGGGTGGACCAGTGCTTTGTAGTGACCACGATCCCAATGGATCTAAGTCTCTATGCTTAAGTGTCGTCCCTGGATCGGTATGCTGACACACACAATACTTGAGGATTTATAACAGAGTTTCAATCACAAACTTATTACATCGAGATCCTCAAAAGAGTACTATTACAAAAATATGGTTGAAGGCCATCTAAAATAAATTAAACTATGGAAGCATCGAAGATAAGTTGAGTCCATACAACTCCACGGCAAACACTGAGTGCATGACAATGACCTATCGCACCTTAATCCACGTCGGTAAACTCTGCAACATGAGACGTTGCAGTCGTGTAGGTCAGCACATTGAATATGCTGGCAAAGTCACACAATAGCAATAATGATGAAGAAATATCTACCACTACATGCATATTTGGCTGGTGGAGGTTGTAAGGTTTATTTTTGCATAAAGCTAGTTTCTCCCTACAAAAAAGGAATAAATTGTAATTACTACCTAGTTGAATCACTACAACAGGATCCCCCCTATAGCAACGCTTGTTTCCGTATCTAAAAGTCCATATATCCGTTGTTAGTGTCTTTACCAATAGTTTGGGATGCGTAGCCTTATCTAGTGTTGCTAGCGCATATTACAACACTTATAATACCGTTGGTAAAAGGGACCATTGCTAAAATGCAACACATAAAATAGACTTGTACAACACTTTTATATGTTGGTGCATAATGTACAGGAATCAAAATCCCATTACTTGTCAACGGAGAATTTGCAACTCTTCAAGTTTTGTACATATATAATGTGAATAATGATATATTTTTATTTCGGCCAATTAAATGAATGCTACGCATAATAGTGATAATTATGTTTTTCAAGTGAACAAAAACAAGAGAATATACTCACGGGAGAAGGAAATAACACATTAGATAAAATTGTTGGATTACAATGGTGGATATTACAGGAGGAACATCATCCAAATGTGATCCATAAACGAAATATTTTCTTGAGAACAAAACTAAAACCAAAAGCATCCATCAACATCCCTACAACTTAACCTTGGAACATCATCCCTACAAATCAACTCAAAGTGAGAGCATCCAACATCATCATCATCAACAGGAACATCATCATCATCAGTATACTTGCCACATACCCATATAATCAACCATTTATCTTCTGAATCTACAAACAAAAAAATAAAATGAACAGTTAACACACAATGCATTGACATTGAAGGTCATGCAATCTTTGTATTTTGTCCATTACCAGGAGTATTGTAGTTATCGCGACATCGTACCAAATCTGAAGTTTTCACAAGTGCTATCAACATGCACGGTCCAGAATTCATTTGTAAGTTCAGCGTAATCAAGTTTAAATTTAGGATCTGCATTTACAATGTAGCAAGAGCTACATCTCCGTTAACTTTTCAGGCTCTTCAAGAGTACTTTAGTTCCCGCCTGTTTGAAAAAATCAAAGTTATCATGATATCGAAATGAAAAAACTTGTAAAGGAATTACAAAAGCTTCATAAATGCTATTTAGTCCCTCCATATGGAAGATGAAAGAAGAATAGTCCTAAGTAAGGTTGCTGAAACTACACATCAAAATTCTGTTTATACATCGATCAAACACTAACATATTGGAGACATAACAATATTATGTCATGGATTCAGAAGAAGAAGAAAAGAAGGCCACCATGGGACGATAAAACTGGATACTTCAAATAAAATATTCCATGAAATATTTAGAAGGGACCATGTATCTATGTTTAAGCAGAAAGAGGCGTTTTCGCTCTTGTATACGGGATGTGTACTTAGAAGGATGGCATTTATTTTGTTTTGGTGATATACAGCAAATCCATTGAAATGTTCTATAAATAACACAAAAGAGATGTCTGGTTTTTCTTTTAGATAACACAAAAGAGATGACTTGTTTTTCCTTTTGGTCTATATAGTTTTTTACACTATATAATGTGAGGCACATAACCTAGATTTCTGGTTCATTTATGTTGAAGAGTTTCCAAAGAAACTTCCATTGTAAGACTTAACAAATGCATATTTACACATATCAAATATATGATATACATACTCATCTGTAAGATATATTTTTCGTGCATGATCAACAAAAAAATAGCGTGTTATTGCGTCGTTATAGCATATTTGGAAGGGTCACGTTACGTTTTACCTGTTTTGCTCGCTATGGCGCTATTTTGATGCTAAACGAAATAACATTGTAGCGTTTTAGCGTGTATCACACAACAGCCCATCAAACTTCGCCGCATCGCATTGGCCCTACTCACTCTCACTCTCTTAGACGTAAACACAACAGATACAACCTAAACTAGCCAACTCGTCGCCAATTTCCCAACTGTTCATGACCGAGGGCAGCGATGATGGCGGCGTTCGTGACACGTGAGCGAAGGCGGTGGTAGTTCGTTAGTGGTAGCAGCTTCTGTTCATCCCCTCTTCAAGTAGAGGCGTCAGCCGCGCCTCCAACTCTAGCAAGATAGCGCCGATGTCAACCACTCTACTGGTGCCGGCAAGTCAGCCATCGATGCTTCTTTAAAAAAGAGTGTTCCCTTTTGTTACAAATTAGGAGTGTACATGCCCTGAGCCTAGCACTCGTATGCTTTATTTCATTTGGAGTGCTCCCTTTCCTTGACAATTATGGAAGCCTTAAATTTGTGATAAATTTGACATTTTATGTGAAACGCTATTTTAAATATAGCACGCTATAACTTGAATAACATTTGGAGAAGGGCGAAGCTAAAGCTTATAGCACCCTATTTTTTTTATTTTGCATGATACATACATGTAGCTTAATTGTTTCCCTTCAATTAGGATCAATCAATCCATGGATTAATTAATAGATGTATTTCTCTCCTACTGATTTTGATATTGTTTTGCTCTCTTTCGTATAGGGTCAAAAACAGCTTAAAAAAGATATATCATATACTATATATACCAATATCACAACATGCGTGGCTGTGTATAAATGTACGGTAAGCATTGGTAATCCTCTCTTAACTTAGCCCCACTACAACTAATCATATGATTCATGCTCTCCGAAGTTATATGAGCTGACCATCTGTGCATCTGGCCAAAAGGTAAAGTAGTAACAAGAAATTGTCCTAGAAATAAAATCTGTAGTCCAGTATGTACGTCCATAAAATAGAACAGTACGAAGCCAATACCATACCTACACAGCTGGAGACACGGGATCCAACCAAAGTGCAGATGAGAAGCCACTATATATGTCCTCGTTGGGTGCTCTCAACTTGATTATCCTCTTCAACGCCTGTGCATTCATCAGGTAATATGTAATGATTGGCTCAGTGACCTTCCTTTTTTTGAAACAGATGTTTCAAACTAAAGAAAGCACATCACTGTATCTCTCATTACAAAAATAAAGGCTGTACTTTCTCATTATATACCAAGTAGAGGTGTGAAACTAAAGAAAACACATCATCGGCATCCCCAAAAGCATAACTCTAGGCTGCACGTCTCAGATTTCAGTAGCACAACACAACATAAAAATCCTCAAAACAAAAATCATACTATCTTCTTGCTCATTGCGTACCTGTGATCAGTTTGCAATAGTTCCTCTTGTCGGCAACTTCACCAACAATAGCGGCTGTCCAATCAGCTACAAACTGCCTTTGATGTCCGCCTTCCCCACTGCATTGGAATGCAGTTTGGTCGGACATTGAATGTGAGATTGAAAGGATGTCCTCCTCGGCCAACATGACTTGCGGGGTTGTTGGGGCAATAAATATTAAAAGATGGTAGAGAAGGGATCATCAAAGGCGTCCTGGATTGTTTACATGGTTAACATGTCAATAGTGGAGAACGATTAAGAGGAGGAACATCGTAGGAGGACGAACAAGGCTAAAGATGTGGATGATGCATTCGTACCCCGAGGGGCTACAGATGTGGAATGAGGGATGGGGTCGTATGTGCTCGTTCATGGCCATACCTTGGATTTGCCGTTGGTCACAAGGGAACGGTGACGAGGGCCGGCGCGCTGGGATGCAGGGCCGCGGGGGTGGGGGTGAGGGATGGTGCGCCGGGACAAAGGGTCGTAGGTGAGTGGTGAGGGGTGGCGTGCCGGATGCAGATAGGTCGCATCCGTGCAAAGGAGTGGCGGTGGCCGGCGTGCGAGGGCTGAGAGGAAGGAGAGGTTGGGGAAAGGGAATGACCTAGATTAATCGTGAAATCCAACTTGGGCTGGGCTAGATAAAATGCTAGGTTAGTGCATTGGGCTTTACTTGGAGTTGTGGTTGGTTGCAATGGGTCATGAGCTGTAGGTACAACACATATGCTACAATACATTATATGTGTATCTGACATTAATTTTTCAACATATAGTAAAAACGTCGTAAAATATGTGTCGCTTTATAGGGGGTATCCTTGTAGTGAATTAATCAATATTGAGAAGGTTCCTCCATCTCAATCCCAAAATCAACAACATCATTAGTAAGCCAATAGTTTAATTAATAGAGTGATGAGATTAGTAAATAATTCAAATACCAGGATACTCAAGATGTCCATAATCGGGAACACGGCTACTCATGAATAAATTGTACACTCTGTAGAGGTTTGCGCAATTTTCCCCACAGGACTCGACCGCATCCATGATGAGAAGATCCAGACATATCCTTTCAGAAGCATTCACTCTTTACTCTGGGTAGACCAGTACACCTAATTTCCCCTACATCTGCTAGTCCACCACTGAAAGAGCTCACACAACATACTCAACTATGCCAGAGCCCATAATGGCTTGTGGCTGCACACGGAAATTTCTAGGCATGAATGATATATCCCTTTGAGCCTGGGTGGCATTCCATAGGATGATCACATGGTTCCCCCGGGATCTCCTAGGACAACGCTGGATTCTCCAGGTGCCCTGCAACCAATCCATCCAGATGTGTATTAAAGTTGTCACCTTAAACTTTCCCTTAGTTGTTGTTACACTCACAACTTTCATGAATCTCACATACCAATCCACGTCTACAAGCACGGCTAAGCAATAAGTAATAAAGCGTATATTCCCGGGGTTTATCTCAAGTCATAGGTTCCTACCACATGAACTACAAAGCTATTCCACATGTAACCAAGTCCTACTCATGCAAATCTTTGAGGGTATAACTAATGCAAGTAAAACTGGGTATTGAAAAGTATGATCAAAGTGTAACTTGCCTTACTGATGATCATCGAAACCTGGAGACTCATAGTATCAAGCTACGCACTCTAGAAATTCTGTCGCAATCAAATAATAGCATACATAAACAATCATGCAACAGAATCGAAGAACAGATCTCGAACAACTTCGAAAACAAGCTAAAGACTCTTGCAACAGAAAACAATTTCTAACAGTACTAAAATTAGATGAATTTATCCTTATCAGAAAGTTTAGGTCAAGAGCTTTGATTTACAAAAGAATCAACTCAAACGTAGTTACGAAACTCAAGTTATGATCAAAAGAAGTTCAAATTCAAATATGTTTGAATTCAAATTTTGAAACTTTCAAAAACAAATTTGAGTTGTATTACTGGATAGATGAGATCAAAACGAAGAGTTTGGCGTTGGTTTCATCTAATTCCGACGAACGAGTAAAAAGTAATGATCGTTTTAAGATTAGGGACTAATTTGTAAAAACTTTAATCACGGATAAGTCCCTGACTTAAGTAACAGAAAAGGAAAAATCTGAATAGTGAACGTTCTTCTGAAACTAACCAGCGAACGTTCGCTAAATAACTAAACCTTGAAAAATAAAAGCCGAGTTTATACAAAAATGATCTAGGGCTTAAAAACGAAAAAGGAACCGTAAAAAAAGCCTAACGGTTTTTACCGGTTCAGCGGATCGGATCGGATCGGATCGGGTCGGGGCTCCGGGAACGCAGGGAGACGGCGGGGCGGCGGCGTCGGTGCGGGGTGGTGCCGGGCGGCGACGACGCGGCATGCGATGGCGACGCGGGCGCGAGGGAACAGCGACGACGACGCGAGAAGGCGGCGGGGGCGGGGGAGAGGGGGCCGGGGGGGCGGCTTATAAAGGGGGGTAGCTGCCGACTTGGGCGAGGGGGCGACAGGCGCAGTGCGAGAGCCAGACTCCGGCGAGTCCGAGTCGGGCACGGAGGCGGGAGGCGGTGGCGCGTTGGGTCGGCTGGGGTTCTGCCGAGTTGGTCCGAAACTTTTTTTAAAAATTATTTTTCCGAAAATATAGAAAAATAGAAAAGGGCAATAAATATATATTTTTAAATCACAGAAAAATTCACACGTACTTAGGGCCTCATTATTTACCTGGTGAACATTTTTTTTCATGGCCTAAATGCCTAAAAATAAAATAAACTTTTTAGTGCAAATAAAATAATAAAAATAAATACTTTTGTAAATACAAATCCAATAAATATTTTTTGCCCAAAATTCAATTTCCAACATTTGTTTTTTGAAGAAGTCGTATTATCTTCTCTGATTATTTAAAAAATATTGAAAATGAAAATTGGTAAAATAATTATTTGATCCAATCCCACTTGGAAAATAATAAAATTGTGGATCCTGTTTGGAAAACTTCCAACTCTCTCATTTGAGTCCTTGAGTTGTTTAAAGTCTTTTGGATCAATTTCCAAATAAAAAACAAATTCAAAATGCTCAATTGATGCATGCATATGAATGATCTATGTTAACATACAAATTGAAAATTAATGTTACAAACCTACCCCACTTAAGATGAATCTCGCCCTCGAGATTCAGGTTGGCTAGCAAAAAGGTGTGGGTGGTCCTGTCGAAGGTCTTCCTCTCGTTCCCATGTGGCTTCGTCCTCTGTATGGTGACTCCACTGAACTTTGCAAAACTTGATGACTTTGCTGTGGGTAACTCTATTGGCAAACTCGAGAATCTTGACAGGCTTCTCCTCATAAGTCATATCACTCTCTACTGAATTGCTTCCAAGGGCACTGTATCTCGTAAAGGAATATCGGCCATCTCTGCATGGCACTTCTTCCACTAGGAAATGTGTAACACATCGTGAACTCCGGACAAAATTTCGGGTAACTCGAGCTGATAAGCTACTTCTCCTCTGCGTTCCAAAACTCTGTACGGTCCCACAAACCATGGTGCCAATTTATCCTTAACTCCAAAATGCTTAACTCCTCGAAGTGGGGACACATGAAGATATGCTATATCTCCAACTGCGTAGGTTACCTCCTTGTGTTTTGTATTGGCATAACTTTTCTATCTCGATCGGGCTATTTTAAGTCTGTCACGGATCAAGTTGACCTTCTCTTCTGAATCTCGGATTAAATTGGGTCCAAATAACTTGCGGTCTCTGACTTCATCCCACATCAATGGTGTTCTGCACCTCCTTCTGTACAAAGCCTCGAAAGGGGCCATCTGCAGACTGGTTTGATAACTGTTGTTGTAAGAGAACTCTACATAAGGCAAGTTGTAGTCCCAACCTGATCCATAATCTAGTGCACAAGCTCTCAACATGTCCTCTATAATCTGATTGACTCTCTCGGTCTGTCTATCTGTCTGTGCATGAAAGGTTGTACTGAACTCCAGCCTAGTACCCAAAGTCTCGTGCAACTACTTCCAAAACTTCGAGGTAAACTATGTTCCTCTATCTGATACGATGGTCCTCGAAACTCCATGCGGACATACAATCCTCGTCATGTATATCTTGGCCAACTTAGCACTCGTGTAAGTGGTCTTCACGGGGATAAATTGAGATACCTTAGTCAAGCGATCAACTATAACCCAGATAGAATCGTACCCTGAACGTGTCCTGGGTAGTCCTATAATAAAATCCATTCTGAGCTTATCCCACTTCCAATCTGGTATTGGTAACGTCTATAGTAACCCTACTGGTTTCTGATGTTCTGCCTTAACTCTCTGACAGACATCACATACCGCTACATACTCGGCAATGTCCTTCTTCATTCCGGTCCACCAAAAATTCTGCTTCAAATCCAAGTACATCTTGGTATTGCCTGGGTGTATCGAGTAAGGCGAATCATCGCCCCCTGAAGAATCTTCTTCCTGATCTCTGGGTCATTGGGCGCGTATATTTGTTCTTCGAACCATAGTGTTCTGTATTCATCCTCACGGAATCCTTCTGCCATTCCTTGGCTCATTCTGCCCTTTATCTCTGCAACACCTTCGTCCGTCTTCTGGGCTTCTTGAATCTTGCCCAACAAAGTTTTCTCAATCTCCAATGTAGCAACATAGCCTCTAGGGACTATCTGTAACTGTAAATCTCTAAGATCATCAGCTAACTCCTAGGGTAGTCCTTCGGTTATGATAGTGTTAACATAACTCTTGCGACTCAATGCATCAGCCACGACATTGGCTTTCCCTGGGTGATAATGCAATCTCATGTCATAATCCTTTATGAGCTCTAGCCATCCCCTTTGCCTAAGATTTAACTCCTTCTGCCTGAATATGTACTTCAAACTCTTATGGTCCGTGTAAACATCACAACGGTTTCCAATAAGAAAGTGCCTCCAGGTTTTGAGTGCGTGCACTACGGCTACTAACTCCAAATGATGTGTGGCATAGTTCAATTCGTGGGGTCGAAGTAGACGTGAGGCATATGAAACAACTCTTCCTTCTTGCATAAGAACGCCTCCAAGTCCTTGACGAGAAGCGTCACAATACACATGAAAATCCTTGCGAATATTCGGCAGAATCAGCACTGGGGCTGTAACCAAATGTTTCTTCAACTCTTGAAAACTGGCCTCACATTCTTTGGTCCAATTGTACTTAGTTTCCTTCTTCAACAACTCTGTCGTGGGCTTCGCAATCTTGGAGTAATTCTCAATGAACCTCCGATAATATCCTGCGAGTCCAAAAAAGATGTGAATCTCTCCCACTGAGGTTGATGCTTTCCCCTTGGTGACGGCCTCTACCTTGGAGGGTTCTACTGCTCTACCATCTCCTAATATAACATGTCCGAGGAATCCGACTTCCTTCAACCAACACTCACATTTGCTGAACTTGGCATACAACTGATGTTCCCTGAGCTTCTCGAGAACCAAACGCAAATGTTCCTTGTGCTCCTCTTCATTCTTGGAGTAAACCAATATGCCATCAATGAATACCACGACAAACTTATCCAAGAACTCCATGAACACCTTGTTCATCATACTCATAAAATAGGCAGGGGCGTTAGTCAAACCAAATGACATAACCGTATGCTCATAAAGCCCGTAACTCGTGGTAAAAGTTGTCTTAGGTATATCCTGCTCTCGGATCTTCAACTGATGATATCCAGATAGTAAATCAATCTTAGAGAAGACTTTGGCTCCTTGCAACTGGTCAAACAGATCATTGATCATCAGCAGAGGGTATTTGTTCTTGATCGTCACCTCATTCAGTGCATGATAATCTACCACCATCCATAATGAACCATCTTTCTTCTCAACTAAGAGCACTGGGGCTCCCCAAGGTGAAGAGCTTGGTCGAATATAACCTTTCTCCATTAACTCCTTGATCTGCTTCTTGATCTCTTCCAAATCATTGGTAGACATCTGGTATGGTCTCTTGGATATTCGTCCGGTTCCTGGTAACAACTCAATCAAGAACTCGATGTCTCGATCCGGGGGCATGCCTCGTAACTCCTCCGGGAATACATCGGGGTAATCCTTCACAACTGGTACTTCCTCTTGAACAACTTCCGAGAGTGCATTCACTTGTGTCCTCCGGGGTGTGTGCCTCGACACATACTTGATCCTCTTTCCATCCGGGGTGGTGAGGAGAATAGATTTACTGGCGCAATCAATGTTTCCTTCATACTTGGATAACCAATCCATACCTATGATTACATCCAAACCCTGGGATTCCAAAACGATGAGATCGGTGGGGAAAACATGTCCCCCAATGGTCAAGGGCAAATGATAACATCCTCAGCTAGCCATGTACTCTGCTCCAGGGGAACTCACTAACATAGGCGACTTAAGGGCTACGGTTGGCAAATTATACTTTTCCACAAAACCCCTTGATATGTATGAATGAGATGCAAACAAGTGTCAAAAAGAACAAGGGTTGTAAATGCATTAACCAAAAACTTACCAACCACTGCATCGGGCTGCTCGTCAATCTCCTCCACATTGACATGATTCACCTATCCTCTCGTGAGTGGGTTGGGCTTCTTTCCTGAGCTTTCATTGCCATTTCCATTCTTGGCTTTAGGACACTCAGTGGCATAGTGTCCGGTCTTCCCGCACTTGAAACAAGTAATATGACTCGGATCCTACTTGGCGGGTGTTGATGGGGAGGAACGGTTCTGGCTGTGGTTCCCTCCATTCCCATTGCCATTCCTGGGGCCACTATGGTTGTGTGACTTTCCACCATTGTGGGCATGACCTCCATGGGTGGGATGATTATGTCCTCCTAAGTATGGGGAATAGCGAGGCTTCTAGTGAGCTCAATAGTTATACTTTCCCTGTCCATACTTCCTCTTGCGGCTATCAATCTGATGCTGCTTTCCTTCAATCATTATGGCCATGTCTACCAGCTCCTGGTAGTTGTTTAAGGTGGCTACCATCAACTACACACTCAACTCATCATTGAGTCCCTCAAGAAACTTCTCTTGCTTTGTGGCATTATTAGTGGCCACGTCATCTGGCGCATAGCGAGCTAACTGCCTGAAATCATCCACTTACTGCCCCACAGTACGATTCCCTTGGTGCAAGTTGCGAAACTCACGCTTCTTCAGGCTCATGGCTCCAACTGAAACATGTGCAGTACGGAAGGCTTGCTGAAACTGATCCCAAGTAACTGTAGCAAGGGGATAGGTGGTGGTGTAGTTCTCCCACCAAGCGGTTGCTGGTCCCACAAGTTGATGTGCGGCAAAGCGCACTCTCTCTCCATCTGTGCATCATGCAGTTGCTAGCTCACTTTCCATCTTGCGGAGCCAGTCATCTGCAACAATCGTCTCGGTGCTACTAGAGAACACCGGTGGATTCAACCTTAGGAAACGGGTCAGGTTGTCAGCTGGAGGAGGGTTGTTGGTGTTGGTGTTGTTGTTGCCTTGGTTCTGAACAAGTAGTTGCATCAATTGTTCTGGTGCTGGATCAACTGAGTGAGCTCAGGTGGGAACTGGAATCCGGGCTCACGTCTCGGAGGGATCTTATGGGTTAGAGGGGTGAGAAATAGAATAGAATGAGGTCTAGAGAGATTTCACTACCCATATGCACATGAGACAAACATATTCATATCATATCATTCAATTTCAAACAAGGTCACAAAAAAGATCCTAAACTACTCGTACAAAGCTCGCGAACGATTCTAACTACTTGGAAGAACACTAATGGTTATAGGGTGGTCATCTAATAGCTTTGATCGAAAGAAGACTCCATAATATCTGCTCCAGCTTCGTATTCATAATCGCTTTCATCACTGTCGGTGTCGTCTATCAGGATGTAGTTGCCCGAATGTATGCCCATCTCTAATCCAGGCTTCACCACAGGTGCTCCAATCTTCTTCCTCGGTTCTTCATTCTGCTCCAGTAGCACAACAAGTTGTCTTGAGTTCTTCTTCTAGCTCGATGTTTCTTGTCATCACCATATTGGTCTTCAGCATGAGCGTGAACATTTTATTCTCATAGCGAAGAATGTGTTGGTTCATCTCTTGTATGAATGCTGGAATGGACTTGTCGTTCCTGGTGCGAATCATCTCCCATTGCTCATCTCGGCATCCATAAATCTGGTAGATGGTGTCTTCAAGATCCTTATTGTAGACTTCACAAATGCATCCAAACGTGATGTGTGCTGCCATACTCTTTCCAAGCTCCAAGTTGGTGCATCAAAAGCAAGCTCGAGAGGTTCCGTGACTGGTGTAATAGTCCTCCCAGGAACACTAACTTTGATCCTCCAGCACTCCTCTTCCGGTAATGTTGCAATGAAGGTTCCAATGAAACTTGGTATTCCGATGTGCAGGTACCTCGTGACCTCCTTCAAGTGTCTTCCGAAAGGGGTGTCGTCATCAGGTTGAGTAAACTTGTTCCCGGTGTCTGACATCTATAGAGTATAAAGAGAGAAGGATTAGAAATGAGTACAGGAGAGCATCATGTGGCTTATCCTAGTGGTCGTGTCCTACAGTAAGCGTGTGCTCTGATACCATCTTGTAGCGACCATGATCCCAATGGATCGAACTCTCTTTGCTTAAGTAGCATCCTGGATTATTATGCTGACACACATAGTACTTGAGGATTTATAACAGAGTTTCAATCACACACTTATTACATCGAGATCCTCAAAAGTGTACTATTACAAAAAATATGGTTGAAGGCCATCTAAAATAAATTAAGCTGCAGAAGCATCGAAGATAAGTTGAGTCCCAACTCCATGGAAAACACCG
Organism: Secale cereale; assembly: GCA_902687465.1. Classification (NCBI taxonomy): domain Eukaryota; kingdom Viridiplantae; phylum Streptophyta; class Magnoliopsida; order Poales; family Poaceae; genus Secale; species Secale cereale. Next base: position 189,158,239 of record LR738711.1, on the reverse strand, counting down.
AGTGCACGACAACGACCTATTGCACCTTAATCCTCATCGGTAAACTCTGCAACATGAGATGTCGCGGCCGTGTAGGTCAGCACATTGAATATGCTGGCAAAGTCACACTGTAGCAATAATGATGAACAAATATCTACCACTGCATGCATATTTGGCTGGTGGAGGCTATAAGGTTTACTTTTGCATAAATCTAGTTTTTTCCTACACTAAAGGAATAAATTTTATTTACTACCAAGTTGAATTAATCAATATTGAGAAGGTTCCTCCATCTCAATCCCAAAATCAACAACGTCATTAGTAACCCAATAGTTTAATTAATAGAGTGATGAGATCAGTCCATAATTCAAATACTAGGATACTCAAGATGTCCATGACCGGGGACACAACTACTCATGAATAGATTGTACACTCTACAGAGGTTTGCGCACTTTTCCCCACAAGACTCAATCGCATCCATGATCGAAAGATCGAGACATAGCCTTTCAAAAGCATTCACTCTTTACTCTGGGTAGACCGATACACCTAATTTCCCCTACATCTGCTAGTCCACCACTGAAAGAGCTCACACAACATACTCAGCTATGCCAGAGCCCATAATGGCTTGTGGGTGCACAGGAAAGTTTCTAGGCATGAATGATATATAATCCCTTTGAGCCTGGGTGGCATTCCATAGGATGATCATGCTGTTCCTCCGGGATCTCCTAGGAAAACACTAGATTCCCTAGGTGCCCTCCAACCAATCCACCCAGATGTGTATTAAAGTTGCCACCTTAAACTTTCCCTTAGTTGGTGTTACACTCACAACTTCCATGAATCTCACATACCAATCCACGTCTACGAGCATGGCTAAGCAATAAGTAACAAAGCGTATATTCCCGGGGTTGATCTCAAGTCGTAGGTTTCTACCTCATGAACTACAAAGCAATTCCACATGTAACCAAGTCCTACTCATGCAAATCTTTGAGGGTATAGCTAATGCAAGTAAAACTGGGTATATAAAAGTATGATCAAAGTGGAACTTGCCTTGTTGATGATCGTTGAAACCTAGAGACTCATAGTAGCAAGCTTCGCACTCCGGAAATTCTATCGCAGTCAAACAATAGCATACATAAGCAATCATGCAACAGAATCGAAGAATATATCTTGAACAACTTCGAAAAGAAGCAAAAGACTCTTGCAACAGAAAAAATCTAATAGTACCAAAATTATATGAATTTGGCCTTATCAGAAATTTAGGTCAAGAGCCTCTATTTGCAAAAAGAATCAACTCAAACGGAGTTATGAAACTCAAGTTACGATCAAAAGAAGTTCAAATTCAAATCCATTCGAATTCAAATTTTAAAAATTTCAAAAACAAATTTGAGTTGGATTACTAGAGAGATGAGATCAAAACAAAGAGTTTGGCATTGGTTTCATCTAATTCCGACGAACGAGTAAAAAGTAATTATCGTTTTAAGATTAGGGACTAATCTGTAAAAACTTTAATCGCGGATAGGTCTCTGACTTAAAATAACAGAAAAAGAAAAATCTAAATTGTGAACGTTCTTTTTCTGAAACTAACCAGCGAACGTTCGCTAAATAACTAAACCTAAAAAAACAAGGTTTATAAAAAACGATCTAGGGTTTAAAAAACCAAAAAGAAAACCGTACAAAAAACTATAACATTTTTTACCGGTTCGGTGAATCAGATCGGATCGGGGCTCCGGCGGCGAGGGGCGGTGGCGCTGACCGTGATCGATGCCCCCTCCGGTGGAGCTCCGGAACATGCCCCAAGATGGGATCTCACAGGTACAGAAGGTTGCGGCGGTGGAATTAGGGTTTCGTTGTGCTCCCTGATGGTTTCAGGGTACGTAGGTATATATAGGAGGAAGAGGCACGTCAGGGGAGCAACGAGGGGCCCACGAGGGAAGGGGTCTCGCCCCTGCCCTCGTGGCCGCCTCGTTCGCTTCATGGCGTGTACTCCAAGTCTAATGTGTTGCAATTTTTCCAAAAATAACTCTCCCGAAGGTTTCATTCCGTTTGGACTCTGTTTGATATTCTTTTTCTGCGAAACACTGAAATAGGCAAAAAAACAGCAATTTGCACTGGGCCTCGGGTTAGTAGGTTAGTCCCACAAATAATATAAAAGTGTATAATAAAGCCCATTAAATATCCAAAACATATAATATAATAGCATGGAACAATAAAAAATTATAGATACGTTGGAGACGTATCAAGCATCCCCAAGCTTAATTACTGCTCGTCCTCGAGTAGGTAAATGATAAAAACAGAATTTTTGATGTGGAATGCTACCCAACATAATTCTCAATGTAATTTTCTTTATTGTGGCATGAATGTTCGGATACGAAAGACTCAAGACAAAAGTCTATATTGACATAAGAATAACAATACTTCAAGCATACTAACAAAGCAATTATGTCTTCTCAAAATAACATGGCCAAAGAAAGTTCATCCCTACAAAATCATATAGTTCGGCTATGTTCCATCTTCGTCACACAAAGTACTCAAATCATCCACAACTTCGGTTTCAGCCAAGCTATTGTTTCATACTTAATTTTGTTCAAACTTTTTCAACTTTCACGCAGTACATGAGTGTGAGCCATGGATATAGCACTATAGGTGGAATAAAGTGGTGGTTGTGGAGAAGACAAAAGAGGAATATGGTCTCACACCAACTAGGCGTATCAATGGGCTATGGAGATGCCCATCAATAGATATCAATGTGAGTGAGTAGGGATTGCCATGCAACGGATGCACTAGAGCTATAAATGTATGAAAGCTCAACAAAAGAAACTACGTGGGTGTGCATCCAACTTGCTTGCTCACGAAGACCTAGGGAATTTGAGGAAGCCCATCGTTGGAATACACAAGCCAAGTTCTATAATGAAAATTCCCACTAGTATATGAAAGTGGCAAAACAAGAGACTCTCTATCATGAAGATCATGGTGCTACTTTGAAGCACAAGTGTAGAAAAAGATAGTAGCATTGCCCCTTTTTCTTTTCTTTTTTTCCTTTTTTGGGCCTTTCTTTTTTTCTCTTGGGCCTTTCTTTCTTTTTTTTTCTTTTTTTTCTTTTTTCTGGGACAATGCTCTAATAATGATGATCATCACACTTTTATTTACTTACAACTCGGTATTACAACTCGATATTGCAACAAAGTATGACTCTATATGAATGCCTCCGGTGGTGTACCGGGATGTGCAATGAATCAAGAGTGACATGTATGAAAATTTATGCATGGTGGCGTAGCCACAAATACGATGTCAACTACATGATCATGCATGGCAATATGACAATGATGAAGCGTGTCATATGAATGGAACGGTGGAAAGTTGCATGGCAATATATCTCGGAATGGCTATGGAAATGCCATGATAGGTAGGTATGGTGGCTGTTTTGAGGAAGGTATATGGTGGGTGTATGGTACCGGTGAAAGTTGCACGGTACAAGAGAGGCTAGCAATGGTGGAAGGGTGAGAGTGCGTATAATCCACGGACTCGACATTGGTCATAAAGAACTCACGTACTTATTGCAAAATTCTACAAGTCATCAAAACAAAGTACTACATGCATGCTCCTAGGGGAAGGGTTGGTAGGAGTTAACCATCGCGCGATCCCGACCTCCACACAAAGGATGACAATCAATGAAATACCTCATGCTTTAAATTTGTCATACAACGGTTACCATACGTGCATGCTATGGGACATGCAAACCTCAACACAAGTATTTCTCAAATTCACAACTACTCTACTAGAATGACTCTAATATCACCATCCTCATATCTCAAAACAATCATCAAGTATCAAGCTTCTCATAATATTCAATGCACTTTATATGAAAGTTTTTATTATACCCATCTTGGATGCCTATAATATTAGGACTAAATTTATAACCAAAGAAAATTACCATGTTGTTCTAAATGACTCTAAAAATAATATAATTGAAGCATGAGAGATCAATAACTTCTACAAAATAAAACCACCACCGTGCTCTAAAAGATATAAGTGAAGCACTAGAGCAAAACTATCTAGCTCAAAAGATATAAGTGAAGTACATAGAGTATTCTAATAAATTCCGATTCATGTGTATCTCTCTCAAAAGTTGTGTCAAGCAAGGATTATTGTGGTGAACTAAAAAGCAAAGACTCAAATCAAACATGACGCTGCAAGCAAAACACATATCATGTGGTGAATAAAAGTATAGTCTCAAGTAAAGTTACCCATAGACGAAGACGAAAGAGGGGATGCCTTCCCGGGGCATCGTGAATTTTACCTTGGGGTTCCTTGGGCATCCCTAAGCTTAGGCTCTTGCCACTCTTTGTTCCATAGTCCATCAAATCCTTACCCAAAACTTGAGAACTTCACAACACAAAACTTAACAGAAAATCTCGTGAGCTCCGTTAGTATAAGAAAACAAACCACCACTCAAAGGTACTATAATGAACTCATTCTTTATTTATATTGGTGTTAAACCTACTGTATTTCAACTTCTCTATGATTCATACCCCCCGATAATACTCATAGATTCATCAAAATAAGCAAACAACACACGGAAAACAGAATCTGTCAAAAACGGAACAGTCTGTAGCAATCTGTAACTTTCGAATACTTCTGTAACTCTAAAAATTCTGAAATAAATTGGTGGCTGTGAGGAATTTTTCTATTAATCATCTTCAAAAAGAATCAACTTAAAATCACTCTTGAGTAAAAAATGGTAGCTAATCTCGTGAGTGCTAAAGTTTCTGTTTTTTACAGCATGATCGCAAAGACTTCACCCAAGTCTTCCCAAATGTTCTACTTGGCACAAACACAAATTAAAACACAAAACCACATCTAACTAGAAGCTAGATGCATTATTTATTGCTAAACATAAGTAAAGGGAAAGAAAATAAAATTAGGTTGCCTCCCAACAAGCGCTACCGTTTAACGCCCCTAGCTAGGCATGATACAAGAATAGATCTAGGTATTGCCATCTTTAGTACGCAATTCTTCAGTTGAACACTTATAATTCTTAGGAGTTTCTTCATTCCTATTAATAATCAAACTCCTAGGCAAGAAATCAAAAAATTCATTTGTGGCCAAAGGTTCCCTAATGATAGTGAGAAAGTTGGGGTGAACACTTATTGATTTAAGATCCGCAGTTCCCTTACTAGAATATTCACCCTTATTTTTAGGGACATGTATAAACTTGGCCATTTTGGTAGTAGAGGGATTCGAAGTATTTCTCACAGCAGAAAAGGCAGACCCTTATTTGGTAATAATATCCTCAAGCTTATCTATTCTAGTGGAATCTTGATCTATTTTCTCATTAACTATGGGTTCCTTTTCCTTAAAAAATTCAGAGTGACTCCTACCCTAGATCCATATTGGGTAATTTAGTTATGGATCTTTTTATCCAAGTTCTCAATCAACTCCATAGTGGTAACTTTATTTTCAATAATTTCAAGCCTTTGCATAATGTGTTCTAAAGTTAAGATAGTTCCATTAACCAGAAGAGGCGGTGGGCCAAACAAATCTATCATAGCATTATAAGAATCAAAAGTATGGCTACCCAAGAAATTCCCTCCGGTAATGGTATCAAGAATATATCTATTCCAAGGAGTGATGCCTACATAAAAATTGTGAGGAAGCACGAAAGTGGAAAGATTCCTAGTAGACCTATTCTGAGCATTGCAAATTCTATACCAAGAATCTTTTAGATATTCTCCCTCCCTTTGCTTAAAATTGAGAACTTCACTCTCGGGAGTATTAACAATGATAGGAGGACTATCCATGACAGCAAGGCAAACGATAAAGCACACGGAGCAAATAAGAGGACGAACAAAACGGCAAAAGGGTGAACTGGGGGAGAGGAAAACGAGAGGCAAATGGCTAATAATGTCATGCGAGTGATAAGAGTTTGTGATGGGTAGTTGGTATATAACTTTTGCGTATATCTCCCCAGCAATGGCGCCAGAAATTTTCTTCCTACTTCTCGAGCTTGTGTTGTTTTCCCTCGAAGAGGAATGGATGATGCAGCACAGTAGCGTAAGTATTTCCCTAAGTTTTTGAGAACCAAGGTACCAATGCAGTAGGAGACCACGCACGAGTCCCTCGTACCTACACAAACAAATAAGAACCTTGCAACCAACGCGATAAAGGGGTTGTCAATCCCTTCATGGCCACTTACAAAATTGAGATCTGATAGAGATGATAAGATAATATTTTTGGTATTTTTGATATGTAATGAAAGTAAAGAAAGTAAAATAAAACAACGGCGACAGAAATTGGCAAGTTGACGGGAAACTAATATCATGGAAGATAGACCTAGGGGCCATAGGTTTCACTAGTGGCTTCTCTCATGATAGCCAATTCCTACGGTGGGTGAACAAATTACTGTCGAGCAATTGATAGAAAAGTGCATAGTTATGAGAATATCTAGGCATGATCATTGTATATAGGCATCACGTCTGTGACAAGTAGACCAAAACGATTCTGCATCTACTACTATTACCCCACACATCGACCGCTATCCAGCATGCATCTAGAGTATTAAGTTCATAAGAACATAGTAACGCCTTAAGCAAGATGACACGATGTAGAGGGATAAACTCAAGCAATATGATATAAACCCCATCTTTTTATCCTCAATGGCAACAATACAATATGTGCCTTTCTACCCCTGATGTCACTGGGAAAGGACACCGCAAGATTGAACCCAAAGCTAAGCACTTCTCTCATTGCAAGAACTACCAATCTAGTAGGCCACACCAAACTGATAATTCAAAGAGACTTGCAGAGATATTTAAATCATGCATAAAAGATTTCAGAGAAGAATCAAATATTGTTCATAGATAATCTTGATCATAAACCCACAATTCATCGTATCTCGACAAACACACCGCAAAAGGAATTACATCGAATAGATCTCCAAGAAGATCGAGGGGAACTTTGTATTGAGATCCAAAGAGAGAGAAGAAGCCATCTAGCTAATAATTATGGACCCGAAGGTCTGTGGTAAACTACTCACAACTCATCGGAGAGGCTATGGTGTTGATGTAGAAGCCCTCCGTGATCGACACCCCCTTCGGTGGAGCTACGGAACAGGCCTCAAGATGGGATCGCATGGGTAAAACAGGTTGCGGCGGTGGAATTAGGGTTTCGTGGTGCTCCCCGATGGTTTCATGGTACGTAGGTATCTATAGGAGGAACAGGCACGTCAGGGGAGCCACGAGGGGCCCACGAGGGTGGGGTCCCCCTGCCCTCGTGGCCGCCTCGTTCGCTTCCTGGCGTGTACTCCAAGTCTTCTGTGTTGCAATTGTTCCAAAATAACCCTCCCGAAGGTTTCATTTCGTTTGGACTCCGTTTGATATTCCTTTTCTGCGAAACACTGAAATGGGCAAAAAGCATTAATTTGCACTGGGCCTTGGGTTAGTAGGTTAGTCCCAAAAATAATATAAAATTTTATATTAAAGCCCATTAAACATCAAAAACAGATAATATAATAGCATGGAACAATCAAAAATTATAGATACGTTGGAGACGTATCAGTATTCGAGTTGTCATAGATTACATCGGTCTTGAAAAATTTGAAGGAGTTCATCCAAGCTTAATGCCGAAAAGGCCTTCTATAGAGCTAGCCACTCGCATACAAGCTTTATGCCAGACTGCTTCTGAGGTTGTGCACCACCTGGGCCTTGGGCTTATTTTTATTTGGGCTTATTTTATTTGGGATCGGTGCAATTTATTTGCTGCCAAGATGTATAGCCAGTAGCCCTTAAGGTGTGTCATCCTAAAATCCGGGATGCACCTGAAGGATAAAACAAAATCGCTGATCCTAGTAGCCCCTGAGACTCAGGTCGATTCACGAAATCAGCCTGAGGATCAAGTCCATGCTCGGCAACATACTTTAGGAATTAAAGTGTGGTGTGCAGTAGCCCCGAGACTCTGATTGGGTGCGACCGACCAACCTGAGGATCGGAATCTCCTGGGAAACCATTTTGCACTTTGAAAATCACTGCATTGAATCAACAATGTAGTAGCCTCTGAGACTTAGGTTGGGCACATGGCCTACCCTAGGATCGTATCTCCTCGGGAACTTGTTCAAATATTGTCTGTGTTTTAACAACGCCGAGGTGCAGCGTTGCGGGAAATATGCTGAACTGCAGGTCGGAAAAGATTTCCCGAGCAAAACCACCACCCAAAACACTTCGCACAAGAGGATGTCCCGCCTCCTGGAAGGAAAACATAAAATAGGTTAAAATTATTACAAGCTCGAAATCCAAAAAACTTATACGAGAACTTTACGTCCGAAGTAAATCGAGTTTTTTGGTGCCAATCTGAAAATTGGTATTAAAATTAGTTTGTGCTTCCGTTGTGCTTTAACATGACTCATCCAATCTCAAGACTTCAAGCAGGCCAGCCTTTGGCTTCAACCTCATAACCTGAAGGCGGAGTGCTTCTCAGGCCAGTTTAGCAAACTAAATCCGAGTGGATTTAGAGAGAAACCAGGCTATCCGGCTATTGACCAGACACTCGAGTCAACAAAGGAATGGTAGAAAAAAAACTATACAATGACTTAGAAGAAAACACTTATTACACAACGACTCATACAAGTTTAAGAGCCCCATTTAACTTGGGTAAAAGAAGCTATTTTAACAAATAGTGTTTTTAACAACCAGCTTTTTTGTTTAACACAAATTTAATGCTTGGTTGAATTGAACAAAAATTTAACATTTAAAAACTTTGAGCATGAAAGTGACTTAGGTGGTTAATGTGCTCGATGTTGATGACGAGGTCTAGACTTGTGGCGGGACGAAGACGTACTCCTCGGCCTGGCCGAGGTCCCAGCCCCCAAGACCGAGGAGACCGAGTGAGGAGCTCGGCTTGACGAAGTAGCGACGCAGTACGGTGGATGCGGCGAGGCGAAGACCCCTGTCCAGCTAACGTGACGAAGCTGGTCGGCAGGTGAAAGCGAAGTCCATGGAGTAGGTTGATGAAGAGACGGCGAAGCCCCTGGTCCAACCGAGGTGATGGAGCAGGTCGGTAAGGTGACATTGCAGCCGCCATGCCAGCCGAGGTGTCAAAGCAGGTTGGCGTGGTGAACATTGGCTCAAAGAAGCAATGACGCGGCCATGCCGACACATGTCGTATCTTATGACGTGGTCAATGCCGGCTTGATAGAGTGACAGTGCGACGATGCCGACGCACTCGACCCGTGCAATCCGTGGGGCGACGATGTTAATGATGATTTAGCCTTCATAATACCTAACTCGTTGTCCGCTCATTGGGGTGATGATCTGATAAGGTTGACCTCGGCTCGACGAACTATTACTTTGCACTTGTTTTAGTTGTTTTGTACTACCTCCTAACTAAATATAAGATGTTTTTGTAGTTCGAATTGAACTGGGAAAATGTCTTACATTTAGTTACAGAGTAGTAGCATATATATGACTGAGGCGTTTTGGCTCCCAGGAGCATCTGCACCTGCGCTGAATAAAAAAACCAAAACAAATACTAGACAAATTCAAAATATTCTTTTTTTGGCATGGTAAATAATTTGGTGTGCGATGTCCGATCCAAATTTCAAATCATTTGGACATCTGAGTAGCTTCTCGGCAAAAAAGACAAATTTGAGGTGTGTTAAATAGTGTATTGTTCATATACTGTATTGACTCAATTTGTCTTTTTTGCAGAGAGCTACTCAAATGTCCAAATGCTCTGAAATTTGGAGCACACCTCACGCACCAAAATATCTACCGTGCACGAAAAAAATTGATTTTTTTTTGGATTTTTCTGCATTTTTGATGAATTATTTTTTGACCGGGTGCAGATGAGCCCGGGCTCAGAATTGAATATTGGCACCTATTTACACATTTCCTTTAACAAGTTTGCCACAGCAGCCCGTGGGGCATATCAGCTAATCTTCTAAATTAGGGAATCCAGTGATCCAATGTACTGAATGGCACAGCGCGCGGAGCTGCTCATGCTTTAAAATGCTGGTCAGTAGAATGCGTCGACACTAGAGTAAAAACTAAAACCACTACTCCGTAGTACTATTTCACTTGAACACTCGTACGGTGTATATAGAGATCTCACCTCAGTTACTTCCGCCTGTCGTATCTCTTGTGTTTTCAGTCGAAGAAAGAGAATAGAAGGGATCAGCAGATCCAGTAACCCGGTGCGAGCAGTGGGTGCACATGAATAAAAAGCAAACAACCTCAGCCTGGGATGGAGATGGGAAAGAGATTGAGAATCCCTTTGATGTCATGAGTCTCAACTTTCCCGTCGCATCAATCAATCAGTGTGCATGTCAGCCCGGTCCCCTGCAAAAGGTTGCGCCCAGAGGTATAGGAACTATACACGAAAAGAAGCGAGTATGGTGCTGCTTTGTCCTGTGACTGCCTCAGCTTTTGGGAAGGCATCGAAATTCGGTTTGACCCACACCCGGCTGCCTGTCCCGGCCGGCGACTCGGCAGCAACACCAAACAGCGATTATATTTCATCATAGTGGAAACATCTCTGGAACAAACGGATGCCGTTTTGGATTGAAGAGCCAATTTAACATGATAATGTAGGCCGGAGATCAGAGCCCTTCTGCGGAAACTGCATGACTTGGTATTGTACTTCCTTTGATGATCTAAATGCTCTTATATTTCTTTACACTAGTAGATAAAGAGTCATCAGACCCGGTTCATTTGGGCCTTTAGCCTCGGTTTTGAGAACCGGGACAAGAGGGTCGGTACTAATGCTCTGACCCTTTAGTTCCGGTTCAATCCAGAACCGGGGCAAAAGGGTGTCCACATGGCCTGTGCACCGAGCCCAGGCAGGAGGGGCTTTAGTCCCGGTTGATGGTACCAACCGGGACCAAAAGGCATCCACGCGTCAGCATTTCTGCGGTTGTTGTTTTTGTTTTTTTTTTTGAAAGGGGAGGGGGGTTGGAGGTTTTGGGGGGTTAATTTAGGTGTTTCATATTGTGTTAGCTAGCTAATTAATAGAGAGAAGTGTCCTCTCTTATGTCCGTGCTTGCTACGTACTACACATACGTATAGAGATGACTAGGCACGGTAGCTAGCTAGCTAGCTAGTAAAGGAAACGAAGGAAACAGAAGATCGTATAATTCATATATATATATATATATGCATACAGAGAGAAGTAATATCGACCACCTCTCCTTCTCCGAGAGATTGGTCGAACAACAAGTTCTCGTATATCTATCCGACACTACCGGGCACATATATACAATAATTATCTCTTACAAAAATAATCTCCTATCATATGGATGCATGGTCCACATAGTATTCTCCGTCTTCAGCGATCACGTGTTCAAGGAAGAATGCCGCCAATTCCTCTTGAATTGCTCGCAGACGATCTGTTGTTAGGAGTTCATCCCGCATCCGAAACATCTAATTTGAAGTAGGGGGTCAATACATGAAATGATGCTATAAATTTGTGAATATTATTGATTGCTTACGCACTTCAAATTGTTCTTCAGTGTAGCCCCTCTCACAGGTCGTGTGGCGGATGGACTCGCAAATGTAGTATCCACAATAATCATTCCCGGGTTCCTGCCACAACCACTTTACAAGAAATAGAGGTCAATCAAACTGATAAGCAAGAATGCCAAATTGGTATTGATGAAACTAGCGCTTGAATCAAGATATAGGAGATGCGCGCGCGGAACATGCTACTATATAGTACTTACTTTCGGGTATCTAAATTGTAACTTCTTCGGCAGTCCCGGAGCTTTTTTGGTGAATTTTCTCCAAACCCTGCCAGACAAAGAAAACAATTAGTTGATATCAGAAATGAAGTTGCTGATATATATGCATGGTGGATAATATTGATCGATTTAACTTACCTGGCTAGCATTTGAGTCATGTCCGCATACTCCTCGGGATCTTTACGTTTAGAGTCCAAGACAGTTACTACTCCCTTCTCAAGCTTAATCTCTAAGAGAATATAGTGGAAGCTCCGCACGAATGCATGAGATCATCAATTACATCACTATAACCTTGACTGATATATAAGGGAAACCAAATATGCACAAGACAGTAACACTCACTTGAAGTTGTAAGGAAAGAGTATTATATCTTTGTTTTCATTTACCACCAACGATCGTAGCAAGTTAGTCTCGGTATCGTCGGGACGCAATTTAACCTCGGTTGCATCTATGAGGTATGTGTTAATAAACCCAATATCACCTATTTGTCTTTTCTACAATTCGACGATCTTCAATCTGCATAATATAGTGAGGATAATTATAAATACATGCAATGAAGATCAGCTATATAGAGAGCCTTAATGACAAAAGTAGTACTACTTACAGACAGTAACAGGTGACCGTTGCTTTATCGAGGGCCAATTGATTGAAAAACTGATAGAACTCCTCAAATGGAATAGGCAACAGGTCAATTCCAACGAGGTCATGCTCCGGTTTAACTCTCACATACAAGCTATCCCTCCCCCCAGACTCTCTGGAGATTTTCAAGTACCAATCATGCAATCTTCGCATATTCGTTGATAGAGATCTTTCATTTTTGACGAGAGGCTTTTTGTACTCGTATCTTTCTATCTGCACTTCCAAGAAATCATAGTGTACATCGTCGGACGCGTAATCTGCAAGATTGGTATAAACGGGCACCATCCTCGGATCATTAGCGACCATGTCGCTAGACACCTTGAGCGGGGGGCACGATTGGTCCGCTTGTTCGCCGAGCTGGGCAATTTGTTTCCCAGCTCGCCCTTCTGCTAACCTCTGATCACTTGTAGTACTTCCCGACCGCTTCGCTGCTTGATATGACTTTTGGATCATGCGGTCATAGTTGTCCTGCGGCTTACTTTGCGCTGGTTGCTTCAGGGCAGCAAGAGTGCGCTTTGCTTTCACCGCATCTATCTTCTCCTCCGGAGGTGGATGTCTCTGTGCTTTCAACCCTTTAAAAAAGTCCTTCACTTCGCCTTGAGCGATCTTCGTGTTTTCCTCGTCGAACCTCTCGTACGGTAACTTCTCTAGAGGCGTGAGAGAAGGACCGAATCTGCATCGCCTCCCGCCTCTGGCTGTACTGGTAGACGTCGCCGGACCAGACGAAGCGACTGTCTTTTTTCCTTGCTTACGCGCAGGAGCAGGAGTAGCCGGAGCGGCGGCAGGTCTCTTCTGCCCTTGATGACTAGGCGGAGAAGGAGGAGCAGGCTGGCTGCTCGGGCGCGCCGGAGGCGAAGGAGGCGGAGTGCCGCCACGCGCCGGAGAAGGAGCCGGAGTGCCCGCCTGATGGTCACTCGCCGGAGGAGGAGGCGGTGGAGGAGGCGGATTGCCCTGACTCGCCGGAGGAGGAGGAGGAGGCGGAGGCGTCCAGTTGAGAATGTTGATTAGGTCCTTCCGCCATAGGCATGGAGTCTTCAGTGAAGAACCCAGCCGAGTCTCCCCTTCACCGGTAGGGTGGTCAAGCTGGAGCTCCTCAAATCCCTCCGTTATTTCGTCGACCATCACCCTAGCATATCCTTCTGGAATCGGCCGGCAGTGAAAAGTGTCGTCGGGTCCAGAAGGATAAACAGAGCCAGCAGCCGCCTTGACCTTCAGATTCATCCACTACGCCATAAGGTGGCAATTTTGTGCCTGCATGATAGCATCCACGGGATTCCTGGCAGTAGCCGTCAAGGCAGGCTCTGGCTGAAGCAGCTCGGTGGAAGCCACGCTGCTTCTCCGCTGAGATGGTGGGGTAGCTTCGGGGGAAGCTTCGGCAATTCTTTTCTCCCGATTTGCTTCCCGTTCCTCTATCGCTTGTATTCTGGCCCGCAGCGCCTGGATTTAGGTCAGCTCCATTTTCTTCCTCCTGTCGTGGCATTTGTAGCCTCCTGCGTCCGGAAACCCAGCACGCCACGGAAGGGAGCCTGGCGTGCCTCGTGTCCGTCCAGGGTGCTCAGGATTCCCGAGGGCCATTGTCAGCTCGTCGTTCTCTCTATCGGGGAAGAACGTCCCTTCATGCGCTGCTTTGATATACTGCCGCATCTTCCTGAGTGGTGTTTCCAATTGCTTTTCCGTCCAAATGCACCACCCTGTTACAGGGTCCAAGGTTCCGCCAGCCCCGAAGAACCAAGTCCGATAACGGTCTGGCCAGTGCATTGTCTCTGGTTCGATCCCTTTCTGAAGCAGATCATTCTCAGCCTTGGCCCACTTAGGCCGGGCTACGAGGTAGCCGCCCGACCCCGTGCGATGGTGATGCTTCTTCTTCGCAGCATTTACCCGGTTTGTCTCCGACATCTTCTGACTCTTTTCCGACTTCTTATGGGCCACAAATGCGGGCCAGTCATCTTTGATCTTCTCATATATGCCCACGAATTCTGGAGTCTTTTTATCTTTGACAAACGTATTCAGTTTTTTCTTCCATGCCCTGAATTGGTCTGCCATCTTCGAAAGTGCAGCAGACTTGATTAACTCCTCTATAACTGGGTTCGTCGGATCAACCTCTCACGGTAGGACGAAATTTGACTTCAGCTCAGTCCAAAGATCTTCTTTCTGCATATCAGTGACATAAGTCACCCGAGCGTCGTTTGCAGCCGGCTTTAACCATTGATGGATGCTGATCGGGATCTTGTCCCTAACCAAAACCCCGCACTGATTAACAAATGCGTTCTTTGTCCGGATGGGTGCAATCGGCTCGCCGGAGCGCGAGATTTCTGAGATCTCAAACTTTTCATCCAGTCTCAACTTTTTCTTCGCTCCTCGTCTCTTTACCGAAGATTTGCTCGATCCGGAGGGCTAGAAAAAGGAACAAAGACGAGAGTTAATGAATGAATCAATTAACTAGTCAGCACATGCTTAACTAACATATATACCTCCTGGCCGGACTCGGTTCGGTCACCGGAGCCAGCATCACGGTCTCCTTCTTGCACCGGCATTGGGTCACCGGAGCCGTCCTCACGGTCTACTTCTTCCATGTGCATTGGGTCACCGGATCCATCAATATCATAGCCTAGATCTTCCAGCTGCAGCTCTTTTTCGACCTGGTCATCGGTGTCGTTGAGAAACGACAAGACGGCATTTTGTCCGTCTGCGATTAGGTCCATCAACATCGCTTCTTGTGCTAGGTCTCGGGTGTTGTGGTCCATTGTTTCTACAAATATTTACAACATGCCAATTATTATTCAAACATGACAGATGGATATATTAATGGAGTTCTGGCAAATGATGAAGTCATGGAATTCTTCAATACTTTGACACTAGCTAGGCAACCTCTCGACCCCCCCGACTTCTCGGCGATCCACAACCCTAGACCCCCTCATGTCACATTTTGTCTAGTGTCAAAGGATTCAACAAAACCAATACTTCATCATTAGGCGAAAGTAACAGTAGCATGATGGTACGAAGCTCTCCAAAGTTGTTTTGGAACGGAGTCCCAGATAAGATAATTCGTAACAAAAGACGGATTATCCTATCAGGGACTTCGTTCCAGAACAACTTTGCATAACTTCGTACCAAAATGCCCCGGTTACTTCTGGCAAATGATGAAGTCATGGAATTCTTCAATACTTTGACACAGGTAGGCAACCTCTCGACCCCCCCGACTTCTCGGCGATCCACAACCCTAGACCCCCTCATGTCACATTTTGTCTAGTGTCAAAGGATTCAACAAACCAATACTTCATCATTAGGCGAAAGTAACAGTAGCATGATGGTACGAAGCTCTCCAAAGTTGTTTTGGAACGGAGTCCCAGATAAGATAATCCGTAACAAAAGACGGATTATCCTATCAGGGACTTCGTTCCAGAACAACTTTGCATAACTTCATACCAAAATGCCCCGGTTACTTCTGGCAAATGATGAAGTCATGGAATTCTTCAATACTTTGACACTAGCTAGGCAACCTCTCTCGACACCTCGACCCCCGACTTCTCGGCGATCCACAAACCCTAGACCCCCTCATGTCACATTTTGTCGAGTGTCAAAGGATTCAACAAAACCAATACTTCATCATTAGGCGAAAGTAACAGTAGCATGATGGCACGAAGCTCTCCAAAGTTATTTTGGAACGGAGTCCCAGATAGGATAATTCGTAACAAAAGACGGATTATCCTATCAGGAACTCCGTTCCAGAATAACTTTGCATAACTTTGTACCAAAATGCCCCGGTTACTTCTGGCAAATGATGAAGCCATGGAATTCTTCAATACTTTGACCCCCGACTGCTCGGCGATCCACAACCCTAGACCCCCGACTGCTAGGCAACCTCTCGACCCCTCGACCTTCGGCCTCTCGACCCCTCGACGACCCTCGGCCCCTCGGCGATCTCTCGACCGGTCCCTCGGTCCCTCGACGACCCTCGACCCCGGCCCCCCCTAATGTCGAAGTTATCGGGGAGGGTGTATATCGACATAGACATATCCGATAAATAAAAAG
This sequence comes from Secale cereale, assembly GCA_902687465.1. Taxonomy (NCBI): domain Eukaryota; kingdom Viridiplantae; phylum Streptophyta; class Magnoliopsida; order Poales; family Poaceae; genus Secale; species Secale cereale. The sequence goes on along the minus strand of LR738711.1, from coordinate 189,141,867 downwards.
AGGAAGAAGAAGAAAAAGGGAACCGCTAGAGGAGAAGATCGAAGAAAAAAAAGAAAAAAAAAGGAGAAGAGGAAAGGAATAGAGGAGAAGGGAAGAGAAAATTTCTCTTCTTCTCCTCTATTCCTTTCTTCTTCTCCTCTTTTTTTCTTTTTTTTCTTCTTCTTATTTATTTCTCCTCTTCTTCCTCTCCTCTTCTTCTTTCTTTCCTCTTTCTTATTTTCTTCTTTCCTATCCTTCTTTTTCTAAATTTGTAACTTTTGCATATATATAAAACTTTCTGTATATATTTAGCATCTATAAACAAAAAATATATAGCCACATACACATATACATCACATACACACATCACATACAGCAACTTCTTAAGAAAAAAAAATATTTATATACACATACATATATATTTAACATATATATTTAGCAAATTCCTAAGAAAAAAAATATATACACATACATATATATACAGCAACTATATATACACATGCATATATATATATACAGCAACTATATATACATCAATTTATATAAACATAAAAAAATATACACATATATATACATATATATATACAGGAACTATATATATATATAAACAGCAATATATTTATATAAACATAAAAAAAGGGAGCCCTCACATCGCGCGGCGGGGCTGGGCGGCGCGACGGCGGCGGGGCGGGGCGGTGCGACGGCGACGGGGCGCGGCGGCGCGACGGCGGCGGGGCGGGGCGCGCGGCGCGACGGCCACGGGCCGGGGCGCGGCGACGGCGCGAGGCGGGGCGGAACGGGGTCGCGGGGCGGGGCGACGGCGACGAGGCGGCGTCGGGGGCGACGGCGACGACAACGGGGCGACAGGGGCGACGGCGACGGCGACGGGGCGACGGGGGCGGGGAAGGAGAGGGAGGCGTCGGGGGCGCGAAAGAAGGAAACTGCCCAAAATTTCGCAAGTCCTGGTTATATAGGAGCAGTATTAGTCCCGGTTTCAGCCACCAACCGGGACTAATGCCACCCTTTAGTCCCGGTTTCAGCCACCAACCGGGACCAAAGGCCCTGTGCTGGCGCGGGTGCGGTGGGATGTTTAGTCCCACCTCGCTAGCTGAGGGAGCTCGAGAGTGGTTTATAAGGGTTGCTGCTCCCACCCTCTCGAGCTCCTCTCAAATGCAGGCTTCTGGGCCTAACTCTGCGCGCTGCCCTGTGAGCTTGCTGGGCCTTATAGTACAGGTGGATCCTGTGCTATAGGCCTTGCAGGCTCACTGGGCAGCGCCCAATTTTTTTTCCTTTTTTGCTTTATTTATTTCTAAGTTGTTTTTTGCTGTATTTAGAGTTGCTTTATTTATTTTATTTTCTTTGTTTATTTCTAAGTTGTTTTTTGCTGTATTTAGAGTTGCTTTATTTATTTTACTTCCTTTATTTATTTTCTTTGTTGCTTTATTTATTTTATTTTGTTTATACTTACAACAAAATACTTATTGTTGCTATTTTTTTCAAGTTTTTTTGTTTTGTTTTCTGCATTATTTATTTTCTTTTGTTATTTGCTTTATTTTTTTAATTCTTTCTGGTAAAACCAATTACAAACTTTCTCTGTTAGTGCAAGTAGTATTGAAATTTGAATAGTACAAACGGACAATGGTATCATACTCGTTTGTTACAAAGTTGGCATGGTATCATCATAATAGTTGCGGAAAAAACTCTTCACTTTTTCTTCGCTTGTGTCATTTGCTTATTGCGCTGTAACCATGGATAATCTTCATCGTTTATCAGGATGCTTGGGTCAGCCTTGACTTTGAAGGGAGGAATTTCATGAAACTTTTCATAATCTTCAGACATGTCTGTCTTGCCCTCCACTCCCAGGATGTCCCTTTTTCCTGAAAGAACTATGTGGCGCTTTGGCTCATCGTATGATGTATTCGCTTCCTTATCTTTCCTTTTTCTCGGTCTGGTAGACATGTCCTTCACATAGATAACCTGTGCCACATCATTGGCTAGGACGAACGGTTCGTCAGTGTATCCAAGATTTTTCAGATCCACTGTTGTCATTCCGTACTGTGGGTCTACCTGTACCCCGCCTCCTGACAGATTGACCCATTTGCACTTAAACAAAGGGACCTTAAAATCATGTCCGTAGTCAAGTTCCCATATGTCCACTATGTAACCATAATATGTGTCCTTTCCCCTCTCGGTTGTTGCATCAAAGCGGACACCGCTGTTTTGGTTGGTGCTCTTTTGATCTTGGACAATCGTGTAAAATGTATTCCCATTTATCTCGTATCCTTTGTAAATCAATACAGTCGAAGATGGTCCCTGGACAACAAGTACAACTCATCACAAACAGTGTTGTCACCTCTGAGACGTGTTTCCAACCAACTGCTAAAAGTCCTGATGTGTTCACGTGTAATCCAGTCGACGCACTGCTCCGGGTGTTTGGAGCGCAGACTATTCTTGTGTTCATCGACATACGGGGTCACCAATGTAGAGTTCTGTAGAACTATGTAGTGTGCTTGAGACCAAGAATATCCGTCCCTGCATATTATTGAGTCCCTTCCAAGCGTGCCTTTTCCAGTCAGTCTCCCCTCGTACCGCGATTTAGGGAGACCTATCTTATTAAGGCCAGGAATGAAGTCAACACAAAACCCGATGACATCCTCTGTTTGATGGCCCATGGAGATGCTTCCTTCTGGCCTGGCGCGGTTACGGACATATTTCTTTAGGACTCCCAACAACCTCTCAAAGAGGAACATATTGTGTAGAAATACGGGCCCCAGAATGACAATCTCGTCGACTAGATGAACTAGGACGTGTGTCATGATATTGAAGAAGGATGGTGGGAACACAAGCTCGAAACTGACAAGACATTGCGCCACATCACTCCTTAGCCTTGGTACGATTTCTGGATCGATCACCTTCTGAGAGATTGCATTGAGGAATGCACATAGCTTCACAATGGCTAATCGGACGTTTTCCGGTAGAAGCCCCCTCAATGCAACCGGAAGCAGTTGCGTCATAATCACATGGCAGTCATGAGAATTTAGGTTCTGGAACTTTTTCTCTGCCATATTTATTATTCCCTTTATATTCGACGAGAAGCCAGTCGGGACCTTCATACTGAGCAGGCATTCAAAGAAGATTTCTTTCTCTTCTTTCGTAAGAGCATAGCTGGCAGGACCTTCATACTGCTTCGGAGGGATGCCGTCTTTTTTGTGCAAACGTTGCAGGTCCTCCCGTGCCTCAGCTGTATCTTTTGTCTTTCCATACACGCCCAAGAAGCCTAGCAGGTTCACGCAAAGGTTCTTCGTCACGTGCATCACGTCGATTGAAGAGCGGACCTCTAGGTCTTTCCAGTAGGGTAGGTCCCAAAATATAGATTTCTTCTTCCACATGGGTGCGTGTCCCTCATCGTCATTCGGAACAGCTAGTGCGCCGGGGCCCTTTCCAAAGATTACGTGTAAATCATTGACCATAGCAAGTACGTGATCACCGGTACGCATGGCGGGCTTCTTCCGATGATCTGCCTCACCTTTGAAATGCTTGCCTTTCTTTCGACATTGATGGTTGGTCGGAAGAAATCGACGATGGCCCAGGTACACATTCTTCTTGCACTTGTCCAGGTATATACTTTCGGTGTCATCTAAACAGTGCGTGCATGCGTGGTATTCTTTGTTTGTCTGTCCTGAAAGGTTACTGAGAGTGGGCCAATCGTTGATGGTCACGAACAGCAACGCCTTTAGGTCAAATTCCTCCTGTTTGTGCTCATCCCACGCACGTACACCGTTTCCATTCCACAGCTGTAAAAGTTCTTCAACTAATGGCCTTAGGTACACATCAATGTCGTTGCCGGGTTGCTTAGGGCCTTGGATGAGAACTGGCATCATAATGAACTTCCGCTTCATGCACATCCAAGGAGGAAGGTTATACATACATAGAGTCACGGGCCAGGTGCTGTGATTGCTGCTCTGCTCCCCGAAAGGATTAATGCCATCCGCGCTTAAAGCAAACCATACGTTCCTTGGGTCCTTTGCAAACTCCTCCCAGTACTTTCTCTCGATTTTTCTCCACTGCGACCCGTCAGCGGGTGCTCTCAACTTCCCGTCTTTCTTACGGTCCTCACTGTGCCATCGCATCAACTTGGCATGCTCTCTGTTTCTAAACAAACGTTTCAACCGTGGTATTATAGGAGCATACCACATCACCTTCGCAGGAACCCTCTTCCTGGCGGGCTCGCCATCAACATCACCAGGGTCATCTCGTCTGATCTTATACCGCAATGCACCGCATACCGGGCATGCGTTCAGATCCTTGTATGCACCGCGGTAGAGGATGCAGTCATTAGGGCATGCATGTATCTTCTGCACCTCCAATCCTAGAGGGCATACGACCTTCTTTGCTGTGTATGTACTGTCGGGCAATTTGTTATCCTTCGGAAGCTTCTTCTTCAATATTTTCAGTAGCTTCTCAAATCCTTTGTCAGCCACAGCATTCTCTGCCTTCCACTGCAGCAATTCCAGTACGGTACCGAGCTTTGTGTTGCCATCTTCGCAATTGGGGTACAACCCTTTTTTGTGATCCTCTAACATGCGATCGAACTTCAGCTTCTCCTTTTGACTTTCGCATTGTGTCCTTGCATCGACAATGACCTGGCGAAGATCATCATTTGGTTCCTCTTGATCTTCAGCAGCTTCACCCGTTGCAGCATCATTGGGCACATCGTCTAGTTCCTCTTGATCTTCACCAGCTCCCCCCATTGCAGCATCACCGTATTCAGAGGGCACATAGTTGTCATCGTACTCTTCTTCTTCGCCGTCTTCCATCATAACCCCTATTTCTCCGTGCCTCGTCCAAACATTATAGTGTGGCATGAAACCCTTGTAAAGCAGGTGGGAGTGAAGGATTTTCCGGTTAGAGTAAGACATCGTATTCACAAATTTAGTGCATGGACAACACATAAAACCATTCTGCTTGTTTGCCTCAGCCGCATTTAGAAACTCACGCACGCCCTTAATGTACTCGGAGGTGTGTCTGTCACCGTACATCCATTGCCGGTTCATCTGCGTGCATTTATATATAATTAAGTGTGTCAAAAACCATTACAGAACATCATAAATAGATAATTAAGTGACCAAATGGATAAAAGTTCATCATCATATTAAAACCAAAGTACATACATATATAGTTCTCATCTAACAACATATAGCTCTCCATACACATCGAAACTATGTAAAACATTTCAACGCGAAAACAAATGCTATCATAATCGCAACCAAGGTAACAATTGATCCAACGGCATAATGATACCAAGCCTCGGTATGAATGGCATATTTTCTAATCTTTTTAATCTTCAACCGCATTGCATCCATCTTGATCTTGTGATCATCGACGACATCCGCAACATGCAACTCCAATATCATCTTCTCGTCCACAATTTTTTTTATTTTTTCCTTCAAGATTTTGTTTTCTTCTTCAACTAAATTTAACCTCTCGACAATAGGGTCCATCTTGATCTTGTGATCATCGGTAACTTCCGCAACATGCAACTCCAATTCCATCTTCTCCTCCTCCATTTTTTCCAATTTTTTCTTTAACAAAATGCTTTCCTCTTCAACTAAATTTAACCTCTCCACAAGAGGGTCGGTTGGAATTTCCGGTTCAACTACCTCCTAGACATAATAAAACATCTATGCATGTCAGGTTGGTCGGCATAACTATCATAAACACTAAAACAAATAGTTATAAATTAAAGATAATATACCACATCCGAATCGTAGACCGGACGAGGGCCCACGTGGGCGGATATCAAAACCATCGCACTATATAATAACAAGCAATAATAAACGTAAGAAAATTAGACAAATATCTATCTAAAGCAATAATAAAAGTAAGAAAAGCATGGACATAACAAGAGGCTCACCACGGTGGTGCCGGTGACGAGATCGGCGGGGGCGATCGACGGCGGCGAATACGGGGACGGGACGTGACGGACCGCAAATCTCGGAGAAAATAGAGCTTCGAGAGGAGAAAAGCTTAACTAGTGTGGCTCGGGCATTCCACCGAACACGTTGTGTGCATAGGAGGTGAGCTAGAGCACCACTAACCCCTCTCCCCCTCGGCCAGAAAAAAAAACAGAGCAGTGAGCTCTGCTCTTGAGTGAGGGGGTATATATAGGCAACTCACTGGTCCCGGTTGGTGCTACAAACCGGGACTAAAGGGGTGCCTTTGGTCCCGGTTCATAACACCAACCGGGACCAATAGTGGTGGGCCAGGAGCAAGAGCCATTGGTCCCGGTTTTTAGCTCCAACCGGGACCAATAGGTCCAGACGAACCGGGACGAATGGCCCACGTGGCCCGGCCGGCCCCCTGGGCTCACGAACCGGGTCCAGTACCCCCATTGGACCCGGCTCTAGATTGAACCGGGGCTAATGGGCTGGACCAATGCCCTATTTTCTACTAGTGTTAGGGAGGGAGTATCAGATAGCGTTGATAGTGTTAGATTTTGGAGTCAAGCAAAATTTTGTGACGTCATAGATACATGCAATATGAAGTCATGAATTTATTTCATAATTCATACTCCCTCCGTCCGAAAATATTTGTCATGAAAATGAATAAAAATGGATGTATTTAGAACTAAAATACATCTAGATACATCCCTTTTTATTTATTTTGATGACAAGTATTTCCGGACGGAGGGAGTACTAGTAACATAATAGTGTACGTGCATCGGGAGTGTTAGAAGGGAGAGATAGAATTGGTGGAATAATTGTTGTATTGCTTGAACCTCGTGGGCATATATATATAGGAGTACAATGTTCTACTTGGAGTATAAGACAAGCCAGAATAAATCCTAGTCTATCTCTTCTTTCCTAATAAACATTATACTCAACATCCCCCCGCAGTCACAACGGTAGCAACGCAGACGGTGAGACTGGAGGAGAATCCAAAGGCAAGCCGACGG
>LR738711.1:189092113-189124318 GCA_902687465.1 Secale cereale | reverse complement strand
GACCGTGTACTACATAGTTAAAACCAGCTATGGTTTTTGGCACCTTTGATGCGTATGATTATTAGCCCACTGATTGCAATAATAGCGTGGTAGAGGTAGTCGCGTGGCAGAGACCAATTGTTCATGCTGCCACGACAAACTACAGTGATCGATCGGGCTAAACAAGCGCATTACACCACTGACATGATGGCTATAATTAACTGTCATTCGAAATTAGCTGATCCTGAATCCGATCTGATGGGTGCCAGCTATTCTTCGGATCGACGACGCCACCGCAGTATTCTTCAGTCTCAACCATTGCTATGCGTACAACAATTTCTTTACGAAGGTGGACAACCAATTTTCTGCGAGATACGTATGACTTTTTTTAGGGAGACGTACGACGTTTCGTAAGAGCCATCGATTGATGGCGTGTGGGAAAAAGTCCATTTTAAACCTTGAATTCGTAGACATCCGGCGAATCAAACCTTGATGTCGAAATCCCTGTCATTCGGACCCCAAACTCACTAATGCCGATGCAAATTAAATCTTAGTGTCGTTTCCCAAACGGGGATTGCCGACGTGGCAATGGGATGGCCGGGATGGGTCGTCCGACGCGCGCCTGAGGCGATTTAAGTGGGCCGGTCTAGTTCGGCCCGTCATTTCGCTTCGTTCTCTCCGCGTCCCCCTGCATCCCTTCTTCTCTGGCGACGGCAATGGTGACCGGCGGTTGATCGCCACCTCTGCGACGATCGTGACGACGCGGCGGCGCGTCGAAGAAGAAGGTATTGTCCTGGATGGCCTCCTCCCTTGTTATTCATAGTTTAGAGTAGTTGCGGCATTAGGGTTAGGGTTTTAGCGGCAAATTTGGGGCAAATTTGGGGACGAATTGGGTGAAGAGAAAAGATTGATTTTTTGTGAAGGGAATAGGTTGTTATGCTTTATTTTGATTGCGGTGTATGTTTTTTCAGTGAAATCATGGACCCAAGTGAGATTTTGAACGTTCGGTTTCATATTGGAGGGGAATTCATCCGCATTGGTCCAAATTTGGACTATGTTGTGGGAGATGAAGCAATGTCAGAGATTGAGAGGGATAAATTGTCTCTGCAAGAAGTCAAAGGTTATTTACAAGATCATACTCAGTTGATGGAATCGATGAAGTTCTATTTTCTGCCGCTTCCTGGAAAAGAGCTTATCAATGGCTTGGTGTTCCTTAATGATGATAGTTGGTGTGTGAAGATGGCTGACTACATTTGTGTTGGAGGAGTTGCAGATGTGTATGTGGAGTATCATGGAGAGGAAGATAGCAATGGCAGCAGCAGTGGGAGTGACTATGAGGATGAAATCATGAAATAGAGTGATGCAGAACTAGATTCAGTCATAAGTGCTAAGCATCAAGTTCATGAAATCTGAGTCTGACACGGTAAGGGCAAAGTGTGGATGGCCTGGCTGCCAATGGCTGATATATGCAGCCAAGAGATCAAGAACTTCAAGATTCCAAGTCATAACATATAATGGTGATCACCAATGTGCACAGAACAGATGCAACAAGTTGGTTACTGCAAAGGTGATTGCACAGAGGTATGAGCATTTCATATTGGCAAATCCTATGTGGAAAATTGAGAGCATGAAAGCAACTGTTTTGCAAGATATGTTTGCTGATGTCTCCACTTCAAAGTGCAAGCATGCAAAAAGAATTGTCATGGACAAATTGCTGTGTGGAATGAACAATGAATACACAAGAGTGTTTGACTACCAACTGGAGCTGCTAAGGAGCAACCCTGAAAGCATAGTTGATGTTTGCATGGATCCAACCAACATGGAGGAAAGTGTATTCCAGAGCTTCTATGTGTGCTTTAATGCAATGAAGCAAGGATTCAAGGCTGGTTGCAGAAAAGTAATAGGCCTTGATGGTTGCTTCTTTAAAGGTGCAGTCAAGGGTGAGCTATTGTGTGCCATTGGTAGAGATGCAAATAATCAGATGTATCCACTGGCATGGGCTGTAGTTGAGAATGAAACAAATATCACATGGAAGTGGTTTGTTGGGCTGCTCGACTTGGAAATAAACAATAATGGAGCTGGCTGGGTTATCATTTCTGATCAGCAGAAGGGCTTGATAAATGCAGTGAATGATTACCTTCCAGCTGCAGAGCATAGAATGTGTGCTAGACACATTTATGCTAACTAGAGGAAGAAACATAGATCATCATGAGTGGCAAAAGAAATTCTGGGCAGTTGCTAAGGCTTCCAATAGGCAAGATTTCAACTATTACAAAGCCAAGCTTGCACAGGTCACTCCTGAAGGTGCTAAAGACATCATGAGAACTGAGCCAGTGCACTGGGCAAGGGCTTTTTTCCCAGTTGGTTCACATTGTGAGTTAGTGGACAACAACCTATGTGAGTCATTCAACCATGCTATAGTAAATGCTAGGTTTTATCCTATTATTTCTATGAATGAAAAAATTAGGAAGAAAGTACTAGTGAGAATTCAGGAACAAAGAGAGAAAGGTGCCAACTTTATAGGTAAAATATGCCCTGTTATTTTTAAGAAGCTCAAGAAAAGTGTTGCTAGAAAACAATATCTTGATGTGCTCTGGAATGGAGAAAATGGATTTGAAGTGAAGCAAGTGAATGGCAGAGGAAGACAGTACACTGTGGACCTGGATAAATGGACATGCTCTTGTGGGTACTTCCAGCTGGCAGGGCTTCCTTGCCACCATGCCATTAGTGCCATTTACAAGTGTAACAAAAACATTGAAGATTTTATTGCTCATTGCTACTTTGTTGAAGTGTTCAACAAAATCTATGAGCATTGCTTGCAGCCAGTGGAGGGTGAAGAGATGTGGCCAGTGTCACCCAATCCTAGGCCAGTGCCTCCTGAATATGTAAGGTTGCCAGGAAAAGAGAAGAAAAAAGGAAGGCCTAAAAACAATGATAGGAAAAGAGAAGAAACTGAGCAACATAAGGGAAAGAAAATGAGCAAGCATGGCACAATTATCAAATGCTCATTATGTGGTAACCCTGGACACAACAAATCAGGATGTAAGCAGAATCCTGAGAGAGGCAAGAAAAAGAATGCACATCTTGCTAGAACTAGCAAGAAAAATAAGCCAACTGAGGTATTTGTTGTTGTCATGTACTTATTGCATATTTATCATGCTTATTACTCTTTTGTTGAACTTATTGCATATTTATCCTGAATTTGCAGCAAGCCAAATGAAGTGCATCTGCCTCTGCATCTGCTCCACCAACAGCAACAAGTTCAGTACCACCAGGTCCTTCTACTGGGACAAGTTCCAACAGGTTTAAGCCTCCAAGAAAGAGAACTGCAACTGCTGAAGGTGGATCATCAGCTGCCCCTGGAGCATCTAATTCCACAAGGACAGGATCGGGAGCTAAGAGGGGAAGAAGGCATGCATCATCAGTGCCAAGCTTCAGATACTTCACTTGCAGTGGAAACTACTAGTTATAGTTGAAGAAGGGTTGCATCTAGTTCTTTTGTTCAAGTTGCAATGTTCCAAAACATTTCTGTTGTAATGTTGCAAACTTATCTTTTGGTCATGTCTCAAACTAGGGGTCATGTATGTGTGGGAGTATGACTTGTTTCAAACCCAGTTTATGTGAAATTAACTTGGTCAGAATGATCTTGCTATTATCAGTTGCATTTCCTTGTATTTCAGTGCAGCATCTTCCACTTTACTGATATTAAATTGCCAGCAAGCAAAGATTTTAGTGCTACAATTTTGTTGTATTAAATTGCCAACAAAGAATGCAAACATATATGCATTTAAGAGGTACAAAATGATGGCAGAACACATCTTTCACTTCCACTATTATTAATTCCAAACAGTGCATGCATACAACTTCCATCTTTAGTGCCCAAAAGATCACTTCATTCTAGACCCTAAAGCAGTACTACATTGCATACAAATAACACTTGCAAATCTTAATGCAGCAGCATCTTCCCTGCAACTAACCCTACCACAAAGACAACAAACAACATGATAACATTCTGATATTTCCCCTTCAGTGCATCTATCTCTGCATTTTTCTGCTTCAACTGATCTTGCAGAGACGTAGCCATGCCCATTCCTCTTGTTTCAGCTTCAGGCAGTGCCACAACTGCAGTGGGAGTGGGATCTTCAAACACAGCAGCACTTCCTTGACCTCTCAGCCTACGCACTTCATCTCGCAAATCTCCAATCAAATCACTCCAAAACTTCGGCAGAGGATCATCATGCCATTCCACAAATCCACAACCACCTTGCTGTTCAATTGTACCAATAGAAATCAATGAGAGGGGAGAAGAACAAATGAACAAAAAAGAAAGAAACTTGAAGCTCACCATGGCATCAAAGCAGGCGTAGTAACTCCGCCCTGGGTTCTGACGGCTCCACGAGATCCATCGTGGCGCCTTCCGGCGGGGGTTGCACCAGCAGAGCTTCTCTGGCTCATACGCCATCGGGTTCTCCCGCTACGGCATCGGCGACCTCGATTCCTCCCCTATCCTTCCGGTGGCTCGACGGAAGCCGGGAGCACTTGAACCACCTGAAGACCACGACATTGCCCTCGACGCAGCCGCCACGACCTGCGAAATCTACGCCGCCGCCGCGCCCCCCTCAAGGAACGCCTAACCCTAGTTTCTCCCCCCAAATCCCCAATCCACTACATGTTCACCCTCGCGCGTTCCAGTTATTACGTGGCCCACCTAACTACCAATCCTGGCCACGTCAGCGTTTTTTGGCCTAAAACGACACTAAGGTTTAATTTGGACCGGGATTAGTGAGTTTGGGGTTCGAATGACAGGGATTTCGACATCAGGGTTTGGTTCGCCGGAGGTCTACGAATTCAAGGTTTAAAATGGACTTTTTCCTGGTCTATGCTACGAATCATCCAGCTTATCCCGCACGGGGATAAGTCACCCTCCCAGCCCCTCCGCGAGAACTGGGATAAGCTGTGTTCCCATCCGGCTGATCTCACGCGTTCGCATTCTTATCGTGCTGACGTACTAGCATCTCCGGCGGCATGCAAGAACGTGCAACTTTGGAACTAGGAAGTAGCACGACAGCCGTCCTGTAGCAACAAGAGCTACTTCAAAAGACCAGCGGCTGAGTGGCTGCGTACGAGGGTTGACGAACTGTAAGCCGAGATGATGATGATGGGATGATCTGGCTGCTACGGGCGTCACTGTGAGGCCGCGTGGCAGTGTTGCAATGTTGAACGGCGGTCTTGCGATACTCGACTGCTTCATTGGTTGCGGCGATGCTATGAGGTGTGTTGCGATGGCCCCAACGATGGTGCGACGACATGCTTCAACTCCCGTGGTGTGCTTCGTGGGCCGCGACGGTGCTGTGTCGGCATCCCGGCTACTTTGAGGATGTTGTGACGGCATGCTCCGACAGCCGCAGCGATGCTACGGGGCATGTTGCAACGGCCGCAACATTGGCATAACCACATGCTTCAAACACTCGTAGTATGCTTCGGCTGTTATAATGCCGAGACGGCATGCTTCGACGTGTGTCACAGTGAGACAATGTAGCAATGCCGCAATGCTGAACGACGGTGTATTCGACGCCCGATGGCTTCAATGGTTGCAACATTGTCCTTCGACAACCGCGGCGATGCTACGATGGAGGCCCGACTTCTTCGACGTTGCTACAACGGCATGTTTCATGGACGGGCAAATGTGTGACGACTGGCATGGCTGCTTCGATGATGGTGCGATGGTGTGTTTCCACGACTGCAGCGATGCGTCGTTGACAGCCCCGCCTGCTCTATGACGCGGTGATGATACTATTTAAAGGCGACAACAACAGCATCAACGACGCTATATTGAGAGCAATCTTGAGTCCATGAGCTTAGAGCAACTCTTAGCAGACCCCGCAAAAGCTGTCAAACCCACAAAAATCCGCTTTTGCAGTTTTGTGGTGTCAAAAAACATCCTGAATAGACCCCGAAAAAGCGGTCAAACCCGTAAAAAAATTACAGGCCCCTGGGAATCTATCCCCACGACCCTTAATTTTGCAGATTTAAAGGCAAAATATAAGGGGAACTGCAAACCGATCAACGCTACGCGACAAGAAAATTCCGCCGTGCGCACACATGCTTCGATGACCTTCCACCATGGAACTCGCAGGAAACTCGCCGTTTACCGCTACTGCGCCGTCGGCTTGCGAAGTAGATCGCAGGAGCCATTGCTGAAGACTCGAGCAGCTACCCGGCGACGAACGAGCTAGCTAGCAAGCTCTTGATCCATCTGGCCACGAACGAGCAAGCAAGCTAGCTAGCTAGCAAGGTCCTCGATCCATCCGGCCACGAACGTTGAGGGAGTAGCTAGCAAGCTCCTCGATCCAACCGGCCATGGAATAGCTAGCTAGCTCTCGGATCCATCCGACAACAGAGGAGCTGCCTTCTGGATCGATTCGGCGACTATCATGGACGACGGGAGCTGACTATGAACACACGCGAGAGGAAGAAGAAGACATGGGAAAGAATATACGCGAATATTCTTTTTTACGGGTGCGTTATGTGGGGTCTATATCTACGGCCGTCGGCACCGGCCCGCAAAGTCATTTTTTCACGAACTGCAAACACGTTTTGCGAGCCGGCGAGATGCGGCGTCTGCTAGAGATGCTCTTACTACTACCAGATCGAACCAACTCATACGATCAGTCCTGAAGTCACTAATTAAAGAGCAATTTTTGGAAAGGCCACTCTCTACTTGTCGCAGCCTGTGTTTTCTCTTTTTTTTTTGTAAATTCGGTTATTCACAAGTTTTATCTCTTGAACGGTGTGTCCAAATCTTGGATCGTTCTCACCGTTGAATTCACTATGCCGAGATCTTCAAACTAGATCCTATGTTGATAGTTTTCGACAAAAATTTTCACGAAAAAGAAACAGGTCGAAAAAACCAAACTGAGAGCACTTTTTCTCCTTTTCAAAAGAGGCATGACAATGCCTCTCGTGGAAGCAAATCCGCGCATCCACCGATCCACAAGTAGTAAACCCGTGCTTCTCACGAAAGGGAAAAAATGCAGTTTTTTTCATTTCCGAGAGACACCATCGTGCATCTCGCGGAAGAAAAAAAAGAAACGTGTTTTTCTTTTTGTTTCCGAGAAGCATGGCCTTTCGTCTCGTGGAAGAAAAAAATGAGTTCTTTTTTCGTTTTCAAGAAGCACGGACGTGCCTCTCGCGGAGTAAAAATAAACATATATTTTTCGTTTCCGAGAGGTACGGCCATGCCTCTCGTCAACAAAAATCTGTGTCTCTCGCGAAAGCAAAAAATGTGTTTTTCGTGCAAAAAAAATCAATTGTTTTGTCCAAAAGCGAAGAAAGACCGGTGGAAAATCAAAAAGCCCCGTGACCTTGCGAAGCATAGAGCGTGACACGTGGTGGCGGCTGAGAGCGCGCGCTCTCAGCCCAACCAAAGTGACCTTGCGGGGCTCTTGAACGAGCACTCGTTCGTTAGTTGCTCCCGAGGCAGACGCATGGCAAGCTCCGGTATAGGAGCGACGCGTTGGCGGCTCATTCTAACGGCGGTAGTGGTCGTTCTGTTTCAGAATCTTGATGTAATTTTTTTTATGTTTGAGATGCTTTGTACTTCTGATGAAATTTGATAATATATCTGGATTATTAAAAAAATGCAGGCGCATTTTTGTAGGGGAAAAAGTCAGGGGCATGGCGAGCTCAAATCCTTGGACGGACGAAATGCCTAAGCGACATGGGCTTGCCACAGTTTGAAGCAACTGGGCTACAGATAGTGGCCCATGCATAGAATGGCCACTTTGTACGTTTGGCCCGCGTTGCTCATCGTCACCTAGCCCATCGTCTTTGCCTCAACAACAGAAAAACCTGGCCCAAAGTCTTCGTTGTTTCGATTGACCACACAGTAATCTTGGGGAAATACTCGCCGCCGTTAAACCCTAGATCGATCTGCCCAAGCTCCCAAGGGAGGCAGGGCAAGGAGACGACGGAGGAACTGTTGGCCAGATTGAACTTGCAGGAAGAGGAGGATGATGAGTTTGTGTGGGAGGATGAACTGCCGGATCTGGGGGCACCGGCGAGATGGCTTGCCATAGTTAGGGTGCACACTTCTCGGACCTTCAGCCCTAATGCGTTGTACGGGGATATGCGGGCCGCATGGAACCCGGCGAAAACAGTGGTTTGGAGAAAGATCAAGGACAACCTGTTTACAGCTCAGTTCGGATGTCTAGGGGATTGGAACAAGGCCATGGGAGAGGGGCCTTGGCTCTTTAGAGACCAGGCGGTGATCATGGAGGAGTATGATGGTTTTAAAAATCCGGATAGCTTCAAGCTTGATAGGTTGGCAGTATGGGCACAGATTCATCGCCTCCCGGATAATTTCTTGATTGAACCCGCAGTAAGGGGGATGGCTTCACGTATTGGGGAGGTCGAGGAAGTCCAACTCAAGCTACCAGCTGGATTCTTTGGAGAGTTTGTCCGTGTTAAGGTGAAGATTGATATCAATGCAAAAATCAAAAGGTTCGTTACTGGAAAGAAAGGAGGTGAGAGGGTTCGATATCAAGTAAAGTATGAAAAGCTACCAGTGTTTTGCTATAATTGTGGTGAATGTGGGCATTGGCATGAAGAGTGCGGCGATGGCATCCACGATACTTCAAAGTTTGAATGGGGCGAATTTGTCTTAGCTGATAATATTCGCTTCAGACAAGCTGGCAGAGGCAGTTTTGGAACCCAGAGAGGTCGAGGAGGACAGAGGAATGCAGGAGGAAGAGGCAGAGGGCGAGAACCTTTCAACCCGAACCAAAGTTGGCGTTTTAATGCTTTTAATCATGACAATCAAAGTGAGCAAGGCCAGCAGTTTGTAGGCACAGCTGCGGTGCCGATAAATGGCGAGCCGGGGCCAAGTGAGTCTACTGCATTGACTGACGAGACGAGTTCTATGATGGGGGTAACGGCGGGAAGCAACAAAAGACAGTCGCTTGAAAATAATGCACCCCCCGGGACTGCTTTGTTATCTAGGGGGAGAGCAGAGATTGCGCCTGTGAGCTCTACGGCTCTTGTCGTGTCAAGCAAACCAAGCGGGATTCCCCCGCTGCCGCCGGTCTACGTCTCCCCAAGGAAAGAGGTGAAGCGGACGAGGAAGGACGCCGGCAATAGAATGGCTTTGTTCGAACAATCAGTGGTTAAAGAAGGTACAGCGAGTACGGAAGCGGAGGAAACTTCAAAGGGTAACGAAAAAACCTTGATATCGGCGGGCTCCCTCGAGGAGTGCCGCCGGACACAATGAGTATACTGTGTTGGAACTGTCGTGGGGTGGGTAAACCTGCGACAGTTCGTGAGCTTTGCGATCTAGCAAAGCAATTTACCCCGGCCGTACTATGCATAGTGGAAACACAACTAGAAAGAGTACGAGTCGAGAATTTGAAAGCTTCTCTTGGTTTTGATAATAGCTATGCTGTAAGTAGCTCTGGTAGAAGTGGAGGTTTGGGTCTTTTTTGGAATAATGATATAAAGGTGGATGTTCAAGGTTACTCTAGATACCATATTGACGTACTTATTGATGAAACAGGACAGAATTCATGGAGGCTAACTTGTGTTTATGGAGAAGCACAGGTGTCAGCAAGGCAAAACACATGGGAAACAATCCGAGGTATAGCGGGCAACTCCTCTCTGCCATGGCTGCTGATAGGAGATTTCAATGAAGTGCTACATGCAGGGGAACATGATGGAGTGGGGCAGAGAAGCCAAAATCAGATAGCAGCATTCAGATCAGTCGTTGACGACTGTGCCCTGATGGATCTAGGGTACACAGGTATTCCATGGACCTTTGAGCATAGAGTCGCTGGAGGATCATATACGCGAGTGAGACTTGATAGAGCACTAGCTTGTAGTGCATGGTCAGCTCGGTTTCCTTTGGCTCGGGTCGATCACCTTTCGGCAGGATCATCGGATCATGTGCCAATCATACTGCATCCTTCTGGTGAAACGGAGAGAATAAAGCAACAACGCACTTTTCGGTATGAAACAATGTGGGAATCCCACGACCAACTACACGCAAAGGTGACGAATGAATGGGGTAGCTCTCCGGCGTGTGGCTCAGTTTCGGATATCAAAGAAAAGCTGGCGGCCCTAGGCTTATCATTATCCGCCTGGGATAAAACTACATTTGGTAACGTGCGGAAGCAGATCAGAACCCTGAAGAATGAGATGGAAACATTGCTCAAGGTGCCAGGGAGGGTTGGCCCTTCTCACAGGGAATTGAAAATCAAGGAGAACCTGGTTGAATTATACCATAGAGAAGAATTGATGTGGAGACAGCGAGCAAGGGTTGAGTGGCTACGGGCGGGAGACAAGAATACACGGTTCTTTCACCTAAGGGCAAGTATGCGTAGAAGGAAAAACATAATCAAGTTACTGGTACAGGAGGATGGAAACTCTACAGAGGATGTGCAAATCATGAAGGATCTGGTTAATTCCTTTTATAGTAACTTGTATACGTCGGAGGGAGTCCATGATATGGGTGAGGTGCTAGATTCAGTTCCAGTGAAGGTTACAGCACAGATGAACGAGCAGTTAAATGCGCCTTACACTGTGGATGAGGTTAAGAAAGCGTTATTTCAGATGGCCCCAACGAAGGCTCCTGGACCCGATGGTTTCCCCGCTCATTTTTTCCAACACCATTGGGAGGTTTGTGGAGAAGAGGTAGCCAAAGTGGTGCTCCGAATTGTGTCGGGTACAGAAAGTGCTAAGGAGATAAATAATACTGTCCTAGTTCTAATTCCAAAGGTGAAGAACCCTACGTTGCTAACACAATTTCGTCCAATCAGTTTGTGTAATGTTCTGTATAAGGTGGCTTCTAAAGTGATAGCGAATAGACTGAAGTTAATATTGCCGGAGATCATTTCTGAGGAGCAGTCGGCGTTTGTCCCAGGTAGACTAATTACGGATAATATCATAACAGCCTATGAATGTCTTCATTTCATGAAGAGAAACAAAGCTCAGATTCACAGGTCTTGCGCATTGAAATTGGATATGATGAAAGCCTATGATCGAGTTGAGTGGGACTACCTGAGAGGTATAATGCTGAAGCTGGGTTTCAATCAGAACTGGGTAGATATTGTGATGGGGATGGTTTCCTCCGTCTCCTTCTCTGTGATGTTCAATGGTCAAAAATTGGAAGAGTTCACTCCTACGCGTGGAATCCGTCAAGGGGATCCTATTTCACCCTACTTGTTTTTGCTGGCAGCAGAGGGCCTTTCGTGCCTCTTAAAAACTCGTGTTCAGTCATCTAACCTTGCAGGAATCCGAGTGGCTTCAACGGCTCCGCCGATAAACCACTTGTTGTTTGCAGATGACAGCCTGCTGTTCTTTAAAGCAAACTCAGAAGGGGCGGAAGAAGTTTCTCTCTTATTGGAAACCTATGCTAGGGCTTCAGGTCAAAGAGTAAATAAGGACAAATCATCTTGCTTTTTCAGTAAAGGATGTCCAGAGTTAGTGAGACAACAGGTGAAGCAAATATTGCAGGTTCCCAATGAACAGCTTAGTGAGAAATATTTGGGGCTACCTTCGGATGTAGGCTCATCCAAAAACGGATCTTTCAAGTACCTCATTGATCGTCTATGGAACAAGATAAAAGGGTGGATGGAGAAATCACTTTCTGCTGCAGGGAAGGATGTTCTCATTAAATCAGTTGCACAAGCTGTTCCTGTTTTTTCGATGTCTTGTTTCAAGCTGCCGAGAGGTTTATGTGAAAAGCTGACAGCGGCTGTAAGAGCTTTCTGGTGGGGTAGCAGCCAAGGGAAGAAGAAACCCTACTGGGTATCCTGGGACAGCATGACCATGCCAAGATACATGGGAGGCCTTGGCTTCCGCGATTTCGAACTTTTCAACTTGGCTCTTCTGGCTCGACAGTCATGGAGGATCCTGGTCTCCCCTGGGTCACTTAGTGCCCGAGTTCTAAAGGCAGTATACTTCCCTAACTGCTCCATCCTGGAAGCAAACCTTGGAAACCATCCATCCCAAATTTGGAGATCTATATTGGAAGGTAGAGATATTATGAAACAGGGCCTTATTAGACGCATTGGCAACGGAACAGCGACAGAGATATGGAGCTCAAACTGGATCCCAAGGAAGGAACTAATGAGGCCGCTGGTTTCGAAAGTTCCAAACCCACCCCAGTTCGTGGCTGAATTGATTGATCCAGTAAATGCAAGATGGAATACTGAACTTGTAAACCAAGTGTTTTTGCCGTTTGATGCTCAGGCAATTTTTCAGATCCCGATATGCATAAGAAATGTGGAGGACTTTTGGTCCTGGATGTTCGAAAGGTCAGGGATCTTCAGTGTTCGGTCTTGTTATCGCATGATCGTCGAAACAAAGAAGAGGCGAGAGGACTGGCTTGAATCACGCCCGATGACTTCCAATAACAAGGAGGACGAGTCCGCTTGGGTTGGGCTATGGAAAACTTCTGTACCTGCTAAGATCAGGGTGTTCTTGTGGAGGCTTGCACGCCAGTCCATTCCAACAGAGGATGTTCGAATGCACCGGAAGATGAGCACGAGAAGCACTTGCGCTATTTGTGGGACGGCGGACTCATGGAGGCATAGCCTTTTGGAATGCACTGCTGCTCGATGTGTTTGGGCACTGGTGGATCAGGAGCTGATCGATGAGCTGCAGAACAATACGGAAAATAACGCGAAAAGGTGGCTGTTCAGCATGATTGAAAAACTCCCTCATGAGAAGTTTATCACAATAGCTGTTACCCTTTGGGCTATTTGGTGGGCAAGAAGGAAGCTGATACATGAAGGTATAAACCAAAGCCCTCTGTCGACATTCATGTTCATTACACATTTTCTCTCAGAGCTTGATCAGGAAGAAAACCGAACCCAAACCCAAATCCAAGCGACAACTCCAGCCACAGCAGCGCCGAGGAAGTGGATCCCGGCTGCACAAGGGTGTGTTAAGATCAATGTAGACGCTGGGGTTTATCGCGGAGTTGGAGCAGTTGCGGCAGTTTGCAGGAACAATGAAGGAGTCTATCTAGGATCCTCGGCTTTTGTCATAAGAGGATTATTAGATCCGCCTACTCTTGAAGCAATTGCATGCAGGGAAGGAATGTCTCTCGCGGAAGATTTGGGACTCCAATACATGACGATAGCTTCGGACTGTCAGGAGGTGGTGAAGAGTATTGCAGAAAACTCAGGTGGTAACTATGGTGGAGTGGTGAAAGAGATTACTTCATGGCAAAGTTTGTTTAGTTTTTGTTGTTTTAAATTTGAACCTAGAGCCTCGAACATTGAGCCTCATAAACTCGCTAGGCATGCTACTAAATTATCTCAAGGCCGACATGTTTGGCTGGGATTATCGCATGATACTTCTGTAATCCCGGTAGCAATACCAACTGATGAATAAAGTATGGCCTTCTTGCTCAAAAAAAAAAAGTAATCTTGGGGAAATACTATTTGAAGCTAGTTGCATCAAAGTGATGGGGTTTCGGACAGGCGAGCAACTGAAGTGTCACGATGGGCCGACCGGTTTGCTTACGCATCGTTTGTAAGACTAAAAAATACCTCATCCGGTTCAGGGAACCTCCTAGAAGGTTTCCTAACCTGATTTTTGTTTCTTTTACCAGTTTTTCTGTTCCTTTTTGGTTTTCCCTGTTTTTGTTTGCTTTTCTTTTTATTTGGTTTATCTTTTATGTTTCTTTTCCTTTTTTGTTTAAAATTTATTTCATTTTTAGAATACATTTTGGAAATTTTAAAAATGTTCACACTTTTTAAACATGATCAATTTTTTCAAAAAGGTTGTTCTAACAAATTATGATCATATATTCAAAAAATGTTCGCATATTAAAAAATTGTTCACTTTCATGTTTTTTTTCACTAAAAATGTTCAGCAATTTCAAAAATGTTCTTGCTTCCAAAAATGATAACAATTCAAAAACACCACTTTTTCAAATTTTATTCGTAAATATCAAAAAAATCGCATTTTTCAAAACGAAATTGATTATTCAAAAAAGGTTTGTGTTTTTAAAAAAATCAGAAACTTTTCTGCTCCAAACTTTTACAACTTTTCAAAAATGTTCCCGTTTCAAAAAATGTTCATGCTTTTTTTTGAAAATTAAAAAAAATCCCTTTTCATACTGACGTTTTCAAATTTAAGTCGTGAGTTTAAAAATGTTCGCATTTTCCCAGCAATTTTTTAAAAAATATAGTTTTCAAAAAAGTGTTCTTGATTTCGAAAAATGTTCATGCTTTTCTAAAATATTTCAATTAAATAAAAAATTCTCAAATTTGAACGTGTTTGTGTTTCAGAAAATAGTCAGACTGTGTTTAAAAAATGCATTCAAAATTCCCAAAATAATTCCGATGTGCCTTGTGTTGGAAATATGAGAAAATTACTACGAGATTTAATCCGAATAAACAGAAGATAAATCATGACAGCAAAAGAAGAGATTAAACTAATCATGCGAACTAGCATATTAGATGAACAAATCACATCTAGGGCACATACTAGGAACATGAATTCTACCACGATCTCGAACAAAAAGGACAGACTCACATATGGTGCAACGGGAGCAGCACCACCGGCGTTCATGTTGTCGCCCATGTCGTTGAGGAAGAGGTTGCCGAGGTCGGGGAAGAAGTCGTCGTTGGCGAAGTCGTCCCTGTCAGCAGTCGCGCGAGTGCGCTCCCCAAAAACCTGATCGCCCCTCTCCCGTACAGGATCACAAGAGGCGGGATTCCGGAGGCCTGCTGTCCCTTCTCGCGGTGCACGCCGGAAGGAGGGATGGAGAAGACTTGCGTGGCGGTGCAATAATCTGGAACGATGATGCGAAACCATATGTTGTGACGGCGGCTAGGGTAGACGTCTGACTGACTATATAATGCGGGTCGGGTAGGTCGTGGAGAAAACCCCACGTCCAAGTAACAGCCCCACGATCCAAAAGGATCGGAAACGGCTGAGCAATTAACGCGTCCATTAATTACGATTTATTAATTATTACCGAGCAGCAAAAATATAGACAACGTTCATAGCTCTGTCCTCGGCTCATTCCCACGGCGCGGCGTGGCGAGGCGGGCGAGGAGGAGGAGCGCGCGTGTAGGTCTCATCTTCTCATGCTCATATAAGTGGCAGAAGAGCTAACCTTATAAAGAGGTGCAACTCTCTCTCTCTCTCAACTTCCATGGTGGGATTAAACTTTAGTGCCACTCACTTCACTCACATGTGTGCATGAACGGGCCAAAAGAATTTCGGAATTTCAATTGGGCTTTGGCCAAAGGCCTAATAGCAAAATTCCAACACCTTATGGGTCGGTTCTTAAATATTAACGCTGCTAACTACTGTAGTCACGAACGCTCGCTACCTCAGCTCGTTGGTGCGGCTGGTATGTAGTACGCCTGTGCGAAGCGACGATACTTTGCTGTAGAGAGCGGCATATAAGAGGTCCCCGAGTCCTGACCTTGACCACACACAGCCGTGTCTACGATTGTTCCACAGGAAAGTTGTGACTCAGAAGTTTAGACAGGAACCTCCAGCAACAAAAAAAGGTTTAGACAGGAAAAGAGAGGGTAGCGTCTCTGACAGGCCATTCCCGACAAAAGTTACACAAGCACCAACCGTTGGGACGTCAATATTTCAATCGGCCTTGTCTGTCAACACAGTATTGATCGCTGCTTCTCCGGTACGGCGTGAACCTGATCGATCGACCAAAAGGCGCCATAAACTCCACCCCACGCCCAAAAATTCCAAGTCCCTCGGCTCCACACGTACTACTTGTTGAATAAATAGGCAATTTTCCGAGTAGATTAATCCAGGAAATAATTACTAACATGGCATTGACTGGGTACATGACATACTGATCACGGAGTATACTAGCAAGTACTACGCATATAGCAGAAACATCTACACGTATAACCAGTACTGCTAGTGCAAACATAAACAAGAGAGAGACATACCCTCCGATCGGCCAGTTGGCCGTAGCAGCAGCGGTGGCGGCGGCAGCATCCTCTGCCGCCTTCTTGTCGGATTCGGCCTTCTCGCGGGCGAGACGGTCAGCTTCGCTTGGTGAAGCCATGGCGATGAAGAGGACGACGCGGACGTAGACGAAGCAGACGGACGGAGGCGAGCAGTCGCGTGATCGCTCCCCAAAAACCTAATCGCCCCTCTTCCCCGTACAGGAACCGGAGAGGCGGGGTTTCGGAGGCCTGCTCTCCCGTCGACCGTGTACGCGGCGAACGGGAGGGAGTCGCCGGCGGCAGCAGCAGCAAAGGAACAAAGGCGCGTGAGGCAGATGTGATCTGATTCTCGTGGCGGCTAGGGTTGCGTTAACGCTGCTTATATAGGCGGCTGGGCGGAGAGACGTGGGCCGAACCCACGTCCGAGTCGGTAACAGTCCCACGATCCGACGTCTCGGATCGTGTCGTGTCCGTTACGTATTCTCCGTTCCTGACCGACAAAAATAAGCGCGTAGGTATGAGCTCGGCTCGGCTCATTCCCGCAACCCGCGGCGCGTCGTGACGAGGCGTGGCGTGGCGAGGCGGGCGGCGGGGGAGGAGTGCGCGAGGGCTCCTTCTCTTCTCACTCTCCAATAGCATGTAGAAGAGAGACCCTTATAAAGGAGTCCAACTCCTTCTCCACTAGCATGGTGGGACTAAACTTCCCACCTTGTCATCCCACCACCTACATGGGCCCTTGGAGATTTTTCTGAAATTCTCTTATGGGCCTAAAGCCCATTACTAAATTCAGCAATCCCCCACCAGATCTCAAGGGCACATCGTGTTCCCTCGTTCCATTCACTGTTTTAATATACCAGCATTTCAGTGAAGACCTGTTAAGGTTGAGCTTCACCTAGAACAAGTAGCTACACTCCTTTACAACTGAACAATGGACTATGCCTTGAATTGTCAGTTTGGCGTAAAGAAGCTTCACCACAAGTCTTACTAGTACTAGGCTACCGAAGGCCGACCCCTCGGGTGGAGCATATAAGTCACACTCCTGGCCTATTCATGAGTTTACTAGAGATCACCCCAATCTCATAGACTGTGACCAGCAGTCGGGCTCATATAGGTGTGTTCCTCCAAAGATCGCTCTGTAGGATAGCATCTTGCTTATACATATAAGCCTTGGAACACATTAAGACAGTAGTCATCCTCCCATACAGTATTGAGAGTAGTGCATCTCCAGCGGAGTGGGTTAGTATAGTTACTCTCCTCAGTTCACCACTGGCTTGTTTTCCCAGGTCCTACTTCACGGGATCTCCGATCACATAGGTTGGGTTACCACCATGGCAACTCATGTGGGTCTCATGCCCATCTCCCTCGATGCACTATCTATCACAACACGTGATAGCCCTTTAGTAAAGGGATCTGCCAGATTCTTAGCCGTTTGGACATATTCCAACGCTATCACTCCGGAGTTTCTCAATTTTCTGACAGCTTTTAATCTCATTCTTATGTGTTTGTTGGACTTCATGTTGTCCTTTGAACTCTTCACCTTGGTGATGACGGTCTGATTGTCACAGTTCATAAGGATAGCCGGAACCGGTTTATCAACCAATGGCAAGTCCATCAAGAGATCTCGAAGCCATCCCGCTTCGACACCAGATGTGTCTAATGCTGTTAATTCTGCTTCCATTGTCGATCTCGTTAAGATCGTTTGCTTGCAAGACTTCCAGGAAACAGCACCACCTCCAAGAGTAAACATATACCCAGTTGTGGCCTTCATCTCATCAGCATCAGAGATCCAATTCGCATCACTATACCCTTCAAGTACCGACGGGTATCCGGTATAGTGAAGTCCATAGTTCATAGTACCCTTTAGATAACGCATAACTCATTCAACAGCATGCCAATGTACATCACCCGGTTTTGATACAAACCGACTCAGTTTGCTCACAGCAAAAGCGATGTCAGGCCTCGTAGCGCTAGCTAGGTACATCAGTGAACCAATGATTTGAGAGTATCTCAATTGATCTATAGCCGTGCCTTTGGATTTTCGAATCAACACGCTAGGATCATATGGTGTTTGAGATGGTGTGCAGTCCGAGTATCCAAAACGACTCAACACCTTCTCAACATAATGGGATTGCAAAAGTGTAATCCCACCCTCATTATCTCTCAGTAGCTTGATGTTCAAGATAACATCAGCCACACCAAGGTCTTTCATCTCAAAGTTCTGAGATAGAAACGACTTGACCTCCTCAATTACTTTGAGGTTGGTTCCGAATATCAGTATGTCATCAACATACAAGCACAGTATAACTCCTTCGCCCCCACCATGGCGATAGTATACACATTTGTCAGCTTCATTAACGACGAAGCCAACAGATGTCAGTGTTGTATTAAACTTATCATGCCATTGCTTAGGTGCTTGTTTCAGGCCATATAAAGATTTTATCAACCTACACACTTTTCCTTCCTGACCATCTAACACAAAGCCATCTGGCTGTTGCATGTAGATTTCCTCGTTTAGCTCTCCATTCGGGAAAGCTGTCTTAACATCCATCTGGTGGACGAGAAGACCATGCGAGGCCGCCAACGAGAGTAATACTCGAATGGTGGTCAGTCTGGCCACAGGTGAATAAGTGTCAAAGAAATCTTCCTCTTCCTTTTGGTCATAGCCCTTGGCCACAAGCCTAGCCTTGTACTTTTCAATCGTACCATCGGGCCTAAGCTTCTTTTTGAACACCCACTTACATCCCAATGGTTTGCAACCATAGGGACGCTCAGTAATCTCCCATGTCCCGTTAGCCATGATGGAATCCATCTCGCTACGGACCGCTTCCTTCCAGTAGTCAGATTCTGGAGAGGCATACGCTTCTGAAATAGAAGTGGGAGCATCATCCACGAGGTACACGAAGAAATCATCACCAAAGGTCTTTGCAGTCCTTTGTCTCTTTCCCCTACGAAGGGTTTCCTCGTCATCCTCCTCAGGATTTTCATCATGTGTTCGTTCATAGTATTCCATAGGAATGGCAGGCTCAGGAGTCTCCTCAGATTCCTGTCTAGAAGTGCTTTGCCTATCTCTCATAGGAAATATATCCTCGAAGAATGTAGCATCCTTAGACTCCATAATTATACCAACCTTTTTGTCAGGTACCTCAGATTTCACTACTAGAAATCTATAGCCAACGCTATTCTTAGCGTAGCCCAAATTAACGCAGTCCACGGTCTTCGGTCCAAGCTTGCGCTTTTTGGGGATCGGCACATTGACTTTCGCCAAACAGCCCCAAGTACGCAAGTACGAGAGTGTTGTCCTTCTCTTCGCCCATTTCTCATAGGGAGTGATCTCATTGTCCTTTGTCGGAACTTTATTCAGGACATGACATGCCGTCAATATAGCCTCCCCCCACCATGCCTTGGATAAACCCGACGTATCTAACATGGCGTTAACCAAATCAGTTAGAGTACGGTTTTTCCGCTCGGCAACCCCGTTTGACTGGGGTGAATAGGGAGGCGTCCTCTCATGAATAATGCCGTGTTCCGCACAAAAGGAGTCAAACTCACTCGAGAAGTACTCTCCACCACGATCTGACCGGACTCGTTTAATTTGTTTTTCAAGTTGTTTCTCAACTTCTGCCTTATAGATTTTAAAGTAGTGTAGAGCCTCATCTTTAGTGTTTAATAGATAAACATAGCAATATCTAGTGGAATCATCTATCAATGTCATGAAGTATTTCTTTCCACCTTTAGTCAACACACCATTCATCTCACAAAGATCAGAATGTATGAGTTCTAATGGTGCCAAGTGTCTCTCCTTCGCGGCCTTGTGAGGCTTGCGAGGTTGCTTAGCTTGCACACATGAAAGGCACTTAGAACCTTTGGCTAAAGTGAAACTCGGGATTAAATCCAACTTAGCTAGCCGCGTCATAACACCGAAACTAATGTGACAAAGACGTGAATGCCAAACTTCTGATTCATTAACATTCGAATGAATATGGTTCACGACTTTATTACAAAAATCTGCGAGGGAAAGGCGGAACATTCCTCCGCTCTCATAACCTTTTCCAACAAAGAGTCCATATTTCGTAACAACTAATTTATTAGACTCGAAAACCAACTTAAACCCTTCTCTACATAGAAGGGAGCCACTAACGAGGTTCTTCTTGATGGCGGGGACATGCTGCACGTTCTTCAGCTGCACGATCCTTCCCGAAGTAAACTTCAGATCGACCATGCCAACACCATGAACAGAAGCACTCGCGCCATTCCCCATCAATACGGACCCGTGGCCTGTGACCTGGTAAGAAGTGAACAATGAAATGTCAGCACACACATGAACTCCTGCACCTGTGTCCACCCACCAATCGTTGGGCTGAAACACTGAAAAAACAGTAAATAGATTACCGTACCCAGATGCACCATTGTCATTGTTGCCCACAATCATGTTGACAGACTTGGAGTCCTGTCCTGGCTTCTTGTACTTGTTTGGGCACTTGTTGGCCCAATGTTCAGTCGAACCACAAGTAAAGCAGCCCTCATCCTTCTTGTTCTTCTTGAAGGTCTTCTTACCCTTCTTCTTAAAGTCGGCATTGTGTTGGACACCGTTCTTTCCCTTGGGCTTGTGGGAGTTGGAGTTCCTCTGATTCACCATGTTGGCGACAGAAGTCCCCTCAACTGCTTTTCCGTTCGAGTCCTTTGCCCTTGAGTTCTGCTCAACACTCAGATGGCCAATGACATCCTCCACTGAGAATTCACGCCTCTGATGTTTCAGAGTAGTAGCAAAGTTCCTCCAGGAACCAGGGAGCTTAGCAATTATACAACCCGCGACAAACTTGCCCGGCAAATTGCACTTCAGAACCTCAAGTTCTTTAGCAATGCATATTATCTCATGAGCCTGTTCCAATACAGAACGGTTCTCAACCATTTTGTAATCATGGAACTGCTCCATAACATACATCTCGCTCCCAGCGTCAGTGGCCCCGAATTTAGATTCGAGGGCCTCCCACAAGTCCTTGGCAACATGCATATGCAAATATGCATCAACCAGCTTATCTCCGATCACGCTAATGACTGCTCCAAGGAATAGGACAGTGGCCTCCTTAAACATCTTCTCCTGTTCAGGAGTGATAGTTTCCGTAGGAGTGACACTTGCTACCCAGAACACGTTCATAGCAGTGAGCCATAAGGTGGTTCTCGTTTGCCAACGCTTGAAATAAGTACCGGTAAATTTATCCGGTTTCAGTGCAGCAGCAAAACCATTACTCGAAAAATTCCTACACACATTAGGTTTTTGGATTGTTGAATAAATAGGCAATTTTCCGAGTAGATTAATCCAGGAAATAATTACTAACATGGCATTGACTGGGTACATGACATACTGATCACGGAGTATACTAGCAAGTACTACGCATATAGCAGAAACATCTACACGTATAACCAGTACTGCTAGTGCAAACATAAACAAGAGAGAGACATACCCTCCGATCGGCCAGTTGGCCGTAGCAGCAGCGGTGGCGGCGGCAGTATCCTCTGCCGCCTTCTTGTCGGATTCGGCCTTCTCGCGGGCGAGACGGTCAGCTTCGCTTGGTGAAGCCATGGCGATGAAGAGGACGACGCGGACGTAGACGAAGCAGACGGACGGAGGCGAGCAGTCGCGTGATCGCTCCCCAAAAACCTAATCGCCCCTCTTCCCCGTACAGGAACCGGAGAGGCGGGGTTTCGGAGGCCTGCTCTCCCGTCGACCGTGTACGCGGCGAACGGGATGGAATCGCCGGCGGCAGCAGCAGCAAAGGAACAAAGGCGCGTGAGGCAGATGTGATCTGATTCTCGTGGCGGCTAGGGTTGCGTTAACGCTGCTTATATAGGCGGCTGGGCGGAGAGACGTGGGCCGAACCCACGTCCGAGCCGGTAACAGTCCCACGATCCGACGTCTCGGATCGTGTCGTGTCCGTTACGTATTCTCCGTTCCTGACCGACAAAAATAAGCGCGTAGGTATGAGCTCGGCTCGGCTCATTCCCGCAACCCGCGGCGCGTCGTGACGAGGCGGGCGGCGGAGGAGGAGTGCGCGAGGGCTCCTTCTCTTCTCACTCTCCAATAGCATGTAGAAGAGAGACCCTTATAAAGGAGTCCAACTCCTTCTCCACTAGCATGGTGGGACTAAACTTCCCACCTTGTCATCCCACCACCTACATGGGCCCTTGGAGATTTTTCTGAAATTCTCTTATGGGCCTAAAGCCCATTACTAATTTCAGCACTACTCCAGTTGTTGTCCCTACGCAAGTACCAGCAGCTCCAGTACGTGCCATGCCAGGATTCCCCCGTCCCCTTCCCGAGATCCAGCAGCAGGCAGAGCACACGCGAGCGGCGCGTCAGCGGTGACGACAGTCGGCCGGGCACGGAATCTACCAGCCTGTTATCACCGTATCATATCAGGCTTCGTTGCGTTATCACTCGCTCGCTCACTCACTCACTCGGTAACTCGACTGTCCACACCCAGGTTGGCGGATCCCGTGGCGGCGTGCAGGTACGCGCGCTGTTGCTGCTGGCCTCCAGTTCCGTCGATCGATCGATCCTGACGCGGTGGCAACGGTGGTGCTACTAGTACTTTCTGTTGAGAAGGTTCCACCACGGCACGGTGCGGGCGAGCTGGCCGCGTTGGGCGTCGCTCAGCTCATTGGCTTCCGGGCCGGCCGTCGGAGTCTGGAGAGCGACACGTCTGTGGGCTGTTTTCTGTACACGCTTCCAGACGACCAACACATGCGGTGTATGCAGCCATACATGCACCTGGGTTATTTTATCCCCTCTCTCTATTCGTCAGATCTTCCGGAGGCCTACCTGGATACCTCCAGTTATCCCGCTCAGCTCCGATGTTCGTGTGTGCGTCTTTGCGAGCGTGCTAGTAGTTTTTTTTTTTAGTAACAGAAATGAGACATGATAGAACCAGATACAGCAGATGGGGATAGACCAACCACCTCACTATAGGAGCACACAGGAAGGAGATTAGATTACAACATGGAGTCAAGGGCAATCAAAGGTTCATCCGGTAGGTTGTTGAGTACGAAGAGAACAGTCATACAGAGAGAGAGTTGGCCCAGCTCCTTCATTATTATAGAAAAAGAAATATATAAAAGGACATATGAGATTTTTCTCAATATATACTGCCTCCGTCTTGAATTACTTATCTTAGATTTGAGATAAATAATTTGGGATGGAGGTAATACATTGTTCAGGTTGTAATATGGCTTAGTTTGATGTTGCTAAATTCTGATGTGTTATGTTTCTCTATTGTTTTGGGAGAAAAATAACCAGTAAAATGACTTATTGCACAGAAACTACAATAATTCTACACTAAAAATGGCTAGACTAACAGAATTATAGTAATACACTAATATAACACATTCAGCCTAATGTTTTTCCATATCAAGGCCACTCTTCAACCAGAGTAGTGTAAGATCATTGACTACATATGCATATCAAATAACACAGATGATAAACAGAACTTGTGTACTGGACCGATACAATCATACAGACACTATCATTTTTTACCTTTCTAGTGTCTGTATAGTGTTCCTGAAACATATATGCCACCTAAATAAAACCCGGTGTGGCACCATATTTCTTAATAAGGAAAATAATAGATAATGTAATCAAGATATATACCGCTCTTGGTGTTGCCCCCTAGGCAACACATGTTTTTTCTCTCGAAAAAACGTAATACTTGGAGTATTAGAAAGATTATACCTAAATATCTACTTGATGCCTGTAATAAAACTTAAGATAAAATACATTGGCAATGCCTAAGAATTTATTTTCATCAATTCATTAGTTACTCCGTAGTAAAAAGGTGCATAAATTTGTTGGGAACAAAATTTTAGTTGCATTGCATATGGTGCAAACTAATACTCCTTATATTTTCATTTACTCCGTATATTAGCTTTGTGTTTAGTCAAACTTTATGAACTTTGACCAAATTTATAGAAAAAAGATTAACATATACAATACTAAATCAATACAATTAGATTCCTCATATCACTAGTAGAAAAAGGCCCGTTCGTCCCGGTTTATATGGCACATTTGTCCCGGTTCGGGAACCGGGACTAAACGATCGATACAAATGCCCAAGACCTTTAGTCCGGGTTCTTATACCAACCGGGACAGATGGTGCTCCACGTGGCCACTGCGGCTTCCCAGGCAGGGAGGCTTTTTGTCCCGGTTGGTAGCACCAACCATGACAAATAAGTTTCCACGCGTCAGCAATTCAGGGGCTAGGGTTTTAGTCTTTTTTCTGAAATGGGGGAGGGGTTTTGTAGGGTTAATTTAGGTGTTTCATATATTATGTTAGCTAGCTAATAGAGAGAAGTTTCCTCTCTTATCTCCGTGCTTGGTCGACGCTACGTACTATACGAATAGAGAGGACTCGACACGCTAGCTAGTAAGCAAATGAAGGAAACCATTAAGTACAGAAGATCGTCATGAACATATACATAGAGAAGTGATCGACCTCTCATTCTCCAAGAGATTGGTCGAATAACAAGTTTTCGTATATCTATCTGACGCTACTGGCTACATATATATATACAATGTGTAAGATCTCTTACAATACCCTAACATCTGAACTCAAGTTCCACATGATATTCTCCGGCTTTATTGATGACGTGGTCAAGAAAGAATCCTGTCAATTCCTCTTGAATTGCTCGCATGCGATCTTGTGGTAGGAGTTCATCCCGCATCTGCCACATCTAATTTGAAGAAGAGGGTCAATACATATATATGAATGAAACTCAACAGAAATGATGGTAATAAAAAAATTATGAATATTTTTGCTCACCTATTCTTGTCCGTCGCGTTGTAGATGAACTCGCAAACGTAGTATCCACAGTAATTATTTCCGGCTTCCTGCCACAAGCACTTTACGAGAAATAGAGGTCAATCAAACTAATAATGAAGCATTATAAATGGCACTGATGAAAGTAGCTAGAATCAACGGGAGATGCGTGGAACTAGCTAGCTAGTACTTACTTTCGGATAATTCCATCGCAGATCCCGCGGCAGTCCCGGAACTTGTGCGGTGAATACTTTCCAAACCCTGCGAGACAAACAAAACAATTACTTTATATCAGGAAATGAACAAAGTTGTCGATATGGTGCGATAATGATCGATTGAACTTACTTGTCGAGCATTTTAGACATGTCCGCATAGTCCTCGGGATCTTTTGGTCTCGAGTCTAAGACGGTTACTAGTCCCTGCTCAAGCTTAATCTCTAGGAGAATATAGTGGAACCTGCGCACGCATGCATATAACTCATCAATTACATTAATTACTATAACCTCGAGTAATAATTAAGGGAAACCGAATATGCACAAGACAGTAACACTCACTTGAAGTTGTAAGAAAAGAGTATTTTATCTTTGTTTTGATTTATTACCAACGATCGTAGCAAGTTGGCCTCGGCTTCTTTGGCATGAAATGTAACCGTATATTCATCTATGAGATTTGTGTTAATGAACCCAATATCATAGATTTCAGCTTTTCTGCATTCGACGATCTTCAATCTCCATAATATAGTGAGGATAATTATATATACATGCAATGAAAGAGATGAGCTATATATAGAGACTTAATGACAGAAGTAGTACTTACACACAGTAGCAAGTGACCGTTAATTTATCGATGGCCTTTTGATTGAAAAACTGGAAGAACTCCTCAAATGGAACACACAACACCTCAATCCCAACGAGGTCGTGCTCCTCTTTAACTTTCAACATCAAAGTATCCTTCCCACCAGACTCTCTGCAGGTATACATGTACCAATCATGGAATCTTCACATCATCGTTGTTAGAGTAGTTACATCTTTGACGAGAGGCTTCCCGTACCAGTATTTGTGTTCCTCCACCTTTAACATATCAAACACTACATCATCGCCCAGGTAATCTCCAATAGTGGTACCGGGCGCCATCCCCGTATGATTAGCGACGATGTCGCTAGGCACCTTGAGTGGGGGGCACGATTGGTTCGCTTGTTCGCCGAGCTGGGGATTTATTTTCCACTTCTTCGTTGTGCTAGCCTTCGATCACTGCAAGTACTTCCCGACCGCTCCGCTTCGACATATGACCTTTCAATAATGCCCTCATAGTTGGTTTTTGGTGGAGACGGTGGCGGTTTCTTCAGGGCATCGATAGTGCACTTCGCTTTCACCAGATCTATCTTCTCCTCCGAAGGTGGAGGTTTCTTTGCAAAAAAGTCCTTCACTTCGGCTTGAGAGTGTTGGGGAACGTAGTATTTCAAAAAAAAATCCTACAATCACGCAAGATCTATCTACTAGATGCTTAGTAACGAGAGGGGAGAGTGTGTGTACATACCCTTGTAGACCGAAAGCGGAAGCGTCTAGTGACGCGGTTGATGTAGTCGAATTTTCTTCGCGATCCCACTGATCAAGCACCGAACGTACGGAGCCTCCGCGTTTAGCACACGTTCAGCTTGATGACGTCCCACGAGCTCTTGATCCAGTAGAACTTCACGAGAGAGTTTCGTCAGCGCGACGGCGTGGTGATGGAGATGATGAAGCTACCGACGCAGGACTTCGCCTAAGCACTGCAATGATATGACCGAGGTGTGTTTCTGTGGAGGGGGGCACCGCACACGGTTGGGAGAGATCAACTTCATCAACTTGTGTGTTTAGAGGTGCCTCCCTAGCCCCATATATAAAGGAGCAAAGGGGGGAGGCCGGCCGGCCCCTATTGCGCGCCCTAGGATGGCCACTCCTACTAGGAATAGGATTCCAATCCTATTCCTAGTAGGAGTCCACCGAGAAGGAGAGGGGCAAGGAAGGAGAGGGAGATGGAGAAGGAAAGGGGCGCCGCCCCCTCCTTTCCTTGTCCAAGTCGGACCAAGGGGGAGGGGCATGCGGCCCAGCCCTGGCCAGCCCTCTCTCTCTCCACTAATGGCCCAAGTGGCCCATTAGTTCCCCCGGGGGGTACCGATACCTCTCCGGCACTCCGGTTTTATCCAAAACTTTTCCGGAACACTTCCGGTGTCCGAATATAGTCGTCCAATATATCAATCTTTACATCTCGGACATTCCGTGACTCCTCATTATGTTCGTGATCTCATCTGGGACTCCGAACAACCTTCGGTACATCAAAACTCATAAACTCATATTACTGATCATCATCAAACGTTAAGCGTGCGGACCCTACGGGTTCGAGAACTATGTAGACATGACCGAGACTCATCTCCGGCCAATAACCAATAGCGGAACCTGGATGCTCATATTGGCTCCTACATATTCTACGAAGACCTTTATCGGTCAAACCTCATAACAACATACGTTGTTCCCTTTGTCATCGGTATGTTACTTGCCTGAGATTCGATCGTCGGTATCTCAATACCTAGTTCAATCTCGTTACTGGCAAGTCTCTTTACTCGTACAGTAATACATCATATCATGACTAACTCATTAGTCATTTGCTTGCAAGGCTTATTATGATGTGCATTACCGAGAGGGCCCAGAGATACCTCTCCGACACTCGGATTGACAAATCCTATTCTTGATCTATGCCAACACCACGAACACTTTCGGAGACACCTGTAGAGCATCTTTATAATCACCCAGTTACGTTGTGACGTTTGATAGCACACAAGGTGTTCCTCCGGTATTCGGGAGTTGCATAATCTCATAGTCATAGGAACATGTATAAGTCATGAAGAAAGCAATAGCAGTAAAACTAAACGATCATGGTGCTAAGCTAACGGATGGGTCTTGTACATCACATCATTCTCCTAATCATGTGATCTCGTTGATCAAATGATAACTCATGTTTACGGTTAGGAAACTTAACCATCTTTGATCAATGAGCTAGTCTAGTAGAGGCATACTAGGGACATATTGTTTTGTCTATGTATTCAAACATGTACTAAGTTTCCGGTTAATACAATTCTAGCATGAATAAAAGACATTTATTATGATATAAGGAAATACAAATAACATCTTTATTATTGCCTCTAGGGCATGTTTCCTTCAGTCTCCCACTTGAACTAGAGTCAATGATCTAGACTACAAACTAATGATTCTAACACTCATGGAGTCTTGGTGCTGATCATGTTTTTCCCGTGGAAGAGGCTTAGTCAACGGATCTGCGACATTCAGATCCGTATGTATCTTGTAAATTTCTATGTCTCCCTCCTTGACTTGATCGCGGATGGAATTGAAGCGTCTTTTGATGTGCTTTGTTCTCTTGTGAAACCTGGATTCCTTCGCCAAGGCTATTGCTCCAGTGTTGTCACAAAAGATTTTCATTGGACCCGATGCACTAGGTATCACACCTAGATCGGATATGAACTCCTTCATCCAGACTCCTTCATTTGATGCTTCCAAAGCAGCTATGTATTCCGCTTCACACGTAGATCCCGCCACGACGCTCTGCTTGGAACTGCACCAACTGACAGCTCCACCGTTTAATAAAAATACATATCCGGTTTGTGACTTAGAGTCATCCGGATCAGTGTCAAGGCTTGAATCGACGTAACCGTTTACGACGAGCTTTTTGTCACCTCCATACACGAGAAACATATCCTTTGTCCTTTTCAGGTACTTCAGGATGTTCTTGACCGCTGTCTAGTGATCCACTCCTGGATTACTTTGGTACCTCCCTGCTAAACTTATAGCAAGGCACACATCAGGTCTGGTACACAGCATTGCATACATGATAGATCCTATGGCTGAGGCATAGGGAATGACTTTCATTTTCTCTCTATCTTCTGAAGTGGTCGGGCATTGAGTCTTACTCAACTTCACACCTTGAAACACAGGCAAGAACCCTTTCTTTGACTGATCCATTTTGAACTTCTTCAAAACTTTATCAAGGTATTTGCTTTGTGAAAGTCCAATTAAGCGTCCTGACCTATCTCTGTAGATCTTAATGCCTAATATGTAAGCAGCTTCACCGAGGTCTTTCATTGAAAAATTCTTGTTCAAGTATCCTTTTATGCTATCCAGAAATTCTATATCATTTCCAATCAACAATATGTCATCCACATATAATATCAGAAATGCTACAGAGCTCCCACTCACTTTCTTGTAAATACAGGCTTCTCCAAAAGTCTGTATAAAACCATATGCTTTGATCACCTCATCAAAGCGTATATTCCAACTCCGAGATGCTTGCACCAGTCCATAGATGGATCGCTGGAGATTGCACACTTTGTTAGCACCTTTAGGATCGACAAAACCTTCTGGTTGCATCATATACAATTCTTCTTTGAAATATCCATTCAGGAATGTAGTTTTGGCATCCATTTGTCAGATTTCATAATCATAAA
Organism: Secale cereale; assembly: GCA_902687465.1. Taxonomy (NCBI): domain Eukaryota; kingdom Viridiplantae; phylum Streptophyta; class Magnoliopsida; order Poales; family Poaceae; genus Secale; species Secale cereale. The sequence continues at coordinate 189,095,096 of LR738711.1, read as the reverse complement.
ATGCGGCCATTGCTAACATGATTCAGACGGACTTAAGCATCGCTACGGGTGAGAAAGTCTCATCATAGTCAACTCCTTGAACTTGTCGAAAACCTTTTGCAACAAGTCGAGCTTTGTAAACAGTAACATTACCGTCAGCGTCAGTCTTCCTCTTGAAGATCCATTTATTTTCGATGGCTTGCCGATCATCGGGCAAGTCAACCAAAGTCCACACTTTGTTCTCATACATGGATCCCATCTCAGATTTCATGACCTCAAGCCATTTTACGGAATCTGGGCTCATCATCGCTTCCTCATAGTTCGTAGGTTCATCATGGTCTACTAACATGACTTCCAGAACTGGGTTGCCGTACCACTCTGGGGTGGAACGTACTCTGGTTGATTTACGAAGTTCAGCAGGAATTTGATCTGAAGTTTCATGATCATCGTCATTAGCTTCCTCACTAGTTGGTGTAGGAATCACTGGAACCAATTTATGTGATGTACTACTTTCCAATTCAGGAGAAGGTACAATTACCTCATCAAGTTCCACTTTCCTCCCACTCACTTCTTTTGAGAGAAACTCTTTCTCTAGAAAGGATCCATTCTTAGCAACGAATATCTTGCCTTCGGATCTGTGATAGAAGGTGTACCCAACTGTCTCCTTTGGGTATCCTATGAAGACACATTTCTCCGACTTGGGTTCGAGCTTATCAGGTTGAAGCTTTTTCACATAAGCATCGCAGCCCCAAACTTTAAGAAACGACAACTTTAGTTTCTTGCCAGACCACAGTTCATAAGGCGTTGTCTCATCAGATTTAGATGGTGCCCTATTTAACGTGAATGCAGCTGTCTCTAAAGCATAACCCCAAAACGATAGTGGTAAATCGGTAAGAGACATCATAGACCGCACCATATCTAATAAAGTACAGTTACGACGTTCGGACACACCATTACGCTGTGGTGTTCCGGGTGGCGTGAGTTGTGAAACTATTCCACATTGTTTCAAATAAAGACCAAACTCGTAACTCGAATATTCACCTCCATGATCTGATCGTAGAAACGTTATTTTCTTGTTACGATGATTCTCTACTTCACTCTGAAATTCTTTGAACTTTTCAAATGTTTCAGACTTGTGCTTCATCAAGAAGATATACCCATATCTGCTCAAATCATCAATGAAGGACAGAAAATAACGATACCCGCCGCGAGCTTCAACACTCATCGGTCCACATACATCAGTATGTATGATTTCCAACAAATCTGTTGCTCGCTCCATTGTTCCGGAGAACGGAGTTTTAGTCATTTTGCCCATGAGGAATGGTTCGCAAGCACCAAGTGATTCATAATCAAGTGATTCCAAAAGTCCATCACTATGGAGTTTCTTCATGCGCTTTACACCAATATGACCTAAACGACAGTGCCACAAATAACACTATTAGGAAAAGGGCTATAGATGAAATTGATACTAATGGCGCACCAGACAGGAGGTGCGCCATTAGTATATAGTAATGGCGCACCAGCAACAGATACGCCATTAGAGTTCGAAGTACTAATGGCGCACCATGCCCAGAGTGCGCCATTAGTATCAAGAAGTTTTTTTTTAACTAGCGCGCCTGTCCAAACATACTAATGGCGCATACATGAATAGTGCGCCATTACTAGTTGTAAATAGTAATGGCGCACCTGCAGTCATGTGCGCCATTAATGCTCTTTTTTTGTATGATATTTTTTATTCTGTTTTTTACAAAACTACTAATGGCGCACTGTCCCACAGTGCGCCATTACTAGTTTGAACTAGTAATGGCGCACTGTGTGTCAGTGCGCCATTAGTATATTTTTTTCCCGGAATGTTGATTCATTTCTGTTTCGGTGAGAATTTTGGCATTAAGCATTCATTTTTGTCCTATTTTTAGGGAAAGTCATGGCAAATTTTTTCTTGGTTCTAAAATATCGTTTTGCTCTACCCCGCAGGGCGACCATGGTGCGCACAATGACCGAAGGCATCGTGAATAGGTTTTTGAGGTCCGCGAAGGCCGAGATGCTTCAAAAGAACGAGACGGAGATAAGATGTCCGTGTCGAAGATGCAAGCTGAAGAGCCTTATTGCGGACCCGGATTCCAGGCAGGTGCGGGACCACCTGCTCTTGCGTGGTTTCATGGATGGCTATCGGTGCCAAGGTGATGAAGATGACTACGAAGTCGTCCATGGGGCCGGGCAAGAAATGAGGAAGGGCAGCAAGACAACCACCGCGGCTCGGGCGGGCGAGAAGACGAAGAATCCCCAGGAGATGATCACGACGGTGATGCTGTACACAGTCATCATGTAGAAGATGCAGGACATGATGATGAGGAAGATGCCGGAGCAGACGACGGGCATGATCATAAAGATGATGATGCCGGCGGAGTAGACGATGCTGAACCATCGATGGGCTGGGTGCAGGACCCTCATATTCAAGAGCTGCTTCTCAAGCAGACCGATAACGCAAGAGCTGCCGCCCACTTCGAGGGTCGACTCGCCGACTTTGAAAGAGCAAACCTAGTCGCGCTACAACACATAGACGTGGTCGATCCTTGGGTGGTTCAGCACAAAACCTTTATTGAGAAGACATACAATGACCGAGGCCAACAGAGGACGGACGGAGATATAATCAAAGAGCACAACTCATGTTTCACGCGTTGGTTCAAGCAGAAGCTTCTGTCGTACCCTTTACATGATGATTCTTCCGCGGAAGAACAACTCATATTCGCCTTGTCACAGGGTGCCGAGCACAACCTGATGACCTATGAGGCGTACGATATCAACGGCTACACATTCTACACCGAGGCCAAGGACATGAAGAGCGATGGTTATCAGAACTCCGGGGTAACGATGGAATCCTACACCGGTAATGACAAGGACAGATACTACGGAAGGATCGAGGAGATCTGGGAGCTGAGCTACGCTGGAGAGAAGGTCCCGATGTTCCGTGTCAGATGGGCCAAGAGCGTCCTAAAAGAAGACC
>LR738711.1:189077932-189090013 GCA_902687465.1 Secale cereale | reverse complement strand
CTTCCTTCCTCCCCCTCCCTCCCTCCCTCCTTCACTGCTAGTTCTAGGGTTCAGCACATGATTTTTCACAGCACATGATTCTGCATCCATGCCCGCCGTGGGTAGTTTGATTTTTCGGCTGACCAATAACAACCAACAAGGGGGCAAAGAAGTCATCTACTTGTCAAACAAATTCACACCAGTGAACAACATATGTTTACATTACCCAGCTTATTCACCTTGATTTTATTATTATATATTCTGGTTACTCAAAATTACAATAATGTACCCAGTAATACAACACTGCACAAAAAGTAAATAGCTGTGACAGCGTAGCAGAACAAAAAAAGACAAGTCCCACCGGAGCTTAAATAATTATTGTCTGATTTACTTGGTGCGTTTTGTGTTTCTAGTGTTGAAGGATGTCTCTGTTTGAGTTGTTGGCTGCTATCATTCTAGCCAGCAAACAAATGCCTCTGTGCGAGCCTATCTTGTCTAGATATGTGCTAGGAGCTAGGATATGTATCTACAGTGAGGAAACAGGTTGGGTGGGAAAGCAAAATTAAACCTGGATCATGGTAATTCATCATGTGTTAGCGTGATGTATGGACTTTTATCGCAAATCATTTACAGGCTTGTGCTTGCTTGCACCTCTTTTTTGTTGGGCATGTTTGTCTATAGATTTTGACGGGTGTGGGTGTGAGGCGTCTCTTACCTTATTAGTTGAAATTTATTTAAGCTCCTATGGTGGCCAGCTCTTTGAAACCCATGCACTCCCTTCGTTCACAAATATAAGATGTTCCAACTTTTTTATACGAAATACAGATATGCACATGCTAGTTGGCACACACAGTAGGAAACACATTGTTTATACGAAACAAGCACCTCATACAGATCTGACATAGGAGTATTTCTCAAAGGAAGATGACCAACTCTTCATATTTGATAAATCCTCTCTTGCTCAACCACTCTCACGTATCTCACTCGTTTAGGTTAACTTCTATTTTTCTGTGTGGAAAGAAATCATCTTAATGGAGGCTCTGCCCTTATGAGGTCAAGGATAGCCACTGTTACTTAAATATGCCATATTGCTGCTGCTTTCTAATTAATACTGGCAGCAACATCAATTTTTGAGTTGTTGTCAGTTTGCTATCAAGCCGGGGTATTCACTGCTGTTGTTTTACAAGCTTCAAACTATTGTTTTACAAGCTTCAAACTATTGTTTTACACATCAATTTTCTGTGTGGAAAGGAATATGGTGGTCATGTATTTGGTTCCTTGTTGTAAATATTTGAACTTCAAACTATTGTTTTACAAGCTTCTGCAACTTTTTCTTAACTGTTCATGCTGCTGTTATGAATTCACTGCTGTTGCTACTGTACTTGTCATGATGTTGTACTTGTGATGATGCTACTTGTGATCTTCTGAAATGACCCATTGGCGACTTCATTAGGCGGGGATAATGATTTTGCAGGTACCCCGAGAGGCCCTTGAGTTTGCTGGAATGTTGATTAACTTCTGTTCCGACAAATTCGGGTACTCCATATGTCCTATTTTCAGCAAAGGTCATACTGAAATTTTCCGTGAATTTTAGCATGAGTTTGCTAAAAATAGGACATATAGGGTACTTGTGACTAATGCATGGGCCGGGGTATCTTAGTGGTTAATTAGGTAGGATCAAGTGATTAGAGCCAAGTGATTAGGCCCAACTTACAATTCTCCTTCCTAGCTTAGCTTTTAGGATGCCTCGGTGTCGACAAACCATAAATTATGAAACCTTGGCTTTTAGGGTCCCTCGGTGTCGATAAAAAACGAAATGATGAAAGCTTAGGCTTTTAGGGTGCCTGGGCGTCGAAAAACCCTCAATTATAAAAGCTTAGCTTTTAGGATGCCTCGGTGTCGAAAACCCTAAATGATGAGACCATGATCTTGTTCCTTGACAATAACCAACTTTTAATGAGTTTATAGAGAGGATAGTAATCAGATTGTGAGGATGGTATGTAGCAGAACTAGTGCAAAAGTGTTGATAATGTTAGTCCTAATGAGCCTAGGATGGTGCCACAGCTAGCTTGTCTAGGTACATATTTTTAGTTTATAAAGTTTAATCTCTTTGAAACATAGGAAATGTCGTCTTCCGACGATGATAGGATCCCGGAGTGCTCCTGGTGCGGTGACGACCGGGGTCTGTGCGACAGGCCTCACCTGGTAAACGGTCGTTACTTCAGTATTAAGCTCGACGAGATCTTCGATGTCGAAACGGTACGCAACGACAAGTCTTGTTTCGTAATTAATTAAGCACGATTTCTAGCTACTTCAATGTGTAAGTAATTAATTTTCTTCTTTTACATGCAACTAGTTTATCCCGTGTCATGCAAGACGCTATGTCTTGGAGAGGATGGGATTTGAAGATCATGAAACTTCGGAGACAAAGCAAATTCAACTAAGGACCATGCATAATGTTGATTTAGAAGTGGATTTGTACAATTCAGATAACGTAACCACTTTTGGTTGCAAGAATTGGGAATCATTTTGCATGATATATGGTTTTTATGAGGGTATGCTTCTCACCATGGATCTTGGTAATCCGGATTCCATCGCCGAAGATGATTTGGACATTTGGGTCCTTGTTGACGATATGATTCCAATTCTACCGAGAAGTGAGTTTATCAAACATAGTTATTTAGTAATTTATATTGTTTATTTCAAAATAGTTGACAACTTATTTCCATTGATAGGTTATTTTGATTATTCAAATAATGTGAGGATGATGCTAGACAGAACCTACTACACCCCTGGCTCAGAATGTACTTATAAGGACAAAAAGCAGATCATCTTCTTTTATTCCTTTCTTCTGGATTACATTCAACATCGCAATATTGATCCACAATATAGTCAATACGTCCCACTAGTGCACGTCTTGAACTACGTTAATATCAATGGAGATACCATGGTAAGATTTTTGTACTATTACGACATTCGTGCATGTTTTGCATTAGTTCTTCTCGAACTGAACTACAATGCTAACTACGAAGTCTTACTATATGTTTTGCAACAGATTCTCCCTAGTGACTGTGTGCCTCCTGTCATGTTTCAATCTGGTCAACTACAAGTTTTAAACATTCTGCCAGGTGAACCTACAAATCACATGTGTCCATATCGGATTTCTTCTGAAAATGAAGGAATGAGAATCAAAGAATGGCGAAAAATAACGAAAACTCGTAAGGAGGTACTTGGAAGCAATAGAGTGAGAAGGGCAAGAAATGGAGACAAGATAATCTGCGTTCTTCATAATGGCCCTTTAAATCTAATTGATTTAGAGACAAACGCCATCTTGTTTTATGCCATTTTATCTTAGAAAATTGCTACGTAGTAGAAGTTGTATGGTCGATAATGATGTGTAAGACTTATTATTTAATACCTATGTTGAGTTTTTATTATTATTATGATCGATGATGCATGATGCTAAGTTGTTCTATGAGCTATTATATACTCCCTCCGTTCCGATTTACTCGTCGTGGTTTTAGTTCAAATTTGAACTAAAACCACGACGAGTAAATCGGAATAGAGGGAGTAGATTCTAATAGTTTCGATGTGCGTACCATATATGTTGGCTCCACGAGAAATTATATTTATATATATGCATAACCTGTGCAAAAAACAGAAAAAAAAACAAAATATTCATACTAATGGCGCATCACTGCAGAGTGCGCCATTAGTATGCCAAAGCACCTGGCCCCTGGGAGGCATACTAATGGCGCACCACTGTGCATACTGATGGCGCATCAGTGGTGCGCCATTAGTATACCAGATACTAATGGCGCACCAGAGATGCGCCATTAGTAAAGTATACTAATGGCGTGCTAGTAATGGCGCACCACCAATGCGCCATTAACGGCCAAACTAGGTGCGCCATTAATAGGCCTTTTCCTAGTAGTGTAAGTTGCAGTATCATCATTAACCTTGCATCTTTTGGCTTCAATATTATGAATATGTGTATCACTACGATCGAGATCCATCAAGAATAGACCACTCTTCAAGGGTGCATGACCATAAAAGATATTACTCATATAAATAGAACAACCATTATTCTCATATTTAAATGAATAACCGTCTCGCAATAAACAAGATCCAGATATAATGTTCATGCTTAACGCTGGCACCAAATAACAAGTATTCAGGTCCAAAACTAATCCCGAAGGTAGATGTAGAGGTAGCGTGCCGACGGCGATCACATCGACTCTGGAACCATTTCCCACGCCCATCGTCACCTCGTCCTTAGCCAATCTTCGTTTAATCCGTAGTCCCTGTTTTGATTTACAAATGTTAGCAACCGAACCGGTATCAAATACCCAGGTACTACTACGAGCATTATTAAGGTACACATCAATAACATGTATATCACATATACCTTTGTTCACCTGGCCATCCTTCTTATCCGCCAAATACTTGGGGCAGTTCTGCTTCCAATGTCCAGTCCCTTTGAAGTAGAAGCACTCAGTTTCAGGCTTGGCTCCAGACTTGGGTTTCTTCGTGGGAGTAGCAATTGTCTTGCTATTCTTCTTGAAGTTCCCTTTCTTTCCCTTGCCCTTTTTCTTGAAACTAGTGGTCTTGTTAACCATCAACACTTGATGCTCCTTTTTGATTTCTACCTCCGTAGCTTTGAGCATAGCGAAGAGCTTTTGAATTGTCTTCTGCATCCCTTGCATGTTATAGTTCATCACGAAGCCTTTATAGCTTGGTGGAAGTGATTGAAGAACTCTATCAATAACACTATCTTCGTCAACTTTGCATCCAAGTTGAGTCATATGATTGTAGTACCCAGACATTCTGAGCAAGTGTTCACCAATAGAACTATTCTCCTCCATCTTGCAGCTGTAGAACTTATTGGAAATCTCATATTTCTCAATCCGGGCATTTGCTTGAAATATCAACTTCAACTCCTGGAACATCTCATATGCTCCATGACGTTTAAAACGCCGTTGAAGTCCCGGTTCTAAGCCGTAAAGCATGGCATGCTGAACTATCATGTAGTCATCAGACCGCGTCTGCCAGACGTTCAAAGCGTCTACATTAGCGGGAGGGGGCTTGTCACCTAGCGGTGCTTCAAGGACATAATTCTTCTGTGCAGAAATGAGGATAATTCTCAATTTACGGACCCAGTCCGTGTAATTGCTACCATCATCTTTCAACTTATCTTTCTCTAGGAATGCATTAAAATTCAAAGAAACGGTAGCACGGGCCATTGATCTACAACAACATAGATATGCAAAAAACTATCAGGACTAAGTTCATGATAAATTAAAGTTCAATTAATCTTATTACTAAAGAACTCCCACTTAGATAGACATCTCTCTGGTCATCTAAATAATCACGTGATCCAAATCAACTAAACCATGTCCGATCATCACGTGAGATGGAGTAGTTTTCATTGGTGAACATTGTTGATCATATCTACTATATGTTTCACGCTCGACCTTTCGGTCTCCAGTGTTCCGAGGCCATATCTGCAAATGCTAGGCTTGTCAAGTTTAACCCGAGTATTCTGCGTGTGCAAAACTAGCTTACACCCGTTGTATGTGAACGTAGAGCTTATCACACCCGATCATCACATGGTGTCTCGGCACGACAAACTTTCGCAACGGTGCATACTCAGGGAGAACACTTATACCTTGAAATTTAGTGAGAGATCATCTTATAATGCTACCGTCGTACTAAGCAAAATAAGAAGCATAATAAGATAAACATCACATGCAATCAAAATATGTGACATGATATGGCCATCATCATATTTGTGCTTTTGATCTCCATCTCCAAGGCACCTTCATGATCACCATCTCACCGGCGCGACACCTTGATCTCCATCGTAGCATCGTTGTCGTCTCGCCAACTATTGCTTCCACGACTATCACTACCGCTTAGTGATAAAGTAAAGCAATTACATGCCGACTGTATTTCATACAATAAAGCGACAACCATATGGCTCCTGCCAGTTGCCGATAACTTTACAAAACATGATCAGCTCATACAATAACGTATAACTCATCATGCCTTGACCATATCACATCACAACATGCCCTGCGAAAACAAGTTAGACGTCCTCTACTTTGTTGTTGCAAGTTTTACGTGGCTGCTACGGGCTTAGCAAGAACCGTTCTTACCCACGCATAGAAAACCACAACGATTTTTCATCAAGTATGTGCTGTTTTAACCTTCACAAGGACCGGGCGTAGCCACACTCGATTCAGCTAAAGTGAGAGAGATGGACACCCGCCAGTCACCTTTAAGCAACGAGTGCTCATAACGGTGAAACCAGTCTCGCGTAAGCGTACGCGTAATGTTGGTCTGGGCCGCTTCATCTCACAATACCGCCGAACCAAAGTATGACATGCTCGTAAGCAGTATGACTATTATCGCCCACAACTCATTGTGTTCTACTCGTGCATATCATCTACACATAGACCTGGCTCTAATACCTCTATTGGGGAACGTAGTATTTCAAAAAAAATTCCTACGATCACGCAAGATCTATCTACTAAATGCATAGTAATGAGAGGGGAGAGTGTGTCTACATACCCTTGTAGACCGAAAGCGGAAGTGTCTAGTGACGCAGTTGATGTAGTCGAACTTTCTTCGCGATCCAACCGATCAAGCACCGAACGTACGGAGCCTCCGCGTTCAGCACACGTTCAGCTTGATGACGTCCCACGAGCTCTTGATCCAGTAGAACTTTGCGAGAGTGTTTCTTCAGTACGACGGTGTGGTGACAGAGATGATGAAGCTACTGACGCAGGGCTTCGCCTAAGCACTGCAACAGTATGACCGAGGTGTGTTTCTGTGGAGGGGGCACCACACAAGGTTGGGAGAGATCAACTTGTGTGTTTAGAGGTGTCCCCCCGCCCCCGTATATAAAGGAGCAAAGGGGGGAGGCCGGCCGGCCCCTATGGCGCGCCCTAGGATGGCCACTCCTACTAGGAATAGGATTCCAATCCTATTCCTAGTAGGAGTCCACCAAGAAGAAGAGGGGGGAGGAAGGAGAGGGAGAGGGAGAAGGAAAGGGGCGCTGCCCCCCTCCTTTCCTTGTCCAATTCGGACCAAGAGGGGGGAATGCGTGGCCCAGCCCTGGCCGGCCCTCTCTCTCTCCACTAAGGGCCCAAGTGGCCCATTAATTCCCCCGGGGGGTACCGATACCTCTCCGGCACTCCGGTTTAATCCGAAACTTTTCCGGAACACTTCTGGTGTCCGAATGTAGTCGTCCAATATATCAATCTTTACATCTCGAACATTCCGAGACTCCTCGTTATGTCCGTAATCTCATCCGGGACTCCGAACTACCTTCATTACATCAAAACTCATAAACTCATAATACCGATCGTCATCAAACGTTAAGCGTGCGGACCCTACGGGTTCAAGAACTATGTAGACATGACCGAGACTCATCTCCGGCCAATAACCAATAGCAGAACCTGGATGCTCATATTGGCTCCTATATATTCTACGAAGATCTTTATCGGTCAAACCGCATAACAACATACGTTGTTTCCTTTGTCATCGGTGTGTTACTTGCCCGAGATTCGATTGTCGGTATCTCAATACCTAGTTCAATCTCGTTACCAGCAAGTCTCTTTACTCGTACCGTAATACATCATCTCATGACTAACTCATTAGTCATTTGCTTGCAAGGCTTATTATGATGTGCATTACCGAGAGGGCCAGAGATACCTCTCTGACACTCGGAGTAACCAATCCTATTCTTGATCTATGCTAACACCACGAACACTTTCGGAGACACCTATAGAGCATCTTTATAATCACCCAGTTATGTTGGGAAGTTTGATAGCGCACAAGGTGTTCCTCCGTTATTCGGGGGTTGCATAATCTCATAGTCATAGGAACATGTATAAGTCATGAAGAAAGCAATAGTAGTAAAACTAAACGATCATAGTGCTAAGCTAACGGATGGGTCTTGTCCATCACATCATTCTCCTAATGATGTGATCTCGTTGATCAAATGACAACTCATGTTTACGGTTAGGAAACTTAACCATCTTTGATCAATGAGCTAGTCTAGTAGAGGCATACTAGGGACATACTGTTTTGTCTATGTATTCACACATGTACTAAGTTTCCGGTTAATACAATTCTAGCATGAATAAAAGACATTTATCATGATATAAGGAAATACAAATAACATCTTTATTATTTCCTCTAGGGCATATTTCCTTCAGAGAGATCTCCATGTTTTCCTCGTCCGTCCTCTCGTATGCTAACTTCTCTAAAGGCTTGAGAGATGGACCGTATCTGTATTGCCTCCTGCCTCTGGTTGTACTGCTAGACGCTGGAGCAGCTGGAGCGGCTGCGGCTATCTTCTTTCATTGCTTACGAGGCGGACTGCTACGACGCGCCGGAGCAGCCGGAGTGGCGGGGGCTCTCTTCCCGCCTTGCTGACGTGGCGGAGGAGGAGGCGGGCTGCTCGGACGCGCCGACGCAGGCGGAGAAGGAGGCGGAATGCCGCCACGCGCCTGAGCAGCCGGAGAAGGAGGCGGAGTGCCCTGATCACTCGCGGAGGAGGAGGCAGAGTGCACTGACTTGTCGAAGGAGGAGGAGGCGGAGGCGTCTAGTTCGGAAGGTTGATGAGCTCCTTCCGCCATAGGCATGGAGTCTTCAGAGAAGAACCCAGCCGAGTCTCCCCTTTACCGGTAGAGTGGTCAAGCTCGAGCTCCTCAAATCCCTCCATTATATGACCCACCATCAACCTAGCATATCCTTCTGAAATCGGACGACAGTGAAAAGTTGCGCCGGGTTCAGGAGGTAAAACAGAGCCGACAGACGCCTTGACTTTGAATTGCTGCCATTGTGTCATTAGGTGGCAATGTTGAGACTCAGTGATAGCATCCACGGGGTAGCTAGCAAGAGCCGTGAAGACGGGCTCCAGAAGCAGCTCGGTGGAAGCCACGCTGCTTCTCCGCTGAGATGGCGGGGTAGCTTCGAGGGTAGCTTCGGCAGGTCGCTTGCTGCGAACTGCATCTCGTTCGTCCTCTAGCGCTTGTACCCTTGCGTGCAGCGCCGGCAGTTGGGTCTGCTCCACTTTCTTCTTCCTCTCCCGGCGTTTGTAACCGCCTGCGTCGGGAAACCCAGCCTTCCATGAAACAAAGCCTCACGTGCCTCATGTCCGTCCAGGGTGCTCAGGATTCCTGAGGGCCATTGTGAGCTCGTCGTTCTCTCTGTCGGGAATGAACGTCCCTTCCTGCGTCGCGTCGATATACTCCTGAAGCTTCGTGATGGGTATTCGTAGTTGCTCGTCCGTCCAAACGCACTTCCCTGTTTTAGGGTCCAAGGTTCCCCCAACTCCGAAGAACCAAGTCCTTGAACGGTCTGGCCAGTGTAATGTCTGTGGTTCGACCCCTTTAGCAAGCAGGTCATTCTCAGCCTTGTCCCACAATAGTCGGGCTTTGAGGTAGCTACCTGACCCCGTGCGATCGTGATGCTTCTTCTTCGCAACATTTTTCTTGTTTGTCACTGACATCTTCTTACTCTTTTCCGATTTCTTGTGGGCCAAAAATGTGTCCCAGTGATCTCTGATCTTCTCAAACCGGCCAGTGAATTCTGGAGTCTTGTCTTTGTCGACAAACTTTGATTTCGGCTCATTCTTCCACCTCGTAAATAGTTCCCCCATCTTCTTAAGAGCCGCCTCCTTGACCAATGGCTCTATAACTGGTGGCTTCTCCGGATCCTCCTCTGGCGGTAGGGTGAAATTTGCCTTCAGCTCGGTCCAAAGATCATCTTTTTGCATATCATTGACATAAGACACGTGAGGGTCTTCGTTCCGAGGCTTGTACCATTGGTGGATGCTGATCGGGATCATGTCCCTAACAAGAACCCCGCACTAAGCAGAAAATGCGTCCTTGGTCCGGATGGGTTCAATCGGTTGGCCGTCGCGCGCGATTGCTTCGATGATGAACTTTTCATCCTGGCGCAACCTTTTCTTCGGGCCTCGTCTCGTTACCGAAGTTTGGCTCAATCCGGAGGGCTAGAAAAGAAGAAAGAAGAGAGTTAATATGTGTACATACCAAAACAATTAATGCATCAATTAGCTATAGTCGGCACATGCTTAATTTATATATATATATATATATATATATATATATATATATATATATATATATATATATATATATATATATATATATATATATATCTGGCCAGACTCTGTTCGGTCACCGGAGCCGTCATCACGGTGTCCTTCTTCCATCGGTATTCGGTTACCGGAGCCATCATCATCATGTCCTTCCTCCTAAATTCTATCACCGTAGCCTGCTTCATCACCCTGTCCTTCCAAACGTTCGTAGTCGTTGAGATACAACTCGACATCAGCTCCGGCTGCGATTATGTCCCCCAACACCTGTTATGCTTCCTCGTCTCGTCCGTGCTCCATAGTTTCTGCAAATATTACGACATGGCAATTATTATACAAACATGACAGATGGATATATTAGTCGCAAACATAGACCTAGCTAGCTAATCATAACAAAGAATCATATTAGTGGCCTCAACACTTCTCTAGGGTTTTGTGTGTCCTCGGCAACGCCTCTCTCATGATTGTCCAACGTCCGGACCGACAAGGGATTTAACAAAATGGCGCCATTCTGGATGTGCAGAAAATGGTCCATATTTTTCCTGATCTCATCTTCCCTTCTATATGTCACGTTGTCTAGTGTCAAAGATTTGAAGTAAACCATGACTTCATCATTAACCTGAAATGACAGGAGCATAATGGTACGAGGAGCTCTTCAAAGTTGTTTTCGAACGGAGTTCCCGATAGAATAATTCGCTTTTTGATACAAATTTCAACAAGAGCCATCCGAATATCGCTATTTGGAAGGCCTTTGCTGAAATTCGTACCAAAAGACGGATTATTCTATCAGGAACTCCATTCCAAAACAACTTTGAAGAGCTTAGCACCATTATGTGCCTGTTACTTCGAGTTAATGATGAAGCCATGGATTTCTTAAATATTTTGACAGACAACGTGAACATATATAGAAGAATATATATACGAGATCAGAAAAAAATTGGATCAACTTGTGCACATCCATAATGGGGGCATTCTTGATAAATCAGGACCCTCGACCCCTAGACGACCCTCGACCCTCGACCGCTCGGCGATCCACGACCCTCTACCCTAGTTCCCGACCCTCGACCCCCTCATGTCACGTTTGTCTAGTGTCAAAAGGATTCAACAAAACCATGTCTTCATCATTAGGCGAAAGTAACATGCGCATGATGGTACGAAGCTATTCAAAGTTGTTCTAGAACGGAGTCTGAGATAAGATAATTCACTTTTTGGTACAAAGTTCAGCAAGAGCCTTCCGAATATCACTATATGGAAGGCCTTTGCTAAAATTCATACCAAAAGGCGGATTATCCTATCAGGAACTCCGTTCCAAAACAACTTTGAAGAGCTTCGCACCAACATGCCCCGGTTACTTCCGGCAAATGATGAAGGCGTGGATTTCTTAAATACTTTGACACTAGGCAACCTCTCGACCCCTCGACGACCCTCAACCGCTCGGCGATCCTCGACCCTCTACCCTAGTTCCCGACCCTCGACCCCCTCATGTCACGTTTGTCTAGTGTCAAAGGATTCAACAAAACCATGTCTTCATCATTAGGCGAAAGTAACAGGCGCATGATGATACAAAGCTCTTTAAAGTTGTTCTGGAGCGGAGTCCGAGATATGATAATTCGCTTTTTGGTACAAAGTTCAGCAAGAGCCTTCTGAATATTGCTATTTGGAAGGCTTTTGCTGAAATTTGTACCAAAAGGCAGATTATCCTATCCGGGACTCCGTTCCAGAATAACTTTAAAGAGCTTCATACCATCATGCCCCGGTTATTTCCGGCTAATGATGAAGCCATGGATTTCTTCAATACTTTGACACTAGGCAACCTCTCGACCCATCGGCGGTCCTCGACCCCTCGCCGACCCTCAACCCTCAAACCCTCGGTCCCTCGACCCTCGACCCCTTGACCCTCGGCGACCCTCGACCCCTCGACCCTCGAACCCTCGGTGACCCTTGACCCCTCGGTGACCATCGACCCCCCC
>LR738711.1:189049419-189068473 GCA_902687465.1 Secale cereale | reverse complement strand
GGATCTCTAACCAGCCTATACTAAGTAGTTTAGTATAAACGTGTAAGGTATGAAAGCAGGTATCAACAACAGGCTATGCATCAGAATAGGATCATACAAAAAGCAGTAGCAGTTCTAATGCAATCATAAGATAGAAGAGAGTGGGCTATATCGGAATGATCAAGGGGGGTTGGCTTGCCTGGTTGCTCTGGCAAGAAGGAGGGGTCGTCAACACCGTAGTCGATCACCGGGGCATCATCGGTCTCGGGGTCTACCCGAGAGAAGAGGGGAAGAAACAGTAAATATAAAGCAAAGAGTTGCATGACAAGCAAAAGCAGCGCTCGGTGTGATCTAACGTGGTGCTACACGATACCGGCGAAGGGGGATAACATCCGGGAAAGTATCCCCACTGTTTCCTGTTTTCGGACAGTTGAAACGGAGGGGGGATGTTGCATGTTCGCTATGCTAGGAGCATGTCGCACGCAAACTGACCGCATATCCGGATTCGTCTCATCGTTCTGAGCGACTTTCATATATAAATTTTTCATTTGAGCTACGATTTATTTTATATGATTTTCTAAAGTTTTAACCATTTTTTTGAAATTATTTATTTATTTAAAACGAAAATTTGAAAGTGCAACTAATCCCCGGGTGGTTTTGGTAATTAATAACAACATATATATCATTGAACTAATAGTTACTTGAGAATCATTTCAGAGAAGTTCGATGATATGGGTATGGATATGTCTGAAGAAGTGGACCCCTCAAAATGCTAAGGCAAGCATTGGCAAAAGCTCAAGACTCCATTTTTGGTTTAGTGATCAAAGATCACATTGAGTCCATAGGAAAAGCCAATACTATTAAAAGGGGATGAGGTTGTGTTGATGATCTGGTTGCTCAAGTGCTTAGTGATTTAGCTCCTTTAACTATCAGCAACTTTCACTTATAAACACACTCATAAGTAATCTCGGACAAACCAATTCTTCCAACTTAGTCCCACCGAGATGAACCACCTCAGCTATTTTTCCAAACCCTAGAAATTTCGGTCTATCCGATTTTGAGTTCGGTCTCACCGAAACTGGACTGCCAACCTTCTGTAACCATTTGACATCATATCGGAATATCCGAGTTGTTAATTTCGGTCCCACCGAAAATGGCAAGCTCCTATCTTTGACTCATATCGGACACACCGAGATGGTATTTTCGGTCCCACCGAAAACCCCAACGTTCACTATATTTGAACTTTCGGTCTGACCGAGTTTCACTTCGGTCTCACCGAGATTGTTCAATTATGTGTGTAACGGTTGGATTTTGTGTGGAGGCTATATATACCCCTCCACCCCCTCTTCATCCGTGGAGAGATCCATCAGAAAGTACTACCACTCCTACCTTACACTTTCTGAGAAGAGAACTACCTACCCTTGTGTTGAGATCAAGTTGCTCCATTCCTACCATATGAAACTTGATTTCTAGCCTTCCCAAGTTGCTTTCCACTCAATCCTTTCTTCCACCAAAGCCAAATCAGTGAGGAGAGTTGAGTGTTGGGGAGATTATCACTTGAAGCACAAGAGCAAGGAGTTCATCATCATCAACCACATCTATTACCTTTTGGAGGGTGGTGCCTCCTAGATTGGTTAGGTGTCGCTTGGGAGCCTCCGTCTTCGAGATGTGGAGTTGAACCAAGAAGTTTGTAAAGGCAAGGAGATCGCCTACTTCGTGAAGATCTACCCCGAGTAAGGCTAGTCCTCCGTGGGCGTAGGCCATGATGGAATAGACAAGGTTGCTTCTTCGTGGACCCTTCGTGGGTGGAGCCCTCCGTGGACTCGCGCAGCCGTTACCCTCCGTGGGTTGAAGTCTCCATCAACGTGGATGTACGATAGCACCACCTATCGGAACCACGAGAAAAATCTCCGTGTCTCCAAATTGCGTTTGATCTTCTCCACCTCTCTTTACTACATGTGCAATTTACTTTCCGCTGCTTACACTCTAGAATTGCATGTGTAGGGTGATACTTGAATTGATCATAATTGTGAAACTGCCAAAAACTGTTCATGATCTAAAGGCAGAATTTTTATATTGTCAAGTAGTCTAATCACCCCCCCTCTAGACATACTTTCGATCCTACAAGTGGTATCAGAGCTTTGGTCTCCATTGTTTTGGTTTCCATTGCAATGGACTCCATAAGCTTGGTTTCACAACCTAGGAGAGTATGGCGACTAGTGAGGGTAATTATCGTAGAGGTCCTTACTTTGATGGTACAAATTTTGCTAGTTGGAAGCATAAAATGAAAATGCATATTCTTGGTCATAACCCAGCCGCATGGGGCATTATTTGTGTTGGTATGCAAGGTGAATTCTTCGAGGAAGGAAAAGTTCCGGATCGCGAAGCTACACCGGAAGAGTTGCGGATGTTGCAAAACAATGCTCAAGCTTGTGACATTCTCTTCAATGCCTTGTGTCCCGAGGAGTTCAACAAAATCAGCCGTCTTGAGAATGCTAAAGAGATTTGGGATACTTTGGTTGAAATGCACGAAGGTACTGAATCTGTGAAGGAATCAAAGCTAGATATTCTTCAAGGTCAACTTGACAAGTTCAAGATGAAGGATGGTGAAGGAGTCGCTGAAATGTACTCTAGGCTTGCTCTCATCACAAATGAGATTGCCGTCTTAGGAAGCGAAGAAATGACCGACCGATTCATCATCAAGAAGATTCTAAGAGCTTTGGATGGAAAATATGACACCGTGTGCACTTTGATCCAAATGATGCCAAACTACAAGACTCTCAAGCCAACTGAAGTCATTGGAAGAATTGTTGCTCATGAGATGACACTTAAGGATAAGGAAGAGCTTCACAACAAGTCAAGTGGTGCTTACAAAGCTACAAGTGATGCTCCCACAACCTCAAGTGACAAGTTAATTTCCAATGAAGAGATAAGCCTAATGGTTAAGAACTTCAACAAGTTCTACAAGAATAGAGGCAAAGAGAGAAGCTCAAAGTCTAGATCATATGATGAAAAGAGATCTTCTAGTCGTGATCGAAACTGCTACAATTGTGGAAGACCCGGACACTACTCAAATGAGTGTACGGCTCCCCACAAGAGAAGAGAAGAATCTCCAAGAAGAAGATCAAGAGATGAGTCACCTCGGAGAGAGAGAAGGAGTAGAGATGATCGTTATGAACGAAGACCCTCTCGGAGAAGCAAGGATTCGGAGAGGAAAGACAAGTCATCAAGGAGCTACACAAGAAGAAGACATCAAGCTCATGTAGGTGAATGGGTCTCAGGCTCCGACTCCGACAATCAATCCGATGGAAGCTATCACTCCGACTCCGACTACAGTCAAGATGAAGGTGTTGCCGGTCTTGCTCTCGTATCCTCCAACTCCAACTCCTACGACTTATTTGATTCACCAAATGAGGGAATTGGAAGATGCTTCATGGCTAAAGGCCCCAAGGTAACACACCCTGAATTCATTGACTTTGATAGTGATGAGGATGACTTGCTTGGTGAAGATGAGCTCTTGCATGATAAATCTAGTGAGCTTAGTAACGATGAAAATGCTAGTAGTCTTTATAGTCGAAAAGAGTCGAATGACAATGCTATGAAGGAGATTGAGCGTCTAACTAAAGAACTAAACACTCTTAAGTTAGCTCATGAAACAACTCAAGAAGATCATAGAGAGCTCCTAAGATCTCATGAGAAGCTACGCTTCAAGAAGCTCACTCTAGAGCAAGAACATGAGTTTCTAAAAGCGATCAATGACGATCTTCGAAAGAAGAGTTCTTCATATCTTGCCAAACGACTTCTCTTGTCTAATTTCTTGCCACCTATTAATACTAAGCATGACAAGCATAAGAAAAATTCTTCCTCTAGTAGTAACAATAACCATGTTAAATCTAATATTGTTGCTTCTAGTAGTTCTCTTGATTCCACTAACAATGTTTCAAGCCAAGTTACACTTGAGCAAGAAAATAGCTTATTGAAGGAAATCATAGAGAAAGGTGTCTACAAGAGTCTTGCCGGAAGCAAGAACTTTGAGGAAATTGTTCGCAAACAAGGAAGGCACCGGAAGCAAGGTCTCACCGAAATACGGGCTTCCAACCTTCTGTAACCGTTTGTCATCATTTCGGAATATCCGAGTTGATGATTTCGGTCCCACCGAAACTGGCAAGTTCCTATCCTTGACTCAAATCGGACAAACCGAGATGGTATTTTCGGTCCCACCGAAAACCCCAACGTTCACTATATTTGAACTTTCGGTCTGACCGAGTTTCCACTTCGGTCTCACCGAGATTGCTCAATTATGTGTGTAACGGTTGGATTTTGTGTGGAGGCTATATATACCCCTCCACCCCCTCTTCATTCGTGGAGAGAGCCATCAGAAAGAACTACCACTCCTATCTTACACTTTCTGAGAAGAGAACTACCTACCCTTGTGTTGAGATCAAGTTGCTCCATTCCTACCATATGAAACTTGATTTCTAACCTTCCCAAGTTGCTTTCCACTCAATCCTTTCTTCCACCACAGCCAAATCAGTGAGGAGAGTTGAGTGTTGGGGAGATTATCATTTGAAGCACAAGAGCAAGGAGTTCATCATCATCTACAACATCTATTACCTTTTGGAGGGTGGTGCCTCCTAGATTGGTTAGGTGTCGCTTGGGAGCCTTCGTCATCGAGATGTGGAGTTGAACCAAGAAGTTTGTAAGGGCAAGGAGATCGCCTACTTCGTGAAGATCTACCCCGAGTAAGGCTAGCCCTCCGTGGGCGTAGGCCATGATGGAATAGACAAGGTTGCTTCTTCGTGGACCCTTCGTGGGTGGAGCCCTCCGTGGACTCGCGCAGCCGTTACCCTCCGTGGGTTGAAGTCTCCATCAACGTGGATGTACGATAGCACCACCTATCGGAACCACGAGAAAAATCACCGCGTCTCCAAATTGCGTTTGCTCTTCTCCACCTCTCTTTACTACATGTGCAATTTACTTTCCGCTGCTTATACTCTAGAATTGCATGTGTAGGGTGATGCTTGAATTGATCATAACTGAGAATCTGCCAAAAACTGTTCATGATCAAAAGGCAGAATTTTTATATTTACAAGTAGTCTAATCACCCCCCCTCTAGACATACTTTCGATCCTACAAGTGGTATCAGAGCTTTGGTCTCCATTGTTTTGGTTTCCATTGCATTGGACTCCATAAGCTTGGTTTCACAACCTAGGAGAGTATGGCGTCTAGTGAGGGTAATTATCGTAGAGGTCCTTACTTTGATGGTACAAATTTTGCTAGTTGGAAGCATAAAATGAAAATGCATATTCTTGGTCATAACCCAGCCGCATGGGGCATTATTTGTGTTGGTATGCAAGGTGAATTCTTCGAGGAAGGAAAAGTTCCGGATCGCGAAGCTACACCGGAAGAGTTGCGGATGTTGCAAAACAATGCTCAAGCTTGTGACATTCTCTTCAATGCCTTGTGTCCCGAGGAGTTCAACAAAATCAGCCGTCTTGAGAATGCTAAAGAGATTTGGGATACTTTGGTTGAAATGCACGAAGGTACTGAATCTGTGAAGGAATCAAAGCTAGATATTCTACAAGGTCAACTTGACAAGTTCAAGATGAAGGATGGTGAAGGAGTCGCTGAAATGTACTCTAGGCTTGCTCTCATCACAAATGAGATTGCCGGCTTAGGAAGCGAAGAAATGACCGACCGATTCATCATCAAGAAGATTCTAAGAGCTTTGGATGGAAAATATGACACCGTGTGCACTTTGATCCAAATGATGCCAAACTACAAGACTCTCAAGCCAACTGAAGTCATTGGAAGAATTGTTGCTCATGAGATGACACTTAAGGATAAGGAAGAGCTTCACAACAAGTCAAGTGGTGCTTACAAAGCTACAAGTGATGCTCCCACAACCTCAAGTGACAAGTTAATTTCCAATGAAGAGATAAGCCTAATGGTTAAGAACTTCAACAAGTTCTACAAGAATAGAGGCAAAGAAAGAAGCTCAAAGTCTAGATCATATGATGAAAAGAGATCTTCTAGTCGTGATCGAAACTGCTACAATTGTGGAAGACCCGGACACTTCTCAAATGAGTGTACGGCTTCCCACAAGAGAAGAGAAGAATCTCCAAGAAGAAGAGCAAGAGATGAGTCACCTCGGAGAGAGAGAAGGAGTAGAGATGATCGTTATGAACGAAGACCCTCTCGGAGAACCAAGGATTCGGAGAGAAAGGACAAGTCATCAAGGAGCTACACAAGAAGAAGACATCAAGCTCATGTAGGTGAATGGGTCTCCGGCTCCGACTCCGACAATCAATCCGATGGAAGCTATCACTCCGACTCCGACTACAGTCAAGATGAAGGTGTTGCCGGACTTGCACTCGTATCCTCCAACTCCAACTCCTACGACTTATTTGATTCACCAAATGAGGGAATTGGAAGATGCTTCATGGCTAAAGGCCCCAAGGTAACACACCCTGAATTCATTGACTTTGATAGTGATGAGGATGACTTGCTTGGTGAAGATGAGCTCTTGCATGATAAATCTAGTGAGCTTAGTAACGATGAAAATGCTAGTAGTCTTTATAGTCGAGAAGAGTCGAATGACAATGCTATGAAGGAGATTAAGCGTCTGACTAAAGAACTAAACACTCTTAAGTTAGCTCATGAAACAACTCAAGAAGATCATAGAGAGCTCCTAAGATCTCATGAGAAGCTACGCTTCGAGAAGCTCACTCTAGAGCAAGAACATGAGTTTCTAAAAGCGATCAATGATGATCTTCGAAAGAAGAGTTCTTCATATCTTGCCAAACGACTTCTCTTGTCTAATTTCTTGCCACCTATTAAGACTAAGCATGACAAGCATAAGAAAAATTCTTCCTCTAGTAGTAACAATAACAATGTCAAATCTAATGTTGTTACTTCTAGTAGTTCTCTTGATTCCACTAACAATGTTTCAAGCCAAGTTACACTTGAGCAAGAAAATAGCTTATTGAAGGAAATCATAGAGAAAGGTGTCTACAAAAGTCTTGCCGGAAGCAAGAACTTTGAGGAAATTGTTCGCAAACAAGGAAGGCACCAGAAGAATCAAGGGATTGGTTTTGAGCGAAAGTTCAATGCCGAAGGTGTTGAGTGGGAAGAAGGTCAATACCCTACTCCACAGTTTGTTTCTCAAAAGGAGAATTATGATCCTACTTCTTCCAATGGGGAACAAACTCAAGATGACCTTCCACCACAAGACCACAAGCTAAAGGCCAAGGACAAGCTTCAAGAGGAGATTGATGCATTCATTGAAGCACCTCAAGCCATGGTCAAGTGGGTTCCCAAGGACACATCAAGTTCTACTTTGTCAAGCTCAACTACAACCCCAAGGATTCCCATCAAGATGATGTGGATCCCAAAGAAGAAGAACTAGAAGGTTCTTGAGGGTGACTCCGCCAACATACTTCACTCACATTCATTTTGGCAAGAACTTGTGCAATCAACTTCCACATCATGCACTAGTTCATGGAGTCACAAACCCTCTTGTTGGTAAGTCAAGGGACAAGGTAATCATTGCTTTCATGGACATCATCTTTTGTGTACTTCAATCTATGTCTATGGATATTCTTGTTTGTTCCTTGTGGGACTAACCCATGTAGGTATTGAAAGTGCCCTAATCCAAAGGATAGCTCCCAACTCTTGATGATCTACATCAACATTGAGCATCCACATCTTCAACATCTACATGAAGTCTTCTACGACAACCCAAGGTTAGTTTGACCCTTTAAAAGGGGTTCTCACATCTAGGGGGAGCTTTGCTCTAAAAAAAATTGAGCTAAAGCATCTCCAAACGATGTGAACACATCAATGCTTTATGTAAAAGTGGTAACCCCACTTGTGCTTAAACGATGAGTATGACCTATGATCAAATGTTCTCATTTGGCTCCTAAGTCAATATACTCATATATAGATGACCTAGTCATCGACAAATTGTGTGCTAGTAGCTAGAGTTTTGGTTGTGCATGTTTAACACATATTTCATTTGCTACCTTATTGTGTGAGCATGTTGAATGCATGATTTTATCCATTCAAGGACATCCATTTGTTGTTTTGGTTGTTTTGATTTTTCTGGCCAAATGGATGGACAAGAATGCCTAAGCACCTTCCCTAGCTATCTATGCTTTCTTGTCTCAAATTCTATTCATGCTCATATCACAAGTTTGAACAAGTCATTTTCGGACCCTCCGAGTGAGGAGCACTCGGAGCCACCGATCCGTCTAAGGCTGACTTCCAAAACCTTCTAAGTCATTTTCGGTCTGACCAACTTTTCCCACTCGGTCCAACCGAAACGCTTAGACTGATCTAGGTTTCATCTCGGTGAAACCGAGTTCAAAATCTCGGCGTGACCGATATGCGTAACTGCACATCAGTTATACATTTCGGTGTCACCGAGTTTTTCAACTCGGTCCCACCGACAGCATGGGGATATATATACTAAGGGCAGCGCGCGATTAGTTCTTCAAACCGTTTCGCCCCCAAGTCCCCTGCTGCCGTCGCCCTGGTCTTCGGATCGTCGCCGTCGTCGCCTGTGCGCCCTCGCCGCAGGTCTCCGCCGCCGTCAACGGTATTCTTCTCCGCGCCGTTGCCGCCGTAGAGGGACTCCACCAAGTTAGGGTGAGTCTCGATCCCTCTCGTGCTCCCCATCTGATTCTTGCACGATTGGTTTGCCATGTATCTAGCCACGATTGGAAAACTCCTTAACATCAGATCAGATCGTTTTAGTTTCGAGCGAAATTCTTAGGTTTAGGTTTCCACGGAATACATCTCGGTGAAACCGATTTTGAAAACTCGGAATGACCGATTTGGCCTCTGGCCATTGCACTGCACCTTTCGGTCTAACCGAGTCGTGCAAATCGGTGTGACCGATGTAGAGTCTCAGTGAAACCCTAGTGGTTCGGTAGGACCGAAACCCATTTCGGTCTGACCGAAAGTGGTGTGATAAGCCTCTGTATACACTTCGGATTCACCGAAACTGAATATCGGGGTGACCGAAATGCATTCTGTGAAAACTCAAAACTAAGTTTTGAACTCATTTTTTTG
This sequence comes from Secale cereale, assembly GCA_902687465.1. Lineage (NCBI taxonomy): Eukaryota > Viridiplantae > Streptophyta > Magnoliopsida > Poales > Poaceae > Secale > Secale cereale. The sequence continues at coordinate 189,059,419 of LR738711.1, read as the reverse complement.
CAAAAACCTCTGCAGTTGTGATAACTCTTCTACTCTGCCTATACCTTATCTTTTCACAGGTTGTCAGCCATGTCAGATGCCAGTGACAGCCAGAACAGGTCTGAGTCACCGTTTGCAGAGATCCCAGAGGCAGATACTAGTCCTGAGGCTAGTAGTCCTAGTGATGATGGTGAGAGGAGCACCCCTAGTGGTTTGCCTCCTGCAGCCACCAGGACCAGAAAGCAGAGAAATTCTGATGATGAGGACTCTGACTTCGTTGCTGAGGAAGTAACCTCCAAGCCCAAGAGAAAAGTTGTTGCCAAAGAGCACGAAGGGCAGCAGTCGAAGAAAGGCACCAGCAAGGTCAAGCAGTCAGCTGTTGCAAAGAAACTAAACTTGGAAGAGCCAGCTCCAAGTAAGGTGAAGAAAACTTCCAAGAGGAAGAGAGTTGTGTATGATGAACCTCATGTTGATGCAGCAGTGGATGAAGAAGAAGAAGATGCACCCCAGCCTCCTCCTCAAAAGGCTAAGTTCATGGGTGATGCTATTAGGGCTCAAGCCACTTCTAAGCCCAAGAAGCCTGCTCAAGCCAAGGCAGCTCCAGCCAAGCCCAAGATGACAACCAGGAACATCCCAGCCTCTGAGAAGAACAAAGGTAATTTGCCACCGTCCGAGTCTGATGAAGAACATGTGTTGCTAAAGCTCCGTCCAAAGTTGCCACTCCACAACGATGCTCATCCTCAAGCCGAGGATATGAAGGCAAGGAAGGACAGAGGTCTCAGGCTATGGAGACAGTCTGATCCATATGCCGTGAGGAGAAGGACTGCTGTGGACCCCAGATTCCACACCAGAGAGCAGCAGGACTTCTATGAGACCGTGCTGATGGATAAGAAGCCTATTGTTGCTGACACCAGGTATGTTGACTGGGAGTACATTGACAGTGAAGAGCACCGAGACTTCTTTCCCCATGTGCATGAGAGCTTCACTGCATGTGGAGTTGATGAGTTCGTGGGTCAGAAGCTGACAGATTGGAACGACGAGATGATCATGCAGTTCTACGCCACAGCCCACTTTTATCCTGATGGGAAGATCACCTGGATGACTGAAGGTCAAAGGTTTTCTTCGTCTGTTGAAGAATGGGCAGAACTTCTAAATGCTCCAGTGCAGAGGGAGGACGACATTGATGTCTATGGGATTCCTAAGAAGAACCATGATTCCATGAAGAACATGTACAAGGAGATCCCCGCCGCTGATTTGGAAGGATGGAAGCTTGGCTCAGTGTACTATCTCCAGGCAGGTCTGACCACTACAAACACTATTCTGAGGCATACATTGATGCCCAAGTCTGGAGACCACGGCATGATTCGAGGCTATTCTATCAACATGCTGCACATTCTTGATGAGAAGGCACCTTTCAAGGTGATGGACTTAATGGTAGAGACCATTAAGAGGACTGCAGCTGACCAGAAGAGGTCGTGTGGATTTGCCCCGCAGATTCAGATGCTCATCAATGCCAAGTTTGGCACGGGCAAATTCATGTTGGATAGGAAGCACTTGCCACTGCAGCCAGAGCATGAAGATAACGTTGTTGTGATGGATGAGGAGGATCCAACTTCAGTTGAAGGTCAAGCCAAGATTGAAGCTACGAAGAAAGCCAAAGCTGATAAAGAGGCAGCAGCAGCAGCAGCTAAACCAAAGAGCTTCGGAGAGCAGATTCTTGAAGCTACCCAGAGGATTGAACAATGCCTGGCCAGCATTGAACAATCTCAGGAGAGCCTAGAGAGGATTGTTGACGACAAGATCCACGCTCTGGATGTGAAGCTGACTGAGATTCAGGTGACCGTCAACAAGCTTGAGGCAGACATGGAGGAAGCAAGGCAGGAGAGAGTAGAGCTCATGCAGGATGATCTAGTCCAGGACTCTCATCGCCAGACTGCTCAGGTTCCCAGAGGATCCCGATCTGCAGCTATCCCAGTGACTGACTCCAGGGCTACCACTTCAGCACCTCCTATAGCTCCAGCAGTTACTCCAGCCACAGCTCCAGCATCCACTCCTCCAGCGCAGACATCAGCCGAAGTCTTCGCCGATGCCGTCATTTCTACACCGACATCTACCCAGACGGGAGCCGCCAGCAGAGCCCACAGTGACGCTTAGCTCTACGCTTTTTCGAACTTTTTGGTAACTTGTTGCCAAAGGGGGAGAAATTGTATAGATCATAGGGCTTCGAGAGAGAGAGTGTGCTCTTTCGTTCTTTTGTCGGTTTTCTTTGAGATACACTTGGTTCTTTTGGTTCTTGAAACTTTCAGTGTGCTTGCTACTACGTTTGATGCTACCTTAATGAGTGCTTGGTCATACTATGCTTTAATGTGTGCTTAATGCTTATCATATGCTATTCCTTCTTGTATGATCATTTACTCATGTCTTGGTGATTGAGTGCATGTTATTCATTCTTATCATTTTGTGTGCTCCACCAAGATGTATGTGACATGGAAGAGTGACCCATAATCCTAATCGATTGTGCATTTGCATTCAAACGCAAATTTTAAATAATGCACAAATTTAGGGGGAGCTCTTGTTTATCACATACTTCTCAAAGCGACGATATTATTCATTGATTGTATCTTTTGTCGAAGCCTTGATCTATATGTTGTCATCAATTACCAAAAAGGGGGAGATTGAAAGTGCAACTAATCCCCGGGTGGTTTTGGTAATTAATAACAACATATATATCATTGAACTAATAGTTACTTGAGAATCATTTCAGAGAAGTTCGATGATATGGGTATGGATATGTCTGAAGAAGTGGACCCCTCAAAATGCTAAGGCAAGCATTGGCAAAAGCTCAAGACTCCATTTTTGGTTTAGTGATCAAAGATCACATTGAGTCCATAGGAAAAGCCAATACTATTAAAAGGGGATGAGGTTGTGTTGATGATCTGGTTGCTCAAGTGCTTAGTGATTTAGCTCCTTTAACTATCAGCAACTTTCACTTCTAAACACACTCATAAGTAATCTCGGACAAACCGATTCTTCCAACTCAGTCCCACCGAGATGAACCACCTCAGCTATTTTTCCAAACCCTAGAAATTTCGGTCTATCCGATTTTGAGTTCGGTCTCACCGAAACTGGACTGCCAACCTTCTGTAACCATTTGACATCATATCGGAATATCCGAGTTGTTAATTTCGGTCCCACCAAAACTGGCAAGCTCCTATCTTTGACTCATATCGGACACACCGAGATGGTATTTTCGGTCCCACCGAAAACCCCAACGTTCACTATATTTGAACTTTCGGTCTGACCGAGTTTCACTTCGGTCTCACCGAGATTGTTCAATTATGTGTGTAACGGTTGGATTTTGTGTGGAGGCTATATATACCCCTCCACCCCTCTTCATTCGTGGAGAGAGCCATCAGAAAGTACTACCACTCCTACCTTACACTTTCTGAGAAGAGAACTACCTACCCTTGTGTTGAGATCAAGTTGCTCCATTCCTACCATATGAAACTTGATTTCTAGCCTTCCCAAGTTGCTTTCCACTCAATCCTTTCTTCCACCAAAGCCAAATCAGTGAGGAGAGTTGAGTGTTGGGGAGATTATCACTTGAAGCACAAGAGCAAGGAGTTCATCATCATCAACCACATCTATTACCTTTTGGAGGGTGGTGCCTCCTAGATTGGTTAGGTGTCGCTTGGGAGCCTCCGTCTTCGAGATGTGGAGTTGAACCAAGAATTTTGTAAGGGCAAGGAGATCGCCTACTTCGTGAAGATCTACCCCGAGTAAGGCTAGTCCTCCGTGGGCGTAGGCCATGATGGAATAGACAAGGTTGCTTCTTCGTGGACCCTTCGTGGGTGGAGCCCTCCGTGGACTCGCGCAGCCGTTACCCTCCGTGGGTTGAAGTCTCCATCAACGTGGATGTACGATAGCACCACCTATCGGAACCACGAGAAAAATCTCCGTGTCTCCAAATTGCGTTTGATCTTCTCCACCTCTCTTTACTACATGTGCAATTTACTTTCCGCTGCTTACACTCTAGAATTGCATGTGTAGGGTGATACTTGAATTGATCATAATTGTGAAACTGCCAAAAACTGTTCATGATCAAAAGGCAGAATTTTTATATTGTCAAGTAGTCTAATCACCCCCCCTCTAGACATACTTTCGATCCTACAACATTATCCAGAATAGTGTGGGATGACGTCAGCATGATGTCAGGGTGATGTTAGCAGTCAGTTAACTTAGTCAAACTGACGTGTGGGTCCTACCGTCATTGACTGTTTGTCTATAAAAATAATTAAGGTTAACTAACAGGGTTGATTAGATTAATTAATAAGACTAATTAAGTTAATTAATTACTTATTAATTAATTAATATATATATATATATATTTAGTATTATCTTTTTAACCCTTTTTTTAAAATATAGGGCACGGGGGCCCGGCTGTCATAGGACCGAGGGGGCCTAATCGGGTGGTTAAACGGGCGCTGGGCTGGGCGGACCCAGCACCCAGCACAGGGGGAGGCCGGCCGGCCCGAGACGTGGCTGCGGCCAGGCCACGATGGGGCGGCGCCGGGGCGCGGCGCGGGCGCCCGGGGGGTCGGCGGCGGCCAGGAGAGGCGGCGAAGGTTGCGGGCGGTGAGGCTGGACGCGCGCCCGGGCGGCAGCGGCGAGCGGCCACGGGTTCGCCGGCTCACGAGCGCAGGTGGGAGCCGACCTCCGATGCGGCCGCGAGATGGTGAGGGCGGCGACAGCAAGCGAGCGAGGAGCGCGGGGGCAGAGTTTCAGACACGGCAACGGCGAGCGCGGCATCGGCACTCCGATGGCCATTTGGCCCGGGGTTTGGTCTTGCCAGACGAGCGCGACGCGCCGCGTCCGAAGGTGCAAGAGGCACGAGAATCTACGGCCGGGGACGGCTGTGGCAGCGAAGCCGACCGGAGGTCCGAGCATGGCTACGGTGGTTGTTCGCTACGAGGCACATGCGGTAGTAGGAAGATGGGGAAACACGGTGGTGCTCACAGTGATGACGGGGGCAACCTCGGGGAGGTGCGGCGGTGGCCGGAGAGGAGGTGACGGCACCGAATCCGGCGGTGGCTGAAGGTGGAGAAGAACTCAATCCCGTTGGTGCGGTGGAGCTGAGGTCGAGATGGTTCGCGTAGAGGACGTAAACGACGGAGGCAGAGCTCCCGAGCAACTCTAGGTGGCGGGAAGACAACGGTGGCTCCGGGATTTGACGGCGGCACTCACCGGTTCCTCACGGGTGAGCTCCAGATCGAGGGGAAACGAGGCGAGGGGAGGAGGGGGATAGTGGCTAGGGTTTTACCGGGGGTCACGGGGTCGGTCTTGTAGGTGAGCGAGGGAGCCGGAGTGGCCGACACGCAGGGCTCGGCGCGCCATGGCCAGGGGATATGCGCCACGACCCCCCAGCCTCCCTGTAGCAGAGGAAGGGGATGAGGGGATGGGATGGGCTCTTTCCCTTTTTTCTTTTTCTTTTTTGGCTTGTTGGTCCAAGTGGTCCTATAGGTTTAGGTCTATTGTTTTGTTTTTATTTCTCCTCTTTTTTTCCTTTTCTGTTTATTCATTTCCTACTGTTTTATATGAAATTGAGCTAACAAATGATTTTAGTTAAATATGCAATTTAGCATAGTAATATTAGGTAAGGTTTTGAGTTAGCATCAGTAGTTGCAAATTATTTTGAGAAGCATTCATCTATATTTTAAATTGGAAAGCCCCATATAACTGCTACTGGAGTAGTTTAAAATGCTTAGGAGCATTCTAATATTTTGTAAAATGTTTATTACCACATTAAAATTAGTTAGCGAATATTTGGAAGCCATCGAACATTTTTATTTTACAGTTTCAAGAAATAAGAATTTGTCTTGTTATTCGAAATTTGAATTTGACTCAGATTTTCATCAAGTGGTAAATTGGCTTAATTTAACATGATGACATGGCCCATTAGGGTGAGGTTACTGTAGCTCAACTACCGGGGTGTTACAAATCTCCTCCATTACAAGAAATCTCGTCTAGAGATTTAAGAGGTGGAGTAAGGGGGTAAAGAGTTGGTTACAAAATTCTAACAAATCTTCTCGAAGAGGTTGACCCCTTCCGTTGATGTCTTCATTTCTCTACATCGAAGTATCATGATGATGTTGTCATTCTTTCTTTTGGATCTTCACCATACTTAGAAGGGACAAGGGTTAACTTTGGAAGAACGGACCTCTGCAAGGTCGCTTATCGGGTAGAAAACATCAGGGAAGGTGGTGAAAAGTAACTCACGAATAGGAACTTAAGAAAATGTCGAGAGCATAGTAAGAAGGTACCACGAGAAGTTTCAAACGGGCACGCAATCGTTCGATGCCTAAATAGAAGGTGAAAGGGGTTCAGAGCAACGAAATAACCATTGCGTTTGATACCAGAGTAGATCATTTCTAGGAAGGTGGCTCGTGAATTACATACGAAGCCAGTGTGACGAATAACTTTGGCCACAAGGATGTATAGGAGAGTCAGGTTTTCATCCTGAGGAAATGTGGGTTATGGGCCCACCATGTGAGTTAAAAGTTGGAAGGGAGATGATAGCAAGGCATGTTAGAGCATAGACTGTCAGTTATGTTGGTAACAACGTTGGTACCAAGGGCGAGGGACGAAGAGAACCATTTTCCTGCTCGTTGAAACAAGGCGGACCTGTAGGAAAAGTTCTCGTCCATCGGTGGTTACCGGAATGTTACCAACTATAGTAATAGGGTCTTACCGACGGCGTTGTTTACATAAGCAGGAAATTATTACTGCTTAGATTATATGTAGATCAAAGAAAGGTTAAACAAACAAATGGAAAGGAAAATGTGTTTAAACACAATGAATAGGAGTAAATCATCCCCCAAGATTAAGCAAGGCATGATATACGTGTCAGCAGATCAAAGTCATGACCATATAGATAAAAGGGGTAAGAAGAAATATGATATGTACCCACACAACGTTGTTGGATAGTTGATCAAGAACATTTAGCATTGCGCTTACAATGTTCTTGCGGATCTTCGGACTACCACAGACATGCTTCGAGATAGCCCCGACATGGTCTTCAAGCAAGGGTCATACCTTGGATACACCACGATCCATTGGAAACAAGTGATAAAATAAGTCATACAATTTCAGCAAGGGAAAATGAGAATGAGGCCGAAGGGCTCAGAAGCAACTCCTCGAGATTTCCCTAGACATGAATTTTCACAGCTAAATGAACAAGGCGATAGCATTGGACACAACAGGGTATAGAATGAAGTGTGTTCGTGGAGAACATCCACAATTAAGTACTGAACGAAATGCACCTGGATATACGTACCAAGTAGCAAGATCGATGTTAGTATGGAGGTTTAATAACTAGAAGGTTTGGAAAGAAACTATCGACCATTCACTTCAAAGCATTCGGTTTGCTAGAAGTTTTCAATTCGCATGTCATACTTCAATTGTTGGGTTTTCGGTTAGAGATAACACGGGGACCAGGGAACGAATGAAGATGGCTGTATCAAGAATTCATAAGGGGTGGTGAAATTCTCACGACATTCTTGACATGAAAGATGGTAGTACTCCAAGGTAGAGCATATCATAAGTCGGATAACAAGGAACTCAAGGTATAACACAAAACAAGCACAAGTTTGTGTTGGAGGGAATGCAAGAATGTTGTAGGTGTTAATACGAATCATCGAGGGGAAGGGATCATATTTCACATCATGAATTCGATTCACAACTAGGAAGAAGGCAAATCATTGTTGATGATGATCACGACACATTTGTCGAGAGATTTCATTAAGATGTAATCGATCTGCAATGACATCAAGTCAAATGAATGATGGAGCGAAAGATTATTGAAACCACTAGAAAAATACAAACTTGAAATCAAGCTAGTTGTTCAAGGCGAAATGATATGCCGAGGAAGATCGGCGTAAGCTTAGCTTATTGCCGAAATTGTGCTTCGGGAAGAAGGACCAGGTAGTGGAGTTAAAAGATGCACGATAATGATATAGCCGATCAGGCTAGATATGACTTGAAGAATTAATAAACTCATAAGCAATGGAGATTACTTAGAGTTATTGAATCGGAGTGCGGAATTGATTCACTTATCGGTGTCCTTGAGTGTCTAACAACTCAAAACCCTGGTTGGAATCGTTGAGAAGTAATACTTGAAGAAGAACTCATAAGAAGTAATATGGTTCTGTGACATTATCGAGATACCAGGGGTTAATACTCGAAGGTAGATCATAATATCGGTTGAACAGGTGCATTGACCTATATAGGACAAGTGGTTTAACTTGTCCGAGAAATGGTACTTAAAGGAGAGCATGGTCGGAACCACGATTGCAAAAGGCCAGATCCCAGATATAAGATGAATTTATATGAAGGGGATAATTAATTCTATAAGAAGTTTTCATGATAAGATCTGCATTGTGTCCATGGGCATGAACACAAAGTTCAAAGTTGACTCCCACTTCTTCAATGCATAAGCTTTCATTCACTGCTCTATTAAAATGAATTGATTGCGAAGACTTGCCTGTTGAATTACCAGAGGAGTATGAACCTTGGAAAACTTTCGGGTGCTGATACGTCTCAAACGTATCTACTTTTCCAAACACTTTTGCTATTGTTTTGACCTCATTCTTGCATGATTTGAACTAAACTAACCCGGACTGACGCTGTTTTCAGCAGAGCTGCCTGTATGGTTTTTTTGTGCAGGAAAACGGTTTTTTAGTTGTCTCAGAAAATTCCAAGAAAAATCACAGAAAATCCACGCACCCGAAGGGCCCTTGTGCCAGAAGAGGGGCCAGAGGGGAGCCAGGGGGGCCCCAGGCGCCCTGGTGGCGCGGCCCCACCCCTGGCCGCGCCGGGAGGCCGCCTGGGCAGGCCCTTCCCCCTCTGGTGCCCTACTTTGACCCGTATTTATTCTCGTGACGAGAAAACCCCAGAACAGAAGTCGTTTTCCCAGTTTCCGTCGCGGAGCCGCCACCACCCTCTGTTCTTCTTCGGGAGGGCTAATCTGGAGGCTGATTTGGCCTCCGGAGAGGGGAGATCGTCGCCATCGTCATCATCATCACCACTCCATCCTCCCTCCATGACTTCTCCTTCCATGTGTGAGTAATTCCCTGCTGTAGGCAAAGGGGATGGTAGGGATTGGATGAGTTAGATCATGTAATAGTTTATCAGATTGTTGGGGGCATGTTGCCTATCATCTACTATGGTGTTTATCATCTTTGCTTCAACTTGTTGCTCTTAATGCTTGTCACTTAGGGCCCGAGTGCCATGATTTCAGATCTGAACCATATGTGTTTGCATGAATATATTTGTGTTCTTGATCCTATCTATGAGTTGTTTGCACCTATTACGGTCCGAAACCGGCGATCCCAAAGGTGACAGGTTGGGACACCAAAGGGGATGGACCATAATTTGAGGATTCCATGTATCCATTGAGTTTATTGCTTTGATCTGGTGCTCTTTGATAGGAGCACCTTAATCTCCATAAGTTCCTTTTGGCCCCGTTTGTAGCAGGATGGTAGGACAAAAGATGTTGTGCAAGTTCTTATTGCAAGCATGTACAACTACCTGTGGGATACATGCCTAATGTTTGATATTTGCCTAGATGATCATTACTTTTCTGTGTGCCTTGCCCCAAGTTAGATTCATGATATATCTCATCCATGCAGCGCCCAACCATCCATCTCCCTAGCCTACAGTGTTTTCAATCCTGCTGGTTATCAGTTGTTACTTTTGCTGTTTGATACGTCCAAAACGTATCTATAATTTCTGCTTGCTCCATGCCTCTTTTTAGTGATATTGCTATGATATTCATACACTTCCATACACTTTTGATCATATTTGGACTAACCTATTAACTCAGTGCACCCCAGTGCCAGTTTCTGTTTTCGGCTGTTTTTGTATTTCAAGTTTTCACGTTACGAGAACTGCCAGGAAAAATCCAGAAAAATTATATAAAAAATCAGCGTTCCAGAACCTACCGTGCGCCCGAAGGACAGTCGGG
>LR738711.1:189029822-189049345 GCA_902687465.1 Secale cereale | reverse complement strand
GAGGCGCCCCCCCCCCCTAGGCCGCGCCGGGGGGGCGCCTGGGCCCCCCGAGCCCCGTCTGGTGCCCCCCTTTGGCATATATTTAGAGCGTCCTCCGAAACCCTCAGGACGAGAACTCTTTTTCGCGATCTCATCTCTGTTCCGCCGCCGCCGCCGCTTCCAAGATCGGGAGCACCAGGAGAACTCTTCCCGGCACCCTGCCGGAGGGGAGGATCACCATCGGGAGCCTCTCCACCACCATGGACGCCTCCCGGATGAGTTGTGAGTAGTCTCCCTTGGACCATGAGTCCATGACCAGTAGCTATGTGATGTTCTCCTCCCGTTCTTGTGCTTCACTAATTAGTCCTCGTGAGCTGCCCTACATGATCGAGGCACATATGTAATCCTTATGTTGTTGCTATGATGAGTTTGCTGGGATCCGATGGATTATGAGATTATGTTCAGATTGTGATTGAGTAATATATTTGATCTACCTCTTTTATATTTATGTTCGTAAGTAATTCTTGCATGTTCTCCGTTGTTATTTATTGCTTTGGCCAAGTAATACGTAGTGACTCCAAGAGGGAACATTATGCTTGATTGTGGGTTCATGCCCCTCGATGACTAGCTTGAGTGACAGAAACATGAGTCTAGGGGATGTGCTGTTGCCACAAGGGGGGAAACAACGGTGCTTGTGCCGCGGGTGCAAGGATTGTTTACTTTACGCAAAGTTCTTTTAATGCAGTTGTCTGTTGCATTGAGTTTACACTATGGGTGGGACTCGCAACTTAATACCAGCGAGATGTTCTGGATAGATATCTCAAGGTGGATGATTAGTAGTAGATATTGATGGATTTCGGTCTACTTACTTTGGCGTACCGCCCATGCTTTGAACCTCAACCTTTCTTGCAATGTAGTCAGCATTGGTTTGCGTTCGTGGTCCTGTCAATTACCCAGGTGTAATTCGTTTACCTCACATAGCTGTTTTATCGTCTTTTGGGAGAGAGACATCACTAGTGAACATCATGAGACTCCGGTCTATATTACCATCGTTGATCACATCCGCTATTTACTTTTCGCTTTTACTTACTATTGCAAACATTATATATCACTACTATCATTTGCGTTTAACCCTTTGTGAACTACAAGGCCGGAGGGATTGACAACCTCTCTGTACTCGTTGGGTGCAAAGTTATTTGTATCTGTGTGCAGGTCCACGTTGATTGCTAATATCTGGCGCCGTTAGCAGTTGACACCTACTTGTTGAACCTAGGAGTCTCTAGGGATTCGGTCCTTGGCATCTTTGCTAAGGAAAAAACTTCCACAACACTGCATCTCACACCTTCCACTTGGGGAAACCAACGAGGGGTTAGAGGCCCATCAAGGAGTTTTTCTGGCGCCGTTGCCGGGGACTCCACTCTTCAGGATAGGGGAGTTGCACGCTATCTTTTACCTTTGCTTTTTAGTCTTGTTAGTTTACCTTTCAGTTTTCGCTTTAGTACCTTTTTATCGAAAATCACAAAAATAGCTATCTTGCTTGCTTGCTACTATGGGTTCCACCGAGAACACCAAGTTGTGTGACTTCACTAGTCACAACAACGATGACTTTATCAGCACACCTATCACTACACCTGCCACTTCAGCACCTTCATATGAAATTAAACCTGCTTTACTGAACTTAGTCATGAAAGATCAATTCTCCGGTGCTGGAGATGATGCTGCTTTACACTTAAACAACTTTGTTGAACTTTGTGATATGCAAAAGTATCAAGAAATAGATGGTAATATTGTTAAGCTTAAGCTTTTTCCTTTCTCCTTGAGAGGAGGAGCTAAAATTTGGTTTCAGTCTTTGCCTAGAAATAGCATAGATTCATGGGACAAGTGCAAAGATGCTTTTATTGGAAAATACTATCCACCTGCCAAAATTATCCAACTTAGAAGTAACATAATGAATTTTAAACAATTGGATAATGAACACGTTGCCCAAGCTTGGGAACGTATGAAATCTCTTATCAAGAACTGCCCTACTCATGGTTTGACTACTTGGATGGTTATCCAAACTTCTTATGCAGGCTTGAACTTTAGCTCGCGGAACTTGTTAGATTCGGCCGCGGGAGGAACTTTTATGTCAACTACACTTGGTGCTGCCACGAAGCTTCTCGATGGGATGATGACCAATTATTCCCAATGGCACACCGAACACGCTCCAACAGGTAGGAAGGTAAACTCTGTCGAGGAGATTTCCTCCCTTAATGAAAAAGTTGACTTGATCATGTCTCTACTTTCAAAGCAATCCTCTGTTGATCCTCGTGATGTTCCTTTAAATTCTTTGATTGCTCAAGAACAAGTAGATGTGAACTTTATCTCTAGAAACAATTTTAACAACAATGCTTATAGGAGTAACTTTGGTAACAATCCTAGACCGTTCCCCTCTAATTCTAATGGGAACAACAATGCTTATCCTATCACCAAGAGCTCCACTACTGAACTAGAGACTATGCTTAAAGATTTCATCACTACCCAAAAAGCCTTTAATAAGAGTGTAGAAGAAAAACTACATAAACTAGATGATCTTTCTTTTAAGGTAGACCATTTAGCCAATGAGGTAAAATTGCTAAAAATTAAAACTTCTCCTCTTGAGGAGAGGGAAGTCACTCCTATAAATGCTATTCAAGTGCGAATTAATGAAAACATTAGGATGATGGCTAAACTTAAAGAAAGATGGGCTAGAGAAAGGGAGGAAGAAGATAGAATTAAGAGCCTTCCTACCCACCACACTGTTGCTGCTATCCAAGTTGTCGAGGATATCCAAACTCTTAGCACCCAATGTACTCCTGGTCCCAATGGACCTATTAATGGTGATGCTATGACTATAGAAACTACCAAACATGTGAACCTAAAGGACAGTACTACCACTTTACTTGATGCTAATGACCTTGATTTTGATAATTGCACTCTTACCGAAGTTATTGATTTCCTTCACAAGATGTCTAGAGATCCCCGCACTAGCACGCTTAACCTTGCCTTCACGGAGCATATCACTAATGCTCTCATCAAAGCTAGGGAGGAGAAACTTAGAGTAGAAGCCTCCATACCTAGAAAGCTAGAAGATGGTTGGGATCCTATGATAAAAATTAAATTGAATGACTTCTCTTGTTATGCATTATGTGATGTTGGTGCTAGTACCTCTGTTATGCCCAAAAGAATATATGATATGCTTAAATTGAAACCTTTTGACTCTTGTTCTTTTGGTGTTCGTCTCGTTGATTCTTCCATAAAGAAACCTTTGGGGAGGATCTACGATGTTCTTATCGTTGTCAATGATAATTATGTTCCCGTTGATTTCACTATTATGGATATTGAATGTGATCCTTCATGTCCAATTATTTTGGGACGTCCCTTTTTACGCACCGTTGGTGCTATCATTGACATGAAAGAGGGTAATATAAAATTTCAGTTTCCTCTCAAGAAAGGGATGGAACACTTCCCTCGAAAGAAGATCAAGTTACCTTTTGAGTCCGTTGTACGGGCTAGCTATTCTTTTACTCTTGACAAAACTTGATCTCTATGCATTATGCCTAGCTTAAGGGCATAAAAGAAAGCGCTTTTGGGAGGCAGCCCACATGAATAAATTTTTATATTTTGCTTTTGTTGTGTCTTGATGTTTTTCACTACTGTAGCATCATCATTGTATCTTTGCTTTTCATATTTGTGCCAAGTATAGCCTCTGATTGCTAGAAAGTTCAAAAGTTGTGAGGTGCTGTCCAGGAAACAGATTCTGTCCTTGGATAGAAAAATTCGTATAAAATCACCAGATCATCTTTTTGGTCTGAATATTTTCGACAGCGTTCTCTATATAATTGTCTTTCGTGCGTCTGTTCTGAGTTTTTTGATTTGAGTTGCAGAAGTACCCCGAAGAAATCAATTACTACCTGCTGTTCTGTTTTTCACAGATTCTGTCCTGTTTTGCTTTTCCTTCATTTTGCAAACCAAGAGCTTGCTTTTTCTTTACAAAAACCTGTTGGCAATCTTTAGAAACAGTAGAACCTCAAGAATATATTTATTTCCAGCAAGGTATAATTATTTTACTAAGGGTACTAACCTCGCTAATCAGATTATGACGAGTTATGTATGAAGGGAGTTTTCAAGTGTGCGAGGGAAGATGATAAAAAGATTCAGGAGTGTCAAGCGCTCAAGCTTGGGGATGCCCCCATGCACCCCCAAGAAATATTCAAGGAGACTCAAGCGTCTAAGCTTGGGGATGCCCCCGTGCATCCCCTTCTCCATCAACATTATCAGTTCGTCTTTCGTTCTGCTATATTTTTATCACTTCATGTGTTAAGTGCTATGCTTGGAGCGTCTTGCTTTTAGTTTTCTTTTTAGTTTTTCATAACGAGTCAGAACTCAGCGTTCTTTATGTAGGAGAGAAACACGCTCCACTTCTACCTAGAACATAACATAGAATTTTCATGTCTATCTTTGTTGTGTGTGTTCTTTGTCTTTTAATAGCTACTATCATGCTCTGCTCTTAGTATTCATGCTTATCTTTTCAAAGAGCTTTTGTTTAGTTGGTTGCTTGAACTCTCTTTAATTATCATGCTAACCTTATTAAGAGAGTTTGCTTCCGTTCCATTGGTTGATATGTCTATGATAAAGATGCTACGTGCATGATGGCGCTTAGTAGTTCAGGTTTTCTTATGGTTAGTCTCAAATAGCTGGGGGATTCCCAATGTGTTATTGGAGTACCAACATGATTTGTTTGCCTATGATGTGGTATGGTTTAGTAATATCTTCCTTCGAGAATTTATTTTGATTGACTTGGCGTATGCTCACGCATATTTAAGACTGTAAAGAAAGTCTGTCAAGCCTTGATGATCTTTTATTTCTGAGTAGCGATATAACTACCATGCCTGATTCAATGTTGCTTTGTCGCTCTGCATGATTATGACCGTCATTGCTCTCTTAGTTGGTCGCTCCCAGTCTTTTGCTAACCTCCACCTGTACTAAGCAGACTAACTTTGCAATACATAGCTCATGGGAAAGTAGCTTAAAAACTATTATGGTAAAGAATATGTTGCTTATGTATCTTATTTCTTATAAGTTGCTTGCTGAGCGGTAACCATCAACTGTCACACTTTTGTTGAATATCATGTGAGTTGCTATGCATGTTCGTCTTGTCTGAAGTAAGGGTGATTTGCCATGGGTTGATTGAGTATGCATATTGTTAGAGAAGAACATTGGGCCGCCAACCAAAGCCATGCATCATGGTGGAAGTTTTAGCTTGGACATTAATCCTCAATCTCTTATGAGAATATGCTTGTGCATTAAAGAGGAGTCCATCATCTATTTTCTATGTTGTCCCGGTATGGATGTCCTCAAGTTGAGATCTATCAAAAACGAGAAATCAAATGCGATTTATCTCCTTGGACCTTTGTACAGGTGGCATAGAGGTACCCCTTTGTGACACTTGGTTGAAACATATGTAATGCAATGATAACCCATGGAAATCCGAGCTAATTAGGACAAGGTGCGAGCACTATTGGTATTCGATGCATGAGGCTTGCAACTTATAGGATGTCTTATGCATGACACATATGAAGTACTACTACCGTTGACAAAATTGCTTCTATATTTTCAAAATAAAAAGCTCTAGCACATAACCATTCTTTTACTTTTATGTTGAGTCTCCACCTTCTTTCTTCAAGCACCAACTACTGAGAGCATGATTGTCATTCTAAGCGTAATGTGCATTGTTCCAAAGTAGCATTGTCTTTTGCATGATTGTGATATCGTTTATTTTGAAATCATTGTATCTAGTCATCACTTAAACCTTGAAGGTGCCCCTGCATTTATGTTTTGCTTCACTAAAGGGGGCAAGCTAGATATCACTTTATCATATTTGCACATCATGTTCATTGCAAATCTTTTTGATGTTTCAGTTTCATATTGTAAAACTTTCAGTCCTTTGTGATTTTCTCATGAGGGATCTCAATTACTTTAGATTCATTATCTCAGTAAGCTTTTGTCATATGACTATGAATAAGTCCTATATGGTTAATAGCATGTCACCACAGAAATTATTCTTGTTATCATTTACCTACTCGAGGACGAGCAGGAATTAAGCTTGGGGATGTTGATACGTCCAAAACGTATCTATAATTTCTGCTTGCTCCATGCCTCTTTTGGGTGATATTGCTATGATATTCATACACTTCCATACACTTTTGATCATATTTGGACTAACCTATTAACTCAGTGCACCCCAGTGCCAGTTTCTGTTTTCGGCTGTTTTTGTATTTCAAGTTTTCACGTTACGAGAACTGCCAGGAAAAATCCAAAAAATTATATAAAAAATCAGCGTTCCAGAACCTACCGTGCGCCCGAAGGACAGCCGGGGGGGGGCCACCAGGGCTCCAGGCGCCCTGGCGGCGCCCCCCCCTGGGCCGCGCCGGGGGGCGCCTGGGCCCCCCGAGCCCCGTCTGGTGCCCCCCTTTGGCATATATTTAGAGCTTCCTCCGAAACCCTCAGGACGAGAACTCTTTTTCGCGATCTCATCTCTGTTCTGCCGCCGCCGCCGCTTCCAAGATCGGGAGCACCAGGAGAACTCTTCCCGGCACCCTGCCGGAGGGGAGGATCACCATCGGGAGCCTCTCCACCACCATGGACGCCTCCCGGATGAGTTGTGAGTAGTCTCCCTTGGACCATGAGTCCATGACCAGTAGCTATGTGATGTTCTCCTCCCGTTCTTGTGCTTCACTAATTAGTCCTCGTGAGCTGCCCTACATGATCGAGGCACATATGTAATCCTTATGCTGTTGCTATGATGAGTTTGCTGGGATCCGATGGATTATGAGATTATGTTCAGATTGTGATTGAGTAATATATTTGATCTACCTCTTTTATATTTATGTTCGTATGTAATTCTTGCATGTTCTCCGTTGTTATTTATTGCTTTGGCCAAGTAATACGTAGTGACTCCAAGAGGGAACGTTATGCTTGATTGTGGGTTCATGCCCCTCGATGACTAGCTTGAGTGACAGAAACATGAGTCTAGGGGATGTGTTGTTGCCACAAGGGGGAAAACAACGGTGCTTGTGCCCGCGGGTGCAAGGATTGTTTACTTTACGCAAAGTTCTTTTAATGCAGTTGTCTGTTGCATTGAGTTTACACTATGGGTGGGACTCGCAACTTAATACCAGCGAGATGTTCTGGATAGATATCTCAAGGTGGATAATTAGTAGTAGATATTGATGGATTTCGGTCTACTTACTTTGGCGTACCGCCCATGCTTTGAACCTCAACCTTTCTTGCAATGTAGTCAGCATTGGTTTGTGTTCGTGGTCCTATCAATTGCCCAGCTGTAATTCGTTTACCTCACATAGCTGTTTTATCGTCTTTTGGGAGAGAGACATCACTAGTGAACATCATGAGACTCCGGTACATATTACCATCATTGATCACATCCGCTATTTACTTTTCGCTTTTACTTACTATTGCAAACATTATCTATCACTACTATCATTTGCGTTTAACCCTTTGTGAACTACAAGGCCGGAGGGATTGACAACCTCTCTGTACTCGTTGGGAGCAAAGTTATTTGTATCTGTGTGCAGGTCCACGTTGATTGCTAATATCTGGCGCCGTTAGCAGTTGACACCTACTTGTTGAACCTAGGAGTCTCTGGGGATTCGATCCTTGGCATCTTTGCTAAGGGAAAAACTTCCACAACACTGCATCTCACACCTTCCACTTGGGGTAACCAACGAGGGGTTAGAGGCCCATCACTGTTTACTTTTACTATTACAACCATCACTATCATATCACCGTTACCACTTATCCTTTGTTGCAAGCAAGTATATTTCAGGTGCGGTTGAATTGACAACTCAACTGTCAAAGCTTATAAATACTCTTTGGCTCCCCGTGTGTCGAATCTATAAATTGGGTTATTCTTACCCGCGAAGACTATCTCGATCCCTTACGGTTGAGGGTTATCAAGTATCGTTTTCTAGCGCCGCTACCGGGGAGCATAGCAATATTTACAAGTCTACTTGAAGTATCCTACCTGCTGCACTTCATCCGCTATGGGTAAGAAAGGAGAGCCCAAGGTTCCGATCTTACTATCCACTATAAGAAGAGGTACTGTTCTGAACACTAGTGCTACACTTGATTCACCTTCTGTTATGGGTAAGTTTGCCTCACCACCACCACATGATGCTTCTACTGAATCTGTTACTATGTCCAATACTTTTGATGATGCTTCTACTACTCTTGATGATATTGGTTCACTTGGTTATGCTCTTGAGAAACAGATCGCTGTTGCTGCAAAAAAATCTGGAATTGAAATTCCTGTTACTCGCTACCCTATTGGTGGAACTTATGACTATCCTGATTTGAGTAAACTCAAGGAGAGACTCCTTGATGATGATTACATTATGCTTGATGATGATTTGTGCAGGGAACTGACAGAGTTTGCCGACTCTGACCCTGAAGCTATTAAGAAGCTGCTTGAAAAACACTCCTTGAAGAACAAGACTGTTCCTAATCCTGAATTTGCTACATCTCCTATATGCATCAATGATCTTGATTATGATTTCTCTGTTGATCTTTCACTTATATCTATGGTTGAAGCTGACCCCTTTTATGGCAGAGAAAATGATGATGCTATTGCACACCTGGCCAAACTCACTGAGTTGGGTGGCTTGTTTACCACGAATGAAAAGATACGAAACTTTTATGTGACTAAGCTTCTTCCTTTCTCTTTGAAGGAAGGTGCTAAAACATGGTATAATGTACTACCATGTGGTTCCATTAAGAGTCCTCAAGACTTAGCTCACTCTTTTGTTGATAAGTACTTTCCTGCTCATATGCAACATGCTGCTTTACAAAGAATTTATAACTTTAAACAGTTGCAGGATGAGCACCTCCCTAAAGCTTGGGGGAGGTACTGTAGTCTGATCCGGGCTAGGCCAGGACATGGAGTCCCTAAGAATGAATTAATCGATATATTTTATGCTGGTCTAACTGGTGAATCTAGGTCCTATTTGGATAGTTGTGCTGGTTGTGTTTTCAGGAAAAGAACACCGGACGATGCAGAAGAATTGATGGGCAGGATTGCCAAAAACCATGAAGATTGGTCCGTCCCTGAACGACCACCACCACCAAAGAAGAGCGGCATGTTTGTTCTAAGCCCCGAAGATATGCGAGGAGCAAAGAAGTCTATTAAAGAGAAGGGTATTAAAACTGAAGACGTGAAGAATCTACCCCCTATTGAGAAGTTGTGTGAGCCTAACACTCACCCTCCTATGGTAGAGGTACACTCTCTTTTAGATTTCAACGCAAGTGACATCCCTCATGGTAAGCCTCCTGATCAATGTTTAGATGAGCTTGATAATTTTATTATGAAACAAAATCATTTTAATGAGAGGATACAAAGTCAATTGCATGATAATTCCCTTGCTATCAAAAGTTTGCTTGATGTTCTAGGTAGAACAGTTAATGATGTTAAATGTCTTGTGAAGCATTTTCATATGGTTCAAACTCAGCATGAACAAATTTCTAATGTGCAAAAAGATTTGCTTGCTAACAATGCCAAACAAGATGATTTACAGGCCTTCGGGATTAAGACCCGAGGAGGAACTAGCACTCAAGATCCTCTCTATCCAGAGGGGCATCCGAGGAGAATCGAGCAAGATTCTCAAATGCAGGAAGAACAAATTGTTGGCTCTCCAAAGAAGAAGAAGAAGAAACACAAGGAGGCTGACAATTCCAATGATCCTATTACAAGTGAAGAGCCAGCTGTTGATCCCAACAGTATATCTATCTCCGATGCTGAGACTGAAGACGGTGACGAACCTGAAGGTAAGGATAAGGAGAAGAATGATCCGCCTGAAGTTCGAGAAGAAGAAGCACCTGACAAACGCAAGAAGTACACTAGAGAAGACTTCATCGCAAGAAGACATGGGAAGGAAAGAGAACCATGGATGCAGAAACCCATGCCCTTTCCAGGTAAGTCTCTCAAATCTAAAGAAGAAGAGCATTACAATAAGTTTTGTGAGTGGATGAAACCTCTTTTTCTTCAAATCCCTTTGACTGATGCTATTAAGTTACCTCCCTATTCAAAATATATGAAAGATATTGTTACTAATAAAAGAAAAATTCCTAATGAAGCAATATCTACTATGCTTGCTAACTACTCTTTCAGTGGCAACATTCCTGAGAAGCTTGGTGATCCAGGTATACCCACCATTCCTTGCTCCATAAAGAATAGTTATGTCAAAACTGCTTTATGTGATCTTGGAGCAGGAGTGAGTGTTATGCCTTTCTCTCTTTACAAGTTGCTTTGTTTAGAGAAGCTAATCCCTACAGATATTTCTCTTGAGATGGCTGACAAGTCAACCGCCGTTCCGATAGGTATTTGTGAGGATGTTCCCGTAGAAGTTGCTAATTGTTTGATCCTTACTGATTTTGTCGTGCTTGACATGCCCGAGGATGGGAGCATGTCCATTATTCTTGGTAGACCTTTTCTTAACACCGCAGGTGCTATTATTGATTGCAATAAAGGAAAGGTTACCTTCAATGTGAATGATAAAGAACACACGGTGTATTTTCCAAAGAAGACCGACAAGAGGCATGGCCTCAACTCTATAGAAGATATCGAGACCGTGAAGATTGGAGAATGGGACTGTCCACTACATGTGCACCACAAATACAAAACTATTATGGTGGGGACAATGTCCATTAAAGTAAAGGTGCAATGATCACTTCGTAATAGGTGGGACTTTTTGCTCTATATATCGCCGGTTTGTTGGTAAGACTTGATCAACCATACTAGTAAGCATGTTTTATATAGGTAAAAGTTGAGCTTGTTATGTTTTCATTTGTTTTAGCTTTTGTTCTCCTTGTTGTACCAAGTGTTTATGTTTTTGAAGCTTCACAATACTAATCACTGCTTTAAGTTTTCAGAAAGTTTTGCAGCTTTTTGAACTTCAAAAAAAATTCAACAGTGAAGTTTTCAGAAAAATTCCAGAAAAATAAAAATAAAAATTTCCATGCCGGGAGTGACCCAGAGGCACCTGGGGGCTGACCAAGGGGGGCCACCAGTGGTCCAGGCGGCCAGCTGGCGCGGCCTGCCCCCTGGCCGCGCCCATAGGGCGCCTGGGGCCCACAGGTCCCGCCTTCAGGTGAGTCTTCTTCCTCTCTCTCTCTTTCTCTCCGAAAACACGAGTTCTACACTTGTTCTTGCGTTCTTGCTGCTCTTGGAGGCGTTTTTCGATCTCTCTCTACAGCCTATCATTCGAGCTGAGATTTTTAACAAATACTCCCTGGTATGTAACTCCTCCACCCCTCCAATTTAGATTTTTGGTTGGTGGCTTCATTTGTGAGTATTTAGTAGTTCTTGGTGCTGTATAGATGAGCTTGCATGCATGTGTAGAAATTTATTTTCCAAGTTTTGATGCAAGTTTATGCCTTAGGTAAGTGAGTTGAGTAGTTTGCCTTAACCCACTTTGTTTAAATCCTTGTTTTTGTAATTTGTCAAAAATTTCAGAAATGAGTTTGTTAGGAAGGGCAAAGGGGTGGCTTGAGAAGAAGAAGCCCACGCGCTCCGATCGAGTTACTAGAGCCGCAGCTTCACCCTCGACTGCTAGGGTGAGCTACAATGAAGATCATGTGCCCTTAGAGTTGTTGGAAGACACAAGTCCAGCACGTGCTATGATGTTCCCATGTGATGAATTCCTTGAAGCTGCGGGAATTAAGGATGAGTTTTATAATCTTTGTGCTAATGCAGGTCTGACACGGCTCGTCACGTGCCGTGTTACTCAGTATCGAAAACTTACCTCCGGTTTCATTAACAGCTTTAGATATAACCTTGATACTGGTGCTATTGAGTTTAAAATTTACAATAATCTTTTGACCATGCCCTTGGAAAAGTTTTGTGAAATAATAGGTGTGCCAAACATTGGGCGGACGGCGAAGATGACCTCTCAGCCCTCCGAGCTGAAAACCATCTTCAACTCTCTCTGCAGCATGAGTACGAGGGATATTCATCGGTCAAAAATCTCCAGCATCTTATTCCCTCACCTCAGGTATTTTGCGTATTATGTTGCTAGAGGAGTTTTAGCTCGTGACAACACGAGCAACACTTCCGCGCCGGATATTGCTATCCTGGCAACCGCCCTCTCAGGGAGGTTTGATTATAATTTGGGTGCCTTAATTGCTCGACGCCTTGCTATGAACGGTAACAGGGGAGATTTATTTGGTGGCGTTTATGCCACACTTATCTTAGAACATCTTAAAGGCACCCCACACCCTGATGATAAGCCTTTTACTTATTTAAGTTTTGATCTTGCTGCTATGAAAAGGCATAAGTTTGTTACCATGACTTCTGAGTTTGGTAACCTTGTTTATATCTTGCGTTTCGGAACTACCGCGGAACGCAAGATCCGTCTACCTGCACCTATTTTGTTTGAATTTTCTCGCAGGAACGGATGGTCCTTTGATGTTATCCAGTTCGATGAGTTCATGGTCCAGCATCAGTTTCATAACCCCATGGAGGGGGTTGTGCCCGACGAGGAGGAGCACGGTGAGTTACCACCTTTTCAGGGGGAGACCGTCACCCAGTTTGGTGAAGGATCTTCCTCTGCTTGGAGTACGGACCTTTCTTCGTGGGAGGATCCGAGGAGTTCGGTGTACGCACCGGAATCCTTTTACGACCCTTGGACTCACCAGCACCCCCCGGAGCAGGAGGCTCCTGGGGGCAGTAGCTACTACCAACTTAGGCCAAAAGCCTAAGCTTGGGGGAGTACGTGCCCTTCTCACTTTTCCATTGTATTATCCATTTTATTTTTTGTTCTCTTTGATCTTTTCGAAGTTTTTGCCCGTTCTTCTTTGCAAAAACAACAAAAAGATTTTCTCTTTCTTTTGCTTTCGTTCAACCTTTGAAAAAACCCAAAAAGATTTCCTTTCTCTCTTTAGTTTGCTTTGTTTTCAGAGTTTAGCTCGAGTCCGTGATGGCATTTATTTATATTTCCTACGTTCGATTGTGCAAGTGACGAGGCAGTAATGATGAAGATCGACTGAAGGGAAGCAACAAGGAAAACCGGTATGAACTCTTCTTGTTTCTACTTTTGTACATATGCATGTACCTATGATCTAGAGACCAGCTTGTAGCGACATAGTGCTATGTTTACAATGCTTTCCAAGTGGTTCATGCTTTCCTTGTGGCTAGTCTCAAATAGCTAGAGTATATAATGTGTTATTGAAATGATTTACATGCATTGTACTGTTCATAGTTTGGTATACTAAGGTGGTATTTCCCATTGGAGAATTCTTGGATTGACTTGGCACATGTTTACACATGTTTAAGACTAAAAAGTCTGCTTTGCCTTGATGATCTTTGAGTTTCAGAATAGTTATATCACTTTCATGCCCGATTCAATGTTGCTTTGTCGCTCTGCATGATAATGACCGTTATTGCTCTCTAGTTGGTCGCTTCCCAGTCTCTTGCTAACCTTCGCTCGTACTAAGCGGAATTCTGCTTGTGCATCCAAATCCTTTCAAACCAGTTATTCCATATGAGTCCACCATACCTTCCTATGTGGTATTTACCTGCCATCCTAACAAAGACTTTCTTGTACCATCTCGAAACTATTGAAATTTACTCCTATTTTGTTCCTCTGTTTTAGCTCATGAGGAAGTAGTAGTTAATTCATGATCTTTTTTAAGTTGGACGAGTTTTATCCCGGGATTGCATGTCTAATCTGCAAACCCCCTAATACGAGAAGGAACTGGCATGAGTGTGCCCGGCTCATAAAAGACAATACAACAAACAAACCCTCCTTCACGCTTTGTTCATGAGAAATCAGAAAACTTTTGGCAGTGATAAACAAAGGAGATTAAGGGGATGTGATCGTCCCCGTGCGGGAGCCGTTCCTCGAAACTTGTCCAGCTCGAGAAGTAATTGGGTTGTCTACTAACATTCGTTGACGAAATATGCACCTCCCAAAATCATTTTTACCTCTGTTTTCAAAACCAAGAGCTCTGGTACATGTTTAGTCTTTGCTTCCAACCATGCGTTTTCAACCTCGCCATCAAATTCCATCGTTCGAGAGTCTCCATCTTCTTTCTTCAAAGCACCAACTAGGAGAGCATAATTGTCATTCTGAGTGTAATGTGCATTGTCCCAAAGTATTACATTGTCTTCTGCATGCTTATGGTATTATCTATTCTGAAATTCTTAGTTCTAGTCTCCTTTAAAACTCTGGAGGAGTTTCTGCATTTATGTTTTGCTTCATTCATGGAGGCTAGCAAGATACCACTCTAGTATGTTCAAGCTATGTGCAATGTAATCTTGTCTTGATTTTCGGTAGTATATTATTTACTTTTAGGTATTTGTGATTGGTCACTTGAAAGAAGGATTGCTCCGTGCATTGTCCTCATAGCATTGTTTTAATACTTGCTAGACTGTTTTCGTAGTACATGCTTATATACATCTAATGAAGCAAAAGAGTTTGTCAAAGTTTTCTTTGTCGCGTCCAGTTCGTTGAACTGAATTGCTTGAGGACAAGCAATATGCTAAGCTTGGGGTAGTTGATACGTCTCAAATGTATCTACTTTTCCAAACACTTTTGCTATTGTTTTGACCTCATTCTTGCATGATTTGAACTAAACTAACCCGGACTGACGCTGTTTTCAGCAGAGCTGCCTGTATGGTTTTATTGTGTGCAGGAAAACGGATTTTTAGGTGTCTCAGAAAATTCCAAGAAAAATCACAGAAAATCCACGCACCCGAAGGGCCCTTGTGCCAGAAGAGGGGCCAGAGGGGAGCCAGGGGGGCCCCAGGCGCCCTGGTGGCGCGGCCCCACCCCTGGCCGCGCCGGGAGGCCGCCTGGGCGGGCCCTTCCCCCTCTGGTGCCCTACTTTGACCCGTATTTATTCTCGTGACGAGAAAACCCCAGAACAGAAGTCGTTTTCCGAGTTTCCGTCGCGGAGCCGCCGCCACCCTCTGTTCTTCTTCGGGAGGGCTAATCTGGAGGCTGATTTGGCCTCCGGAGAGGGGAGATCGTCGCCATCGTCATCATCATCACCACTCCATCCTCCCTCCATGACTTCTCCTTCCATGTGTGAGTAATTCCCTGCTGTAGGCAAAGGGGATGGTAGGGATTGGATGAGTTAGATCATGTAATAGTTTATCAGATTGTTGGGGGCATGTTGCCTATCATCTACTATGGTGTTTATCATCTTTGCTTCAACTTGTTGCTCTTAATGCTTGTCACTTAGGGCCCGAGTGCCATGATTTCAGATCTGAACCATATGTGTTTGCATGAATATATTTGTGTTCTTGATCCTATCTATGAGTTGTTTGCACCTATTACGGTCCGGAACCGGCGATCCCAAAGGTGACAGGTTGGGACACCAAAGGGGATGGTCCATAATTTGAGGATTCCATGTATCCATTGAGTTTATTGCTTTGTTCCGGTGCTCTTTGACTTGAGCACCTTAATCTCCATAAGTTCCTTTTGGCCCCGTTCATAGCGGGATGGTAGGACAAAAGATGTTGTGCAAGTTCTTATTGCAAGCACGTACAACTACCTGTGGGATACATTCCTAATGTTTGATATTTGCCTAGATGATCATTACTTTTCTGTGTGCCTTGCCCCAAGTTAGATTCATGATATATCTCATCCATGCAGCGCCCAACCATCCATCTCCCTAGCCTACAGTGTTTTCAATCCTGTTGGTTATCAGTTGTTACTTTTGCTGTTTACTTTTACTATTACAACCATCACTATCATATCACCGTTACCACTTATCTTTTTTTGCAAGTAAGTATATTTCAGGTGCGGTTGAATTGACAACTCAACTGTCAAAGCTTATAAATACTCTTTGGCTCCCCGTGTGTCGAATCTATAAATTGGGTTATTCTTACCCGCGAAGACTATCTCGATCCCTTACGGTTGAGTGTTATCAGGTGCACACAGATTAAGGAAGGCATAAGTTCAACCCATTGGGGCATCTTAGATTCATACCACGCAAACTTCGGGAGCAAATTATACAAGCTCGAAAGCAGAGCATGGTTGAGAAAGAAGATGATATATTTTACCCTAGGCATTATATATCATCACAGAACTCACAAGGTATTAGAATATAAAGGACGTTGTCGGATAAAATCCAACAAAGGACCCGGTATTCTACAAGGGATCTAATGTGAGCATCGGTACTCAATCAGAAGAAGAAAGAATACAGAGAGATTAGTTTATATAAACAACTGACTAATTCAAAACTCAAATGCAAAGGAGTTATGATTTCCACATCAAGCGATCAGAAGCAACCACTTTAATTAAGGATGGGTAAGTTGAAATGACTTAGGGGTACAATCAACAACAATTTGATTGGTCGAGAACCAGCTCATATTCGGAATGATGTGTGAGCTGGAAAAACTAATTCTAGTTTGACTCATGATTGCGAGTATTTGCAACCTATTGAATCAATAAGATCAGAATGTCAATCACAAAGGATTTTAACGAATATTTATATACATATGGAATTAACCATAATGCAAGCAGGTAAAACTTTCCAGAGCAATAGGTTGCTGAGGATTTTCGAAGATTGAATAGCGTTTCGAAGAACTTTGTGAAACGCATGAACAACTGGGGATGAACGAAACCCCACTGAGCGTGAGGAAATATTC
Source organism: Secale cereale (assembly GCA_902687465.1). NCBI lineage: Eukaryota > Viridiplantae > Streptophyta > Magnoliopsida > Poales > Poaceae > Secale > Secale cereale. The sequence continues at coordinate 189,032,679 of LR738711.1, read as the reverse complement.
ATACATGTATTCATGCGGGATAAGGAGCTGTGCGGGCATAAAGGATTCTCGGAATATCCGAAGTATTTCAGGGTATCTTGTAATAATAAGATCAATTGAAATGAAGGTATGGACGACAAGTGTATGCAGTTATCCTTAGGGATTTATCGGTGATATGGAATTGCAATGGCAAAGGGCACAAGGGTCTCGAAAAAAACATCAAATATTATCTCCAGAATCATCTAGATGAAGTGGGCGACCATCTTGACTGAAGGGGCTCTCCGGAAGGAAGTATTTTCGAGAACCTAAAGTTAGATTTTTGCAAAATTATTTAACCCGAATAGAAGAGAGATCAGAGTCCCAGAGTAAAGACGAGGAATAAAAGATCCTAATACCACCCAATGGCGACATGGGCCCGTAAGCCACACAGCCATGTTAGTAAAACAATTTTTCAAAGACTAGACTCAACTTCGGCCAAGAAGTTGGAAAGGGGGGTTCCTACAGGTAGTCGGCTCTGATACCAACTTGTGATGCCCCTGATTTGACCGTACACTAATCATGCACGCAAATGTGTACGACCAAGATCAGGGACTCACTGGAAGATATCATAACACAACTCTAGACACAAATAAAATAATACAAGCTTTATATGACAAGCCAGAGGGCTCGAATACATAAGCTCGAATACACAAGAGTCAGCGGAAGCAATAATATCTGAGTACAGACATAAGTTAAACAAGTTTGCCTTAAGAAGGCTAGCACAAAACATCAACGATCGAAAAGATAAGGCCTCCTACATGGGACCTCCTAACTACTCCTAGTCGTCAGCTGTCTCCACGTAGTAGTAGCCTCCATCGGGGTAGTAGCAGTCGTCAAAGGTGCTTCTGGCTCCTGGACTTCACCATCTGGTTGCATCAACCAGAAAGAAGAAAGAAGGGGGAAAAGGGGGAGCAAAGCAACCGTGAGTACTCATCCAAAGTACTCGCAAGCAAGGATCTACACTACATATGCATCGGTATCAATGAAAAGGGTAGTATCTGTGGACCAACATCTTCTGGAAACCACCGTCTTGCGAGATTAAGAGGGGGAGAAGCTAGTCCTATCGAAGACTAGCATCTTCTGGAAACCACCGTCTTGCAGCAAGAGGGGGAAGTAGAGTAGTATAACATAAGTCATATTTATGTTGTTGTTTCAATGCTCCGAGATCCTCTCTTGACTCCCGAAGCAAAATATCCAAATCATGCCGCATCCAGTTCTAGTTGTAGCGATCGGGATACAACTCCAAGTGTCTGTTACCATAGGACAGGCTATCGATAGATGTTTTCTTCCCTGCATGGGTGCACCAACTTACCCACCACACTTGCTTAACTCCGGCCGGACACACCATCAGGTCATGCCCTCGCAATTAAGTTCGCGCGGGTACCCCTCAGGGCCGACCCGTCTTTTGTAACATGGTTCAGTGTAAAGTCATAGTAACCATAGTAACTGTGTGTCTAACACCAAAGGGAAAACCTGAGGAAATCACCCTCGATGGAATTCCACCTGATATTTATCATCAAGGTGAACGAAAGAGGATTCACCCTCGAGGTCCACTCTTGAGGAGTTACAGGACAGTGTCGTTATCGGGAGTGGAGAAGGAGGAAATCACCCTCGATGACCACAACCGATGAACTAACCTACAAGGTTAACATCAGAAGTGATGATGAGGTCTCACCCTCGGCACTCGATGGTAACCCAGTAGTTTCGAGCAACTAAGGGAAGTGATGTGCGGTGCCGGGGCCTGGTCTTCGATCCCGTTGATCGGGTCTTCTGATAATCCAGCGAGGCAGACATGACAAAGTGGGGGAGGGGTCTCTGATGGATCTCTAACCAGCCTATACTAAGCAGTTTAGTATAAACCTGTAAGGTATGAAAGCAGGTATCAACAACAGGCTATGCATCAGAATAGGATCATACAAAAAGCAGTAGCAGTTATAATGCAAGCATAAGAGAGAAGAGAGTGGGCGATATCGGAATGATCAAGGGGGGTTGGTTTGCCTGGTTGCTCTGGCAAGAAGGAGGGGTCGTCAACACCGTAGTCGATCACCGGGGCATCATCGGTCTCGGGGTCTACCGGAGAGAAGAGGGGGAAGAAACAATAAATATAAAGCAAACAATTGCATGACAAGCAAAAGCAGTGCCCGGTGTGATCTAACGCGGTGCTACACGTTACCGGCGAAGGGGGGTAACATCCGGGAAAGTATACCCAGTGTTTCGTATTTTCGGACAGTTGAAAAGGAGGGGGGATGTTGCATGTTCGCTATGCTAGGAGCATGTGGCAGGCGAACGGACCGCGAATTCAGATTCATCTCGTCGTTCTGAGCGACTTTCATATATAAAACTTTTTCATCTCAGCTATGGTTTATTTTATATGATTTTCTTAAGTTTTAACCATTTTCTCAAATTATTTATTTATTTAAAACAAACATTATCCAGAATAGTGTGGGATGACGTCAGCATGATGTCAGGATGATGTTAGCAGTCAGTTAACTTAGTCAAAATGACGTGTGGGTCCTACCGTCATTGACTGTTTGTCTATACAGATAATTAAGGTTAACTAACAGGGTTAATTAGATTAATTAATAGGACTAATTAAGTTAATTAATTCTTTTTTTAATTACCAATATATATATTTAGTATTATCTTTTTTAACCCTTTTTTAAAAACAAAACAGGGTGCGGGGGCCCGGCTGTCATACGCCCGAGGGGGCCTAAACGGGCGCTCGGCTGGGCGTACCCAGCGCCCAGCACAGGGTGAGGCCGGCCGGCCCGAGCCGTGGCTGCGGCGGCGGCCGGGCCACTGCGGGGCAGCGCCAGGGAGCGGCGCGGGTGTGCGGGGG
>LR738711.1:189004081-189029711 GCA_902687465.1 Secale cereale | reverse complement strand
GGGGGCGGCGGGAGGCGCGGCGGCGGCGGCGGTCAGGAGAGGCGGTGAAGGCCGCGGGCGGTGAGGCGGGACACGCGCCCGGGTGGCAGCGGCGAGCGGCCAGGGGCTCGCCGGCGCGCGAGCGCAGGTGGGAGCCGAGCTCCGATGCGGCTGCGAGATGGTGAGGACGGTGACAGCAGGCGAGCGAGGAGCGCGGGGGCAGAGTTTCAGACACGGCAATGGCGAGCGTGGAATCACCACTCCGGTGGCCATTTGGCGCGGGGTTTGGTCTTGCAAGACGAGCGCGACGCGTCGCATCCGAAGGTGCAAGAGGCACGAGCACCTACGGTCGGTGACTGCGGCGGCAGCGAAGCAGAGCGGAGGTCCGAGCATGGCTATTGTGGTTGTTCGCTACGAGGCACATGCGGTAGTAGGAAGACAGGGGAAACACTGTGGTGCTCATAGTGATGACGGGGGCAACCTCGGGGAGGTGCGGCGGTGGCCAGAGGGGAGCTGACGGTGCCGAATCCGGCGGTGGCTGAAGGCGGAGAAGAACTCGATCCCGTTGGTGTGGTGGAGTTGAGGTCGAGATGGTTCTCATAGAGGACGTAAACGACGGAGGCGGAGCTCTGAGGCAACTCTAGGTGGCGGGAAGACAACGGTGGCCACGGGATTTGACGGCGGCATGCACCGGCTCCTCACGGGTGAGCTCCAGATCAAGGGGAAACGAGGCGAGGGGAGGAGGGGGGGGTAGTGGCTAGGGTTTTACCGGGGGTCACGGGGTCGGTCTTGTAGGCGAGCGGGGGAGCCGGACGATGGCCGCCACGCAGGGCTCGGCGCGCCATGGCCAGGGGATATGCGCCATGACCCCCCTGCCTCCCTGTAGCAGAGGAAGGGGACGAGGGGGTGGGCTGGGCTCTTTCTCTTTTTTCTTATATGGCTTGTTGGTCCAAGTGGTCCTGTAGGTTTAGGTCTATTGTTTTCTATTTATCTCTCCTTTTTTTCCTTTTCTGTTTATTCATTTCCTACTGTTTTATATGAAATTGAGCTAACAAATGATTTTAGTTAAATATGCAATTTGGCATAGTAATATTAGGTAAGGTTTTGAGTTAGCATCAGTAGTTGAAAATTATTGTGAGAAGCATTCATCTATATTTTAAATTGGAAAGCTCCATATAACTGCTACTGGAGTAGTTTTAAAATGCTTAGGAGCATTCTAATATTTTGTAAAATGTTTATTACCACATTAAAATTAGTTAGCGAATATTTGGAAGCCATCGAACATTTTTATTTTGCAGTTTCAAGAAATAAGAATTTGTCTTGTTATTCGAAATTTGAATTTGACTCAGATTTTCATTAAGTGGCAAATTGGCTTAATTTAACACGATGACATGGCCCATTAGGGTGAGGTTACTGTAGCTGAACTACCGGGGTGTTACAGGTAAAGTGACTCACGAACCTTTGTATCGTGAGGGCCACCCTAAGAGAATTGAGCAAGATTCTCAGAGAGCTAATTTAGATGCACCTAGTTCTTCTAAGAAGAAGTAAAAGAAAAATGATAGGACTTTGCATGCTTCTAGTTGTTGGGGAACTTAGTATTTTCAAAATTTTCCTACGATCACGCAAGATCTATCTACTAGATGCATAGCAACGAGGGGGAGAGTGTGTCTATGTACCCTCGTAGACCGGGAGCGGAAGCGTCAAGTGACGCGGTTGATGTAGTCGAACTTCTTCGCGATCCAACCGATCAAGCACCGAACGTACGTCACCTCCGCGTTCAGCACACGTTCAGCTTGATGACGTCCCACGAGCTCTTGATCCAATTAAGCTTCACGGGAGAGTTTCGCCAGCACGACGGCGTGGTGACAGATATGATGTATCTACCGGCGCAGGGCTTCGCCTAAGCACTGCAACGGTATGACCGAGGTGTGTTTCTGTGGAGAGGGGCACCGCACACGGCTAAAACAATTCAACTTGTGTGTCCTAGGGTGCCCCCTGCCCCCGTATATAAAGGAGCAAGGGAGAGGCCGGCCCTAGAGGGGGCGCGCCAAGTGTGGGGAGTCCTACTAGGACTCCCAAGTCCTAGTAGGATTCCCTTTCCTTTCTGGAGTAGGAGAGAAGGAAAGAGGTGGAGAGGGAGACGGAAAAAGGGGCTGCACCCCTTGTCCAATTCGGACCAGAGGGGGGCCGCGTGCCTCCTTCCTTTTGGCCTTTCTCCTCTATTCCCGTATGGCCCAATAAGGCCCATATACTCCAAAAAATACCCGAATCACACGGAACCTTTCCGATGTCCGAATATAGTCGTCCAATATATCGATCTTTACGTCTCGATCATTTCGAGACTCCTCGTCATGTCCCCGGTCTCATCCGAGACTCCGAACTCCTTCGGTACATCAAAACTCATAATACCGATCGTCATCAAACGTTAAGCGTGCGGACCCTACGGGTTCGAGAACTATGTAGACATGACCGAGACTCATCTCCGGTCATTAACCAATAGCGGAACCTGGATGCTCATATTGGCTCCTACATATTCTACGAAGATCTTTATCGGTCAAACCGCATAACAACATACGTTGTTCCTTTTGTCATTGGTATGTTACTTGCCCGAGATTCGATCGTCGGTATCTCTATACCTAGTTCCATCTCGTTACCGGCAAGTCTCTTTACTCATTCCGTAATACATCATCTGGTGACTAACTCATTAGTCATTTGTTTGCAAGGCTTATTATGATGTGCATTACCGAGAGGGCCCAGAGATACCTCTCCGACACTCGGAGTGACAAATCCTAGTCTTGATCTATGCCAACCCCACGAACACTTTCGGAGACACCTGTAGAGCATCTTTATGATCACCCAGTTACGTTGTGACGTTTGATAGCACACAAGGTGTTCCTACGGTATTCGGGAGTTGCATAATCTCATAGTCATAGGAACATGTATAAGTCATGAAGAAAGCAATAGCAGTAAAACTAAACGATCATAGTGCTAAGCTAACGGATGGGTCTTGTCCATCACATCATTCTCCTAATGATGTGATCCCGTTGATCAAATGACAACTCATGTCTATGGTTAGGAAACATAACCATCTTTGATCAATGAGCTAGTCTAGTAGAGGCATACTTGGGACACTCTGTTTTGTCTATGTATTCACACATGTACTAAGTTTCCGGTTAATACAATTCTAGCATGAATAATAAACATTTATCATGATATAAAGAAATATAAATAACAACTTTATTATTGCCTCTAGGGTATATTTCCTTTAGTCTCCCACTTGCACTAGAGTCAATAATCTAGCTCACATCGCCATGTGATTTAATACCGATAGTTCACATCGTTATGTGAATAACACCAATAGTTCACATCGCCATGTGACCAACACCCAAATGGTTTACTAGAGTCAATAATCTAGTTCACATCGCTATGTGATTAATACCCAAGAGTAATAAGGTGTGATCATGTTTTGTTTGTGAGAGAAGTTTAGTCAACGGGTCAGTCACATTCAGATCCGTATGTATTTTGCAAATTTCTATGTCTACAATGCTCTGCATGGAGCTACTCTAGCTAATTGCTCCCACTTTCAATACGCATCCAGATTGATACTTAGAGTCATCTAGATTTAGTGTCAAAGCTTGCATCGGCGTAACCCTTTACGACGAACTCTTTATCACCTCCATAATCGAGAAAAATTTCCTTAGTCATCCAGTTACTAAGGATAATTTTGACCGATGTACAGTGATCTACTCCTGGATCACTATTGCACCCCTTAACAAACTCATGGAAAGGTACACAACATGTTTGGTACACAGCATGGCATACTTAATAGAACCTATGGCTGAGGCATAGGGAATGACTTTCATTCTCTCTATATTTTTCTACCGTGGTCTGGCTTTGAGTCTTACTCAACTTCACACCTTACAAGTCAGGCAAGAACTCCTTCTTTGACTGATCCATTTTGAACTACTTCAAAATCTTATCAAGGTATGTACTCATCGAAAGTCTTATCAAGCGTCTTGATCTATCTGTAAAGATCTTGATGCCCAATATGTAAGCAGCTTCACCAAGGTCTTTCTTTGAAAAACTCCTTTCAAACACTCCTTTATGCTTTCCAGAAAATTCTACATCATTTCCGATCGACAATATGTCATTCACATATACTTATCAGAAAGGTTGTAGTGCACCCACTCACTTCTTGTAAATACAGGCTTCACCGCAAGTTTGTATAAATCTATATGCTTTGATCAACTTATCAAAGCGTATATTCCAACTCCGAGATGCTTGCACCAATCCATAGATGGATCGCTGGAGCTTGCACATTTTGTTAGCACCTTTAAGATTGACAAAACCTTCTGGTTGCATCATATACAAGTCTTCTTTAATAAATCCATTAAAGAATGCAGTTTTGTTATCCATTTGCCAGATTTCATAAAATGTGGCAATTGCTAACATGATTCGGACAAACTTAAGCATCGCTACGGGTGAGAAAGTCTCATCGTAGTCAACTCCTTGAACTTGTTGAAAAACTTTCACAACAAGTCGAGCTTTGTAAACAGTAACATTACCGTCAGCGTCAGTCTTCCTCTTGAAGATCCATTTATTTTCGATGGCTTGCCGATCATCGGGCAAGTCAACCAAAGTCCACACTTTGTTCTCATACATGGATCCCATCTCTGATTTCATGACCTCAAGCCATTTTGCGGAATCTGGGCTCATCATCGCTTCCTCATAGTTCGTAGGTTCATCATGGTCCAGTAACATGACTTCCAGAACCGAGTTGCCGTACCACTCTGATGCGGAACGAACTCTGGTTGATCCACGAAGTTCAGCAGAAACTTGATCCGAAGTTTCATCTTCATCATCATTAGCTTCCTCACTAATTGGTGTAGGAATCAATGGAACTAGTTTCTGTGATGTTCCACTTTCCAATTCGGGAGAAGGTACAATTACCTCATCAAGTTCTACTTTCCTCCCACTCACTTCTTTCGAGAGAAACTCCTTCTCTAAAAAGGATCCACTCTTAGCAACAAAGACCTTGCCTTCGGATCTGTGATAGAAGGTGTACCCAACAGTTTCTTTTGGGTATCCTATGAAGATTTACTTCTCCGATTTGGGTTCGAGCTTATCATGTTGAAACTTTTTCACATAAGCATCGCAGTCCCAAACTTAAAGAAATGACAGCTTAGGTTTCTCGTCAAACCATAGTTCATATGGTGTCATCTCCACGGATTTAGATGGTGCCCTATTTAACGTGAATGTAGCTGTCTCTAATGCATAACCCCAAAAGCGATAGTGGTAGATCGGTAAGAGATATCATCGATCGCACCATATCTAATAAAGTACGGTTATGACGTTCGGACACACCATTACACTGTGGTGTTCCAGGTAGCGTGAGTAGTGAAACTATTTCACATTGTTTTTACTGAAGGCCAAACTCGCTAACTCAAATATTTTACCTCTACGATCATATCGTAGAAACTCTTATTTTCTTGTTACGATGATTCTCCACTTCACTCTGAAATTCTTTGAACTTTTCAAATGTTTCAGACTTGTGCTTCATTAAGTAGATATACTCATATCTGCTCAAATCATCAGTGAAGGTCGGAAAATAACGATACCCGCCGCGAGCTTCAACACTCATTGGTCCACATACATCTGTATGTATGATCTCCAACAAATCTGTTGCTCGCTCCATTGTTCCGGAGAACGGAGTTTTAGTCATCTTGCCCATGAGGCATGGTTCGCAAGCACCAAGTGATTCATAATCAAGTGATTCCAAAAGTCCATCACTATGGAGTTTCTTCATGCGCTTTACACCATTATGACCTAAATGGCAGTGCCACAAATAAGTTGCACTATCATTATTAACCTTGCATCTTTTGGCTTCAATATTATGAATATGTGTATCACCACGATCGAGATCCAACAAACTATTTTCATTGGGTGTATGACCATCAAAGGTTTTATTCATGTAAACAGAATAACAATTATTCTATGACTTTAAATGAATAACCGTATTGCAACAAATATGATCAAATCATATTCATGCTCAACGCAAATGCCAAATAACATTTATTTAGGTTTTACACTAATCCCGAAAGTATAGGGAGTGTGCGATGATGATCATATCAATCTTGGAACCACTTCCAACACACATCGTCACTTCACCTTTAACTAGTCTCTATTCATTCTGCAATTCTTGTTTCGAGTTACTAATTTTAGCAACTGAACCGGTATCAAATACCCAGGGGTTGCTATGAACACTAGTAAAGTACACATCAATAATCTGTATATCAAAATATACCTTTGTTCACTTTGCCATCCTTCTTATCCGCCAAGTATCTAGGGCAGTTCCACTTCCAGTGACCATTTCCTTTGCAGTAGAAGCACTTTGTTTCAGGCTTGAGTTTTAGCTTTGGGTTTCTTCATGGGAGTGACAACTTGCTTGTCATTCTTCTTGAACTTCCCCTTTTATCCCTTTGCCCTTTACTTGAAACAAGTGGTCTTGTTAACCATCAACACTTGATGCTTTTTCATGATTTCTACCTTCGCCGACTTCAGCATCGCGAAGACCTCGGGAATTCCTTTCGTCATCCCTTGCATATTATAGTTCATCACGAAGTTCTACTAACTTGGTGATAGTGACTAGAGAACGTTGTTAATTACTATCTTATCTGGAAGATTAACTCCCACTTGATTCAAGTAATTGTAGTACCCCGACAATCTGAGCACATGCTCACTGGTTGAGCTATTCTCCTCCATCTTGTAGGCAAAGTACTGTCAGAAGTCTTATACCTCTCGACACGGGCATGAGTATGAAATACTAATTTCAACTCTGGGAATATCTTATATGCTCCGTGGCGTTCAAAACATTTTTGAAGTCCCGGTTCTAAGTCGTAAAACATGGTGCACTTAAACTATCAAGTAGTCATCATACCGAGCTTTTGTCAAAACGTTTATAACGTCTACATCTGCTCCTGCAATAGGTCTGTCACCTAGCGGTGCATCAAGGACATAATTATCTGTGCAGCAATGAGGATAATCCTCAGATCACAGAACAATTCTGCATCATTGCTACTAACATCTTTCAACTTAGTTTTCTCTAGGAACATATAAAAATTAAACGGGGAGCAACATCGTGAGCTATTGATCTACAACATAGATATGCTAATACTACGAGGACTAAGTTCATGATAAATTAAAGTTCAATTTAATCATATTACTTAAGAACTCCCACTTAGATAGACATCCCTCTAGTCATCTAAATGATCACGTGATCCAAATCAACTAAACCATGTCCGATCATCACGTGAGATGGAGTAGTTTCAATGGTGAACATCTTATGTTGATCATATCTACTATATGATTCACGCTCGACCTTTCGGTCTCCAGTGTTCCGAGGCCATATCTGCATATGCTAGGCTCGTCAAGTTTAACCCGAGTATTCTACTTGTGCAAAACTGTCTTACACCCGTTGTATTTGAACGTAGAGCTTATCACACCCGATCATCACGCGGTGTCTCGGCATGAAGAACTCTCGCAACGGTGCATACTCAGGGAGAACACTTGTACCTTGAAATTTTGTAAGGGATCATCTTATAATGCTACCGTCGTTCTAAGCAAAATAAGAAGCATAATAAGATAAACATCACATGCAAATCAAAATATGTGACATGATATGGCCATCATCATCTTATGCTTTTGATCTCCATCTCCAAAGCACCGTCATGATCACCTTTGTCACCGGCGCGACACCTTGATCTCCATCGTAGCATCGTTGACGTCTCGCCAACTATTGCTTCTACGACTATCGCTACTGCTTAGTGATAAAGTAAAGCAATTACATGGCGATTGCATTTCATACAATAAAGCGACAACCATATGGCTCCTGTCAGTTGCCGATAACTTTACAAAACATGATCATCTCATACAAAGCCGTATAACTCATCATGTCTTGACCATATCACATCACAACATGCCCTGCAAAAACAAGTTAGACGTCCTCTACTTTGTTGTTGCAAGTTTTATGTGGTTGCTACGGGCTTTAGCAAGAACCATTCTTACCTACGCATACAAAACCACAACGATGTTTCATCAAGTATGTGCTGTTTTAACCTTCACAAGGACCGGGCGTAGCCACACTTGATTCAGCTAAAGTGAGAGAGACAGACACCCGCCAGTCACCTTTAAGCAATGAGTGCTCATAACGGTGAAACCAGTCTCGCGTAAGCGTACGCGTAATGTCGGTCCAGGCCGCTTCATCTCACAATACCGCCGAAGCAAACTATGACATGCTGGTAAGCAGTATGACTAGTATCGCCCATAACTCATTGTGTTCTACTCGTGCATATCATCTACGCATAGACCTGGCTCATGATGCCACTATTGGGGAACGTAGGATTTTCAAAATTTTCCTACGATCACGCAAGATCTATCTACTAGATGCATAGCAATGAGGGGGAGAGTGTGTCTACGTACCCTCGTAGACCGGGAGCGGAAGCGTCAAGTGACGCGGTTGATGTAGTCGAACTTCTTCGCGATCCAACCGATCAAGCACCAAACGTACGGCACCTCCGCGTTCAGCACACGTTCAGCTTGATGACGTCCCACGAGCTCTTGATCCAATTGAGCTTCAGGAGAGAGTTTCGCCAGCACGACGGCGTGGTGACAGATATGATGTATCTACCGGCACAGGGCTTCGCCTAAGCACTGCAACGGTATGACCGAGGTGTGTTTCTGGGGAGAGGGGCACCGCACACGGCTAAAACAATTTAACTTGTGTGTCCTAGGGTGCCCCCTGCCCCCGTATATAAAGGAGCAAGGGAGAGGCCGGCCCTAGAGGGGGCGCGCCAAGTGTGGGGAGTCCTACTAGGACTCCCAAGTCCTAGTAGGATTCCCCTTTCCTTTCCGGAGTAGGAGAGAAGGAAAGAGGTGGAGAGGGAGAAGGAAAAGGGGGTTGCACCCCTTGTCCAATTCGGACCAGAGGGGGGGCGCGTGCCTCCTTCCTTTTGGCCTTTCTCCTCTATTCCCGTATGGCCCAATAAGGCCCATATACTCTGAAAAATACCCGAATCACTCGGAACCTTTTCGATGTCCGAATATAGTCGTCCAACATATCGATCTTTACGTCTCGACCATTTCGAGACTCCTCGTCATGTCCCCGATCTCATCCGGGACTCCGAACTCCTTCGGTACATCAAAACTCATAAACTCATAATACCGATCGTCATCAAACGTTAAGCGTGCGGACCCTACGGGTTCGAGAATTATGTACACATGACCGAGACTCATCTCCGGTCAATAACCAAGAGCGGAACCTGGATGCTCATATTGGCTCCTACATATTCTACGAAGATCTTTATCGGTCAAACCGCATAACAACATACGTTGTTCCTTTTGTCATTGGTATGTTACTTGCCCGAGATTCGATCGTCGGTATCTCTATACCTAGTTCAATCTCGTTACCGGCAAGTCTATTTACTCGTTCCGTAATACATCATCTCGTGACTAACTCATTAGTCTTTTGCTTGCAAGGCTTATTATGATGTGCATTACCGAGAGGGCCCAGAGATACCTCTCCGACACTCGGAGTGACAAATCCTAGTCTTGATCTATGCCAACACCACGAACACTTTCGGAGACACCTGTAGAGCATCTTTATGATCACCCAGTTACGTTGTGACGTTTGATAGCACACAAGGTGTTCCTACGGTATTCGGGAGTTTTATAATCTCATAGTCATAGGAACATGTATAAGTCATGAAGAAAGCAATAGCAGTAAAACTAAACGATCATAGTTCTAAGCTAACGGATGGGTCTTGTCCATCACATCATTCTCCTAATGATGTGATCCCGTTGATCAAATGACAACTCATGTCTATGGTTAGGAAACATAACCATCTTTGATCAATGAGCTAGTCTAGTAGAGGCATACTAGGGACACTCTGTTTTGTCTATGTATTCACACATGTACTAAGTTTCCGGTTAATACAATTCTAGCATGAATAATAAACATTTATCATGATATAAAGAAATATAAATAACAACTTTATTATTGCCTCTAGGGCATATTTCCTTCACTAGTGAACCTGTAGGTGACACACGTGAGAATCCCAATGATATCTCTGTTTCTGATGGTGAGACACAATCTGGTAATGAACATGAACCTAGTGATAATGTTAATGATGATGTTCATGATGATGCTCAACCTAGCAATGATAATGATGTAGAGATTGAACCTGTTGTTGATCTTAATAACCCACAATCAAAGAATCAACGTTATGATAAGAGAGACTTTGTTGCTAGGAAGCACGGTAAGGAAAGAGAACCATGGGTTCAGAAACCCATGCCTTTTCCTCCTAAACCATCCAAGAAAAAGGATGATGAGGATTTTGAGCGCTTTGCTGAAATGATTAGACCTATCTTTTTGCGTATGCGTTTGACTGATATGCTTAAAACAAATCCTTATGCTAAGTATATGAAAGATATTATTACCAATAAAAGAAAAAAATACCTGAAGTTAAAATTTCTACCATGCTTGCTAATTACACTTTTAAGGGTGGAATACCTAAGAAACTAGGAGATCCAGGAGTACCTACTATACCTTGCTCCATTAAAGAAAACTATGTTAAAACTGCTTTATGTGATCTTGGAGCCGGTGTTAGTGTTATGCCTCTTTCTTTATCGTAGACTTGACATGAGTAAGTTGACACCTACTAAAATATCTTTGCAAATGGCCGATAAATCAACTACTATACCTATCGGTATTTGTGAAGATGTGCCTGTTGTGGTTGCAAATGTTACTATTCTGACGGACTTTGTGACATCCTTGATTTTCCCGAGGACGATAGTATGTCTATTATCCTTGGTAGACCCTTTTTTGAATAATGCAGGGGCTGTTATTGATTGCAACAAAGGAAATGTCACTTTCCATGTCAATGGTAATGAGCATACGGTACACTTTCCGAGGAAACAACCTCAGGTCCACAGTATCAATTCTATTGGAAATTCAACTATTACTATTGGAGGTTTTGAATTTCTTCTTCCTACTATCAAGAAGACATATGATATTCTAATTGTTGGGGACATACATATCCCCATTTAGGTAACCTAGTGTTATTCGAAAATTCTCCGGTTTCATGTTATTCGGAAAGAGTTTATTAACAAGACCTAATCAACCTTGTTAATGGATTCCTTTTGATGAGCATGAGATGGGTGAATCTAGATAGCACAACCTTCTGTACCCTCCTTTTACTTTCTGTTAATTAGATTAAATAAAGCAAAAATAGTATTTTCTGTCTGTTTCCAGACTTATCCGTGCAATAAAAAATACCCCGAAAATAAAAGTTCTCCAAATGCCCTGAAAATGAAATATGATTTTTTTCCAGAATATTTGAGAATATTTGGCACAGAGAACACAGCAGGGAGAGCCAGCACCTGGCCACGAGGGTCCAGGGCGCGCCCACCCTCACTGGGCACGCCCCCCTACCTCGTGGGCCCCACGTGCCCCCTCCACTTATTCCTGCACCCACACACGCCTTCTTCCTCCCCAAAAAATCACTATCCAACTCAAGCACGAGTTCTAGCTCATCTTGCTGCCATTTTCGATCTCCTTGCTCAAAGCTCCATTCACAAAACTGTTTGGGGAGATTCTTCCTTGGTATGTGACTCCTCCATTGGTCCAATTAGTTTTTGTTCTAGTGCTTTATTAATTGTAAATTTTTGCTGCTGTGGTGACCTTGTTCTTGAGCTTGCATGTTAAATTTCTTTGGTCCCAAGTAGTTCTAATGCTTGATATAGTCTCTAGGCACTTGTAGGAGTTGTTGCTATCAATCTTGTTGAGTTTGGTTTACTTTTATTTTGAGTTACTAAAAATTTCAGAAATTTTCAGAGAAGGAAAATGATGAGGAGATTGTTGAGGGGCTCTTCCAGTAAAAGTTCAAAGGATAAACAGAAGGAAGAGAATAAGAAGCCCAAATATAATCTTCCTCGCACTGCGGAAGTTCGGCCGTGTGAATGGCCTTGTAATGAGTTCTTGGAAGCCGTCGGTATTTATAAAGACTTTTATTATTTGGTGGATAATGCAGGCCTCACCGACTTCCTCCACGACCAGCGTGAACAGTATCTCTTGCTCACTAATATTTTCACGCAAAACTTTCATTTTCATGCTAAGAAATCACCACCTTCGGTGGAGTTTCGTTTATATGATGAGGTTAAGGAGATGCCGTTCTATGATTTTTGTCAAGTATGTAAGATACCTTTTACTGGTAGTCTTGAGGAACCCCATCGTAAGGATGTTGAGGGGTTTATTGATATGATAACCGTAGGGGAAACTAGGCAAGTTTCAGGGGCAAGAATTACTAGTATACATTTTCATGTTCTACGCTACTTTGCTATATTTGCTAGTAGATGTTTAATTGGTCGCGGGAAAAGTGGGAATCTTAGTGCCCCTGATATTGTCATTTCGCGCCATGCTTTGTTCCGAGACACAACCTTTAGCTTGGGTGCCGTCGTTGCTAAACGATTAAGTTTGAACAGCACAAAAGACCCCGTATTCGGAGGCATCTTTGCTTCACGCCTTGTTGAACACTTTAGAATACCTATTAGATATCATGAGAAGGAAGAAAAATTGCTAGCCCCTGCTTATCTAGATTATAAGAGTATGATAGCACATGATTTTATTGTTAAAGACAAGGAGAAGTTGCTTAAGTATAAATTGATGTTTGATGAAAAATATTGTGAGATTATTACCTTGCCTGCACCATCTCTATTCGATCTATTTTCAGGCATATACCTCGTTTTGCCAGATGCCGTCTATAAGTACCGGAGCCAGGTACAAGCTTCAGAGCCGGAGCCAGAGCCACCACTTGACCCTTACCGACAGTCGGTTTATGGGTGGGATCCGGATGAGATTGCCAACCAGTGGCGCCCAGAGGACGCTCGTCAGTATACTGGAGAAAGTAGCTTCGATCCGTGGCCATAGACCAACTTAGGCCAAAAGCCTAAGCTTGGAGGAGTACGTATTTCTCACCGACATTACATTCATGTTCACACATTTATTCCAGTAGTCGGTGCTCACACTCTTTCATTGTACTATCCATGCCAGTTTCATTTCTTTTTTTAGTCTTTTTCTTGTGTGTTAGAAAAACCTTAAGAAAAACAAAAAAGAATTAGTTGTAGCTTTTAGCTAGTTTACTTTCCATGCCTGTAGTAGTAATTAAAAGAGCACCCAAAAATATTTCTCATTCTTCTTTTACTTGTTGGGAGCTTTCCCATGTAAATAGTTTCTTTTCTTTTCTTTGGGGGTCAAGAGGAGAAGACCATAATAAAAATGTTTAGTGGCTCTCATACGCTTTATTGTTAATTTAACCATGAGCCATATTACCTTGTCTTCTCTCTTGTAGTAAATTCTTGCAGATTCCAGCTTAGTCCAATGCACGTGCACTATTATTATTATCCACACCATTCGATCGTGCGAGTGAAAGGCAATAATGATGATATATGATGAACTAATTGAGATGAGAAAAGCTGGTATGAACTTGACCTCTCTTGATTTTGTAAACATGATGGTTCATCGTTCCTGGTTCAGCCTATTATGAATGAAACATGCTTGGAATAAAAAATAGAGATCATAGTTGCTCATGCCATGCTTAATTAGCTAGGAGTTTATAATGGTCTATCTTGCGTGCCAACATGATATTAAAATGGTTGTGATGTGGTATGATAGGGTGGTATCCTCCTTTGAACGATTCAAGTGGTCAGACTTGGCACATGTTCACGCATGTAGTTGAAACAAAATCAACATACCCTCCACGATATTTATGTTCATGGCGATTTATATCCTACTCATGCTTGCATTCATTGTTGATTAATTTTAATGCATGTTCACGACTGTTGTCGCCCTCTAGCTGGTCGCTTCCCAGTCTCTTTCTATCCTTCACCTGTACTAAGCGGGAATACTACTTGTGCATCCACTTTCATAAACCCCAAAGTTATTCCATATGAGTCCACCATTACCTTCCTATATGCGGTATCTACCTGCCGTTCCAAATAAATTTGTATGTGCCAAACTCTAAACCTTCAAATGAAATTCTGTTTTGTATGCTCGAATAGCTCATGTATCAACTAGGGTTGTCTATATCTTCCATGCTAGGTGGGTTATTCTCACGATGAGTGGACTTCGCTCATCATTCATGAGAAAATGGCTGGTAATCGGGATGCCCAGTCCCATGCTCAAATCATAATAATTAAACAAAACTCCCCCAGGGTTGTTGCTGGTTTGGACAGTACCCGTTCTTTCGGGCTAGCCGTGGAGTGTGCTTGTCGGTGGTTGGGGGAGTATAAACTTTACCATTCTGTTTGTGAACCGCCTATAATGTGTGTAGCATGGAAGATATCGAGATTATTGGTTGTTATGTTGACAATGAGAGTATACCGCTCAAAATATTATTCATCTCTATTTAAAAATCGAGCTCTCGCACCTCTACAAATCTCTGCTTCCCTTTGCGAAGGTCCTATCTATTTACTTTTATGTTGAGTCATCATCCTCTTATTAAAGAGCACCAGTTGGAGAGCACCGCTGTCATTTGCATGTATTGCTATTAATTTCCATTGAGTATGATTATGATTGGATCTCTTTTACCATGAATTACAATGTCTAGGCAGTCCTTGATCTTTAAAGGTGCTCTACATTTATGTTTTGCGGTCTCAGAAAGGGCTAGCGAGATACCATCTTGTTATATCATATTATGATTGTTTTGAGAAAGAGTTGTCATCCGAGGTTTATTATTATTGCTCGCTAGTTGATTATGCCATCGATATGAGTAGACATGAGACCTGAAAGTTATTGTGAATGTGGTTAGTTCATGATCTTTGCTGAAAACTAGAATGCTGGCTTTACATATTTACAACAACAAGAGCAAACAGAGTTTGTCAAAGTTTTTCTTTATCACTTTCAGTTTATCAACTGAATTGCTTGAGGACAAGCAAAGGTTTAAGCTAGGGGGAGTTGATACATCTCCAACGTATCTACTTTTCCAAACATTTTTGCCCTTGTTTTGGACTCTAACTTGTATGATTTGAATGGAACTAACCCGAACTGACGCTGTTTTCAGCAGAATTGCCATCGTGTTATTTTCGTGCAGAAATAAAAGTTCTCAGAATGACCTAAAATTCAACGGAGAATTATTTTGGAATATATAAAAAATACCTGCGGAAAGAACCAAGCCAGGGGGCCACACCCTGTCCACGAGGGTGGGGGCGCGCCCCCTGCCTCGTGGACCACCTGTTGCTCCACCGACGTGTACCCCGACTCCATATATTCACTTTCGGGGAGAAAAAAACCAGCGAGGAAGAATTATTTCATTTTACGATACGGAGCCGCCGCCAAGCCCTAATCTTTCTTGGGAGGACTGATCTGGAGTCCATTCGGGGCTCAGGAGAGGGGAGATCATCGCCATCGTCATCATCAACCTTCCTCCATCACCAATTCCATGGTGCTCACCGCCGTGCGTGATTAATCCCATCGTAGGCTTGCTGGACGATGATGGGTTGGATGAGATTTACCATGGAATCAAGTTAGTTTTGTTAGGATTTGATCCCTAGTATCCACTATGTTCTAAGATTGATGTTGCTATGACTTTGCCATGCTTAATGCTTGTCACTAGGGCCCGAGTGCCATGATTTAAGATCTGAACCTATTATGTTTTCATGAATATATGTGTGTTTTTGATCCTATCTTGCAAGTCAATAGTCACCTACTATGTGTTATGATCCGGCAACCCCTAAGTGACAATAATCGGGACCACTCCCGGTGATGACCGTAGTTTGAGGAGTTCATGTATTCATTATGTGTTAATGCTTTGGTCCGGTACTCTATTAAAAGGAGGCCTTAATATCCCTTAGTTTCCATTAGGACCCCGCTGCCACGGGAGGGTAGGACAAAAGATGGCATGCAAGTTCTTTTCCATAAGCGTGTATGACTATATTCGGAATACATGCCTACATTACATTGATGAACTGGAGCTAGTTCTGTATCACCCCAGGTTATAACTATTACATGAGGAATCGCATCCGACATAATTCTCCATCACCGATCCAATGCCTACGAGCTTTTCACATATTGTTTGCTGCTTATTTACTTTTCCGCTGCTGCTATTACAAAAACTACAAAAACAATATCGTTGCTTTTATTGTTGTTACCACTATTTCCATATTACCTTGCTACTAAATTACCTTGCAGCAGATACTAAGTTTCCAGGTGTGGTTGAATTGACAACTTAGCTTCTAATACTTGAGAGTATTCTTTGACTCCCCTTGTGTCGAATCAATAAATTTGGGTTGAATACTTTACCCTCGAAAACTGTTGTGATCCCCATACACTTGTGGGTTATCACTATTACCCAGGTTGGTCATCCTCCTGCTTGAAGGTATGCACACCGTGTTCAATTAGTTGCGTTGTGCCTTATTTCAAGCAGACTGCTCCATCATGATATGGGTGTAGTGTAAAATTGCATGGCAGAGGCTATCAAGTTGGGCAGGGCGTTTGTGGCCAGCACATGCAAAACACTTAGCTCCTCCACAATTTCCTCGTGTACTTGCCATTGGAGTATGTCGTCGTAGGTAACGCTAGCACCAAAAAAATCGCAGACGCCTAGGAACATGATGCAGATATAGATCACAAGCTTACCACTACATGCGCAAACACATTTGATGAAGAAGAGTTGACATATTGTGTTCATATCCTTTCAATGGGACCCTTAAATGATTCGTCCAATGTCGTAGTTGCAACGCCTCAAAGGAGTCCACGCGTACGAGGTCATCGGCTGGATGGCGGAGAGAGATGGGCTAGCAACTCTAAATAGTGGTCAAGAATGTGGAGGCTTCCTAGGGTTTCTACAACCCTAGGCAAGAGTGGTCTATATAGGGTAGCATGGAAGGAACAAACATCAGGGGCACGTGCCCCTCCCCACACCAATCCTTTTATATTAGGTGATCCCTCCAGGGTTTGCCCCCCCCCCCCCACTCTTTTCCAAAATGTGATCCAGACCCAAATAGCATGCTCTCCTTTATATCCATCAGATCATATCCATTTTGCCTTTGTTTCTTTAGTCGTGTGACCCTTTGGGTTCAAATCCATTGGGAAACAACGCGAGTACTCATTCTAGGTCACTAGTTGGTAATGTCTTGTGCCTACTCCGAAATGTACAAATCATATCCGACAAACCTACACACTATTTCAGACATGCATGATCTTCCATGTTTCTCATGGTATTGGTGGAGATTAAGCTTGAAAGGATCGAAGGGTCAACTATAGGAGGGGTGAGTAGAAGCCTGCATTTTTTGTTTTTCTTCCTAGTTTAGGGGTAAGTGCGGATAAATTAGTTATCTAGATATGCAACTAGGTGAGAACAATGTATATGACAAGCAAACTAATACACAAGATAAGCAAGAGCAACAAGTAAGCTAGCAAGCAGGCAAGTAAAGGTACGTGAAAGCATAACCACACAAGTCCGAGACAAGGCTATATAGTGGATTTCACACTCTTTGGGGAGTGTTAAAATCCGTTGAAGAGGTGCGAGAGCTAAAGTTCCCCGAATGCTACCGAAGGTCACCCTTTTCTCTTTTGAGCCGCCCCAAAAGATGGGCCTCAAATCACTTGTGGATGTTCTTGAAGATGACCACATAACCTCTATAAACTTCATCAGAGCACACCACATGCAATGAAGCTTCCGAAAATGACTCCTACCACATAGGAGTTCCAAATCTCAAAAACTAACAAGTTTGGTATAGAACAGGCACGGGGGTCCTGATTTTGCTCTGGTGGAAGTGTAGATCTAGGGTTCCTCCTTCGATCCTCAAGATTTTGTGGAGTTTGGTTGGAGGAATCAAATGGGAGAGCTTTTCTTGAATTTTGTCAATAGGTGGCGAGCTAAAACGAATTGGATAACGTGGCAGGATGAAGAAGGGGGTTATACCTCCCCCTGCTCCACACACACACACACACACACACACACACACACACACACACACACGCGCGCGCGCGCGCATAAACACAACCATTGCCTCGTCACTCGGCGTATACGAGAGTCTTGTGATCTGAAGGCCCAGAGACCCGGTCTCAACAAAGACAAACAATTAACGAGGCCCTACCCCAACAGAGGAGTGCATATACACACCCTAGAGATCTGTGGGGTTAGGGCCTCGGAAACCTGACCCCTCCAGAGACGAGAAGGCTAGTACCCCGAAGGCCCGGGTATCTAGAGAGAGAGGGGAAGGGAGGGAGAGAGAGGGAGAGAGAGGGGGGTATAGGGAGATGGGGTTGATCTGGGAATAGTGTTTGCCCTTTTTGTGGTAGGAATTAGGTTTAAAAGGCTATGAGAACCCACAATTGAACATGACCTCAACCCCTGTGAATAGTTTGGCTTTTCCTATGACTCAAATAACTAAAAATCTCTAGAGTATCTTGATCAAAACCGATGCCTTCACCATTTTTTAATTCAGGAGGTGGGGGTATTCTACATCCTTCACATGAAGCAGGACCACTGATTTTTTTATACCTTGAAAAACACATTACTCCCACTAATCATATACGTCATCGACACCAAAAGACAGTTGGAGAAGTAAATACACTTTCAAAGATTTACCATTCCTTTTATCGATCATGTGACTCAAAATCCTTTTATTGTGCTAAATGTTTAACCATAAGTAGCATATTCATGCATTTTCAGATTGATCACTTGAGGGCCTCGGAGATATCTCTCTCATTATAGAGATGGGAAATCCCCATATCTGACCATGCCTTATGTCATGTTTCCTGACAAACAAGAAATCGACATTTATACTACTCCCTCCATTTTTGTATACAAGGTCACTATCTCAGATTACAGGTACCTAGGTAGAATTTAATGTGTGCTTTGCCATTCAACTCTTCTTTTTGTTTACCGTGAACATTAACACCCCGCATGCAAAATCCTTCGATAACCCTGCACATTTTTTCTCCCGGCGCGAACAGCTAGCAAACTCCCCCACTCCCCTCGCTCCCCCGCGAAGACCAATTTTTAATTCCGCGCACAGCTCTCTCTCTCTCCCGCCCCTTTCACGTGTTGCATGCAGCCATGCAGAGCAGCACTAGAGCATGCGTTGGAGATGAGCGGACGTCTAGCAGAAAGTAGCTAGAATCATTATCACAACATGCATGCACGCATTAAACTGGTTTGCTTGTACGAGGAAGAATCATTAACTTTTACCTCGTTTTGTGTTGGTGGCCTTGTATAGATGCAATTCGTATTTTTGATAGTGGCCTTGTATAATGGAGGGAGTACCCAATTACAGTGTACTGTTTGTCAACCCCTAAGTTAGTTGCTACAAACCTCACATGCGTACGGCAATATTAGCTTTAAGGACATATCACATATAAATTGTATGAGACAAACTGAAACCATTTCCGTCGTATATCAAATTGGGTTTGTCCAACCTCATATTCTTAACATGTGTTCACACTATTAGCCAGCCAGGAAAACAGTCATCAACCAATACATGTGCTAGTCTAATATTCATATGTCTCATCACATGAATTCTGAAAAGTGATTACTTTGGAATAATTATTGAAGCATAGAGTTTCACAAACAAGTCACGATATCAATCAATACAAATGACATTTATTCAAAAAACATTTAATAATTCATGAATACAATGAAACGTAATCATTACTATATTTGCCTTCAGGCATATTTCTAATAACACATGCATGAATCACCTTCAACCTCACATCAACGTTGACTCCTTTTTGTTTCAAAAAATGTTGATTCCTTTCTCTCAACGGGTGGCGCATTAACGGTGAGCTTGGCGGCACCAATGATTTGCATGTATAGTCGCCAACAAAGACCATAATGGCAATTTCGGAGGACATGACTAGTGCGAGGAGGATTTCACATGTTTTATTAATGCAATATTAGTGCCTTCTTAGCTTGAATGATATTCGTCCAGGTGGGCATTAGCCCCCTAGACCTTTTTTCAGAAAGAAATAAAAATGAAATCACAATGTTAGATCAAATGCTTCCCAGCCTTGTATTAGAATTTGAAACAATTATTTCCTAATCTGCCGAGAACCAACTAAACTGTGTGTAAATATACTAATCTACTCCGTTCGAGCTTGAAAAGAAGGTGTATAATTCTTTTTCATCAAACAGTGGAAAATTTAACAAGTTTGCTAAAAAATAAAAAAAACTAGCTATTTATAACTATTAAACAGGCAGACTATGTACACCAAATATAATTAACACATTTTGCTCCTTTCTTTGAGGAGCGAATGAATTTGAAATCAATCTTTTCACGCAAAAGGTGAAATAACTGTCTTAATATCTCGTGTGAAAAGCACATATCTATCTATATATCCACATACATATCATCTGCCCATAAGGAAAAGATGCCACATGACATATGCATGCATATATAAATGCATTGCATGAGCACCGGCAAATTCCCAAAACTGGACCATAAGTGAACGGGGGCCACGAAAGGGATGGCGCCGCATTATTGGATGCTAGTTGGCCCGAAACTAGCTAGTTGGGGGCATGTAGTGGCTGGCCATGCCCATGCCGCACCGTGTAGGACCAGCCGGGTTATCTGGATAGCCGTGGCCGGCTTGGTGGTCACCCGGTCCCCCGCTAGCCGCAATGCATCGATGCAACCAAGATAGGCACCTTCCGTTTGATTCCCAAGATCTAGGATCATATGATGCTAGTCGTACTACGTAGTTCCCGGTTTATCCCATGAATTTGTGTGGAACATCGTAGTAGCATTTCTATTTTTGCTTGCTGTCAGCTAGAAAAGCCGTTAGCGGGCGTATTTCCCTTAAAGAAAAGAAACAAACTGAGGACGATCGACACAGAGACAGAGGGCAGTCCGTCGCCAGGCCAACAGCAACCGGCCGACGCAAATGCATGACAGGCTTGATTCGTATTTTGTCCGTTTGAGTAGGCTATAAAGGCGTGGCATCCGGCCTCGTCCGCTCAAATAAGGCTAGTGCATTCAACCGACTGACCCATTTGATCTGCCTGACCGAATTTTGTCCAATGAACATGTTTTCACAAATAAATCCAGAATTCATGGCCAACGGCCATAGTTCATGTCGACACAAAAAGATTGCCTCTCTCTGCCATAGTTCATGCATCTTGGTTGTCGTTCATGCCAACAGACACGCCGACATACATAAAGATCACGTCCCGGCCATAGTTCATTTATCCATCTCGAGCATCTCCTTTTGCTTCTTCTCGAACCAAGCCCTTTCCTTGGGACACCTTGCTCAAGTTGACAGTCATGATCTCCACTTACTCTGCAATTTGCGCGAGTTTAAGCTCTGTTGAGTATAATGTTTATTAGGAAAAAAGAGATAGATTAGGATTTGTTCTGCCTTGTCTTGTACTCCAAATAAATCATTGTACTCATATATATATGCCCACGAGGCTCGAGCAATACATCAACTATTCCACCAAACATCTCTCTCCCTTCAACATGGTATCTATCGCAAGTCGATCCTAAACCCTAGCAGTCACCGCTTCCACACCCGCGCGCCGCCCCCGGGGCGGTCGGCCTCCATGACCGCCGCCAGGGGCCGCGCCGCCCGTACCTAGGGTTCGTCCGCCGGCCGTGTTGGCCGGCTGCCCTAGAGAGTCTTTTTCCCGAGCCCTTGCTTCAGGTTTTTCCGCTCTCTCGCCGGTCGTTTTGATCGGCGTTGTTTCTTTTTGGTTTTCCGATCTAATCTTGATCGGTTTGCGTCGCCCGCCGTCGCCGTCGACCCCGTGCGCCTCTACTCCGACCCTGGCGCGACCACCCGGCCTCTCCTCCGACCCGGCGGCCATGCGCGCCGAGGCGGCCCATCCGGGCTAGCAGCCGTCCGCGCGTCGGTCCGTCCGTCGCCCTGCGCCGGCCGTCACCGCCCTACTCCGACCGGGACATCTGCATCGCCCCGACCCGGCGGCCTCGCGCCATGCGACGGCCAATCATAGTGGTCGCTCACGCGCGGCTCGCCCAACATCCACGTCACCCGCCTCTGCCGTGTCTGCACGGCGGCCCGGCGGTCTACCTCGCCGGCCTCGTCCTCGGCTGCATCGGGACGGCCACGTCAGGCTCGTCGGCTTCCTCAACTCGGGCGTCGCTGCTCCGTTAGTCGCTCGGGCCTCGCTGCCCGGGCGCCGGCATTGCTTTAACATCCCGGGTGCCGGTGCTGACAAGCTCGTCCGCACGACGTCCGTCGTCGTCGGCTTCATCTTAGACTCCGCCGCCACGCTGTCTTCACCGAGCGGCGTCCACGACCTCACGCGCGATCGGATTGATCACCCGCCCGCCGCCGCGATCCGCCACATCTACGCAGTGCGACCGACCTGGCCCGTCGGTTGCGCGCGCCTCCGCAGGTCCCGTGAAGATCGTCCCAAGTACTGCGTGCCTCTCCGCCGATCGAGCATCGGGCTGCCGCTGCTTCACCCCGTCGGGCCGCAGCGCTGCCGCCCCGTGGTTCTCCACGCGGCTGCATCGACTCGTGCTTCGCCACTGCGTTGCCCCTTCGGGCCGTAGTGCCGCGATACGCGGTCCCCGCCGCCGCCCCGAGGCCGTCCCCCGCGGTTGCAACGACTCGCGAACCGTCGTTGCGTCGCCCCTTCGGGCCGCAGCGTGGTTGCCCGCGGTCCACGCCGCCGCCCCGAGGTCTTCCCGTCGTCGCCCCGACCCGCCTGCCGCCGTTGCGTCGCCCCTTCGGGTCGTAGCGCCGAGGCCCGCGGTCCACTCCACCGTCACCGCGTGTTGACTTCCCGTGATACGCGCCACGCCATCTCCCTTGGCGCGGGAACGTCACCGTCCGCGTCGGTCTTCGTCACGACGTCAGGGTTCTTCGCCTACTTCGAGCACCGTCGCCGCACTCCTAACCTAGCCGTCGCTGCCGCCGTCAGGCCGCCGTCGCCGCTCTTCTTTGGCCGCCGCCGCCGCTACCTTCGTAGCCGCCGCCGTCGCCCGTCCACCCCATTCGTCTTCGTCCAAGCACCAGCCCGTCGCCAGCGTCGCCGTCATCTACCCCGACCACTTCGTCTACTCTGACCACCGTTGGTGACATCGGCCCCGCGCCGATGGACGCCGCAATCGTTGTCGAGTTCTTCTCTGCTGGCCCCTCCGACTTCTCCGACATGGCGTATAGCTCGTGCAGGTCCCTCGTCTACGCATGCCCGGTGCTGGCAACACCGATCCGTGCCTTCATCCACGACGTGTCCCCGGGCCTGGCAAGCCTGGTCAGCGCTTCGTCAACTTTGTCTTCGTCCGTCTACGCATGCTCGGTGCTGGCAACACCGGTGCGTGCCTTCGTCTACGATGTGTCCCCGGGCTTGGCAAACCCGCCGCGACGCGTCGTCAACAACATCTTCTTCCCGAGGCACCACTACTTCGACACCACAACGCCCATGCTAACTCGGCGCCCCCTTGCGCCCGCGGCTCCACGGCGACTTCCTCGACACCGGCCACCCCGACTCGACATCGACCATGGCATTCTTCGCACGGCTACCTCGACCACGGCTCCACCACCCACGCTCTCGGCTACATCGACAAACGGCACAAAGGGCTACCGCCTGCTTGAGCAACCTCGTCGGTTTCCACTCCAGCCACGACTCCGCGATGCGTCGACCGTTCCGACTGTGGGGGGTGTCCGTCGGCTTGCCTTCGGATTCTTCTCCAGTCTCATCGTCTGCGTCGCTACCGTTGTGACTGCGGGGGGATGTTGAGTATAATGTTTATTAGGAAAGAAGAGATAGACTAGGATTTGTTCTGGCTTGTCTTGTACTCCAAGTAGATCATTGTACTCCTATATATATGCCCACGAGGCTCAAGCAATACATCAACTATTCCACCAAACATCTCTATCCCTTCTAACAAGCTCGATTGCTTTTGGCCGGGCATAGCACTCCTCGATCTCAGATTTCTTCTTTTGTATGTCAAAGTAGGTCTTCATTTGCTCCTCTTTCTCTTGGCGCTCATCTCCTCCCTCGCTTCCTTTTGGGTCATGAATCCCTTCAAAGTTTCTTGCAAGGCGGGCGTCAAAGCATCACGCTTGTCGTCCAACTAGGTGTTGGCCTCCCCCCTCGGTCGCTTCTCACCTTCACTTGGCTCAACGAACGCCGACGTCCACCCCCCTATCTTTCTTTTGCGCGACATGTTTCTCCTTAAACTTTGGGCGCTTACAATCATCGTTCAACAATGGGTCAGGGTGAATGACTTTTTTCCCATGTTGGGCCTTGAAGATCTCCAAAGTTTGCTATGCCTACAAATGAAGATGAAAGCAAGAATACACATTCATATGCAATGGAGATGAAAACACCAAACAACAAGATACACACATATGAACAAGGGGAAGAAATTGTATACCATGCTTTGTTGCCTTGGCCATTCACGGGACACCCGATGACGTACTCAAGGGTGGCCAAAAACTTATTGCACTCTAGTTGGATGATGGCCAACCTCTTTTGATCGACACATCGACATGGGCACTCTCAAACTTGTAGGGCTCAAACTTCCTATGTTCATGGAAGTATGTATGGACCCTCGTCCAAAATGTGGTGCCTTTTTGGATCATGTCCAATGTCCATCCAAGCTTGGCACATCGACTTGTCCTCATCCTTTGTGTATCCTCCCGTCCGGATGCTTTGTCGTCTCTTTTATGCATTTGCTTGTTGAGAGAGCTCATCGGGGAGCAATGGCTCATCGTCGATGTTCACACTGTCTTCTTGCCCTTGGTTGCCATGGCCGTCGTTTTCTTCTTTGTCATGGTTGTCCATGTCTTCTTGCCCTGCGGTGAACTGATTGCGGGCATTGGGAAAGTTGCCCGTATGGATCTCTCGCGTCAGCTTCCTTTGTGTCCCGGTATACTGGCTGGCCACACGTGTAGCGTCGAGGTCGAGGGTCGCCATCACGGGGGATGCTAGCGCGAGTTCACTCACTTCCGATGAGACGTCCCGAGGCGATGTGGAGAAGCGGCACGCAACAGGGTCATGGTGTGGAAGGAACCCGTACATCGACGATGTTGTCGAGGTGTGTGGCGACTCTGGGCATGGCGGGCGGGCAACTGACGAGCCCGTGCTGGTCGCGGCAGATGCAAGAATGGCCGGCTCGCGCGCGGAACCCTAGCATGAGGGAGGGCGTGCTGCATGGCCTTTGCGACGATGACATCATTCTCCACAACGGCGACCCAGGATGGTTCGTAATTTCGAACAACTTTGACAGCTGAGCGTAGCAAGATCGTAATTACGACCCAAGAAGTGATGAGTACTTGGCGCTGCGCGACTTCGACTAGGATGGTGGTAGCGCCCTCTTTTTTCCACCGTGACCTTCCATCGCCCAGCCCTGGTTGCCATCTCGCTGACCATCTCCTCCGGCGTGCACGCCTTCTTCGGCTTCTTCTTTGAGGGCACAACGCGGACGGCCACACGGTTGACCATGGCGGTCGGGAAAGAGGCGGCGGCGGGGTTGGACGGGTCGGATCTAAACGGGCGCGGACGGATGAAATGGATGGTCGCCCCATTTGAGTTGGCCTCACCTAGCGGGCACGGCTACGAACCTTAAGACCGGACCGTGTAAAAGTCCTGACAAGACCAAATGCGTTTTTTTTTTTTTTTTG
>LR738711.1:188960764-188970910 GCA_902687465.1 Secale cereale | reverse complement strand
CGTGGACGGGCTCGATCGGGGCGCCGCTAGAGAGAAAAGGGGAAGGAGGGGAGCGCTCACGAGGGGGGAGGAGAGGACTTGGCAGCGGGGGAACGGGGCGGCGGTCGAGGAGGTCCGTCGAGGCAGCAGCGAACGACGTGGCTCCAGCGAGAGGGGGACGAAGACGCGGCCTCCTCCTCTCGATCCCGATCCAATCGGGGGAGAGGGGGGGTAGGGGATATTTTTGTGGGAAGTGTCGGTGGGGGGATATTTTCCCACGGTGGGGTGGGGGGTGTTATAGGTTGGGTTGGTAGTGGGCCGAGGCCCAGTAGATTAAGCTAGTTTAGTTTTATTTTATTTTGTTGTTTGCTTTTCCTTTTTCTTTTATTTAATTATTCCTTTTCTGTTTTACTTTATTTAAAATACTTAGGCAATTTTAGAAATTGTAATAACTAGTCCATAATTGATCTTGCAATATTTAGCACCGCCCGAACATTTTTAATTATCATTTTGAAAACTTATTTTGTTTATTTCTTTTTCGGGTTCTTATTTCGAACGGGGTTTTCGATTAGCGTGATGCTATCAACAGTAACACGATGATGTGGCATCATTAGCAGGGAACTACTGTAGCGTGATTACCCGGACGTTATAATGCACATTCAATGGGAGAAGAAAATACATCAAAAGAAGAAATGCAAAAACGACGCAAACATAAAGGAGAAACACCCCCAAAGCATAGGCTTTTGGCTTAATTGGTACAATCCTCGTGAGGAGGACTCCGGTTCCCTCCAGTCTTTTTTCTCCTAGGGGTTGCCCTATCTTTATTTTAGAACACAAACTGATTTATTCAAATAAAAACAATAATATAACTACGATTAACATAACGGCTTTGTAAGACGGGAAAATGGTACTACATCCGTCTAGGTGAATAAGTCATTCGCGTAGTTCTAGGTCATCGATTTGAGGAATTAAATATGTGTTATATGTCATGAAAAGTATATCACTAGATTTCTACACGTATGTAGTTTCTAAATATATATTTTTTTGTCACATATAATACATATTTAGATAGTTAAATTGTCGACCTATAACTACGCGAATGACTTATTCACCGAGAGGAAAGTACTAGTAACACACTAACATCGATGAGTTGTCGTTGACGAGAGCCACCCACTCTGAGAAGAGCACCGATGCAGCGAGGAACTATCTTCGCCATCACGAGGAGTCCACCAAGGGAATCGTCCTTGCGGTTTTTTAAGCGGCTTGAGCCATTGGGGCTTTCTAGAATCTTAAACCGATGAATGCACCTTGGTCGTGATGGAAAAGCACTTCGATCAGCGAGATCTCCATTGGCGAAGAAAGAAAACGTCGATCACCACCGCCAGGAGGGAAGAAAATCATTAACCATCTAAAAAGAAACCACACACCAACTGTCGAGATGTAAATAGAACCCACAAATTCAGGGACACAAACTCTCATAGTCCATTCGCGGGTGTCGAATAATACGTTGTCCAGGTAGGGAGAGACCCGGGAAACCTTATTCCAACAAGCCATCGCCACAACCAGCTCCTCGATATCATCGAGAAACAAAAATTTAACAAGAAAAAAAATGAAATAGACGATGGGTCCCCGCTCCTCTTGTCAGTGATGAGGCCGCGAGACGATGAAGAGGAGGGGGACCAATGCTATCGCGCGATGGAGAGGTCAAGGAGTGGCTAGGCTTGGGGTCGTAAGAAATTAGTCGATGTAATTTTTTTTTTAGTTTATTATTTGGTGTCATATGCATGGTGGCTTCTCGGTTGCCCTAGTCGTGTCCATTGGAGGTTTCTACCAAGGAGCAGATTATGCATCGTGCTTGAAAAGCCAAATACATGAGATGTGGGTGTGCTAGTTTCCTGCAAATGTGATATACTGCTTGAAATCGGGCAGCACTTTCTCTTTCCCGCAGCGAGGCATAAGCAGGTCTCGCCTCAGGGGCGCCTCGTGTTGCTATTATTGGCCCAGCCCAGTAGTGTTCTCTTTCGCCGTTTACTTTAATTTCATGTTCATTTTGTTCCATTTTTCTTTCAATTTTTTCTTTTATTTATATTTCTGAAATATTATAATACATATATTTCAAAACTTAATTTACTTATATTTCAAGAAAATCACCATGAATTTATAATGTGCACTGTAAAAAAGTTTGCCCTTACAATTTTCGAAGAATGCTCGTATCACAAAAAAATGTCATCACTGGGTTTTCGCCCCATGATAAACTGCCCGATGACGGGTGTTTATTGTGGGTTTCCCAGTGGAGCGTTGAACTCGCTTTCCCCTTTCTAGATTTCCTTGATGTGGTCTGGACTGATGTATTTCCGTTATGAATGTAATGGAAAGGGGTGATGCCCGGTTCAAAAAATATGTCACATTTAATAAATGTTCACGCCTTCTGAAAAAAAACTTCATGCCATATTTGAAAAATATTAACACTTTGTAAAAACATATTCATGTAATTTAAGATAAATTATAAGTAGAATGTAGAGAATGTTCACGTCATTTAAAAAATATTTCTTATCATTCAAAAAAATGTTCAACCTCTGTTAGAAAAAAATCCTAGTTCTAAAAAAATGTTATAACATGTATTTTAATAAAATGTCACGCATTTAGGAAATTTAAACGTGTACTAAAAATCAACGTGTGTACTAAAAAGATAAAATTTGAATTAAAAAATAGACATGTATTTATAAAACCAGAAAAAACAAAGAAAACCCAAAAAAAAGATAAGAAGAAAAAAACACATGGAAGGTTCTTACCCAGCCCAGAAAGCTCCTCCTAGTCGGCGCGAGCCAGCGCGCAGGCCGTCCTTCCCGCGCGCCCCTATTGGGCCAGTCCATGAATGCGGCTGGAAGGCCCCCATGCATCTATTCCTTTTTTATTACTTCATCTTTCAAACAATAAGGAATTTAGAAAAAGTTCCAAATTTAAGAAAAAATAAACATTGGAAAATTTCCGGAAATAATAAAATTTTCATGGTTTAAGAAATGCTCGTGATTTTGAAAAAAAAATTGTTTATAAAAAAAAATACGAAAATTTGAACCGAAACTTTCACAATTCACAAAATGTTCATGAATTTTCAAGAAATGATCATCGATTAAAAAATGTTCGTGTATTAAAAATGCAAATTTTCAAAAACTAATTAACTAATTGTGTAAAATATACTCAAAACAGTGTCCGGGGATTCCACAAAAATAAAAATTCTTAAAACATGTGCAAATAATTTAAAATATGTTCAATGCTGCAAAACAAAGCATGAATCTAAAAATGTTCGTCAAAACTAAAAAATATTTATGAATTTCAAAAGTCGATACAAATATCAATAACTGCTAGTTCCAAAAATAATTATGCAGTTTCAAAAAGATATATTATTCAAAAAATAGTGAATTTGTATAAAAAAATCATAATTTCAAAAATATAATCAACATTTTTTTAATTTGTTGAAAAAAAATTGAATTCTAAGAATGTTCACTCCGTTTTGAAAGGATGTTCACTGATTTGAAAAGCCACTCCCGGATTTCATAAATGTCCATGAAATTTGGGAAAGATATGAGAAAAAAATGTAAGCAAAAGAAAAATTGAAAATGAAAAATGAATGGAAATAATGAAAAATAAAAAATACATGGGAAAAATTGTAACTTCCAAAAAACAGAATGTCGCTAGTAGGGGATACGAACCCTTGTCTCCAGGTCGAGGAAGAGCACAGCTAGCCACTCGGTTTGCCTCGGAACCATGATTAGTATTAACGCGACTATAGTTCAACCGA
Source organism: Secale cereale (assembly GCA_902687465.1). Lineage (NCBI taxonomy): Eukaryota > Viridiplantae > Streptophyta > Magnoliopsida > Poales > Poaceae > Secale > Secale cereale. The sequence continues at coordinate 188,967,132 of LR738711.1, read as the reverse complement.
AAAAATCAGGGTTTTGTTTCTCACCATTTTCCCTTGTTTTTATTCGTTATTCGTTTTCCTTTGTTTTTTATATTTTATTTTGTTTATTTTCCTTTTTTTTCTCCTCACTTTTGTTTTTCATTTTCTTCCATGCTGTACGATTTCTTCTTCTTTTATTTATCTTTTATTGTTACTTGTTTTCTTCTCTATTTTTTGGGTTTTCATTTGTTTTACCGTCTTCAGTTCTTTTATACTTTCCATTTATTTTGTTTCCTTTCTTTTTTCTCCTTTATTTTTCATTTTTTTTACTCTTGCTACTTTTCTCTTTCATTTATTTTTTATTTCGCTTTATTTTGTCTCTTTTTTAGGTTCCATTTTTTTGTTTTATAATTTTCTTTGGGTTTTCATGCTAGATTTTTGGTATATGTCAAAAACATTATTCTAATACATCGTAAACATTGATTAATATTTGTCAAATGATTGATTAACATTTTTCTATGTTTTTTTTTTCATTTTTACAAATGTTTGATTAATATTTTCTAAATGAAATATTTAACATTTTTTTAACACATCGTGAACATTGTTTCTGTACGCATTTGAATTTTTCTAAAAGCTTCATTAACATTCTTCAAATACTTCTTCAGTATTTTTCAAATTCTTGATAATTATATTTTAATGTAAATATCATCAAAGAATTCAACATTTACTTAATACATGTTCAATATTTTTTCTATACGAATTTAGTTTTTTTGAAATGCTTGATCAAAATTTTCAAATACATTTTCCACACTTTGAAATATATGATCAGAAAATTCATCATTTTTTAATACGGGGTCAACATGTTTTATATACATATTTAAAACAATTCATATACTTGGTTAACATTTTTTTCAAATGCTTGATTAACATTTATATATACATGTGAAAAGAATCATCATTTTTTTAATACATGATCAACATTTTTTCTACATTAATTTAACCATTTTCAAATCGTTCTCAACATTTTGCAAATAATTGTTCAATAAAATTCTAATGCTTGACTAACAATATTTTGAATAAATGATCAAGAAATATATATTTTTTATACACATTCAACATTTTTCTAATACTTGGTCAAAAAAATTGAAATGTTGTAATAGAGTTTACTTTGTAATATATATATTTGGAATATTTTAATTAAATTCCACGATTGTGTTCGAATGTGTTCCAAGAAACCATAATAAAAATTAAATTAAATTCGATTAGTTCAGTTCAGTTGTGTTCCAGCTAGCCGTAATAAAAAGCAACAGATCCGTTTGCATGACTCCCCCCAGCCTATACGCTCACAGCAATAAAAAGCATCAGATCCGTTTGCAGTACTCCCCCGGCTTATACTTCCACGGGTAGTTGCTGGTGCATGTAGCAGTAAATTTTCTTTGGATGGTGAGAGCACAGGGAGCCATCTCATTATCTTTCCGTAGAGAAAAACTATGGTGGACTAACTTATCTCTAAATCAGTTTATGAAAGAGCCCAATGCAAAAAATGCATGTTGGGTCTTTGAAACAGTTCAAATCATTTCAATAATAATCCATTTGATCTGTTTCACCGAGATGGTCTACAGTTCGAATCCGCACTCAAATCAAGTTTGGAAAAATAGTTATGCACGATGTTGCTCATCTAATAGATCCTTAATGACAGAGCCTGAGAGGCGGTGGTTTACCATGTGGGGGATGTCAGTGGTTTGAGTCCGCTCTTTCAGTTGGTTTTTCTTCCTTCCCTTCGGTACTCCTTAACTCGAAGATACTCTGTTGGGGATCGTAGCAGAAAATCAAAATTTTTCCTACGCATCACCAAGATCTATCCATGGAGTAATCTAGCAACGAGCATAAAGGAGAGTGCATCTACATACCCTTGTAGATCACGATGCGGAAGCGTTGCAAGAACGCGGATGAAGGAGTCGTACTCGTTGCGATTCAGATCGCGGTTGATTCCGATCTAAGCGCCGAACAACGGCGCCTCCACGTTCAACACACATGCAGACCGATGACGTCTCCCACCCCTTGATCCAGCAAGGACAGAGGGAGAGGTTGGGGAAGACTCCATCCAACAGCAGCACGACGGCGTGGTGGTGGTGGAGGAGCGCGGGACTCCAGCAGGGCTTCGCCAAGCACTGCGAGAGACGAGGAGGGAGAGAGGTAGGGCTGCGCCAAGCGAGAGAGGTCAAACCGTGTTCTGGGCAGCCCCAAACCTCACATATATATAGGGGAAGGGGGGGCTGCCCTCCTTTAGGGTTTCCCACCCCTAGGGGGGCGGCCACCCTAGATCCCATCTAGGGGTGGCGGCCAAAGGGGGAGAGGGAGAGGGGGGCGCACCAGATTGGGCCCTAGGGCCCATCTGCCCTAGGGTTTGCCCCCCTCCCCTCTTGGGGGCGCCTTGGGCCTTGGTGGGGGGCCGCACCAGCCCACCTGGGGCTGGTCCCTTCCCACACTTGGCCCACGTATGCCTCTGGGGCTGGTGGCCCCACCCGGTGGACCCCCGGTACCCTCCCGGTGGTCCCGGTACGCTACCGATAGCGCCCGAAACTTTTCCGGTGACCAAAACGGGACTTCCCATATATGAATCTTTACCCCCGGACTATTCCGGAACTCCTCGTGACGTCCGGGATCTCACCGGGACTCCGAACAACATTTGGTAACCGCGTACATACTTTCCCTATAACCCTAGCGTCATCGAACCTTAAGTGTGTAGACCCTGCGGGTTCGGGAACCATGTAGACATGACCGAGACAACTCTCTGGCCAATAACCAACAGCGGGATCTGGATACCCATGTTGGCTCCCACATGTTCCACGATGATCTCATCGGATGAACCACGATGTCAAGGATTCAATCAATCCCGTATACGATTCCCTGTCGGGGATATTACCCCGCGGTATGAACCGGCCGGAATTATAACCCGGCCGGACTTGGCATTCTACTTAAGACGGTTTATATTTGGTAAGTCACTGGTGACCCGGCAGGCGGATCATGGATGACAAGGCCCAAGGCCCAGAAGGCCGGTTCATATTAATTATGGGCCGGTTTGATAATAAAGCGCAAGGAATATTCTCCATAAAGGAAGCAAGACTAGGACTCCTTGTAATAGATTAATCCTAGTCCTATTAGGACTAGTCATGTAAACCCGCCCCTTCAACATATATAAGGAGGGGCAGGGCTCCCCAAAGAGGGACAGGTTAGAAGAAACAATCTCGAGGGCTAGACACAAAGAGCCGGTTTACCGGCGACACCACGAGGATCATAATGAGACCTAGCCTCAAACAACACGTAGGGTTGTTACCGGATGATGTTTCCCGGGGCCCGAAGCTGTCTAAATCCGTGTCTTGCATCGCATCTCTCGATTCCGCTCAACCCCTCTCAAGCTACTACATAGATGCGCGACCTCACCACTAAGTCCGTAAACCGGACATCTGACGTGTTAATTCCACGACAGTTGGCGCCCACCGTGGGGCCTGCGCACGGTGGTGTTGAGTTCTTGGAGGGATCTCTTCAGGGATTGAGGAGTTTGCAATTTTCCGGATGAAGATTTTACGATCCGTGAAATTGAAGTTGAAGAAGAATTAGGGCTGCGGTTTGTGCGACACCGCAGCTGGTGATGCGCCGAGATTCAATTTCTGCTGCCCCCGAGCCGGACAGGAGTACCAAAACCAACAGAAAAATTCCGTGCGTGTTGCCGCACGCGGCCTGTTTGACCGCCCGTTTGAGGAGGGTTGGATTCCAACAAAACAGCCGGTATTACGATCCGGCGAGAACGAGACGAACTCCGTTATTTAATTGCCGTTTTACTATGAGAGCTGGGGCGTGTGAAATTTAGATCCGGCAGGCGACGTACGAGAATTGGCTTGACATCCCGAGGCTGCTACCTTGTTGCTGGGCGCTACGTCCAAAACATCAAATCAGAACTAGTACTAAAGTACTAATGGCTGGATTAATATTCACGTGATGACACTGGAAAAAGTTTGATACACCGAATCGGAAACGAATCTCGGCAGCCTGGAGGAGTTACCGATGCGAATTGGAAAAAGGAATTGCAACCACAGTCTGGATTCGCCGACGCCGAGCCGCAGTTTGATACGGATCATCCGTTGTCCGAACAAACCCAGGTGATATTCATCCTATATATTTTTGTTAAGTACATGCTAATTTCCTTCGACAATCAACTACTCCGTTCTGCTGTATTTATTGTACGCAGGACAATTGTTTACTACAAGGGTGGCTTATACCACGGGTGCGGAGCACGTACAGAAAACAGTGTTCGTCCCCGCCAAGTCCGGCCAACGAGCCGCATCAAGGCAAACGTGTCAAACCAATTGGTAATCAATAGTACTACTACTAGTCTGCTACTAGTACTCCAAGTCAAAGTCAAATCCATCAAAAATTTCCCTGGAGTAGTACTTGCGGGGTTACTGCATGGAAAGGAAAAACAGCTGCGGAAGATACAAGATTGATGAGGCCCATCGATTTTTTGCCGTCGCTGTCAATCGGATACACTGAGTCCGGGACGAAGTGTACTGCATGATTTCTCTGCAGTATTTTTATTCTGAGATGAACAAGAGATTGGACAAGAGCACAGACAGCTCCAATGGTGCATGCACGAGTCAGTCAAAGTTGACATGATTAGCATCGGCTAATGCAATGGCCCTGTTTGGATCACTAGGTTAGAGTTAGTTTTGGTTAGTTGGGGCTCAAATAACCCAAAAGTATCCAAACATGATGGGTTAGTTTGGGTTAGTTGGATCTAACCCACCCCAAAAAACTAGCCCACACTAGAGGAGCTTATTTGGGTTAGTTCTCCTAGGCCCACTAAAAAAATTAGTAAAAAATGTTATCCCTCCCACACTAGAGTAGTCAAATGATTGAGAAAAAATATTTATTATCAATCTAACCCTATCATCCAAACATCTCTTTGGTTAGAGTTAGTTTAGGGTTAGTTCAGGTTTAAAATCTAACTCTAACCTCTAACTAAGTTAGAGTATCCAAACAGGGCCAATGATATATTTGCCGTAAAAAAATGCTATTTGGGCACGTCCTCCAAAACTTGATGGATGCATGGGTGGATATGAAGACTCATTAAACCGGCATGTTGAATTTCGCTTCGATCACTTCGGACCCGACGAAAAAAATACCAGGTGTTATTTTTCTTATGTATTTTATCAGTATATATTTCATCCAACAACAATTACTTTCGCATGTAATATTTTTTACGCAGGACGACTATTAAAAGCGGCAGCCGGATCATCATCAGGGTATGTCACGGATGCACGTTCAGCTGCCACGGACATGCGTGTCGCGGTCCGGTTTACATCAACGCGCTGGCCGGCTCGTCTGTCCGCGCCCACGCACGCTGATCTCCAACATCGCGGCCGAGTCCCTCGCCAATAAAACGTGCGCACGCCACCATTCTCGTGGTCCGGTCTACATTAACACGACACTGTCCGCGCATACGATTAACTCACCCGTACATGCCGGTTTAAAATACCACGGCCAACTCATCTGTTCTCCAGACGAATCAGGTGATATCTATCCTATTTATTATTCATACATATTAATTCCTCCGAGCAAAAATACCTCGCCTTGCTGTATTTTACATGCAGAAAAATTATTCATTATAAATGGTGTTATAACACGGAGGTGGAGGCACGCCAAACATTGTTCGACACAAGTGATCGTCGTTATTCCACGCATTTAAGCGCCAATTACAGCTACGGCCGGTTCACGCATCCGCACCGGTTTACAACACGGAGGACAACTTACTCGTCTCCACCGGTTTACAACCCCACTACCGGTTTAACTGCCAGAGCCGCCTCTGATACTGCGGTCGTTTACTATCCACCCTGTGATCCGGTCTATTCAACATACCGGTTCAAATACACTCAGGTGATATCCATCTACAATATTATTTCTCTTACTATATATTACTTTTTAAAGAAAACAAGATGCTTTGATCAGTCTATCTGGTTGTGCAGGGCATATGCACAAAGGAGCAATGAAACTCTCAAGAACATGAGATCATATCCGGTTCAAGGAGAGAAGGCTTCGCAATTTATCCATCGGTTCAGGAGGAACCCTGGCGACCCTCTGAAAAGTTGAATAGTACCACATTCAGTGATTGGTTTAGATTGACCCACCGGTTCAGGAGGAACCCTGGAGGCCCCTTGGGACAGTCCGGTTTGCCCACGTCCCATTGATTGGCTATGTTTATGATTCTTTGGGCCCTCTGAACAGTCGATACGCTCACGTTCAGGGTTGGCTCGGCCCCTTGGGACAGTCCGGTTTGCCCACGTCCCATTGATTGGCTATGTTTATGATTCTTTGGGCCCTCTGAACAGTCGATACGCTCACGTTCAGGGTTG
>LR738711.1:188905466-188951596 GCA_902687465.1 Secale cereale | reverse complement strand
CCCCCTTTAGGGTTTCCCACCCCTAGGGGTGCGGCCACCCTAGATCCCATCTAGGGGTGGCGGCCAGAGGGGGAGAGGGAGAGGGGGGCGCACCAGATTGGGCCCTAGGGCCCATCTGCCCTAGGGTTTACCCCCCTCCCCTCTTGGGGGCGCCTTGGGCCTTGGTGGGGGGCTGCACCAGCCCACCTGGGGCTGGTCCCCTCCCACACTTGGCCCACGTATGCCTCCGGGGCTGGTGGCCCCACCCGGTGGACCCCCGGGACCCTCCCGGTGGTCCCGGTACGCTACCGATAGCGCCCGAAACTTTTCTGGTGACCAAAACGGGACTTCCCATATATGAATCTTTACCTCCGGACTATTCCGGAACTCCTCGTGACGTCCGGGATCTCATCCGGGACTCCGAACAACATTCGGTAACCACGTACATACTTTCCCTATAACCCTAGCGTCATCGAACCTTAAGTGTGTAGACCCTACGGGTTCGGGAACCATGTAGACATGACCGAGACAACTCTCCGGCCAATAACCAACAGCGGGATCTGGATACCCATGTTGGCTCCCACATGTTCCACGATGATCTCATCGGATGAACCACGATGTCAAGGATTCAATCAATCCCGTATACGATTCCCTTTGTCTGTCGGTATAGCACTTGCCCGAGATTCGATCGTCGGTATACCGATACCTTGCTCAATCTCGTTACCGGCAAGTCTCTTTACTCATTCCGTAACACATCATCCCGTGATCAACTCCTTGATCACATATTGTGCACATTATGATGATGTCCTACCGGGTGGGCCCAGAGATACCTCTCCGTCATACGGAGTGACAAATCCCAGTCTCGATTCATGCCAACCCAACAGACACTTTCGGAGATACCTGTAGTGCACCTTTATAGCCACCCAGTTACGTTGTGATGTTTGGTACACCCAAAGCATTCCTACGGTATCCGGGAGTTGCACAATCTCATGGTCTAAGGAAAAGATACTTGACACTTAGAAAAGCTTTAGCATACGAACTACACGATCTGTGCTAGGCTTAGGATTGGGTCTTGTCCATCACATCATTCTCCTAATGATGTGATCCCGTTATCAATGACATCCAATGTCCATGGTCAGGAAACCGTAACCATCTATTGATCAACGAGCTAGTCATCTAGAGGCTCACTAGGGACATGGTGTTTGTCTATGTATCCACACATGTATCTGAGTTTCCTATCAATACAATTCTAGCATGGATAATAAACAATTATCATGAACAAGGAAATATAATAATAACCAATTTATTATTGCCTCTAGGGCATATTTCCAACATACTCCTGCAGTACTACTTAGCTACTACTTGAATAGATGGGTTTAGTCCCTTCCTTCGAGCAACGTTTTCTTTGGGTACCACCGGTGAGGGTGTCTCGGACTAAGGGGTCCTTGGGCTGTCGGCCTATTTCTCATGGGTCGGACTGGTGGGCCACTCTTGATTCATCAATGGAAGGCCAGATTACAGGCGGACCTGTGCTCTGGAAGAAAACCTCCAAAGACTTGGCGTATCCTCCAAGTCTGGTTAGCGAAATCGACATGTTTATCCCCCGATGGTGACCGACCATATGTAACCCTAGGTACCCCTGGTGTCTATATAAACCAGAGGGTTTTGCCCGTAGAGGAGGAGAAAGATTATCGTCATACCCACCTTGGGTTTCATTCATCCTATCTCGTGGTAGATCAACTCTGTAATTGTCATCCAAACACATCAATACAACCAAGCAGGACATAGAGTTTTACCTCCTTGAGAGCGCTCGAACCTGGGTAAACGTTATCTTTGCATTCCCTATTACCCATCGATCCAAGATCCACAACTTGGAACCCCGTACCTGAGATCTGCTGATTTTGACACCGACATTGGTGCTTTCATTGAGAGTTCCGTTGTAGGATCGTGAAAGGATCATGGCTCACCAAGTCATCGGCGATGGCATCCACACCGGGGACATCTTCGTGCCGGCCAGCTCTTCGTGTCTGGGAGCATCATTCTATGCACCAACCCCACCGGTCTCCTTGACTAGATCGACAATTTCGCCCATGAGCAGGAAATCAGGTACGACAACCTAGAGTACGTCGCTGACGCTTGGGCGATATGATCTTCACTAGGTTCTCAGCTTTACCTGAGGGCCCAGAAATCCCGAAGCCTCAACTTCGAACCTTCTCCCCGACCCCTTCTCCAGGTCGGTCCGCACCTCGGATCTGGCTTTGAGCTTGGATCCAACCTCAGCATCCGAGGACCAGGGGCCAGCCTTGGCCGAACGCACCCCCTATGCAGGCATATAGGAGGTTAACTCCGAAAGACATTAGAGGATGAATCTGGCTAACCTCTCATTGTTAAACGAGATGTTAGATCGGATCCAGATGATGAGAATCACGGATAGCCTGTCCTGGGTCTATGATTAGATCAATCTTGAGGCCAGCCACAGGGAATTTTACGTCCCACCCAACACCCACTTAGTAGCCACTGTCGTACGACTTAACCGACATGCTGGACTATGCCTCCAAGGAGGCTAGCGACATAGACGATGATATCGACGTCATGACCTATACTGCTCCCCCCTGGCCACTAATACGTCTTCATCGTATCTATAATTTTTGATTGTTCCATGCCAATATTCTACAACTTTCATATAATTTTGGCAACTTTTTATACTATTTTTTGGGACTAACATATTGATCGAGTGCCCAGTGCCCAGTGCCAGTTCCTGTTTGTTGCATGTTTTTTGTTTCGCAGAATATCCATATCAAATGGAGTCCAAACAGAATAAAAACGGACGAAGATTTTTTTTGGAATATATGTTAATTTTGGGAAGCGGAATCAACATGAAACGATGCCCGAGTGGGCCACGAGGCAGGGGGGTGCGCCCTGGGCCCTCATGGCCACACTGTAAGGCGGTCGATGCCCTTCTTTCGCCGCAAGAAAGCTAATATCCGGATAAAAACCGTGTCAAAAAATCAGCCCAATCGGAGTTACGGATCTCCGGGAATATAAGAAACGGTGAAGGGACAGAATCTGGGAACACAGAAACAGAGAGAGACAGAGAGACATATACAATCTCGGAGGGGCTCTCGCCCCTCCGCCGCCATGGAGACCATGGACCAGAGGGGAAACCCTTCTCCCACCTAGGGAGAAGGTCAAGGAAGAAGAAGAAGGAGGGGGCTCTCCCTCCTCGCTTCCGGTGGCACCAGAGTGCCACCGGGGCGATCATCGTGTGACGGCGATCTACACCAACACCTCCGTCATATTCACCAACATCTCCGTCACCTTCCCCATCTATCTATAGCGGTCCACTCTCCCGCAACCCGCTGTACCCTCTACTTGAACATGGTGCTTTATGCTTCATATTATTATCCAATGATGTGTTGCCATCCTATGATGTCCGAGTAGATTATCGTTGTCCTATTGGTGATTGGTGAATTGCTATGATTGATTTAAATTGCTTGTGGTTATGTTGCTATCCTTTGGTGCCCATCATATGAGCGCGCGCGTGGATCACACCATAGGGTTAGTTGTATGTTGATAGGACTACGTATTGGAGGGCAAGAGTGACAGAAACTTCAACCAAGCGTAGAAATTGATGCATACGTGATTGAAGGGGGACCAATATATCTTAATGCTATGGTTGGGTTTTACCTTAATGAACGTTAGTAGTTGCGGATGCTTGCTAATAGTTCCAATCGTAAGTGCATAGAATTCCAAGTAAGGGATGACATGCTAGAAGTGGCCTCTCCCACATAAAACTTCCTATCGGTCTAGTAACATAGTCAATTGCTTAGGGGCAATTTCGCAACTCCTACCACCACTTTCCACACTCGCTATCATTAACTTTATTGTTTCTTTATCTTAACAGCCCCTAGTTTATATTTGCGTGCTCTTTATATTCTTGCAAAACAATCCAAAAACTACAAAGTACTTCTAGTTTCATACTTGTTCTAGGTAAAGTAAACGTGAAGCGTGCGTAGAGTTGTATCGGCGGTCGATAGAACTTGAGGGAATATTTGTTTAGCCTTTATCTCCTCGTTGCGTTCGACACTCCTACTTATCTAAAGAGGCTACAACTAATCCGCTACACTTGTGGGTTATCAAGACCTTTTTCTGGCGCCGTTGCCGGGGAGCAATAGCGTGGGGTGAATATTCTCGTGTGTGCTTGTTTGTTGTATCACTAAGTAGATTTTATTTGCTGTTCTAAGTTGTTTTCTATCTTTAGTTATGGGTAGGTAACGCAAAATACCAAAAAAAATAGTGGTACCTACTGAACCAATGGTTGAAGAACCACTCAAAATCTATCATACTTCTGAAGCTTTTTACTTGGATAATCTTCGATCCCTATGTGCTCGTGCTGAAACCCCAACTAGCTTAGTTGAGGGAAAATCTTTAGATGAGCATGCTTGTTATGTGTGACACCGCTTATCTCAAGAAGGGAAACTTTTACTGGATCAAATTCATCGTTTGCAATGCTATGCTTGGAATTTATGTCAAATATATGATTTTACTTGTTGTTCTGAAGACCCTAAGAAACACCTTCCCTACCAATGTGAGTTCAGTGATAACGGAATCGTATCTTCATATGCTAAGGGTGTTTATAGTTACTATGATGTTCAACAAACTGAAGAATTTGTTGCTTTTAAGGGTGCTTATGAAATTGCTTCTTTGATTGAAAAGTATGATGCTACTCTTTACAAATCTGAAAATTTTGCCATATTTAAATATTGTTATGATAATTATGCTTCTAATGCCTATGTTAAACCATATATTGAGGACTCCTCCGCTGTCCAAGAAGAGACTAATATTTTGCAGGAGTCTATGGAAGAAGAAATTAATGATATTGTGAGCTCATTGGATGAAAAAGATGACGAGGAGAGCGAAGAACAAAAGGCGGAAGAGCGGATTAGCTACCCGTGCCCACCTTCTAATGAGAGTAACTCTTCAATTCATACATTGTTTAATTTCCCTTTGTGCTTACCGAAGGACGAATGCTATGATGGTTGTTATGATCCCTTGGATTCTTTTGAAATATCCATTTTTGATGATGCTTGCTATGCTTGTGGCCAAGATGCCAATATGAATTATGCTTATGGAGATGAACTTGCTATAGTTCCTTATGTTAAACATGAGATTGTTGCTATTGCACCCACGCATGATAGTCCTATTATCTTTTTGAATTCTCCAAACTACACTATATTGGAGAAGTTTGCACTTATTAAGGATTATATTGATGGGTTGCCTTTTTCCATTACACATGATGATTTTGATGAGTATAATATGCATGTGCTTGCTGCTCCTACTTGCAATTATTATGAGAGAGTAACTACATCTCCGCCTCTCTATGTTTCCAATACGATAAAATTGCAAGAAACTGCTTATACTATGCGTTGGCCTTTACTTGATGTGCATGAATTGTTCTTGTATGACATGCCTATGCATAGGAAGAGAGTTATACTTCGTTCTTACATGACACATATCACTTTGTGCTCACTACTAAATGCCAAATCATTGCTATTAAAATTGGCTTTGATATACCTTGGGATCCGGGTGGATCCATCACTTGAGCACTATATGCCTAGCTTAATGGCTTTAAGAAAGCGCTGCGAGGGAGACAACCCAGAAGTTTTAGAGAGTCATTTATTTCTGTTGTGTGCTTTTATAAAGTTTATAAACAAAAAAAATAAAGAGGGGAACCTAAAACTTCTCAAAAATAAAAGTGAAAGTGATATAGATGAGCATTGTGAAAGTGGGGGACGTACTTGAACTTTGTTCATGCCCATGGAAACTTTGTGAATCTTAATTACAGAAACTTTTCAACAAAAATAATTATCCCCTTGTACAATTCCATTGTATTATAAAAATAATGTGCCAAGGTTTGCCTTTAGGATGTTTACAATGCTTGTTGGTTTGTGCGGTGCAGGACCGAAACTTTGGCTGTAGTGGGCGATTTTACATTTTTTGCTGGAACGTCAAATGGTTCTGAAATTTTTTGCACTGTCTTTCTATACAAATTGTTTATTGTTCCTAATTTGGGCATAATTTTTCAAGTACCAGAAGTATGGTTAATGTTCAGATTATTACAGACTGGTCTGTTTTAGACATATTCTGTTTTTGATGCATAGTTTGCTTGTTTTGAGGAAACTATCAATTTCTATCAGTGGATTAAGCCATGGAAAAGTTATATTACAATAGATACAATTCAAAAACAAAATATGAATTGGTTTGCAACAGTACTTAGAGTAGTGATTTGCTTTATTATACTAACGGATCTTACAGATTTTTCTGTTGAAGTTTTGTGTGGATGAAGTGTTCAAAGATTGAGGAGGTCTCGATGTGAGGAGAAGAAGGAGAGGCAAGAGCTCAAGCTTGGGGATGCCCAAGGCACCCCAAGTAACTATTCAAGGAGACTCAAGCATCTAATCTTGGGGATGCCCCGGAAGGCATCCCCTCTTTCTTCAACAAGTATCGTGTATGTTTTCGGATTCGTTTCATTCATGTGAGATGTGTAGATCTTGGAGCGGCTTTTGCATTTAGTTTTCACCTTTTCTTTTATGCACCATGCTGGTATGAGATAGTCCTTGGTTGATTTATAGAATGCTCTTTGCACTTCACTTATATCTTTTGAGTATGGCTTTATAGAATACTTCATGTGCTTCACTTACATCATTTGAAGTTTGGATTGCCTATTTCTCTTCACACAGAAAACCGCCATTTGTAGAATGCTCGTTTGCTTCACTTATAATTGTTAGAGCGTGGGCATAACTTTGTAGAAAGAATTAAAACTCTCTTGCTTCACTTATATCTATTTAGAGAGTTGACAGGAATTGGTCATTCACATGGTTAGTCATAAAATCCTACATAAACTTGTAGATCGCTGAATATGATATGTTTGATTCCTTGCAAAAGTTTTGCGATATAAAGATGGTGATATTAGAGTCATGCTAGTGGGTAGTTGTGGATTGTAGAAATACTTGTGTTGAGGTTTGTAATTCCCGTAGCATGCACGTATGGTGAACCGTTATGTGACGAAGTTGGAGCATGATTTATTTATTGAGTGTCATCCTTTGTGTGGAGGTCGGGGGCGCGCGATGGTTAACTCCTGCCAACCTCCCCCCTAGGAGCATGCATGTAGTACTTGGTTTCGATGGCTAATAAATTTTTGCAATAAGTATGTGAGTTCTTTATGACTAATGTTGAGTCCATGGATTATACACACTCTCACCCTTCCACCATTTCTAGCCTCTCTTGTACCACGCAACTTTCGCCGGTACCATACACCCACCATATACCTTCCTCAAAACAGCCACCATACCTACCTATTATGGCATTTCCATAGCCATTCCGAGATATATTGCCATGTAACTCCACCGTTCCATTTATTACGACATGCACCATCATTGTCATATTGCCTTGCATGATCGTAAGATAGCTAGCATGATGTTTCCATGGCTTGTCCGTTTTTTGATGTCATTGCTACGCTAGATCATGGACATCCCGATACACCGCCGGAGGCATTCACATAGAGTCATATTTTGTTCTAGCTTTGAGTTGTAATCTTTGAGTTGTAAGTAAATAAAAGTGTGATGATCTTCATTATTAGAGCATTGTCCCATGTGAGGAAAGGCCAAAAGAAAGAGATGTCCTAAAAAAAATAGAGAGGGGCTAAAAAAAAGAGAAAGCCCCTAAAAAACAAAAACAAAAAAACAAAAAAAACGAGAGAAAAGAGAGAAGGGACAATGCTACTATCCTTTTCCACACTTGTGCTTCAAAGTAGCACCATGATCTTCATAATAGAGAGTCTCTTGTTTTGTCACTTCCATATACTAGTGGGAATTTTCATTATAGAACTTGGCTTGTATATTCCAACGACGGGCTTCCTCAAATCCCCTAGGCCTTCATGAGCAAGCAAGTTGATGCACACCCACTAGTTTTCTTTTTGAGCTTTCATACACTTATAGCACTAGTGCATCCGTTACATGGCAATCCCTACTCACTCACATTGATATCGATCGATGGACATCTCCATAGTCCATTGATTTGCCTAGTCGATGTGAGACTTTCTCCCTCCTTTTGTATATCACCACCTGTAGGATCGAAAGTATGTCTAGAGGGGGGGGGTGATTAGACTACTTGTAAATATAAAAATTCTGCCTTTTGATCAAGAACAGTTTTTGGCAGATTCACAATTATGATCAAGTCAAGCATCACCCTACACATGCAATTCTAGAGTATAAGCAGCGGAAAGTAAATTGCACATGTAGTAAAGAGAGGTGGAGAAGATCAAACGCAATTTGGAGACGCAATGATTTTTCCCGTGGTTCCGATAGGTAGTGCTATCGTACATCCACGTTGATGGAGACTTCAACCCACGGAGGGTAACGGCTGCGCGAGTCCACGGAGGGCTCCTCCCACGAAGGGTCCACGAAGAAGCAACCTTGTCTATTCCATCATGGCCTACGCCCACGGAGGGCTAGCCTTACTCGGGGTAGATCTTCACGAAGTAGGCGATCTCCTTGCCCTTACAAACTTCTTGGTTCAACTCCACATCTCGATGACGGAGGCTCCCAAGCGACACCTAACCAATCTAGGAGGCACCACCCTCCAAAAGGTAATAGATGTTGTAGATGATGATGAACTCCTTGCTCTTGTGCTTCAAATGATAATCTCCCCAACACTCAACTCTCCTCACTGATATGGCTGTGGTGGAAGAAAGGATTGAGTGGAAAGCAACTTGGGAAGGTTAGAAATCAAGTTTCATATGGTAGGAATGGAGCAACTTGATCTCAACACAAGGGTAGGTAGTTCTCTTCTCAGAAAGTGTAAGGTAGGAGTGGTAGTTCTTTCTGATGGCTCTCTCCACGAATGAAGAGGGGGTGGAGGGGTATATATAGCCTCCACACAAAATCCAACCGTTACACACATAGTTGAGCAATCTCGGTGAGACCAAAGTTGACAACTCGGTCAGACCGAAAGTTCAAATATAGTGAACGTTGGGGTTTTCGGAGGGACCGAAAATACCATCTCGGTTTGTCCGATTTGAGCAAAGACAGGAACTTGCCAGTTTCGGTGAGACCGAAATCATCAACTCGGTTATTCCGATTTGAGGACAAACGGTTACAGAAGCTTGGCAGCCCGTATTTCGGTGAGACCGATCTCAAACTCGGATTGACCGATTTTTCTAGGGTTTGGCTTATGGCTGAGGTGGTTCATCTCGGTGGGACTGAGTTTGGAAAATCGGTTGGTCCGAGATTACTTATGAGTGTGTATTGTAGTGAAAGTTGCTGATAGTTGAAGGAGATATATCACTAAGCACTTGAGCAACCAGATCATCAACACAACCTCATCCCCTTTTAATAGTATTGGCTTTTCCTATGGACTCAATGTGATCTTGGATCACTAAACCAAAAATGGACTCTTGAGCTTTTGCCAATGCTTGCCTTAGCATTTTGAGGGGTCCACTTCTTCAGTCATTGCCATACCCATATCACTGAACTTCTCTGAAATGATTCTCAAGTAGCTATTAGTTCAATGATATATATATTGTTATTAATTGCCAAAACCACCCGGGGATTAGTTGCACTTTCAATCTCCCCCTTTTTGGTAATTGATGATAACATATAGATCAAAGCTTCGACAAAGGATATAATCAATGAATAATATCATCGCTTTGAGAAGTATGTGATAAGCAAGAGCTCCCCCTAAATTTGTGCATTATTTAAAATTTGCGTTTGAATGCAAATGCACAATACGATTAGGATCATGGGTTACTCTTCCATGTCACATACATCTTGGTGGAGCGCACAAAATGATAAGAATGAATAACATGCACCCAATCACCAAGACATGAGTAAATAGCCATACAAGATAGGAATAGCATATGATAAGCATTAAGCACACATTAAAGCATAGTACGACCAAGCACTCATTAAGGTAGCATCAAACGTAGTATCAAGCACACTGAAAGTTTCAAGAACCAAAAGTACCAAAAGAAACCGCAAAAGAACGAAAGAGCACTCTCTCTCTCGAAGCCCTATGATCTATACAATTTCTCCCCCTTTGGCAACAAGTTACCAAAAAGTTTGAAAAAGCATAGAGCTAGACGTCACTGTGGGCTCTGCTGGCGGCTCCCGTCTGGGTAGATGTCGGAGTAGATATGACGGCATCGGCGAAGACTTCAGCTGATGTCTGCGCTGGAGGAGTGGATACTGGAGCTGTGGCTGGAGTGACTGCTGGAGCTGTAGGAGGTGCTGAAGTGGTAGTCCTGGAGTCTGTCACTGGGATAGCAGCTGATCGGGATCCTCTGGGAACCGGAGCAGTCTGGCGATGAGAGTCCTGGACTAGGTCATCCTGCATGAGCTCTGCCCTGTCCTGCCTTGCTTCCTCCATGTCTGCCTCAAGTTTGTTGACGGTCACCTGAAGTTCAGTCAGCTTCACGTCCAGAGCGTGGACCTTCTCGTCAAAAATCCTCTCTAGGCTCTCCTGAGATTGTTCAATGCTGGCCAGGCGTTGTTCAATCCTCTGGGTAGCTTCAAGAATCTGCTCTCCGAAGCTCTTTGGTTTAGCTGCTGCTGCTGCCTCTTTATCAGCTTTGGCTTTCTTAGCAGCTTCTATCTTGGCTTGACCTTCAACCGAAGTTGGATCCTCCTCGTCCATCACAACAACATTATCTTCATGCTCTGGCTGCAGTGGTAAGTGTTTCCTATCCAACAGGAATTTGCCCGTGCCAAACTTGGCATTGATGAGCATCTGAATCTGCGGGGCAAATCCACATGACCTCTTCTGGTCAGCTGCAGTCCTCTTAATGGTCTCTACCATTAAGTCCATCACCTTGAAAGGTGCCTTCTCATCAAGTATGTGCAGCATGTTGATAGAATACCCTCTGATCATGCGATGATCTCCAGACTTGGGCATCAAGGTGTGCCTCAGAATAGTGTTAGTGGTAGGCAGACCTGCCTGGAGATAGTAGACTGAGCCAAGCTTCCACACTTCCAAATCTGCTGCGGGAATCTCCTTGTACATGTTCTTCATGGAATCATGGTTCTTCTTAGGAATCCCATAGACATCAATGTCATCCTCTCTTCGCACTGGAGCATTCAGAAGTTCTGCCCATTCTTCAATAGAAGAAGAAAACCTTTGACCTTCAGTCATCCAGGTGATCTTCCCATCAGGATAGAAGTGGGCTGTGGCATAGAACTGCATAATCATCTCATCGTTCCAATCTGTCAGTTTCTGACCCACAAACTCATCAACTCCACATGCAGTGAAGCTTTCATGCACATGGGGAAAGAAGTCTCGGTGCTCTTCACTGTCAATGTATTTCCAGTCAACATATCTGGTATCTGCAACAATAGGCTTCTTGTCCATCAGCACAGTCTCATAGAAGTCCTGCTGCTCTCTGGTGTGGAATCTGGGGTCCACAACAGTCCTTCTCCTCACGGCATATGGATCAGACTGTCTCCATAGCCTGAGACCTCTATCTTTCCTTGCCTTCATATCCTTGGCTTGAGGATGAGCATCATTGTGGAGTGGCAGTTTTGGACGGAGTTTCAGCAACACATGTTCTTCTTCATCAGACTCAGACGGTGGCACATCACCCTTGTTCTTCTCAGAGGCTGGAATGTTCCTGGTTGTCCTCTTGGGCTTGGCAGAAGGCTTTGCTGGAGCTGCCTTAGCTTGAGCAGGCTTCTTGGGCTTTGAAGTGGCTCCAGCCCTAATAGCATCACCCATGAGCTTCTGCTTCTGAGGAGCAGGCTGGGGTGCTTCTTCTTCTTCTTCTTCAACTGCTGCATCTGCATGAGGTTCAGCATACACTACCCTCTTCCTCTTGGAAGTTTTCTTCACTTTGCTTGGGGCTGGCTCTCCCAAGTTCAGCTTCTTGGCAACAGCTGATTGCTTGACCTTGCTGGTGCCCTTCTTTGACTGCTGCCCTTGTTGCTCTTTGGCAACAACTTTTCTCTTAGGCTTGGAGGACACTTCTTCCTCAGCTACAAAATCAGAATCCTCATCATCTGAGTTCCTCTCCTTTCTGGCTCTGGTGGCTGCAGGAGGCAAGCCACTAGGTGTACTCCTCTCACCATCATCAATAGGGCTACTAGCCTCAGGACTAGTATCTGCCTCAGGAATCTCTGCAAAAGGTGACTCTGACCTGTTCTGGCTGTCACTGGCATCTGACATAGCTGACAACCTGTGAATAGATAAGGTATAGGCAGAGTAGAAGAGTTATCACAAACTGCAGAAGTTTTTGCAAACAAAATGAGTTCAAATCTTAGTTTTAAGTTTTCACAGAATGCATTTCGGTCAGACCGATTTTCAGTTTCGGTGAATCCGAAGTGTATAACAGAAACTTACACACCACTTTCGGTTGGACCGAAATGGGTTTCGGTCCTGCCGATAAACTAGGGTTTCACTAAAACTGTACTTCGGTCACACCGATTTGCACAACTCGGTTGGACCGAAAGTGCAGTGCAATGGCCAGAGTCCGAATCGGTCACACCGAAAATTTAAAACCGGTTTCACCGAGATGTGTTCTGTGGAAACCTAACCCTAAGAATTTTACTCGAAACTAGAACCGATCTGATGGAAGAGAAGTTTTTCAATCGTGGCTAGATATAGAGCAAACCAGACGTGCAATGAATCGGATGGGGAGCACGAGAGGGATCGAGACTCACCCTAACTTGGTGGAGTCCCTCTACGGCAGCAACGGCGCGGAGGAGAAAACCGTTGACGGCGGCGGAGACCTGCGGCGAGGGCGCACAGGCGACGACGGCGACGATCCGGAGATCAGGGCGACGGCAGCAGGGGACGTGGGAGCAAAAATGTTTGAAGGAATAATCAACGCGCGCTGCCCTCGGTATTTATATCCCCTTGCTGTCGGTGGGACCGAGTTGAAAAACTCGGTGACACCGAGATGGATAACTGCTATGCAGTTACGCATATCGGTCACGCCGAGATTTAGAACTGGGTTTCACCGAGATGAAACCTAGATCAGTCTAAGTGATTTCGGTTTGACCGAGTGGGAGAAGTTGGTCTGACCGAAATTTACTTAGAAGGTTTTGGAAGTCAGCCTTAGACGGATCGGTGGCTCCGAGTGCTCCTCACCCGGAGGGTCCGAAAATGACTTGTTCAAAGTTTGTGATATAAGCATGAATAGAATTTGAGACAAGAAAGCATAGATAGCTAAGGGAGGTACTTAGGCATTCTTGTCCATCCATTTGGCCAGAAAATCAAAACAACCAAAACAACAAATGGATGTCCTCGAATGGATAAAATCATGCATTCAACATGCTCACACAATAAGATAGCAAATGAAATATGTGTCAAACATGCACAACCAAAACTCTAGCTACTAACACACAATTTGTCGATGACTAGGTCATCTTTATATGAGTATTTTGACTTAGGAGCCAAATGAGAACATTTGATCATAGGTCATACTCATCGTTTAAGCACAAGTGGGGTTACCACTTTTACATAAAGCATTGATGTGTTCACATCATTTGGAGATGCTTTAGCTCAATTTTTAGAGCAAAGCTCCCCCTAGATGTGAGAACCCCTTTTAAAGGGTCAAACTAACCTTGGGTTGTCGTAGAAGACTTCATGTAGATGTTGAAGATGTGGATTCTCAATGTTGATGTAGATCATCAAGAGTTGGGAGCTATCCTTTGGATTAGGGCACTTTCAATATCTACATGGGTTAGTCCCACAAGGAACAAACAAGGATATCCATGGACATAGATTGAAGTTCACAAAAGATGATGTCCATGAAAGCAATGATTACCTTGTCCCTTGACTTACCAACAAGAGGGTTTGTGACTCCATGAACTAGTGCATGATGTGGAAGTTGATTGCACAAGTTGCCAAAATGAATATGAGTGAAGTATGTTGGCGGAGTCACCCTCAAGAACCTTCTAGTTCTTCTTCTTCGGGATCCACATCATCTTGATGGGAATCCTTGGGGTTGTAGTTGAGCTTGACGAAGTAGAACTTGATGTTTCCTTGGGAACCCACTTGACCATGGCTTGAGGTGCTTCAATGAATGCATCAATCTTCTTTTGAAGCTTGTCCTTGGCTTTCAGCTTGTGGTCTTGTGGTGGAAGGTCATCTTGAGCTTGTTCCACATTGGAAGAAGTAGGATCATACTTCTCCTTTTGAGAAACAAACTGTGGAGTAGGGTATTGACCTTCTTCCCACTCAACACCTTCGGCGTTGAACTTTCGCTCAAAACCAATTCCTTGATTCTTCCGGTGTCTTCCTTGCTTGCGAATAATTTCCTCAAAGTTCTTGCTTCCGGCAAGACTCTTGTAGACACCTTTCTCTATGATTTCCTTCAATAAGCTATTCTCTTGCTCAAGTGTAACTTGGCTTGAAACATTGTTAGTGGAATCAAGAGAACTACTAGAAGTAACAACATTAGATTTAACATGGTTATTGTTACTACTAGAGGAAGAATTTTTCTTATGCTTGTCATGCTTAGTCTTAATAGGTGGCAAGAAATTAGACAAGAGAAGTCGTTTGGCAAGATATGAAGAACTCTTCTTTCGAAGATCGTCATTGATCTCTTTTAGAAACTCATGTTCTTGCTCTAGAGTGAGCTTCTCGAAGCGTAGCTTCTCATGAGATCTTAAGAGCTCTCTATGATCTTCTTGAGTTGTTTCATGAGCTAACTTAAGAGTGTTTAGTTCTTTAGTTAGACGCTCAATCTCCTTCATAGCATTGTCATTCGACTCTTCTCGACTATAAAGACTACTAGCATTTTCATCGTTACTAAGCTCACTAGATTTATCATGCAAGAGCTCATCTTCACCAAGCAAGTCATCCTCATCACTATTGAAGTCAATGAATTCAGGGTGTGTTACCTTGGGGCCTTTAGCCATGAAGCATCTTCCAATTCCCTCATTTGGTGAATCAAATAAGTCGTAGGAGTTGGAGTTGGAGGATACGAGAGCAAGACCGGCAACACCTTCATCTTGACTGTAGTCGGAGTCGGAGTGATAGCTTCCATCGGATTGATTGTCGGAGTCCGAGCCGGAGACCCATTCACCTACATGAGCTTGATGTCTACTTCTTGTGTAGCTCCTTGATGACTTGTCTTTCCTCTCCGAATCCCTGCTTCTCCGAGAGGGTCTTCGTTCATAACGATCATCTCTACTCCTTCTCTCTCTCCGAGGTGACTCATCTCTTGATCTTCTTCTTGGAGATTCTTCTCTTCTTTTGTGGGGAGCCGTACACTCATTTGAGTAGTGTCCGGGTCTTCCACAATTGTAGCAGTTTCGATCACGACTAGAAGATCTCTTTTCATCATATGATCTAGACTTTGAGCTTCTCTCTTTGCCTCTATTCTTGTAGAATTTGTTGAAGTTCTTAACCATTAGGCTTATCTCTTCATTGGAAATTAACTTGTCACTTGAGGTTGTGGGAGCATCACTTGTAGCTTTGTAAGCACCACTTGACTTGTTGTGAAGCTCTTCCTTATCCTTAAGTGTCATCTCATGAGCAACAATTCTTCCAATGACTTCAGTTGGCTTGAGAGTCTTGTAGTTTGGCATCATTTGGATCAAAGTGCACACGGTGTCATACTTTCCATCCAAAGCTCTGAGAATCTTCTTAATGATGAATCGGTCGGTCATTTCTTCGCTTCCTAAGCCGGCAATCTCATTTGTGATGAGAGCAAGCCTAGAGTACATTTCAGCGACTCCTTCACCATCCTTCATCTTGAACTAGTCAAGTTGACCTTGAAGAATATCTAGCTTTGATTCCTTCACAGACTCGGTACCTTCGTGCATTTCAACCAAAGTATCCCAAATCTCTTTAGCATTCTCAAGACGGCTGATTTTGTTGAACTCCTCGGGACACAAGGCATTGAAGAGAATGTCACAAGCTTGAGCATTGTTTTGCAACATCCGCAATTCTTCAGGTGTGGCTTCGCAATCCGGAACTTTTCCTTCCTCGAAGAATTCACCTTGCATACCAACACAAATAATGCCCCATGCGGCTGGGTTATGACCAAGAATATGCATTTTCATTTTATGCTTCCAACTAGCAAAATTTGTACCATCAAAGTAAGGACCTCTACGATAATTACCCTCACTAGACGCCATACTCTCCTAGGTTGTGAAACCAAGCTTATGGAGTCCAATGCAATGGAAACCAAAACAATGGAGACCAAAGCTCTGATACCACTTGTAGGATCGAAAGTATGTCTAGAGGGGGGTGATTAGACTACTTGTAAATATAAAAATTCTACCTTTTGATCAAGAACAGTTTTTGGCAGATTCACAATTATGATCAAGTCAAGCATCACCCTACACATGCAATTCTAGAGTATAAGCAGCGGAAAGTAAATTGCACATGTAGTAAAGAGAGGTGGAGAAGATCAAACACAATTTGGAGATGCAATGATTTTTCCCGTGGTTCCGATAGGTAGTGCTATCGTACATCCACGTTGATGGAGACTTCAACCCACGGAGGGTAACGGCTGCGCGAGTCCACGGAGGGCTCCACCCACGAAGGGTCCACGAAGAAGCAACCTTGTCTATTCCATCATGGCCTACGCCCACGGAGGGCTAGCCTTACTCGGGGTAGATCTTCACGAAGTAGGCGATCTCCTTGCCCTTACAAACTTCTTGGTTCAACTCCACATCTCGATGACGGAGGCTCCCAAGCGACACCTAACCAATCTAGGAGGCACCACCCTCCAAAAGGTAATAGATGTTGTAGATGATGATGAACTCCTTGCTCTTGTGCTTCAAATGATAATCTCCCCAACACTCAACTCTCCTCACTGATATGGCTGTGGTGGAAGAAAGGATTGAGTGGAAAGCACCTTGGGAAGGTTAGAAATCAAGTTTCATATGGTAGGAATGGAGCAACTTGATCTCAACACAAGGGTAGGTAGTTCTCTTCTCAGAAAGTGTAAGGTAGGAGTGGTAGTTCTTTCTGATGGCTCTCTCCACGAATGAAGAGGGGGTGGAGGGGTATATATAGCCTCCACACAAAATCCAACCGTTACACACATAATTGAGCAATCTCGGTGAGACCGAAGTTGACAACTCGGTCAGACCGAAAGTTCAAATATAGTGAACGTTGGGGTTTTCGGTGGGACCGAAAATACCATCTCGGTTTGTCCGATTTGAGCAAAGACAGGAACTTGCTAGTTTCGGTGAGACCGAAATCATCAACTCGGTTATTCCAATTTGAGGACAAACGGTTACAGAAGCTTGGCAGCCCGTATTTCGGTGAGACCGATCTCAAACTCGGATTGACCGATTTTTCTAGGGTTTGGTTTATGGCTGAGGTGGTTCATCTCGGTGGGACTGAGTTTGGAAAATCGGTTGGTCCGAGATTACTTATGAGTGTGTATTGTAGTGAAAGTTGCTGATAGTTGAAGGAGATATATCACTAAGCACTTGAGCAACCAGATCATCAACACAACCTCATCCCCTTTTAATAGTATTGGCTTTTCCTATGGACTCAATGTGATCTTGGATCACTAAACCAAAAATGGAGTCTTGAGCTTTTGCCAATGCTTGCCTTAGCATTTTGAGGGGTCCACTTCTTCAGTCATTGCCATACCCATATCACTGAACTTCTCTGAAATGATTCTCAAGTAGCTATTAGTTCAATTATATATATGTTGTTATTAATTGCCAAAACCACCCGGGGATTAGTTGCACTTTCAATCTCCCCCTTTTTGGTAATTGATGACAACATATAGATCAAAGCTTCGACAAAGGATATAATCAATGAATAATATCGTCGCTTTGAGAAGTATGTGATAAGCAAGAGCTCCCCCTAAATTTGTGCATTATTTAAAATTTGCGTTTGAATGCAAATGCACAATTCGATTAGGATCATGGGTTACTCTTCCATGACACATACATCTTGGTGGAGCGCACAAAATGATAAGAATGAATAACATGCACCCAATCACCAAGACATGAGTAAATTGCCATACAAGATAGGAATAGCATATGATAAGCATTAAGCACACATTAAAGCATAGTACGACCAAGCACTCATTAAGGTAGCATCAAACATAGTATCAAGCACACTGAAAGTTTCAAGAACCAAAAGTACCAAAAGAAACCGCAAAAGAACGAAAGAGCACTCTCTCTCTCGAAGCCCTATGATCTATACAATTTCTCCCCCTTCGGCAACAAGTTACCAAAAAGTTTGAAAAAGCATAGAGCTAGACGTCACTGTGGGCTCTGCTGGCGGCTCCCGTCTGGGTAGATGTCGGAGTAGATATGACGGCATCGGCGAAGACTTCAGCTGATGTCTGCGCTGGAGGAGTGGATACTGGAGCTGTGGCTGGAGTGACTGCTGGAGCTGTAGGAGGTGCTGAAGTGGTAGTCCTGGAGTCTGTCACTGGGATAGCAGCTGATCGGGATCCTCTGGTAACCGGAGCAGTCTGGCGATGAGAGTCCTGGACTAGGTCATCCTGCATGAGCTCTGCCCTGTCCTGCCTTGCTTCCTCCATGTCTGCCTCAAGTTTGTTGACGGTCACCTGAAGTTCAGTCAGCTTCACGTCCAGAGCATGGACCTTCTCGTCAACAATCCTCTCTAGGCTCTCCTGAGATTGTTCAATGCTGGCCAGGCGTTGTTCAATCCTCTGGGTAGCTTCAAGAATCTGCTCTCCGAAGCTCTTTGGTTTAGCTGCTGCTGCTGCCTCTTTATCAGCTTTGGCTTTCTTAGCAGCTTCTATCTTGGCTTGACCTTCAACCGAAGTTGGATCCTCCTCGTCCATCACAACAACATTATCTTCATGCTCTGGCTGCAGTGGTAAGTGTTTCCTATCCAACAGGAATTTGCCCGTGCCAAACTTGGCATTGATGAGCATCTGAATCTGCGGGGCAAATCCACATGACCTCTTCTGGTCAGCTGCAGTCCTCTTAATGGTCTCTACCATTAAGTCCATCACCTTGAAAGGTGCCTTCTCATCAAGTATGTGCAGCATGTTGATAGAATACCCTCTGATCATGCGATGATCTCCAGACTTGGGCATCAAGGTGTGCCTCAGAATAGTGTTAGTGGTAGGTAGACCTGCCTGGAGATAGTAGACTGAGCCAAGCTTCCACACTTCCAAATCTGCTGCGGGAATCTCCTTGTACATGTTCTTCATGGAATCATGGTTCTTCTTAGGAATCCCATAGACATCAATGTCATCCTCTCTTTGCACTGGAGCATTCATAAGTTCTGCCCATTCTTCAACAGAAGAAGAAAACCTTTGACCTTCAGTCATCCAGGTGATCTTCCCATCAGGATAGAAGTGGGCTGTGGCATAGAACTGCATAATCATCTCATCGTTCCAATCTGTCAGTTTCTGACCCACAAACTCATCAACTCCACATGCAGTGAAGCTTTCATGCACATGGGGAAAGAAGTCTCGGTGCTCTTCACTGTCAATGTATTTCCAGTCAACATATCTGGTATCTGCAACAATAGGCTTCTTGTCCATCAGCACAGTCTCATAGAAGTCCTGCTGCTCTTTGGTGTGGAATCTGGGGTCCACAGCAGTCCTTCTCCTCACGGCATATGGATCAGACTGTCTCCATAGCCTGAGACCTCTATCTTTCCTTGCCTTCATATCCTTGGCTTGAGGATGAGCATCATTGTGGAGTGGCAGTTTTGGACGGAGTTTCAGCAACACATGTTTGTTGTTGCATGTTTTTGTTTCGCAGAATATCCATATCAAACGGAGTCCAAACGGAATAAAAACAGACAGAGATTTTTTTGGAATATATGTGAATTTTGGGAAGCGGAACCAACATGAAACGATGCCCGAGTGGGCCACGAGGCAGGGGGGCGCGCCCTAGGCCCTCGTGGCCACACAGTAAGGCGGTCGATGCCCTTCTTTCGCAGCAAGAAAGCTAATATCTAGATAAAATTTGTGTCAAAAAATCAGCCAAATCGGAGTTACGGATCTCCGGGATTATAAGAAACGGTGAAGGGAGAGAATCTGGGAACGCAGAAATAGAGAGAGACAAAGAGACATATCCAATATCGGAGGGGCTCTTGCCCCTCCGCCACCATGGAGACCATGGACCAGAGGGGAAACCCTTCTCCCACCTAGGGAGAAGGTCAAGGAAGAATAAGAAAGAGGGGGGCTCTCTCCCCCTCGCTTCCGGTGGCACCGGAGTGCCACCGGGGCCATCATCGTGTGACGGCGGTCTACACCAACACCTCCGTCATCTTCACCAACATCTCCGTCACCTTACCCATCTATCTATAGCGGTCCACTCTCCCGCAACCCGCTATACCCTCTACTTGAACATGGTGCTTTATGCTTCATATTATTATCCAATGATGTGTTGCCATCCTATGATGTCTGAGTAGATTATCGTTGTCCTATCGGTGATTGGTGAATTGCTATGATTGATTTAAATTGCTTGTGGTTATGTTGCTGTCCTTTGGTGCCCATCATATGAGCGCGCGCGTGGGTCACACCATAGGGTTAGTTGTATGTTGATAGGACTACGTATTGGAGGGCAAGAGTGACAGAAACTTCAACCTAGCGTAGAAATTGATGCATACGGGATTGAAGGGGGACCAATATATCTTAATGCTATGTTTGGGTTTTACCTTAATGAACGTTAGTAGTTGCGGATGCTTGCTAATAGTTCCAATCATAAGTTCATAGAATTCCAAGTAAGGGATGACATGCTAGCAGTGACCTCTCCCACATAAAACTTCCTATCGGTCTAGTAATGTAGTCAATTGCTTAGGGACAATTTCGAAACTCCTACCACCACTTTTCCACACTCGCTATCATTAACTTTATTGTTTCTTTATCTTAACAGCCCCTAGTTTATATTTGTGTGCTCTTTATATTCTTGCAAACCTATCCAAAAACTACAAAGTACTTCTAGTTTCATACTTGTTCTAGGTAAAGTAACGTCAAGCGTGCGTAGAGTTGTATCGGTGGTCGATAGAACTTGAGAGAATATTTGTTCTGCCTTTAGCTCCTTGTTGGGTTCGACACTCTTACTTATCAAAAGAGGCTACAACTGATCCCCTACACTTGGTGGGTTATCAGCCACTCCCAAACGGGAAAGTGGATTGCCACTTCCACTTACAACATTTACATGGTCGACATCCCCAAGAAGGATGGTGATGACCCCGGTAAGGGGTCATCCAAACACCGACGCCAATGAAGGCGATCCAGGGGACGTGAAAAGGGCAGGGAAGATAACTTGAACACAGACACAAACGACACCGGAGATGATGATACTCCAGACAATATGGAGGAGCTCAGAGACAACACCACCCCCGAACAACACCGCGTCACTCCTGAAGTCCATGAGCACCAAGGCGACCCCAAAGACCCCGGTGATTCTGAGGACAACAACTACCACCTCCTTACGAAGAGGAGGATAGCCTCGATACCGAGGATTTCATCATCCCTGAAGACCTTCTCCATCAGGAATGGTTCAAGGGGCAACTCATAGCCACCATCCGAAACCTGAAGAAGAAGCAGCAATAGTTAAAAGCCAGACTAAATACCCTTATCGACAGGTGGACGAGGGTCTTAGCAACCGAAGAGGTCTTTGACAATCAATGGCAGAATTAAAACAAAAGCTACCCACGGCGGCGTTTGCTTCCACAATTTGATGACGAGGCCCCTGAGACCATACCCCAAACTAGCCCGGCTGCCCCCTCGAGGACGGGATGACTAGAGAAGCCGAAAGCCCACCTATGCTCCCTTGCCGTCCGGACAAGGAGCCAGTACGTCCAGAGGATCCATATGACCCGCGGCACAACTTAACCACCAGAATGGCACGGACAAGATGCATTTATGAATCTAGAGGACACACGCCCGCTGGACGGGACAGATACCAAGCTTGGCGCGATAGGAATGATAGAGCCCGGGAGCAGCACCGTGCTCGGATGATAACATATCTCCGGCATGATGTGGCCCGGGTAAGGGCCGCTCCAAAAGCAATGTGTTTTACAGACGAGGTGATGCAACATCAGTTCCCCGAGGGTTTTAAACCCGTAAACATAGAGTAGTATGATGGGACAACCGACCCAACTGTGTGGATCAAAGATTTCCTTCTCCACATTCATATAGCCCAAGGAGACGACCTCCATGCCATTAAATATTTGCCACTAAAGCTTAAAGGGCCAGCAAGGCACTGGTTGAACAGCCTCCTGATGACCCACAAGTATAGGGGATCAATTGTAGTCCTTTTGATAAGTAAGAGTGTCGAACCCAACGAGGAGCATAAGGAAATGACAAGTGGTTTTCAGCAAGGTAATGTCTGCAAGCATTGAAATTGTCGGTAACAGATAGTTTTATAGCAAGATAATTTGTAAAAAGCAAGTAACGAGAACAGTAAATAGTATGCGACAAGGTAGCCAAATTGTCGTGGTGGGTGCACGGCAGATGCCAAGGGATGGCTAAAGAGAGGGACATGCTCGAGAGCACTAGTGGGCTCCAGAGGCGAGGTTGGCATGAGCAAGCGAGGATGCAAGACATACCCAGGTTCGGGGCTCTCCGGAGAGATAACACCCCTAGTCGTGCCGAGTGATTTATATGCTAAGTAGTACAGAGTTGCTCCTAGAGCTGTTTGGGGGAGGAAGGAAGACTGGCCAAGGCTTACGCTGCTCCTTCTCCTTGCGTATGTGTGTATTCTACTGGTGGCTTACCTAAACAAGTGACCCCCCATCATGGAGGCCTCCTGGGGGGTTTTATAGGTTAACCCCCAGGGCTGTAATGGTAAAGTTACAAGGGCGCGGGGCCGGGTTGTCGGTGACTGGAAGCCGCCGCTGGGGCCCACCAGGTACCAGGGTACGCTGGGTTGTCCGGGAAGCACGGTGCCTCGGTTTGCCGTATGTCACAAGGTGGTTGAGCCAGAGTCAGCCACAGTGCCAAGACGCCTGCTCACCGTCGGTACTTGTTGATGGGAAGGATGCGCACTATAGCCATCCCCATGCCAATCAGCGGGGTTGGTGGGCCACTGCAGCCACACTCATCCCCTTTTGGAGGCCTGTCTTGTCGTACGCCTAGAAGGGACCGGAGCTGACCCGTGGCCGAGTTGAGGGAGACACCATGAGGGCGCCGGCTTGATGGGATCTTGGTTTGTCGGGTTCAGCCAGCGTGCGCCAGCAGGCTTGGCCGCGTTGAAGTCTTGGCCGGGTTGAGGGACTTGGCTGGGTTGCGGAACCCGACCATGTGCGAGCCAGATTGAGGGGTGATGCGGGCCCCGATGTTTTTGAAAATGATCTGGGTTCGGTTGCCTGCACGGGGTTCATTCCCCCGACAGTAGTCCCCGAAGCTGTGAAGGCTCATCGGTTTCAAGCAGGGGGACTTCATAGTTTAATCCCCTGAGGAGGCGGCAAATGTTGATGGAGTTTGTGGCCGCTGGTTTCGGCAACACCCACTGTGTGCCGGCTTCCGGATGCCGGATCACGGCATCCGAGTGAGGGCGGGAAACCAAAAAGCCCGCCGAATCTGGAAGGGGAAGGGGCACGCCCCTCGATTTTGGCGTGAGCACTACGTAGGGAGTAGCAGCCGAAGAGGCCTGACAGGCCACGCGCGCAACGGGACATATCGGTGGGGTGGGGCCCGCTGCTTCGCGCCCTCGACCCATGCACGGGGATTCTTTGTGGCAGCCGCGGACAGTTGCCCTTCTTGATGTAATTAATTCGCGCGCGGATCGTGCCCACACATTGCGGGAAGTGGGAAAGGTTGGCGCAGCCGATCCCACTCCCCCACGTCCTTTCCGTGGCTATAAATCATGGGGGGAGGGGGCAGCGGAAATCATTCACGCACGCGCCCCTCGCTTCCTTCTTCTTCTCTCATCTTGCCAGGAGCTCGTCGCACACCGCATCATCCTGCTTACTCCGGGTGAAGCACTACCGCCGTACATCACGTACATCTGCCGCTCTTGCTCGGCACACCTTTCTTCTCCGCCGCATCTACGTGCCTCAGCCGAGCCCTGGAGATGGGAGGCTCATTGGAGGGGTCGGAGGTCACCTACGTGGACATACAGTATCTTCGGGAGACCCGCCGGTTGCCGTCGGCGGAAGATGTAGCCACGCGCACGCTCGGTGCAGAGAGTTCTCCTGAGCCGCAAGAGGGCGAGCGCGTCCTCCTCCTTAGCCATTTCTACCGTGGGCTCGGCCTCTCCGTGAGCGATTTCTTCCCTGCCTTCCTCTCCTTCTTCGGGCTACAACCGCATCACCGAGGTGCGAATGTTGTGTTGCAGTTTTTGGGCTTCGTCACCCTCTACAAGGGCTACCTGGCGGTGGAGCCGGACCTGGATCTCTGGGGCCTTCTCCTCTTCCTCAAGCAACAAGGACCGGAGGCTGGAGCCATGGCCGACTACGGGGTTGCCGCCGTCTCGATACGGTCCAACGGGGGGTTTCCTAAGATGCCCTTGGAGGATTCTGCCAAGAACTGGTAGAACACATTCTTTTACATACGCAACATCGGTGGGAGGGCCGACACCATCAACCTGTCGCCGTTTGTCAATGAGCGGCCGACTGCCAAGATGAACCGAGGCTACTCGCCCAGGGACCCGCCGTAGGGGCTGGTGAACATACATGACCAGATTCAGGAGATGACGGCGCGGGAGGGGCTCAAGGGGACGAACCTCGTCTCCGCCTTCATCACGGATCACGTGCTAACGCTGCAGCGGCGGGCCCACATCATCGGCCAGATGGGCGACCACCGGGATCCTACCTGGATGACGTCCAGGAAGCTGACGCCACCGCAGGTCGCCGAATGCGTGAATGCCATCTCCAAGGTTGGGTTGGCTGACAACTTGTGCTTCAACAAGGCACCTTACAACGCCGAGTACCCGGCGCCGATAGTTAGTCCTTGATCTCCTTTCTTTGCTATGTCCCAACTTTTCCTTCGTCCTGACGCGATGAGGGAAGTGCAGCTGAACGCGAATTGGCAAATGCGTGACGGAACGAGGGACCATGTACTCGGTGTTGAACGAGCCCGCTTGGAGGGAGAAGGATCCTCTGCTGAGCACCCAACGTCGGCTGCAGGGGGATTCGGTGATGCATGCCACACGAGTAAGTCTCCACAGCCTGATCCCCTTCAGGACTGGTCGGATGATGACGTCGTGGAGGTTCTGATGCCGGCCGGTGGTGTAGCACTGCCGAGGGGAGGAGATGACATTGTCGACCCTCCAAGGCGACAGCGGAAGGAGGCTGACAATGGGTCATCCCTCGCGCCGGCTGCAGCAGGCTGTCTGCACGGGAAGGAGGACGCGGCGCCAAGCAGGCCGGCCGCGGGCGGCAGGCTGGTCGCCAAGAGGAGACGCCGCGCCGTCTCAGCCATGCCTGCAAGGCCGGTCGTCCCAATGGTGATTGGGTAAGTTTTCCCGTTGGCCCCGACAAACTACTGAGCCGCTTCTTTCTCGTGCTTATCTTGTCTTGCTTCAGGTCGCCGCTGGAGCTGGTG
Source organism: Secale cereale (assembly GCA_902687465.1). Classification (NCBI taxonomy): domain Eukaryota; kingdom Viridiplantae; phylum Streptophyta; class Magnoliopsida; order Poales; family Poaceae; genus Secale; species Secale cereale. The sequence goes on along the minus strand of LR738711.1, from coordinate 188,926,161 downwards.
TTGGCGGCGACGGAGGCCGCGTCTAGGGGCGGCTTCGCATTCTGGAAATCCCAGAGCAGCGCCATCGACGCACGCGAGGGCTCTGCCGGGGAGGACCTCGGCCTAGTCCCATTGGAAGTAGAGCGCTACGGCTGGAGGGACCGGAACAAGGCCCTCGTGGAGCTGGAAGTGGCGAACCAGGCCTGGCCAGCGTGACCAGAGACGGCGGCGGACACAGACCCGACGGTCGTCGTGCCGCCGATGGGGGAGGAGTGCGGTCGGGACGGCCGGGCGGAGATGGTGGTGGACGATCGGGAGGTCGTGGTGGTTGGCGACGACACCCCACCGTGAGCCGACGTGGTCGAGCGCGTGGAGGTGGAGGTGGAGGGAGGCTGATGCGGGGATGCCTTGGAGGGGGTGCCACACGCGGCGGTGGACAAGGCGCCGCCGGCGACGGCGGATGGGTGCCGCAGGTGACTGACTTCTTTCTTTGTCTTCTTTCTCAGGCTGAAACTGAGCGGGCACGAGAGCCGGAGCGCACCGTGCACGTAAGTTTTTCTTCGTCTAGCTTCTTTCTCACGGCTAGATAGTGGGGGCGCGCTAGCGCATCCACTTGGTACAGCCCCCGAGATTCGGGCCAACTACATAGTAGTTGGGACAAATCTTCAAATGCTTCGTCTTGTGTTGATTCTTGCCCTTTCTTCAGCAACTAGATGCTTCCCGGGTTGATGTCTACAACTGACTTCTAGAGAAGCATCAACAGCTCACGGCACAGCTCACCGCTAAGAAGAAGGCGCTCTGTCTTGCCAAAGGTATGTTTTTGCATGCTCTTAGTGGGGGCGCGCGAGCGCACCCACTGGTTGTAGCCCCCGAGATTCTGGCCAACTATGTAGTAGTTGGGTCGAATCTTAAAGTGTTCTTGTTCTTTCTTTGTCTTGACTCTCAAACCTTGCTTGTGCGGCCGCTACAGCTGAGGTGGCGGAGCCGAATATGAAGGCCGCCAAGGTGGTGGAGGCCCAACAGGCGCTTGCTGAGACCAGCCGGCAGCTCGAGCAGCTGGTTGGCGGCAAGAGCCGACTGCAAGCTAACGTGGAGCGCCTGACAGTAGAGGTGGCCAAGGCGGCGGAGGCCCAGCACACACTTGCCGAAGTCGGCCAGTAGCGTGACTGGCTAGCCGATGACAAGGGCCAGCTCCAGGCCGAGGTGGGGCGCCTAAAGGCAGAGGCTGTCAAGGCGGCGGACGCCCATCGAGCAGAGCTCCTCTGTCTCAAGGAGGAGCATGAGAAGGCGGCTGCTGCCAAGGACGCCGAGCTGAAGGCGGCCATTGACAAAGGCGCCGAGATGGAGAAAGCACTTGAAGCGCGTGACCGTGCCGGGAACTTGGAGCGGCACGGTACATTGCTTGAAGCGCAACACCTGGACGAGACATTCATTAGTAAGTGCTTCTTTGTGGTTTCGTTGGGTTGAGGAGCCGGCTTTGTCTTTTCGTTGCTGACTATCTTGCTTTTCTTCTTCACAAGGCACTTTCCTAATACGCAGAAGACGGCGGAGGGGGCCGTTCGTGCTCAACGGACGCCGAGGAACCCTGACGTTGGGCTTGACCCGAACGTTCCCTGGAGTTTCTCGGAAATCAAGAATGCTGCCGAGTGATACGACCATTTTGCATGATGCTTTTTATTGATATTTATTGCATGATGGGCTGTTATTACACATTATGTCACAATACTTATGTCTTTTCTCTCTTATTTTACAAGGTTTACATGAAGAGGGAGAATGCCGGCAGCTGGAATTCTGGGCTGGAAAAGGAGCAAACATTTGAGACCTATTCTCCACAACTCAAAAAGCCTTGAAACTCCATGAAAGTCAGTTTTGGAAAATATAAAAAATATCTGGCGAAGAAAGTACCGGAGGGGGGCCACCCACCGTCCACGAGGGTGGGGGGCGTGCCCTACCCCCCTGGGCGCCCCCCTATCTCATGGGCCACCTGGCAGCCCCTCGATGCCCATCTTATGCTATATCAAGTGTTTTTACCTGGAAAAAAAATCATAAGGAGGCTTTCGGGACGAAGCGCCGCCATCTCGAGGCGGAACCTTGGTGAAACCAGTCTAGGGCTCCGGCGGAGCTGTTATGCTGGGGAAAGTTCCCTCCGGGAGGGGGAAATCGTCGCCATCGTCATCACCAACAACTCTCCCATCTTGGGGAGGGTTATCTCCATCAACATCTTCACCATCACCATCTCCTCTCAAACCCTAGTTCATATCTTGTATCCAATCTTTGTATCCAAACCTCAGATTGGTACCTGTGAGTTACTAGTAGTGTTGTTTACTCCTTGTAGTTGATGCTAGTTGGTTTATTCGGTGGAAGATCATATGTTCAGATCCATTATGCATATTAATATCCCGCTGATTATGAACATGAATATGAATTGTGAGTAGTTACGTTTGTTCCTAAAGACATGGGAGAAGTCTTCCTATAAGTAGTCATGTGAATTTGGTATTCGTTCGATATTTTGATGAGATGTATGTTGTCTTTCCTCTCGTGGTGTTATTTGAACGTCGACTACATGACACTTCACCATTGTTTGGGCCTAGAGGAAGGCATTGGGAAGTAATAAGTAGATGATGGGTTGCTAGAGTGACAGAAGCTTAAACCCTAGTTTTTGCGTTGCTTCGTAAGGGGCTGATTTGGATCCATATGTTTCATGCTATGGTTAGGTTTACCTTAATACTTCTTTTTTTGTTGCGGATGCTTGCAATAGAGGTTAATAATAAGTGGGATGCTTGTCCAAGTAAAGGCAGCACCCAAGCAGCAGTCCACCCACATACCAAATTATCAAAGTAACGAACGCGAATCATATGAGCGTGATGAAAACTAGCTTGACGATAATTCCCATGTGTCCTCGGGAGCGTTTTCCTTTATATAAGAGTTTGTCCAGGCTTGTCCTTTGCTACAAAAAGGATTGGGCCATATTGCTGCACCTTATTTACTTTTACTACTTGTTACTTGTTACCAATTACCTTATCACAAAACTATCTATTACCGATAATTTCAGTTCTTGCAGAGAATACCTTACTAAAAACTGCCTATCATTTCCTTCTGCTCCTCGTTGGGTTCGACACTCTTACTTATTGAAAGGACTACAATAGATCCCCTACACTTGTGGGTCATCAAGACTCTTTTCTGGCACCGTTGCCGGGGAGTGAAGCCCCTCTGGTAAGTGGAATTTGGTAAGGAAAAATTTATATAGTGTGCTGAAATTTACTGTCACTTGTTACTATGGAACATAATCCTTTGAGGGGCTTGTTCGGGGTATCTTCACCTCGACCAGTAGAGCAAAGAGTTGCTCCTCAACCCACTAAACCTACTGAAAATGTTTACTTTGAAATTCCTTCGGGTATGATAGAGAAACTGCTAGCTAATCCCTTTACATGAGACGAAACATTGCATCCCGATTTGCAGCTAATCTATGTGAATGAAGTTTGTGGATTATTTAAGCTTGCAGGTATGCCCGAGGATGTTATCAAGAAGAAGGTATTTCCTTTATCTTTGAAGGGAAAGGCATTGACATGGTTTAGGCTATGCGATGATATTGGATCTTGGAACTACAACCGGTTGAAATTGGAATTTCATCAGAAGTTCTATCCTATGCATCAGGTTAATCATGATCATAATTATATATATAATTTTTGGCCTCACGAAGGAGAAAGTATTGCTCAAGCTTGGAGGAGGATTAAGTCAATGTTATATTCATGCCCCAATCATGAGCTCTCAAGAGAAATTATTATTCAAAATTTTTATGCTCGGCTTTCTCTTGATAATCACGCCATGCTCGATACTTCTTGCACTAGTTCTTTTATGATGAAGACTATTGAATTCAAATGAGATTTATTGGAAAGAATTAAACGCAACTCTGAAGATTGGGATCTCGACGAAGGTAAGGAGTCAGGTATAACACCTAAGTTTGTTTGTGTTAAATCTTTTATGGATACCGATGTCTTCCGTGAATTTATCACTAAATATGGATTTGACTCTGAGATAGTAGCTTCTTTCTGTGAGTCATTTGCTACTCCTGTTGATCTCCCTAAGGAGAAGTGGTTTAAATATCATCCTCCCATTGAAGTAAAAGTAGTTGAACCTGTTAAAATTGAAGAAAAGACTATCACTTATAATGTTGATCCTATTGTTCCTACTGCTTATATTGAGAAACCACCGTTCCCCGTTAGAATAAAGGATCATGCCAAAGCTTCAACTGTGGTTCGTAAGAGTAATGCTAGAACACCTACACCCTCTGAGCAAATTAAAGTTGAACCTAGTATTGCTATGGTTAAGTATCTCTTGGTCGATAATATTGATGGGCATGTTATTTACCTCTCGAATGAAGTAAACATAGACCTATTGTAGGCATTTATGTTATTTATGTTAAAATAGGAGATCATTCCTATCATGGCTTATGTGACATGGGTGCTAGTGCTAGTGCAATACCTCATTCCTTATATGAAGAAATTATGCACGATATTGCACCTGCTGAGCTAGAAGGTATTGATGTTACAATTAAGCTTGCCAATAGAGATACTATTTCACCAATTGGGATTGTTAGAAATGTTGAAGTCTTGTGTGGGAAAGTTAAATACCATGCTGATTTTCTTGTTCTTGGTTCCCCAAAAGATGACTTTTGCCCCATTATATTTGGTAGACCCTTCTTGAATACTTTTAATGCTAGGATAGACTACGAGAAGGATATTGTTACTATTGGTTTAGGGGATATGTCTCATGATTTTAACTTTGCTAAATTTCGTAGACAACCCCATGATAAAGAATTGCCTAGTAAAGATGAAATTATTGGTCTTGCTTCTATTGTCGTGCCTCCTAACGATCCTTTAGAACAATATTTGATAGACCATGAAAATGATATGTTTATGAATAAGAGAAGGGAGATAGATGAAATATTCTTTAATCAAGGACCTCTATTGAAACATAACTTGCCTGTTGAATTCTAGGGGATCCTCCTCCACCCAAGGGTGATCCCGTGTTTGAGCTCAAACCATTACCCGATACTCTTAAGTATGCTTACCTCGATGAAAAGAAGATATATCCTATTATTATTAGTGCTAACCATTCAGAGCAGGAAGAAGAGAAATTATTGAAAACTCTGAAGAAGCACCGTGCTGCTATTGGATATACTCTTGATGATCTTAAGGGCATTATTCCCACTCTATGCCAACACAAGATAAAATTGGAGAAGGACACTAAACCAGTTGTTGATCACTAACGACGGTTAAATCCTAGGATGAAGAAAGTGGTAAGGAAAGAAATACTAAAGCTTCTAGAGGCAGGTATAATTTATCCAGTTGCTGATAGTCAGTGGGTAAGTCCTGTCCATTGTGTCCCTAAGAAAGGAGGTATTACTATTGTTCCTAATGATAAAGATGAATTGATCCCAGAAAGAATTGTTACAGGTTATAGAATGGTAATTGATTTCCGCAAATTAAATAAAGCTACTAAGAAAGATCATTACCCTCTACCTTTTATTGATCAAATTCTAGAAAGATTATCCAAACATACTCATTTTTGCTTTCTAGACGGCTATTCTGGTTTCTCTCAAATACCTGTGTCAAAATAGGACCAAGAAAAGACCACTTTCACCGGCTCTTTCGGCACCTTTGCTTATAGACGTATGCCTTTTGGTTTATGTAATGCACCTGCTACCTTTCAAAGATGTATGATGGCTATATTCTCCGATTTTTGTGAAAAATTGTTGAGGTTTTCATGGATGATTTTTCCCGTTTATGGAACTTCTTTTGATGATTGCTTAAGCAACCTTGATCGAGTTTTGCAGAGATGTGAAGAAACTAATCTTGTCTTGAATTGGGAGAAGTGCCACTTTATGGTTAATGAAGGTATTGTCTTGGGGCATAAAATCTAAAAGAGGTATTGAAGTTGATAAAGCTAAAGTTGATGCTATTGAAAATATGCCGTGTCCCAAGGACATCACAGGTATAAGAAGTTTCCTTGGTCATGCCGGGTTTTATAGGAGGTTCATTAAGGACTTCTCAAAAATCTCTAGGCCTCTGACTAACCTCTTACAAAAAGATGTTCCTATTGTTTTTGATGATGATTGTGTAGAAGCATTTGAAATACTTAAGAAAGCATTGATTTCTGCACCTATTGTCCAACCACCTGACTAGAATTTACCCTTTGAATTTACCTTTGTAAAGTGCTTCACCTTTGATTTAATATATTTACAAAGTCGGAGACTTTCCTACTGTTCATGGTCAAAAAAAAGAATTTACCCTTTCAAATTATGTGCGATGCTAGTGATTATGTTGTAGGTGCTGTTCTAGGACAAAGAGTTGATAAGAATTTGAATGTTATCCAGTATGCTAGTAAAACTCTAGACAGTGCCCAGAGAAATTATGCTACTACCGAAAAAGAATTTTTAGCAGTTGTATTTGCTTGTGATAAGTTCAGACCTTATATTGTTGATTCTAAAGTAACTGTTCACACTGATCATGCTGCTATTAAATATCTTACGGAAAAGAAAGACGCTAATCCTAGACTTATTACATGGGTTCTCTTGCTACAGGAATTTGATTTGCATATTACTGATAGAAAGGGAGCTGAGAACCCCGTTGCAGACAACTTGTCTAGGTTAGAGAATGTTCTTGATGACCGACTACCTATTGATGATAGCTTTCCCGATGAACAATTAGTTGTCATAAATGCTTCTCGTGCTGCTCCATCATATGCTGATTATTCTAATTATATTGTTGCTAAATTTATACCACCTAGTTTCACATACCAGCAAAAGAAAAAGTTTTTCTATGACTTAAGACATTACTTCTGGGATGACCCACACCTTTATAAAGAAGGAGTTGATGGTATTATTAGACGCTGTGTACCTGAGCATGAACAGGAACATATCCTACGCAAGTGTCACTCGGAGGCTTATCGAGGACACCATGTTGGAGATAGAACTTCACATAAGGTATTGCAATCTTGTTTTTATTGGCCTACTTTCTTCAAGGATGCCCGTAAGTTTGTCTTGTCTTGTGATGAATTTCAAAGAATTGGTAATATTAGTAGTCGTCAAGAAATGCCTATGAATTATTCACTTGTTATTGAACCATTTGATGTTTGGGGCTTTGATTATATGGGACTGTTTCCTTCCTATAATGGGTATACACATATTTTAGTTGCTGTTGATTACGTTACTAAGTGGGTAGAAGCTATTCCATCTAGTAGTGCTGATCACAACACTTCTATTAAGATGCTTAGAGAAGTTATTTTTTCGAGGTTCGGAGTCCCTAGATATTTAATGACCGATGGTGGTTCACATTTTATTCATGGCGCTTTCCGCAAAATGCCTGCTAAGTATGATGTTAATCATATAATTGCATCCCCATACCACCCACAGTCTAGTGGTCAAGTAGAACTGAGTAACAGAGAGCTGGAATTAATCTTGCAAAAGACTGTTAATAGATCTAGAAAGAATTGGTCCAAGAAACTTGATGATGCATTATGGGCTTATAGAACTGCGTATAAAAATCCTATGGGTATGTCTTTGTATAAAATGGTTTATGGAAAAGCATGTCGCTTACCTCTCGAACTAGAACATAAGGCATATTGGGCTATTAAAGAGATCAATTATGATTTCAAACTTGCCGGTAAGAATAGGTTATTTGACATCAACTCGCTTGATGAATGGAGAACCCAGGCCTATGAAAATGCCAAATTGTTTAAAGAAAAAGTTAAAAGATGGCATGACAAAAGGATACAAAAGCGTGAGTTTAATGTAGGTGATTATGTTTTGTTATACAACTCGCGTTTAATATTTTTGGCAGGAAAACTCCTCTCTAAATGGGAAGGTCCTTACGTTATCGAGGAGGTCTATCGATCCGGTGCCATAAAAATCAACAACTTCGAAGGCACAAATCCGAAGGTGGTGAAATGTTAAAGAATCAAACATTATATCTCAGGTAATCCAATAAATGTTGAAACCAATGTTATTGAAACCGTAACCCCGGAGGAATACATAAGGGACACTTTCCAGAACGATTGAGACTTTGAAAAGGAAGAGGCATGTGGTACAGTAAGTATACCTACTCCAAAACAGTTATAATGGTAATTTCTCTCCGTTTTGGAATATTTTAAAAAAAATAGGAAAATAAAAAGTAGTCCAAACGGGACACGAGGAGTCCACGAGGGTGGAGGGCGCGCCCTACCCCCTGGGCGTGCCCCCTATCTCATGGGCACCTCGTGTGCCCTCCGGACTCCGTTTTCTTATGCGATACTCCTTTTGGTCAGTAAAATTTCATTATACAATCTCCCGAAGGTTTTGACCACCGTATCACGCCAAAATCCTCTTCTTTTGTTTCGAGCTGTGTTTTTGACAGATCTAGATCACCATGAAGTCTTCAAGCGCCCCAAGGACAAGTTTTTCGAGAAGGTCATCAACCCCTACCTCGCGGAGGTGCTGCAACACCCTCAAACCATTGAGGTACGTGAGGTGTGCTGCACATCTGCGATGCTGAGGGACCAAGGAGGACCAGAAGCGTGGAGACAAGACTCGAAGCAATGGAGCAACAACTTTTCAAGTGGCAGGGTATGGTGGAACGAGGACTCAATGACAACCAGATGATGATCATGGAGTTCACCAACAACCACAAGTTGGATGCCAAGAACATTGGGGAGGCTGTCTTCAAGCTCCACGAGAAAATCGAGCACCTCCAAGCCCAGATCTATGACCCGCAAAACCAAAACTATGAGCATGAATATAGATTCAAGAAGATGAGTTTGGCTGCAGATATGAGGATCTCGGAGACTCGATCATCCTTCTACGATGGTGAGCCCATGCCTTGGAAGATGAACGACAAGCCTACATCATCAACAACCCCATCATCACCACCTCCGAAGAAATAGACATAAACACATGGGTATGGGCACTCCCCTTGGCAACTGCCAAGCTCGGGGGAGGTGCCCCAGTATCATATCACCATCACACTCCTATCTTTACCATTTTTCTTAGTTCGATCCTTTTGATAATTTCTTGATCTAGTAGAATAAAGCTTGGTATGATCTAGTATTGAGTTATGCTTTATGATCTTTATCTATGTAATCGAGTCCGTGAGCTATATATAATAAAGATTAGTTTTGAGTCAAGGGCTTGATTATCTCACCATGATCATGAGAGAATAAAAGGAAGAATAAAAAGAATCAAAGAGATCATATTGATCTTATGGAGAGTAATGACTTCACATATAAAGAGTATGATGAATAAAAGTTGTTGAGAGTTGACAAACATAGTTTTGGTCATCGTTGCAATTAATAGGAAGTAATAAAGAAAGAGAGGTATTCACATATAAATATACTATCTTGGACATCTTTTATGATTGTGAGCACTCATTAAAATATGACATGCTAAAGAGTTGATGTCGGACAAGGAAGACAACGTAATGAGTTATGTTTTCTTATATCTGAAATAAAGTATATTGTCATGGATCATCCAACATGTTGAGCTTGCCTTCCCCCCTCATGCTAGCCAAACTCTTTGCACCAAGTAGAGATACTACTTGTGCTTCCATACATCCTTAAACCCAGTTTTGCCATGAGAGTCCACCATATCTACCTATGGATTGAGTAAGATCCTTCAAGTAAGTTGTCATTGTTGCAACTCTCTAAATATGTATGATCTATTAGTGTGGAGAAAATAAACTTTATACGATCTTGTGATATGGAAGCAATAAAAGCGACAGACTGCATAATAAAGGTCCATATCAAAAGTGGCAATATAAAGTGACGTTCTTTTGCGCTAAGATTTTGTACATCCAACCATAAAAGCACATGACAACCTCTGCTTCCCTCTACGAAGGGCCTATATATTGTTCTTACCTTATATAAGAGTCATGGTGATCTTCACCTTTCCTTTTTACATTTTATCCTTTAGCAAGCACATTGTGTTGGAAATATCCTGACATATATACCCAATTGGATGTAAGCTATCATGAACTATTATTGTTGACATTACCCTTGAGGTAGAAGGTTGGGAGGCAATACTATAAGCCCCTATCTTTCTTTGTGTCCGATTAAAACTCCATACCCATAAGTATTACGTGAGTGTTAGCAATTGTGAAAGACTAAATGATAGTTGAGTATGTGGACTTGCTGAAAAGCTCTTATATTGACTCTTTCTGATGTTATGATAAATTGCAATTGCTTCAATGACCAGGATAATAGTTTGTTAGTTTTCAATGAAGTTTCTGATTCATACTTGACATTGTGAATGGATTGTTACTTTAACATAAGAGATCATATGACAATATATATATATATATATATATATATATATATATATATATATATATATATATATATATATATATATATAGGGTGGGTATATTCTCATAACACCCCTTAAGACCTTATTCTCCTAACAAAACCCTTATTCTCATAACACCCCCTCCCCTACCCACCTCCTAGCGCGGGAGCGCCCCGGCGGCCAGCGGCCAGCGGCGTCCCCCTCCCTCCCCGCCTCCTTGCGCGGCAGCGCCCCGGCGGCCGGCGGCGTCCCCCTCCCCTTCCCGCCTCCTTGCGCGGCAGCGCCTTGGCGGCCAGCGGCGTCCCCCTCCCCTCACCGCCTCCTTGCGCGGCAGCGCTCCAGCGGCCGGCGGCGTCCCCCTCCCCTCCCAGCCTGCTTGCGCGGCAGCGCCCTGCGGCCGGCGGCGACCCCCACCCCTCCCCGCCTTCTTCCGCGGCCGGTAGCGCAGAGCGCGCGTCGAGCGGCCGGCGATGCAGTCCCTCGGCGAGGATTCTTCCGCGGCGGCGTTTAGGAAGCGACGCCGCCCGCCGTTGACCCAGCTGAAGCATCCAGCCTCGGTTATGCATGGGAGGGGGAAGAGAACGGCAAGGATGCCTTCTCCATCGCAGTCGTCGTGGATGCGAACTGCAATGGTGCCCATCCAGCCTTCTCCCGCGACAATGTCAAAAGTTGAAAAGGCCCATGAGTTCCTGCAGCGGAGGTGGACTGCACGCCAACAGCAGCCAGAGCTGCATCTGCAGAAGGAGAGAACTGCATATAATGTAAGAAAATCACATACCCAACCCCCACATCCAGTTTGTAGTGCCCTTTTTATCGCCATGCAGTGCCCCTCTTGCGTCGACTGCAGTCCCATGTATCTCCTAGTAGAAAACAGAAAAGATACTTCGAAAAAATAAAAATGCGATATGGCTGAAAAATGCAGTCCACCATGACTTACATATGTAGAGCGCTGTGCTTAAAACTGGAGTGCGTTGTTTCTTCATGTTAACTCCCAGTGCCCCTGCTATAGAATGACAAATTGAAGTGCAATTTCTCCAGTTGCATATATAATGATATATAGTACGAATGATGCAATTCATTTCACTGTTGGCGTGCATAAAAAGCTTTGGCTTAAGACTGTGCAGGAAATTACTATGCCTCCAAAACAAAAGGTACCTCGATTGATTTACGACCCAAAGCCCCTGAACTGCATTGGAAGAGAAGAGTGGGAGATGGCTGGATGGGTAACACCAGAAATACCTAGGGGTTTCTTTAACACAACAAACAGAACTGCGTACTCGGTGGAGGAAGATGTAGAGGATAAAGATGAAAACAATGAACAAAACATCATTCAAGATGGAGAAGGCAGTGAAGCAAAAAGCGCACAAGCTGAGGAGGAGGACGACGATCTGGTCTTCATAGGGGAGCATGCGCAGAAAGATGATGAGGAGGATGATGATGAAGAGCAAATCATAACAGTTATGCAGCCAAGGTACACGCGTGTCTTTGAAACATTTGGCCAGCAGATCAGAACGGATGATGTAGCACCTCCACAAGCCAACGTTGAAACCCAGCAAGTTCGGCAAGTTCATGAGCAAACGATTCGTCGATAAAGAGACAGTGGAATTCCACCCAGGCCGCCTACTGCGCACCAAAAGAATCGGAAGCAGAATCAAGGAGAGCCGCAAGCAACCAAAAAAGTAAAGTTCTCAACACTTCTGCCTCCTCGCGATCCTAAATTACACAGATCTATTGTCACCCCTCCATGCCCAATAAACATCGGTAAGCTGCAAACACCGTTAGAGAAAAAACAGTACACGCATGTAAGCTTCCTTGCCTAACTACTGCAGTTCACTTACACATTCTTTCAGCTTGTGCATTCTCATTAACAACAAAAACCATTCCATATTGTGTGTGCAGAATGAGAACATGCTCCAAGAACTTGTGCCTCTGGAAGGTATGCAATTCACATCATACGCTGCGGCACGAGACTTCTACAACACGTATGCGAGGCATGCAGGCTTCGGCACACGAAAAAACGGTGGATACAGAACAAACAGATACATAGTGTGCTCAAAGGAAGGCAGAAGCAAGGAAACTGTCACAGATTATGACAGAAAGCGAGAGAAAACATCAAAGAGGACTGGCTGCAAGGCGAGAATGAGATTGAAAAAAATCAAGGATGTGGTTGTGATAGCAGAGATTGAGCTCAATCACAACCACATGATGATTGACAGCCCGGCTATGCTTCTGCACATGCACTCGCATAAGACGGATGATCCGTTACTTGATAAACTAGTGAAGGACATGCAGAGCGACAACCTGAGGCACACGCAGATGATGTCAACCCTGTCAGGGATGTAAGGAGGGCTGCACTTTATGGGGCGCACCAGCCGTGACTGGGTGAACAGGTACGTTCACTAAACAAAAAACGATATCTCGTCTATTTCATGCAGTTCGCTTGTGCATTTTCTGTATGTCTCTAATGCTGCAAGTATATTATTATTTCGAACTGTAGGAAGCACCAATTCACAAGGGAGGAAACAGAAGACGATGTGAAGAAACTCCTGGCTTTCTTTGAGAAGATGCAGCAAATAAACCCGGAGTTCTTCTATGATTACGACAAAGATGTCAATAACCGTGTGCGAAACATATTCTGGGCGAACGCGAGCTGCCGGGGATCGTACGAAGATTTTGGAGATTGTGTCACATTTGACACGACCTACAAGACCAACAAGTTCCACATGCCTCTGGCCGTCTTCGTTGGAGTCAACCACCACCTCCAAAGTACAATATTCGCTGTGGCTCTCATCAGAGACGAAACAATACCGACTTTCGAGTGGGTGTTCCGAACGTTCTTGCGTTGCATGAACAACAAGCGGCCAATCTGCATACTCACAGGTATGCTGGAAAAAAAGAATGGGTTTAAATAACAATGCAATTCACTGCCAAGTTTTGTAGTCCATTTCTTCCATCCAATGAAAAAATAAGAAAAAAGCAGAAAAAGGATATGCAGTTCTCTCAATAACTCACTGCTTGATTTTTTCAAAAAACATGCAGATCAATGCCCCTCCATGGATGCCGCGATAAAAAGTACGCTAATAGGCACGCTGCACAAGTTATGCCGTTGGCATATACTGAAAAATACAAGGATCACCTGTCCTTGCTGTACAAAGCGTATGAGACATTCAAGGATGAGCTGACCTCCGTTCTCAACCACTCGCTAATGCCATCAGAGTTTGAACGCGCTTGGCATGAGCTCATGGACAAGTATAACCTGCAAAATGATGAAATTATGAAGGCGCTCTGGACAGACCGAAAAGAATGGATATCAGCTTACTACAAGGAGGTGTTCTGTGCACGGATGACGTTGACACAGAGAAGTGAAAGCATGAACCGGATCTTGAAGAGGAACTTTGTCAAGGAAAGACACGACCTACACATCTTTGCATCGCAGGTGGACAGGTGCATCCAGACAAGGAAGGGCGTCGAGCACGCGGAGACCATAATTAACGAGGTATATAAACAGAGCAAAGTTTTTAAGCTGGATGAGCAATTAATAAAACACTACTCGCTTTCTTGATTTAAGCTGTGAAAAACAACTACTTAACTGGTTTTCTTTGTTTCACAGACGGAAATAAATACTACTACTCAGTTTGGTTTCGAGGTTCAGCTCTCCAAGATTTACACCAGGGCGGTCTTTGCTGACTTCAAGCAAACACACTACCGCAGCACTGCATTCAGATCAGAGCAGTCCACTGACAACCCGACGAATTATTTGGTGCGCCACTACAACCGGTCTGATGATTTTGATTGGGCAAGACACGAGTTCCAGGTAGTTGCTGATGTGACGAACGGTATCTATGAATGCGAATGCAAGCTGTGGACACACACAGGCCAGTGAGACAGGAAACAAAAAATAAGCATACAGAAAACATAATGAAGTTCACTTACTACTGGTAGCAAAAAAGAGATGAAAAACAAAAAAAAAACCTTAGTGAAGTTCACTAGAACAGGAAAACCAGGACCTATTTATAATGCAGTTCACAAAACCAAAATTGAAATGTTGCATATTTATGTGAAGTTTGCTGACACAAACAACCCAAAAAATTCTTTTGCTGCAGGCCTGTTCTGCGTGCACATCATTTGCATGTTGGATCAGCTGCGGGTGGACAAGATACCTGAAGAGTACATATTGAAGAGATACACACGGAATGCACGCCAAAATCCAACTTTTGACCGCAGAGACTATGAGCAAACTGCTCCAGATGGGAGTTCAATGTTCTGCCGTAGGAGACTACTTGCACAAACAGCGATGGACCTAGCAAACAGGGGTGTCAAATCGGATAGAGGGTACAACAGAGCTTTAGCTGGGATGAGAGAACTCATACAAGAAGTCGACGTAATAAACGAAGAAGAAGAAGCAGAGAAGATCATGGATGCGTGGGGTGAAGAACAAGGAGAGGAGCGCGAACATGCCGCTGATGGTGCAGCTCATAATATGGATGACACAATTCTTCCCCCACCTGTTTCAAACACAAAAGGGAGAAAGAAAGAGAGCAAATCAGCCAATAAAAAAGCTGCAGCAAAAGAAAAAAGCCCTGAAGAAAATAGCAGGCCTGAGCTAGAACTGGACAGCGGAGGAAGACCACTGGGGGCAAGGATGTGCAAATCATGCAATAAGATTGCGGGACACAACTCAAGAACGTGTAAGGAGCGGCTGAAAAAAATCCAGGCTGAAAATGCCACCACAAATCACCAAGCTGACCAACAAGATGATATGACAAAGAGAAGACTATGTAGTGTCTGCAACAAGAGAGAGAAGCATAACGCGAGAACTTGTCCAAATAGAACAGAAGAAAAAGATGAAGAAGATGACAAAGAAGATGCTGACAGAGAAGAGAGCGAGGAAGAGAGCGAAGCTGATGTAACTGAAGAGGAAGATGAGGAAGCAGAAGAGGAAGATGAGGAAGAAGAAGAAGAAGAAGATGAAGACATCGAAGAACCGTCATCAAAAACGAGGGGGAGAGACAGAACGCAGAATCCAGCGCGTAGGCAAGCATCGCAGTCGCACGGTCGCGTTACGAGGGGTAATGCGAACAACAAGAGCAAAACAGAAGCAGCAACAACCATTGAAACAAATGCAGTGCACAATTTGAGAAGAAGCTGCAGGAAAAGGACATAGATCAACACATATACAGTTTTACCTTTTAAAATATATTGACTTCATCCTTTATATATATCGTATCGTATATAAATATAGCTTGTGTTCAGTGGACTGCAAAAAAAAAGAATTCAACATGTAATATTGAAGTTCAAAATGAATAGATATAACATATGCCATACATACTTTGTGATCAATGTGCCGCGGGGGGGTATGCTTGATAAAATGCAGTTCTCTTCTATATGAAAGACATAAGATGAGAATGTCATTCTCAGAATGCGGTTCTCTTTTGTATGAAAACCCTGAGATCAAAATGTCATTTTGAGAATGCAGTTCTCTTCGTCGTATAGAATCTGAGATGACAGTGAATCAATATAGAATGCGGTTAGAAAGAAAAAAAATATAGAGTCAGACTAGGCTTCACGTACAGTGCAGTGCGTGTGTGGTGCGTTTGAAGCTTACAGTGCAGTCCGCTTCGAGTATACAGTGCAGTGCGCTTAGTGCAAAAAATGTAAAAAATTTAGCTCTCGCTTAGCAGACACGGTTGATTTTCTGTCTTCTAATACAATTTTTCCAAAATTTTGAAACTCGACGACAAACACCTTGGATTCCTCTTTGTTGTGCCATGTGATAAGGTGAGATGCAGTGCGGATGCGTATATTTAAAAAAACTTGGCTGCTACTCATATGAGTGAATGCAGTGCGCTGCGAACATGTTACAATAAACAAGGAGGAACTGGATGAAAGCTCCATTATGTACATATTTGACATTGTCCCTGTCTGCCACAAAAAGAAAAACGCAAAAACTAACTAGACCGGTATATACAAAAGCACACAGCATGGTGTGAACAGTTTTGCAGATCGAGAACTACACACAGCGACCATACATACTGTTTACAGAAAGTTTTCGAGCACACACGAAAAGACATCAGCACACATAAAAAAAGATCTGCTATCATTTATGCCTCATCCTGCTCCTGCGAATCCAGTTTTGGAGAAAAGCCAAGAGAAATGCAGAGATTTCTTAGATCCTTCAGGAACTCGGTGACTACAACCATGTTTTCAGGGTGGAACAGGATCTGGAACAAGAACTCAGCCTTCCATTCCTCAACAACAGCTTCCTGCGATGAAGCAAACAAAATAAACAAATATACAAGATCATCTACAAAAAAGAACTGACAAAAAAAATCAAAGAATGAGGGATTATTATTGGGTTAAAAATATATACTTACATTACGCTTTGCGAATTTCACAACAAAGCTTTTGCCGTCGTAAAACTGAGCCATCTTCAGAACAAAAAAGCCGCACTCGTTGGGGCCCTGCTCAGGGGAGCCCAAAAAGCTAGCTTTCTTTGAAACATCGACCCAGTCTACCGACTCCTCTCTCTTGTACTCCTTTTCTCCGTAAACCTTCTTCAATAATGCAGTCATCCTGGTCATCTGGTGAAAAAAAAATACACATCACAACAACATTGTTAGACACGCGCACGCATGAAAACAAGAAGAAGGTGAAAAAGGAAAATTTTTACCATTTCAGTGCGGTCGCTGTGGTATTCAGACTTATGCCACCTCGTCGTTTGATCAATCGGTCCGCTGTACCTCCTAGTGTCATGAATATTAAAGGTCTCGCGGTGCCTATTCATCGTGTATAGCGAATAATGTTGGTCTTTCATCCGTGGTAATAGAATCTGATTTTGTTTCATCAAATTTGTTATGGGTTTGATGAGTGAAAAAGGATTACTGGAAAAAATTGGGAGAGAAAATAAGTACATAAGGCTGAACAAAGCAAATCTGATAACTTACTAATTTGCAATCAAGAAGGTTCTCGTCATCACGAACATAAACTTTGAACTGCTTTGCTGCATCGTCAACGTTAAACTTGCCGTGGACAAAAGGCAACACAACGTTTCCATCTTCATCTCTATCCGCGTGATCATTCATTTGAAGCACATACTGCGTGTGGGTAATTCACAAAAGAACGTTAATGCAGTTCCCCCTCAGAGTTCACTCTGACGCTTAATGAAAAAACGGATCACGCTTCTCTAAACAGTATGCAGTTCACAATTATCCCCCTAATTTGTTTCATTTAAGATACATGGGTTAAACACAAAAATAAATGTATGCAGTTCAGTACATTGCTAATTTTTTTTATTATACACTGTTAACTGCAGTTCACTCCAGCAGAAAAAAGAAAAAGAAGGGAAAAAGAGAAATACCGTGATAAACAAAGGGGACAGGAGAACGCATTCGCCAGATTGATAAACCACATTCATATGCCCGTCATTCTTCCAGTACCTGATGATATGATCCATCAATTTCGAGTCCGTGAAACCACCTATGGTGAAAGTTAAGAACATGTAGTCCACATTCACAGTGTAGATGTCGGGGGAAACTGTCCACCACGAGCACCTATGGGACCGGAGCCCCTTGTACGTTGCGGTAAGGGAGCGGAGGGAGCACGAAGAGCAGATCGAGGAGAGCACGCGGGCAGTTTACCCAGGTTCGGGCCGCGCGAACGCGTAAAACCCTACTCCTGCTTGGTTTGTATTGAGTTTGTGAGCTCGGGAGCTTGAAGAACTAGCTACACCGAGCAAGGGAGATATCAAGGTTCCGAACCCCTTCTACGTTGTGCATGGGCCTCCTTTTATAGCTCAAGGGGTCACCGACAGGTGTCAACGTAGAAGAAGGGCAAAAATGTAACTTTGGTGGTAGTTGTAACAGTGCGGGAACAGTGCGTGAACAGTGGATGAACAGTGGTCATCACCTACTTTGACAGTGGGGGACAAGAGCATTAAATGCCCGTCGCCGTCGACCCCAAAAGTGCCCGCCCTTGCGTCTCCATTCGCCACGGCGGTAGCTTCGTCACCGTGGAGTGCCACCGTGTCCCCCAGGCTGCACAGCCATCCGCCACGCGTCCCTGGAAGGGCCCCAGGGCGACGCGTGGGTCGATGAGCTGGAGCGCGGGCACACAGCGTGAGTTCCCCCCGGCAAACACCTTGCCGGGGCCTTGACCTTGCCGGGCCCTGAAGCTTGTCGCTCCCCGGGCCCTGCCGGGGCGCAGGGTGCGGCGAGGCATGTCTTCTGAAATGCAGTCTTCTGGTCTTCCTGGCAAGCTCCTCTTGCCAGGGTCTTGCGTTAATGTTATAGTCTTGAGCCTGGGGCGGCCTTCCCGGCAAGCTCCACTTGCCGGGGTCTTGGTCTTCTGACTTGTATACTTTGTTTTTGAATGGCTTAATAAGGACCGGAAAGGTTTCCGGCAAGCGCGTGGTAGACCCTGCCGCGGGAAGCTGCTACTGCCCGTGCACAAGTTTGGGTACTGAGGTACCCCTACCTTAGTACACCGACAGGAGCCCCCGGGCCTGGGCCACACATGGTGCCGAGCGCTGTTGGGCCAGGCCCAGAACAGTGCACGGGCACGCGCGGCCCACGGCGAGCCATAGATTCCCTTCCGCATCCGCCGTGCCCCTCCCTAACGGCACGCGTCGATTGCGGCGTCGTGGGAGAGATCGTGGCCACGTTCTTTAATGGGAAATGCGGAGCGTCCCCCACTCCCCCCTTAAAAGCAGAGGAAGCAGGGGCAGTTTCCCTCCTGCGCTTTCATTGCTTCTTCAACCTCCAGAAATCCCCCCGCTGTGCTCTGCCTCCACACCTCCTCCGCCGTCTTCCGCATCTGCGGCGCCGTCGAACTCCTCACCCCTTTCATCGCCGCCTCCGCCATGGCCCCGAAGACCCAGAAGGCGAAGGCGGAGAAGGCCAAGAGGGAGAAATCCGAACAGGCGGCGAAGCTCGCCCTCCTGCGGAAGAGGAACGTGGTCTTCGCGCCGAGGCTCGGCGCGAGGGAGCTCTGGAACAAGTACTATCTCTTTTGGGCCAAGGAGACCAAGGCGCATCCCCAGACCAGAGTCTACCCCGCCGGCGCCAAAGATCTGCTTCCCGGCGGGTATTTCTTCTTCGCTGTTTTCTTCCACTGCGGCTTGTGCCCTCCATTCTCGGAGTTTTTCTGCGACATCATGAACACGTACAACCTCCACCTCTTAGACTTCACCCCCAACGCCATCCTTACGATGGCGGTTTTCGCACATCTGTGCGAAAACTACATAGGGATCTATCCAAACGTAGCACTCTTTCGGCATTTCTTCATGCCTAGAGTAGAGGCCGGCGCTCCCCTCTCCGGGTGTCGGGGATATTACCCCGCGGTATGAACCGGCCGGAATTATAACCCGGCCGGACTTGGCGGTTTACACTTGGTGATTCACTGGCGATCCGTTATCACTAGACGGTTTACAAGCAACCTGCCTAAATAATATTACTCACTGGTAACCCGGCGTATGAATTATGGATGACAAGGCCCAAGGCCCAGAAGGCCGGTTCATATTAATAGTGGGCCGGTTTAATAATAAAGCGCAAGGAATATTCTCCATAAAGGAAGCAAGACTAGGACTCCTTGTAATAGATCAATCCTAGTCCTACTAGGACTAGTCATGTAAACCCGCCCCTTCAACATATATAAGGAGGGGCAGGGCTCCCCAAAGAGGACAGGTTGGAGACAAACGACAAGAGACAAGTTTAGAGGAGAGGTTTAGACAAGTTTCTAGGGTTAGACACAAAGAGCCGGTTTACCGGCAAACACCACGAGGATCATAATGAGATCTAGCCTCAAACAGCACGTAGGGTTATTACCGGATGATGTTTCCCGGGGCCCGAAGCTGTCTAAATCCGTGTCTTGCATCGCGTCTCTCGATTCCGCCTAACCCCTTCAAGCTACCACATAGATGCGCGCCTCAACACTAAGTCCGTTGAACCGGACATCTGCCGTGTTATTTCCACGACAGTTGGCGCCCACCGTGGGGCCTGCGCACGGTGGTGTTGAGTTCTTGAAGGGATCTCTCCTAGAAATTGAGAAATTCGCAATTTTCGGATGAAGAGCAGATTGGAAAGGATCTACATCGGCTTTGATATTTATGAGTCGACTTCAACTTCTGGATAATCCGTTTAAGCGTACGCAGATTCCGTCATCGTCAACGGTTGTGGTTCTGACGGGAGGTATGTCAAAGCGTATACATGCTGAGTACGGTCTTCAATGTACGATTAGTCAAGGCATCAATCTCTAATGACAGTCGAAAGAAGAATTTTCTTTCGCATGATTAACCGAAGCAAGATTGGATCGGTTTTCCGATTTTCCAAAGCTACAAGGCAAAAGGCTACGGCGCCAGGTCACGCGCGACCGTCAAGATGTCTCTAGTAGCCCGAAAAAAAAAAA
>LR738711.1:188888703-188902053 GCA_902687465.1 Secale cereale | reverse complement strand
CTCAGTTGGTAAAGCACAAAGCTCTTAACCTTGTGGACGTGGATTCAAACCCCACGATGGAAGTTACATTATATAATGTTCATTTCAATAATTATATCTACAAAGTCCCTGATCATTATTGCATAATGACCCGGCACTTGGGGGCTACATAATATGGAATATTCAGTTTCATAGTGATTGGGATGAACAATCCGGATTTCTTCAACATTATACAAGGCTATTTTTCAATGGAGTGTATACAAAGTCCCTGCTCATTATTACATAATGACCCGGCACTTGGGGGCTATAGGTAATATGCATATAAAGGAGGAACATCTTCAAATTTTCAGTTCTGGCAAATCAGATTAATTGTGTGACCCGGCAATTTTGGCAATCATAAACCGGCAAGCTCTATATCTTCAAGCCGGCTGGATATCAATTGAATATTTCAAAGACCAATATTTTTGTCAAGTCAGAGCATTAAAGGCTGATTTAAATGGATTCTTTATTTACAATATTCTTATGCAAGCAAGTTGATTATGAAGTTGGTCTGTTGACCCGGATTTTCTAAGAAGAAGGAAGAATAAGGACTTAAAGATGATCAGGTGCCGGTTTACAAGAATTCATAACCCGGAGCACAACCTATCAATTTGTTCTTGTGTTTATTTTGCAGCATAAAGTTTACCATGGACACATCCAAGCTAAACTTGGGGGCTAATGTCGGGGATATTACCCCGCGGTATGAACCGGCCGGAATTATAACCCGGCCGGACTTGGCGGTTTACACTTGGTGATTCACTGGCGATCCGTTATCACTAGACGGTTTACAAGCAACCTGCCTAAATAATATTACTCACTGGTAACCCGGCGTATGAATTATGGATGACAAGGCCCAAGGCCCAGAAGGCCGGTTCATATTAATAGTGGGCCGGTTTAATAATAAAGCGCAAGGAATATTCTCCATAAAGGAAGCAAGACTAGGACTCCTTGTAATAGATCAATCCTAGTCCTACTAGGACTAGTCATGTAAACCCGCCCCTTCAACATATATAAGGAGGGGCAGGGCTCCCCAAAGAGGACAGGTTGGAGACAAACGACAAGAGACAAGTTTAGAGGAGAGGTTTAGACAAGTTTCTAGGGTTAGACACAAAGAGCCGGTTTACCGGCAAACACCACGAGGATCATAATGAGATCTAGCCTCAAACAGCACGTAGGGTTATTACCGGATGATGTTTCCCGGGGCCCGAAGCTGTCTAAATCCGTGTCTTGCATCGCGTCTCTCGATTCCGCCTAACCCCTTCAAGCTACCACATAGATGCGCGCCTCAACACTAAGTCCGTTGAACCGGACATCTGCCGTGTTATTTCCACGACACCGGGGGTATTTCTTGGATCTTCCGCTTGAACAAGAAGGATTCATATCTGAAAGGAGAGCTCCGCGGCAAGTGGGAGGAGTGGCACGAAGATTGGTGCTGGATAGTGGAGGACCAGCCGGAGCCTTTCACTGCGCCGCGCACAACAGCCATAGTGCGCGGCAGGGACTGGAGCGAGTTGGCCCCGGATGATGTCAAGATCAACGTCGCCCTCGTCAGGATACTTCGTCTCCGGGTAGACAAGTTGACCATCGGAGAGGTAGGGGCAGATTTCCTCCGCCGCCGCATTGCCCCTTTACAGGAGAGGAAAAGGCCAGCATGGGAGTTTGGCAATGCGGCGGATATTATGAGGCTGCGCCCGGGATTGAATTACAACTTCACGGCGCTGGAGCTGAAGGGGATGGTCCGGGAGCTTTTTAAGCACGACCCGGCCCATCCGGAGTGGTTTAGATCTCCCCGGGGAGTGGTGCCGTTGTGCAACATCACCGCCCGGGACGCCTTGCGCGCAATGATGCCCGCGTGTGACTCCCACGGCGTCGACCCCACTTGGATAGTGCCCATGCCGGATGCAATCATGAGTTTCTTCGATAATCTGGTCGAGGTGCCCAAGAACGCCGAGGAGAACAAGGGTCTCACTCGGGAAACCACGGAGCGGGATCTAGCTTATATCGCTTCCCGGATGGAGGAGGCCGCCGCAGCTGCAGCGGCAGGAGATTTTGGGTTCACTGTCGACGAGGCAGATGCTGAGGACGCGTCGTGCCAAGCCGAGGAGGCGGAGATCCGCAGACTGCTCAAGCTCCCGCCCGACGAGCTCGCCGGGGTTCCTTCTCTGAGGTACGCCGGGATTCCCGGGATCGTGAGCGAGGCCGCGGCAAGAGGCGAGGTTGCCGGAGGAAGCAGAGGTGCCGGAGGGAGCGGAGGTGCCGGAGGGAGCGGAGCCGCCGGGCAGGATGCTGGACCCAGCGGGCCCACTCAGGAAGAGGAGGAAGACGTCGAGGCCGATGAGGACACCGGCGGGTCTCTAGGGCTTGACAACGACGCCTCCTCGTCGTCGGAGAACTCCCCACCTCCGGCAAGTCCCAAGCAGGCGCCGGGGAAGCGCCTCCGCAAGGCGCCCACAGCGACGAGGACGCAGGCGCCCCGACAGCAGCCTGCTCGCCGGGCGGCGTGGGCCACCAGAGCGAGCCAAGGCGCGACGGAGGCCCCCAACGCACCGGCCGCGGCGGAGGCGCCCCGGGCGCCAGCCGCGACGGAGGCGCCCCGCGCACCAGCACCTAGCGGAGGGGGATCCTCTCAGAGTGGAGCAGCTGCTCCGCCTGCTCCCCGGGCCTCGGCGCCAACGGAGGCTGGGTCCTCGCAGCCCCCAGCCCCGGAGACCGCCAAGCGCCCGAGGGAGCCTTCTCCTCCTGCTCCTCGCGCGGGAGCGCCTCAGGTGGAGTTCGACTTCTCCGCCCTGAGCGACGACGACGACGAGGAAGAGGAGTAAGCACTTGTAATTTGTAGCTTCTTCAATTCTGTCTTGATCCTTTCGTTGATGATTCTGATCTTGTTTTTGTTTTCAGGTCCCTGGCCCAGCGGGCAGCGAAGCGGGCCAAGATCCCTGTGGTCGAGGTCGACGACGACTCGCCCGTCGCGGCGACAGGGGACGCGCCGGCGACGGTCTTGCCGGACCCAACCGCTGCTCCGAGGAGCAGCGCCCAGCGCAGCCCCCAGGGTAAGTCTGGTCTGGAACTTCCTACTTGTCGGACGCGCTTGAGGTTTTAGCTTGGTACTAACGTTTTGTTGTCTTGTTTTGTCTTGTGCAGAAATGGAGCCGCAGCTGCAGGAGCGCCCGGGGACTGCCTCCGGCGAGCCACCGGCTCCGCCCTCCCCGCCAAGGGTAGAGTCCCCGGCGAGGGAGAACGTTCCGACGAGGACGGGCACCCCGCCAAGGACGGGCTCCCCGCCAAGAGCGAGCAGCCCGACGAGGGCAGCCACCCCGCCAAGGGAGGGCCCGGGCGGCCCTCCGCCAGCAGGGGCCACTGCTCCACCGCCACGGGAGGACTCCCCGGCGAGGGAGCCAGTCGTCGAGGACGTCCGCGAAGGTAAATTTTGCAGCTTTATCTTCTTGGATTTGTCTTTTTGGATATTTGCTTGATAGCTTCTTTTCTTCTTCTGCTAGATCCTCCCGCGCCGGACCGGATGGAGACCGAGGTCATCGGCGAGGAGGGCGCGCAAGGCGACGGCGGCAACGCCCCTGTCGTTGAAGACATGGCAGGAGCCGACGAGCCTGCCGCCGAGGAGACTGCTCCAACCGCAGATGCCACGGCCGGGGAGGGGGGCGGCGACCACACTGCCGGCCCGGAGGCAGCAGGAGCGTCGAGCGCTGCACCGGCCGCCGACCCCTCCGCCGATAAGGAGCAGCCCGGCTTCTATCTTGAGGCCCCCAATGGCCTCTTCATACAAGTGCCGTGGGGGTCTTCGTCGCGAGCCCCCGTGGAGGGAGAGACCATTGATGGAGAGGTTCTCGCCTCCGCGGGGCTGAAGATTGTTGAGGCGCCTGGCGGGAGCGATGAGCCCGAAGAGGAGAAACTTCTCCGCCAGCTCCTGGCCCTTTACCGGGCCAGGCAGGCGAAACTGGAGTCGCGAGAAGCCCTCACCGCCAAGGCCGGAGAAGATTTGGAGAAACGCGCCGCAGAGCTCCGTGCCGCCAACCAGGCGGCTCTCCGCGACTTGGCGAAGGAGCGCGAGAGGCTTGCCGGAGAGCAGCAAGAGTTCCTCCTGGAGAAAGCTGAGGCCGAGGAGCAACAGCGACTGGTCGGTGAAGCGTTGTCCCAGCGAGAAGGAGCGCTCAACCAGCGGAAGGTCGACCTCGACGCTCACGAGGACGACCTTACCGCCCGGGAGCAGGCCCTTGGCGGAGAGTTGAAGGAAGCGAAAGCCGCCGCAGCCACCGCGGAGACCGCCAAGAAGGACCTTGAAGCTAAGGTGGCGCAGCTGGAGGAGTACCTGTAGGCGAGCACGGAGAGGGTCACCGCGCTCAACATAGAGCGCGAGAAGGACGCCCATACCAACTCCGAGCTTCAGGTACGCCTCTCCAAGCAGGGCGACGAGCTCAAAGCCGCCAAGGACTCAATTGCTGATCTGGAGTTGAAGGTTTCCACGCTGAGAGATTCACTCGACGCCGCCCGGGACCGCGAGACCAAGCTGAAGGAGGAGCTTCGCAAGGAGCGGGAGCTGGTGGAGAGCACTGCCACCTCTGCAAACCTCTTCAACCAGGCGGTGGAGCAATGGACGGAGGAGCTGGTCGATTCTGCTGCCAAGATCGACAAGGAGCTGATGGCGATGAGGGCGGAGCACCTTGTGTATTCTCCGGACGAGACCCTCCCCCACAGCGCCAGGTTAAGCCTTTTCTTCAAAGGGATCGCGCCGACGCTTGCACGGCTGCAGGAGAAGCTCCCCGCGCGGTTGGCCGAGGAGTCGCGCCAGCTCTGCGCGGGAACCTTGGAGCGCGTCTTGACGAAGATTGTCTACCGCAACCCTGGTATTAATCTCGTCAACGTCCTCCGCAGCTTGCCGGCCGATGCAGATCAGGAGGCACTGAAGGCGCAGGTCGCCCACATCATCGCCAAGGTGAACAAGATCTCCAGGCGCGAGGGCGACCGCGTAGATTAGACCTCCTTCTTTTTATTTCCTTTGCTGCTGCAAAGTGTGTCATGAACATGAACCTATTAGTCATTGCGACAAGTTATCTATGTAACATATTATCTTATTTTGAGCAACCAGTGCAATGTCATCTCCCTTGCCTTGGTCCTTTACTTTGTATGCTTTTAACCCTACGCTTCTAGGGGACTTGCCAGCAAGAGGCCCTTGCCGCGAGCGCTGAGTGCTGGACTCTGAGCAGCCTGCTGGCCAAGGCCTTACCGGCAAGCAACCTTGCCGCAGCTAGTCGCAACGCACTTAGCTTGCTGAGCGAACTCGAAAACGAAGCAAGGGCGCGACACTTGTCGCAACTCACTTAAGTCGTTGAGCGTACTCGAAAACAAAGTAAGGGTGCGGCTAGCCACGGGTAGGTTCCTCCACGCACAGGTTTTCCATACAAAGTGTGGTTGTTCAAGGAAGATAACTAAAATTTAAAAATTTGAACTGCTCAAATTCTGGTAACTTAGCTTTCATATATTGCTTGTTTCCCCGACAAGGCTTCTCTTTCTTGAACAGCACTTGGTTCATCCTCCATCTCCTTCCCCCCCGGCAAACTTGTGCGCGAGGAACATTCCTTCTGCTGAAGAGGGAAAGAAAAAGAAGAGGGAAAACAAGTATAGTGCCTTTCGGCGCGCTAATGCTTACCGGGTACGTGTGTTGCACAAGATGCCAAACAATGCATGCAAGTAGCGAAGAAAAGCATGGAAGAGGCAAATAGTGCAAAACACAAAAGCTTTACTGATGCACGGGATCTGCACCCGGCTTTGTACAAAGGATTACATGCAACAGCGGCAAGACTCGTACAAAAGGTGGTTGCCGGAGCGGATCACGGCAACCGCGCCTTATGGGTGAAACTTGCGAAGATGCTCTATGTTCCAGGAGTTGCTCACCGGTAAGCCTTCTTCGGTCTCAAGGCGGACATCGCCGGGCCTTGTGACTTGTCTCACCCGATAAGGGCCTTCCCACTTCGGCGTCAACTTGTTTGAATTCTTGGCGGACTGAACACACCGAAGAACAAGGTCGCCTTCCTCGAGATTCCTGGCCTTAACCTTGCGGCTATGATAGCGGCACAAGGCTTGCTGGTATCGAGCAGCTCGTACAGCAGCCTGGAGACGTTCCTCCTCAAGGAGCAATGCATCATCTTGTCGCAGTTGCTCTTACTCGAGCTCATCATAAGCGAGCACTCGAGGAGATCCGTATACGAGTTCCGTGGGGAGAACTGCCTCTGCTCCATAGACAAGAGCAAAGGGTGTCTGTCCGGTGGCTCGATTTGGTGTCGTCCTGATTGACCAAAGAGCCGCCGGTAACTCCTCTATCCAGTTTCTTCCGCACTTGCGCAGCCTGTCAAAGGTCCTTGTCTTGAGTCCGCGCAGCACTTCAGCATTGGCCCTCTCCGCTTGACCGTTGCTCCTCGGGTGAGCAACAGATGCGAAACAGACCTTGGCGCCAAGGTCTTGGACGTACTGCATGAAGGTGCGACTAGTGAACTGTGTGCCATTGTCGGTGATGATCCTGTTAGGGATTCCGAAACAGCAAACAATTGACCTGAAGAACCTGACTGCTGGCTGTGCTGTCACCTTTCTCACCGGTTCCACTTCTGGCCACTTTGTGAACTTGTCGATTGCAACGTACAAGTACTCAAAGCCTCCGACAACACGGGGGAAGGGGCCGAGGATATCGAGCCCCCAGACCGAGAAGGGCCAGGACAAAGGGATCGTCTGGAGAGCTTGAGCTGGCTGATGAATTTTCTTGGCATGGAACTGGCACGCTTCACACTTGGTTACTTGTGCAGTTGCATCTTGGAGGGCTTCTGGCCAGAAGAACCCTTGCCGGAACGCCTTCCCGGCAAGTGCCCTTGCGCCAATGTGGTAGCCACATATGCCTCCATGTATCTCTGCCAACAACTTCTGTCCATCTTCTCTGGAAATGCACTTCAACCTGACACCATTGAGTCTTCTTCTGTACAGTTCATTGTCGACGAACTGGTACATACTTGACTGTCTTGTTATCTTCTCTATCTCTTCTGGGTCGTCGGGAAGTTCTCCAGTTTGCAGAAAACGGACGATCTGCTGTGCCCATGCTGGAGCCCGAGGCTCAACAGCAAGGACTAAAGGCATGAGGGCCGCTGCGGGAACCCCAGCTTCTACGGCAAGAACCTCCGGTTCTGCCGGAGCTGATGGTCCCCCGGCAAGCTCGCCGGGGCGAGGCTTGTCGGGAACGATTGCTTCAACTGTACAGACCCGTGGATCTGCAGGAGCAAGCTGTTCCTCAGCGTTCTGACTGTTGGTCTTGGGGACCTTGGTGGCGGATTCGGGAAGATCCGCCGGCAAGTAGTCACCGGAGACCAATTTTCGCTTCTTGTTTTGCCCAACTGATGGTGTAACGGATGGCTGAGTTAGCTTGAGCAGGAAGGTCCCTGGTTCCACAGGTAACTTCATCGCAGCACACTTTGAAAGGCCATCTGCAATATCATTCTGAGCTCTTGGAACGTGCTCCATTTGCAGACCTTCAAAGTGTTCTTCGAGCTTCCTCACTTCATCAACATAGGCTTCCATCAGAGGGCTCTGGTAACTTTTGTTAACTTGCCGGACCACCAACTGAGAATCTCCCCGCACAATCAACTTCTTGATCCCAAGTTCGGCCGCAATCCTGAGGCCGGCAAGCAAGCCTTCATACTCAGCAGTATTGTTTGTCGCTTGCTCCCTGGGAAAGTGCATCTGGATAACATACTTGAGGTGCTCTCCGGTGGGCGCTATGAGTACCACGCCGGCACCGGCGCCTTGCAGCGAGAATGCACCATCGAAGTACATTACCCATTCGCTTGCCGCTTCTTGTACGGGAACACTTGTCTCTGGAACTTCTTCATCGGGCGTTGGGGTCCATTCAGCTATGAATTCTGCCAAAGCTCGGCTCTGGATAGTTGAAGTACTCTCAAACTTGAGACCAAAGCTTGACAGCTCCAGTGCCCACTCGACGATTCTGCCTGTTGCTTCTGGATTTTGCAATATCCTCTTCAACGGAAAGCGAGTGACCACCGTTATCTCATGTGCTTGGAAGTAATGGCGCAGCTTTCTCGAGGCCATGAGGAGACCGAAAAGCAACTTCTGCACCCCAGAGTATCTTGACCTAGCCCCCTGCAAGAGGGAACTTACAAAATACACTGGGCGCTGCACCATCTTCTTCCTCACTTCTCCTAGTTCCTGCGCAGAGTTGTCCTTGTCGGGGCCAGAGCTTGTCGGAACAGCCCCCTGCTTGTCGCTGGATTCGCTTGCCGATGGTGTAGACTCTTCCTCTGCCTCCCTTTCCGCTACTAACGCAGCACTAACCACTTGATTGGTTGCTGCTAAGTACAGCAACAACTTCTCTTGTGGCCTAGGTGTGACAAGTATTGGAGTGGAGGATAGGTATCCTTTCAAGTCTTGCAGCGCTACCTCCGCTTCCGGAGTCCATTTCATAGGACCTGCCTTCTTCAAAATTTTGAAGAAAGGCAGTGCGCGTTCTGCAGACTTCGAAATGAACCTACTGAGGGCAGCTACACAACCTGCAAGTCTCCTGACATCCTTGACGCGCTTCGGGGCTTCGATCTGCTCGATGGCTTTTATCTTGTCGGGATTGGCCTCAATCCCCCTCTGGGACACAAAGAACCCGAGAAGCTTGCCGGAGGGGACTCCAAAGACGCATTTCTCGGGGTTCAACTTAAGCTCGATCTTGTGCAGATTTGCAAATGTTTCTTCCAAGTCTCGGATCAGGGTATCTTTGCTCTTGCTCTTGACCACTATGTCGTCCATGTAGGCTTCTACATTTCTGTGGATCTGTGGCTCAAAAGCAGTGTGCACTACCCTTGCAAATGTCGAGCCTGCATTCTTCAATCCAAAGGGCATGCGTATGAAGCAATATGTGCCGCATGGAGTGATAAATGCAGTCTTCTCTTCGTCTTCCTTAGCCATGAAAATCTGGTGGTAGCCTGAATATGCATCAAGGAAAGAGAGCAGCTCACATCCAGCAGTGGAGTCAACAATCTGGTCAATGCGCGGCAAGGGAAATGGATCCTTGGGACATGCTTTATTCACATCGGTGAAGTCTATACACAGTCTCCACTTCCCGTTGGCCTTACGCACGACAACTGGATTTGCTAACCATGTCGGATGGATCACGCCTCTAACCAGGCCCGTTGCTTCTAGTTTCTTGATTTCTTCGGCAATGAACTCTTGGCGCTCCACGGCTTGCTTCCTGACCTTCTGCTTGACGGGCCGCGCGTGAGGACAAACAGCAAGCTTGTGCTCAATTACCTTCCTGGGAACGCCGGGGATGCCAGATGGTTGCCACGCAAACACATCGACATTCGCCCGCAGGAAGGCAACGAGCGCGCTTTCCTATTTGTTGTCGAGTGTAGCACTAATGGTGAAGGTACCACCAGTGCCGTCCTCCTTGGCGGACACCTTCTTGGTTGCCGGTGGAGCGGCCATCCCCTTCTTGCACTTGCCGGTGGAGCTCGATGGGACGTCCTCGACGGCAGCGCAGCACTCCGAAGAGGTGCGCTTGCCGGAGTGGGCCCCAGAGCACTTGCCGGACTTGGTCTTGGTCTTCTTCCCCCCGGGAGCTTCAGCGGCAAGTGTGTTGCTCTCCGCTGCGGCTGCTGCGTCCCGGTATATCTTGTCGGCGCAGATAAGCGCGTCCTTCTTGTCGCCATGGACAGAGATGACGCTTATCGGCCCCGGCATCTTGAGTACATTGTAGGCGTAGTGGGAAGCTACCATGAACTTGGCGAGGGCAGGACGTCCAAGTATCCCATTGTATGGCAATGGGATATCGGCCACGTCAAAGGTTATCCTCTCCGTCCTGAAGTTGAGTTCCCCGCCAAAGGTCACTGGCAGAGTTATCTTCCCCTAGGGCTTGCTCCTCCCCGGGTTTATTCCTTGGAACGAACCGGTCTCTTCGAGCTCGCCATCTGGGATCTGGAGTTTCTTGATCACAGCAGAGGAGATCAAGTTCAGGCCGGCCCCGCCGTCAACCAACATTTTGGTGACCTTGAGGTTGCGGATGGTTGGTGAGACCAACATCGGCAAGCACCCGACCGCGGTGGTGCGGTCAGGGTGATCCTCAAGATCAAAAATGATGGGCGTGCTGGACCACTTTAGCAGCCTGCGCGACTCAACGGGCGGCTCTGCCGCGTTTACTTCCCACACCCACTGCTTGAGTTGGCGGTGGGAAGTATGCAGAGAGGCGCCGCCGTCGATGCACAGGACTTCCGTGGCCTTCTGGAACTCCTGTTCGCTGTTATCACCTTCCTCCATGTCGTCGTCGTCGTCTTCCTCTTCATCCTTGTCGCGGCCCCGGGGAGGTCGATCACCTTGCCCCTGCTTGGCCTTGCCGCGGCGTCCTCCCCGGCCATTGAATGGCCGCTTCTTGCTTGGCTCTCCTCCGCCACCTTGGGCCTTCTCCTTGTCGCGCCGCTCGTATTCAGCTTTCTGCTGCTCTACGAGGTACTCGACGCGCTTGCAGTTCGAAAGGTCATGACCCTTGGTGCGGTGGATCTTGCAATATTGCTTGTCGAAGCCGTCCTGCTTGTCGGCTGCCGCTACAGGGGCAGGCTCCTTGCCGGAGCCGCCAGCCTGTGCTGTCTTGGCGGGAGCCTCCTTGCCGGACTTCTCGACGACCAGCACTTCCTTGCTCTTCTTCTTTCAATTGTTCCGCCGCCGACTCTTCTTTGCCGGGGCGGCATCCTCACTGTCGCTTCCCCCTGCGCCAGCATCCTCTCCGGGGAGTCTCCTCCCCTCTTCTGCGCGCGCACACTTGTCAGCCAGAGCATAGAGCTCGCTGACATCCCGTATCTTGGTCATGGCCATCTCCTCTCGCATGCGGCAGTTACGCACGTTCTGGTGGAACGCACTGATAACCGCAGCAGGGTGGACGTCGGGGATGTTGTGCTGCACGCGGCTGAATCGTTGGATGTATTTACGCAAGGGTTCTCCTTCCTTCTGGGCCAAGATGTGGAGATCACTCTCCTGGCCGTGGGGTTTGTGGCCGCCCGTGAAGGCGCCAACAAATTGGTGGCACAGATCTGCCCATGAAGAAATGGAGCCTTCCGGCAAGTGCATAAGCCAAGAACGAACGTTCGGCTTAAGCACCAGCGGGAAGTAATTCGCCAGTATCTTCTTGTCGCGCCCCCCGGCAGCCTGCACCGCGATGGTGTAGATGCTGAGGAACTCCGAGGGGTGAGTCTTGCCGTCGTACTTCTCCGGTACGTCGGGCTTGAAATTTTTCATGCTGGGCCACTGGACGCGCCGCAGCTCTCGGGTGAATGCAGGGCAACCTGCCGCGTACGGCAAGTCGCCTAGTTCACCGGGCGCGTGCGTGTCGACAGCGGTCCCAGCGCGCTGGTCTGATTGTCGCCGGGCTTCTCGGCGGCGCTCGATTGTTGTTCGAGCATCTTCTTGTCGCCGGTCGTCAAGGACTTGGCGCTGGTCCCGACGAGCCCGCGGATCCGACGATTTCGTGGAGTCGTCGTCGACGTTAATCCGGCGGGGAGGCGTCTTCTGCTTCCGCGGCGGGAAGTGCACGGTGGTTGCGCCCCCGGCGGTCTTGTCGCCATCGGCCTTCGTCTTCTCGACTTGCCGTGGCCGCGATGTCGCCGGCTGCTGCGGCGTGTCGTTGTTGGCGAAGGCGATGAGGCTTTGGATTGTTGCCCTCCAGTCTTCGGCCTTGTCTGCCACTGGAGGGAAATCGAGGAGCAGTTGCGCTCTTGCGAGAGCTTCTGCTGGAGAGGAGGGGAGCGGGGGCGAGCGGTGCGAGGAGCGGGATATGCTCGGACTACTAACAGGGTTAGAAGGAGCAGTTTCCCGCCCCGGCGACCGCGCCTTGCTCGTGCCAGGACGGTGGCCCGGAGCATCCCGCGAACCTCCAGTTTGTCCTTGCCCCAGCAAGCGGATGGTACCTCCTGTACCACGGCGCTGCTGGGTTGTCGTCTGCTGCGATGGACGTGGCGCATCTACGGACACCGAGGCTCGGTCGTCCGTCTTGTCCTTGGATTTGGTGGCGCCGTGAGTTTCCTCGCCGGCGACCACCCTTCCGCCGGCTTCTCCTCCACCCACCGTTGGTTCTGGTGGTGGGGGAATCGACGCAGACGGGCCTGCGACCTCCGAAGCTTTCTTCTTCGGGGCCATGCTGTTGCTGATGAAGTTGATGCGGCTGGAGAGGTTGATGAAGAATGCGCCCGCGTGAACGCCGGATCAGGTTCGCACAACCTCGACGCCCCCTACCTGGCGCGTCAAAGATGTCGGGGGAAACTGTCCACCACGAGCACCTATGGGACCGGAGCCCCTTGTACGTTGCGGTAAGGGAGCGGAGGGAGCACGAAGAGCAGATCGAGGAGAGCACGCGGGCAGTTTACCCAGATTCGGGCCGCGCGAACGCGTAAAACCCTACTCCTGCTTGGTTTGTATTGAGTTTGTGAGCTCGGGAGCTTGAAGAACTAGCTACACCGAGCAAGGGAGATATCAAGGTTCCGAACCCCTTCTACGTTGTGCATGGGCCTCCTTTTATAGCTCAAGGGGTCACCGACAGGTGTCAACGTAGAAGAAGGGCAAAAATGTAACTTTGGTGGTAGTTGTAACAGTGCGGGAACAGTGCGTGAACAGTGGATGAACAGTGGTCATCACCTACTTTGACAGTGGGGGACAAGAGCATTAAATGCCCGTTGCCGTCGACCCCAAAAGCGCCTGCCCTTGCGTCTCCGTTCGCCACGACGGTAGCTTCGTCACCGTGGAGTGCCACTGTGTCCCCTAGGCTGCACAACCATCCGCCACGCGTCCCTGGAAGGGCCCCAGGGCGACGCGTGGGTCGATGAGCTGGAGCGCGGGCACACAGCGTGAGTTCCCCCTGGCAAACACCTTGCCGGGGCCTTGACCTTGCCGGGCCCTGAAGCTTGTCGCTCCCCGGGCCCTGTCGGGGCGCAGGGTGCGCCGAGGCATGTCTTCTGAAATGCAGTCTTCTGGTCTTCCTGGCAAGCTCCTCTTGCCAGGGTCTTGCGTTAATGTTATAGTCTTGAGCCTAGGGCGGCCTTCCCGGCAAGCTCCACTTGCCGGGGTCTTGGTCTTCTGACTTGTATACTTTGTTTTTGAATGGCTTAATAAGGACCGGAAAGGTTTCCGGCAAGCGCGTGGTAGACCCTGCCGCGGGAAGCTGCTACTGCCCGTGCACAAGTTGGGGTACTGAGGTACCCCTACCTTAGTACACCGACAGTAGACTTCGACACGATTCCTACGCATGAAAAGCGCGCACCTGCACAAAACAAACGGCGAGGGTGGGGGGGGGGGGGG
>LR738711.1:188728543-188888631 GCA_902687465.1 Secale cereale | reverse complement strand
GGTTAGGAACACAAAAGGAAAAACACACAAAACATTACACACATTAAGAATCAAAAAAACGGAAAAACTAACGAAAAAAGAACTGACTCGCTGTATTTCTGCCTGAATGGTGTGCTCGTGATGAGTTGCAAGACTTTCCTCATCTCCGCAAGATAGCTGAATCTCGCAGGCTTTAACTTCTGTACAGGAGATCTAAACTTTGATGGCTTCTGCACAAGCCTCTTATTTGATAGAACTAGTGCCTCGCTGTCGGTCGGGCGTTCCACTGCTGCGCTCCTGGTCCTCCTAGGCACTGGTGGTGGCCTCTCAAAATCATCATCACTATCTTCAGCATTCGGAGGGCTCACTGCTTTCTTCCCATGCTTGACATTGACTGGAGATTTCTCAACAGCTTTTTCATTCGAAGTGCCGGCGCCACTCCTCAACCTCTTACACACCGGTTCTTTTACAAGCTTAATGGGGGGTTCATCAAGGACAAATTTCTGAATCGTTGGAGTGTGAACCTGAGTTTCAAACAAGGAAATACCACCTTGGTGTGCGCCTTCGTCAAAGCCTGCACAAAAAAATGGATACTGAGCAAAATGAAAAGAATCATCAAGTTCACTAACGAAAGTCATTTTAACATGCGAATGGGGTTCTACTAAAAAGCTTAACAAAAGTAGTGGACCTCCCCTTTCTGTATCAATGAAGTTCACTTAATAAAAGGGTGTGTGACTGAAAAAAATGTAATAACCTTATTTAAAAATTAAAAGTGATGTCAGGTCCAGACAACAATGCGACGAGGTCAGCCAACTATAGAGCATCACCTTCCTGATGTAGCCAATGTGCTCCTTCCCAAACTTGGCAATCGTTTCACCATCCCAGGTCTGCATGAATTGGAACATGTAAAATCCAATATCATGCCTGCAAGAAAACCAACATAAACACATTACTAATGCAGTTCACTCAATAATGAAGTGCTACTGATGTTAGTAAAACAATGCAGCTCCATACACACAAAAAACCGAGGGAGAACAACTAATAACACTTTAGTAATGCAGTTCGCTCAAGGAAAAAGGTGATTCTAATTTAGTAAAAACAATGCACCTCACTTACACAAAAAAACCGAAGGAGGAAAAAGAAAAGGAGAACAAGTACAAACCCGTTTCCCTGTTGCGGGACATTAACATGAGTGAGCACAAAGTCGTCAAGGGTGGGAGGGTTCAACGGCTCATCGCAGCTTGCGCTGCCATCTTTCCAAACTTTTTTGATGTTCCTAACCATTTTCCTGAAGACAAGATTTGCAGGAGCGCTGTCGGCGTCATTCAATGAGTCGAGAAACTCAAAACGCTTCTCTCGCAGGTTCAAAGTGACCAAGCAGTAGTGGCCTATCGCGTCCTTCATTGTTGCGGGAGGATGATCAAATGTTGCAAACATAATCTGAAATAAAAAAAGAATAAAACAAACCAGATGAGAAAATAGAAAAACAGAAAACTTATTTTCAAGATGACGAAAATGGTCAAAATGCGTTACCAAGTTTTCCTTGTCCACACGTTCCTCTGCGCTTGAAGAAAACATCTTTTTCAAAGCCCTATTTGTGGCACCGCCGTTCCAAATGGAATTCTGCCAAAAAGACAAAACAAGAGAGTTAATGAAAATGCTTATAGCACAAATAAAAATTGGATGAGGGATAAATATAAATTAATGAAAATGCTTACACATAGGTTGTACGGGACAATCATCGTTTGAGATCCTTTGAACCTCTCAAATAACATAGAGACGCCAATGTTTGCGAGGCGCGTGCTCAGCGTTCCATACGACCAAAAAGACTCGCCAACATGACCGATAGTAATATCACCAAACTCGCCCTTGAATGCAACTAGATGCCTTCAGACAAGAAGAAAAAAGCCCAGCAAAAAGTGATAAGATGGGTGTCCCTGAAAAAATAACATATTAAATAACCGGGGTGTAAGACAAAAAATGTCATACTTCTTCTTCTTATCCCTCCTAGCCCTCGTAACAGCGTCATATAACTCATTGTATCTTCTCATAAGAGCTGGATCAATCCTCGAAGGAGTAACAACAGGTAATTCCTCATCTGCATAAAGAGTGGGAACGATATCAGATAATAAAACACACACGGTCCATTTCGCCCCAGGAAAGAACAAAAATAATGCAGTTCGCTTACCTTCGGTTTCAGAATAAACTTCCTGCGGCTGCTTAGATACATCTTCGCTGAGCGTCAAGTGATCCAGCCCGGTAATATCATCGTCAAGCGGCGCTTGATTGCTCATGTCCTGAGAGAGTCTTGGCCGTTCCTCTTCAGAACCAATCGAAACTGTCTCAGCTGGGACTTTGGTTGTCTCGGCTGGGAAAGCCAGATTGCCATCAGATTGCTCGGGGGCGTGAGGGATGACACAAAATTTCTCAGGCACCTCATCGCCAAGCAACAAAACAGTAGGCCCACCAACACCATCAATGCCAGCGGATGTCCCCGCAGCATTAAATCCGACTCTAGGAGTTCCTTCTGTATCTTCTGCAATTTCAACTGTAACACGAGGAGCTCCTTCTCTCTCTTCATGCTTATCACCATCCACAATATCCTCCCTTCCATCTCTCTCTTGTGCCTTATCAGCCTCAACAGGACACTCCCCTCCTTCTCTACCTTCTGCCTTATCAACCTCCGCATTAGGCTCCTCCCCTTCTCACCCTTCCACATTATCATCCTCCATGATGCGCTCCGCTTGGATTTCAACATTTAATCCGCAGTTCTGATGAGTTAAAAAATAAAACACATTACACAAAAAGAGAGAATGCAGTTCACTAATAAAACGGACCATGAAGCTCGCATGAAAAATAAAAAATAAAACACAAAATGCAAATTCTCTATACTCACTAGAGAAGCGTCGCCTTCCATCTCTTTACACTTGTCAGCCTCCTCGTCCTTGCTAGCGTCACCCTCTGCCTCCTTCCCATGTATTTCCATGTTTGATTCGCCATACTAAAAAAATAAAAAACATAAATAAAACTATTATCCAAAATGCAGTTCTACAACTAAAAAGCCAACACCAGATCATGCAGTTCACTGCTAAAAGATGATGCTTCTTCTCTAAACAACAACTGCAGTGCACTACCACTACTGGTGCACACAACAAAAAAAGTTAAAAATTGCAGTTCGCTGCCACTGCTGGTGCAAAAATATGATTGTTTGTTTTGGACACTACAAAAAATTAAACAATGAAGTTCACTGTAACAAAAAAAAGGAAGAAATCAAACCTTGTCGATGACGCCTTCGTCAAGAGGATTGTCTTTGGCAGCTTCGTCAATGGGGGACAATGTCCTGTCAAACAAATAATCAGAATCAACACCGTAGTGGTCCTGGTGGTCATCATCACGACAAGCGTTAGCATTAGAAGATTCTCCTCCACACTGCGAAAAGAACAAAAGGATGCGAAAACAAATAGTCAATGCCACAACACACAGAAAAAATAGATAACAAAAATGGGTAAAAAATTGTTCACATATTAAAAGAAGACATACATCCACAGCTGCGGGGTCAGGCAAAGAAGGCCGGACAACATCTTCATGCCTGTTCATTTCCTTCACAATTGCCTCAGCTTCCTGCTCATACCTAGCACACTTGTCGTCCTGAGACTGCTTAAACTGAACGAATGAAGACCTGATATTCGTAACTATCTGCTTAAGGAATTCAAGCTACCCACGGTCAAAGTTATGAGCGGCCTCGATTTCTGCTTCAGAAGGGCCTTTGCCTTCAGGAAACAATCCAGCAATATTCCTCATCCTAGATTCGGATGTTGGGAAATCAGAAGTTAAATTGATGACCCTGTCGAGAAGCTCATCGACCTGAACAAATTTATTGCGATCAGCAGAAGCCTCGCCAGAAAAACGTCCAGCAGCCGCCCTAGCAAAACCACGACCCCGTCGAATTGGAGCCGCCCTAGCAAGAGGCTCAGAAAACATTTCAGGCGCTTCGGCAACTGCAGTACGCTTCCGCCTTCCACTGAAAAAATTAACAAAAAAAGAGATGCAATTCACAAATAAAGTACATAAGAGGTTCACATTTAGCATGGCGAAAAAAAGGAAATAAACAAACACAAAGGCTGGCTATGCACTGACCGGCAGCATGCCAAACTTGTAAGTGTCCAGGTGTATCTTTCCCCTGACAATAATGTCGGCGTTGTGAATCTTCTTCAACTGCACATGAGATAGTATTGCAGCGCGTGGCGTGCGTCTATCCATAACCGATACTTTTCGAAGATTCAACGAATCGAGGTACATGAACAGGGGCACGATGGTCCAACCCTTGGCGCAGTTCTGCTTGCTCCCTTTAGAATTCCACTTGTACACAGCGGCCTGCAGCTCGTCGACAACAAGCTGACAAAAGTCCATGCTAGCCATAGATGCAAAATCCAAGTTTTCAACCATAGCAGCTACCCTGGACAAGCGAGTTGCAGGGCTGGGACAAAGCAAGCACTGGAAAACAATGAGAAAAAAACCTTCACAATCTTATTAACCTTCGCAGGGTCCGCAGCCAGCGTGCGAAGTAAAATAAGCAGGTCCTTCACATCTATGCTACGAGAACGGTTGAAACCAAGTTCATCCTTCAGATTAGCCAGCGAATCATCATGGCCGCTGGCAGCAGGCCTGGGAGCAGTGTGAGAACCCATAGGGAAATCAAAAATGTGATGGACAGCCTCACGATTGATTTCCAGAACCTTGTTTGACCCGCAGTCCAATCTCATCGTATTAGGGTTGATCTTTCCCATCAGCTTGCACATAAGAACACGAGAAACATTCTTCTCTCATTTCAGGTCGAAGACAATGCCAAAACCTGCTTGCCGCACCAAAGTTCTGTGCGGCTCACCCAACAAGGCGACAACTTTGCATACGTTTGGAATGGACAGCCGAACAATCTTGTTAAAACGCCATTCATGCGCAACATCATCTTCAGACCTCTTCCTCTTGGTACTCTTAGCAGTCTACAAAAAAAAGAATAAAAAATGCAGTTCACATCAGCAAACTCATGCGAAACAACTTAAAATACAGAAGAAAAAAATAAATAAACAGCGTATACCTTCCTAACATCAACATCATCCTCATCAGAATCACTGTCCAGCGCTTCTCCAGCTGCATTTTCCTGCGCCAACTTAGATCGACGCTCAGAATCAACACCAGAGTGATCGTTCGCGCATCTCCGCTTTCCTTGAATCCCATACACATCAACCTCGGCATAATTAGGCCTCTTTGAGTAATCAACACGCGGGCTCCGCCGTGGAGAACTTAAACCTTGCTCTGCAACAGTGTTGAGTTTTCTCTTCACAGGATTCTTTGCGGGGGCAAACTTAGCAGACTTCTTTGAATCTTCAATCCTCCTTCCTATCTCCTTACCCTCCTCAAACTTTACTTGCTTCACCTTATGAGCCTTCACGAAAGTATTACCGAGCGCAATCGCTTTCTGCCTTTTCCTCTCAACATCTGCAATCTGATCAGGGACCATCCAATCCTGTGTTACTGGTTCTGTGCCATCAACAGCTTGCGACTGGGTTTCACTCAATTCAGGTAGAATGCTGCCTTGATCAGATGTCCCGCCACCGAAAACATCGGCTGTGAAATAACGTGTAATCAAATAGTTAACACCACCACCCCCGGACCCACCAAGACATAAAATTGTGGGTAAGAAAAACATAAGAAAAATATGTGTGTGAGAGGGAGACCTAAACTTAATGCAGCTCATATCAACTTGGAAACACAATGTAGAAATGCAGTGCTCTTTTCAGCAGTTTATGTTTAACAATTAAAACATAACAGAAAACCTAACGCAGTTCATGTCGCTTGAATATCAATTTGCCTCGTGTCTGAAAAGACATTGGTAAAGGGATATATGATGCAGTGCACTAATTCGTTCAGTAACCAATTGACCATATATAAAATGAAGTGCGCTTATATATACAAAACAAAACAAATTAATGCAGTTCTGTGAGAGGCAAAAACTAAAACTTAATGCAGCTCATATCAATTTGG
Source organism: Secale cereale (assembly GCA_902687465.1). NCBI lineage: Eukaryota > Viridiplantae > Streptophyta > Magnoliopsida > Poales > Poaceae > Secale > Secale cereale. The sequence goes on along the minus strand of LR738711.1, from coordinate 188,882,610 downwards.
CAACCGCATAGTGGATAGACAAAAAAATACAAAGCAATGTCCAAATGCAGTGCTCTTTTAGCAGTTTGTGTTTAGCAATTAAACATAACAAGTAACTTAATGTCATTCCAAAAATATAAAAAACAATTAACTTGAGGCAGTTCATATCAGTTTGCCACATGTCTGAAAAAATGGGCCTTGGTAAAGGAATCTATGATGCAGTGCACTATTTCGTTCAACAAAAAGCAATTGACCGTGTATGAAAAATGCAGTTCACTTTGATGTAGTACCAGATGGGGAAGCCGTTCTAACTGGTGAGGCATCAATTGGGGAGGAATAAGCCATGTTGTGTCTGCAATCAGAAAGGGATAATAATTAAACCCTAGACAGCAAACCCCAAAAACAGGCAGAGAAAAACTTTCAATCCATAGGGCGTTGCAATTTCAAGCATACAAAACAAACTTAAGAAGAGGATGCTGGCTCCAAAAATAACCCTAGCACAAGATCTAGAACGGGTTGGGGGCGATTTGGGGCTCACCATGAGACGATGTTACGGCCGGAGGAGGCGGCTGCAGACGGCGACGACGGAGGAGGCGCCCCTACGGACGGTGGCGGCTGCGGGCGTCGTCGCTGTCCACCACGAGAGCACCCCTACGGACGGCGGCGGCTGCGGGCGTCGTCGCTCTCCACCGCGAGAGCACGAGGGCAGGGGGATTTTTGTGCGGGGGAGAGGAAGGAGAAGGGGGACTGCAAGAAACATAGAAGAAAAGAGAGGCTTAATGAATAAAAGCCCACAGGCCCACAGGTCATAGACAAAAAATAAAAAATACGGCTCGGTTGTAACACGATGTAGTTCGCTTACAAAAAACGGCTCGGTTTCAAAACGATGAAGTTCGCTTACAGAAAACAAATCGGTTCGCCTGCCCGAAATATACGCGCCCACGATCGCCCGAAGCGCCGCGCGCCCGCTCCTCTGTCCGGCCGGTTGGAAGACGCGCGAAGGCCACGATCATCACGAACACACGATCGCCATGACGGTTGGAGGACGAGATCGTGCCCTCGGCAGAAGTTGCTACCGCTCCCCTTTAAATTCCGCGCTCCATCACCCTGATCGTTCGCAGAAACACACAACGCTGCGCTTCCTCCTCCTCTTCCTCGTCATTCCAGCCATGTTGTTCACCAAGACCTACGACGATGTCCTGGCGCACGGAAAGACCAAGCTCAAGGTGGTCTACACCAACGACGTGGACGCCATGGCGACGTACGTCGAAGAGTACAAGGCAGTTCTCCGGGGGCGCCGCGAGAAGATTGTCGGCATCGACCTCGAGTACACACCCGACAAGACCAGAGCGGCCGTGATTCAACTCTCCATCGACAAATATCACCCAATGCTGCTTTTCCAAGTATGCGCTACATTGGGCGATAGATGCATCACCTTCGACAAGTTCCTCGGTGACCCAAGGTAAGCCATTCTTTCTGCTGAGTAAAATATAGTTGCAGGCCGATGGGTCTCTCCTTTTCATCTATGTTGCAGTTCTATATGTCTCTGTATGCAGTTCCAAAAAGTATAACTTGTGGTTCACTTTGCTTAGGTATGAGTTCGCTGGTTTCTGCATCGACTAGGACAAGGAGAAGCTTTCACGCTGCAACCTCCACATCCCCAACTTCGTCGACATTCAGGCGAACTGGAGGGTGCCTGATGGAACGAAGCCACTGGACTCACTTGGTGATATATCTACTGCCATCATCGACGATGAATACGCAGACATGAAGAAAAAGATGACAGACCACGACCACCGCCAGTGGACTTCGATTCTCAGCACGAGGCACATTGAGTATGCTGCCAAGGATGCCTACACTGCGTTCGAGGTATGGAATCGCATCACCACAGTGCAGAAAGGCCTCACCCGCTCTTCAAAAAAGAAGACGAGGAAGTGCCCGAGGTCATCCTGGAGGGTGGCGGGCAAGGGGGGATCAACTTCCACCTCCACCTCCCACGGGTGGAACTGGTGAAGCAGGCCAGATGCTGATAGCCAAGGATTCCTGTCACAATTGCTCGATTTGTTTTCTACTGCTTATGTGGATTAGTTTGCTTTCGTTGTAATTTGCTTTCGCACAATGTTTGCTTATGTTGCATTAGTTTGCTTGATGATGTACTTTGTTAATTATGAGCGCAGAACCTTGGTTTGTATCTATCAACAATATGCAGTTCTCAGTAGTTTGTTTTCAGTATGTATATTGCTTCAACTGCTGCTGTAGCTAGGATACACATAAAAAACTATCTATGAAAGCAGTTCACATACAGTTTTCTTTCACAAAACTGCTGCTACTATAATGGTTGATGCAGTCCTCTTTTATTAAGCACTCTAGTTCCGTATGTGGGTTAAAAGAAAAAAAAGAAAGCTCAGTGGGTGTTTCCAGTCTGTATATTGCTTCAACTGCTGCTGCTGATAGGATGCACATGAAAAACTATATGTGAAAAGCAGTTCACTTATACTCAGATTTCTTATAGAAAATAAACTAGAAGCCACACAAAAATGTCAAATTATTACAACAAAATTGTCTCATGCTGCCGCTGCTCAAGCAAGACTGATCTAAAGCAAATTTAACTTGATTTCCAAACACTTTGCATGCCTATAAAACATAGCCATGACAACATCCCCAGCCTGAAGACCAACTTCCTCCACAAATTCCTTCCAGCCATCTTTGAGAACCAAACAATCATCAGAGCCAACAGAATACATAACATCAACATCATGATATCCATTCTTGCTAACCAAGACCAAATTAACACAGCTTTCTGGTACCCTGACTAGACCAAAAGGGAATTTCTCCAAGCAAAACAACAAGAACAGAAAAAATAAGAACAAATAAGAAAAATATTACAATCTTCAGAAACTAAATTGCTGCTACAATCTTCATAAAAAATATTGATGTCAACATATAATAATATTGACTAGACAAAATTGCTGCTGCTCCCACAATGTTCATAATAAAACTACTATGTGAAAAGCAGTGCACTTATACTTAGTGAAAAATGTTTCTTCAGAAACTAATACTGCTACAAATATTCAGATAGTGTTAACTACACACAACACATGAAAAAGACTATGCGAGAAATACATACCCATGAATCATTGACATCATCGTCAGTCATCTGATGGACGAATGGAGCCCGAAATCCAATACCTGAAGAATAGAGAAGGGAATAGAGCGCGCTGTGCCGCTGCCTCTGGTTCAGAACCAACCCTTCAGAAAAAACGCATGTCTCCATCATGGGCTCCAACCTTGCCAGGCAGCCGCACGCGCAATCCATTGCCAGGCGTAGGGTCTGGTTGGGAAAAAGACAGATCGAGGAAGAGTGGCAAAAAGAGCAGGCAATGTTCGCCGCTAGGGATAAGGTGGGATGGGAGCCGCCAGGGATAAGGCGGGAGGGGAGCCAATTGACCCACCAATATATATATGTACATACACAACCCAAAAAAAGTAAAACGACAAATAAAGCAGTGCGGTAACATGACAATGTGCATTTCGCATTGCATATTACTGCAGTCCACCGCGCTTGACCAAGCAAAAAAACTTATTAAACTAGTCCCCCACCCCCCCGTGGCTGTAATGCAGTTCATACAGGCTCGCATTGCATATTACTGCAGTTCATCGCGCTACAATATTCACCGCGCATTGCATATTACTGCAGTTAACCCCTCCACGATTCGCAGACGAAAAAACACAGGCTGTAATGCAGTTCTAAAAACTATATAATGCGCAAAATCTCAAAAAACATCTTGAGTAACGACAAAAGCCAGTGGCGCCCGCTCGAACACAAAAAACATGGAGAAAAGTTAAATTCTTCAAAATTAACAACTTAATCCGCTGCAATTCATACGGATAGGTGCAAGGCAGCACATAATTGCCGAAAACAACCTAAAATTACATAAAAAACACAACAATTTCGATCCGGACGGGGAAGGACAGAGACCTTGCCGTTGTTGCGCTAGAAAAGAGAGATACTTGACCAATTATACTAAAATTTCAATCCTATTAGCAAATTAATCTATCGCGGAATAACACAAACATGAACGCGAAATTAGTAACACACTAGGATCACGCTATAAAATCGAATATGAACCGCCAGCAGGATGCGAAGCTCCTGCACGTGCGGAAGAACAGAGACAGATCTGCCAAATCAAACGATTTCCGTCGTTTTCTCACAGAATTGCGTGTTTAATCACATATTAAATCAGCGCACACACAAATAAAATAATAGAAATTGATCAAACTAGCCAGAAACGCTGCTCCGTGAAGGTTTGCTACTGCCCCTCTATGTGGTTCGGAACATAAGAAGGAAGCAGTGCACATAGCTTTCCAATGCAGTATTACAATGCAGTTCAGAAGTGTTATGAGAATATTATTATCATAATGTTATGAGAATAGACCGGCTATATATATATATATATATATATATATATATATATATATATATATATATATATATATATATATATATATATATATATATATATATATATACCGTTGAGAAGCTATGGAGTAGACACAACTTTGCCATGTTGAACACTTCTCAAAATTCATCATAGTTTAAGAGCAGTTTCGAAAATCGTGCGGCTCATAACGAATGACAGCGAGCATTTTTTCGCATTTTCTTCTAAACCGCTCGTCGGAATGAAACAAATGATACACCGTTGGGAAGGTATCATCGAGGCACATATTTTTCATATCTATTATTTTTTCTAATTCGCTATCGTTTAAGAGAAGTTTTGAATTTATTAAATCGCAAAATTGTGTTTTTTGAAATTTTTGCAATTTTCAGAACTGTTTTAGCTTCAGTTTTTTAACCGTTTGTCGAAACGAGGCGTATGATACACCGTTGGAGAGCTACGAACGAGGCACACCTTTCATATGTTGAAATGTTTCTGAGATTCCTTACGGTTTTTAGTTAATTTTGAAAATCGTGCGGCTGACTACGAGAGGCAGCGGTCGTTTTTCGCGAATTTTTTACAAACCGCTGGTTGAAATGATCCAAACGATAAACGGTTGGAAAGATATCGTCAAGACGCTACTTTTTCATGTAGAACACTTCCTCTAATTCATTACGGTTTAATAGGAATTTTTAAAAATACCAAAATGCGGAGACTCTGTTTTTCGCGATGCCAAAATCGACTAGTGAACCGCATCGGACAGAAAACCGCACTGCTTCGTACTGAAAACCGCACTGCATTAGACGGGCAAGTGAACTTCATGATTTATTTTGTTGGGCGTAAATTTTCTCAGGCGAGTTTTTTGTTGTCTTTTTTCAACATTTTTTATGAACGAGAGTGAACCGCAGAGACGAGGGCTACTGTACCGCAACATGTATCAAAATGAGCTACATAATTGTTTTGTCATTTTTAACTCTTTTGTTGTAAATTCATGTGGACTGTATGGTCAATGTTAGTGAGCTACCTCAAATTTTGTGTGTTCATCTTCTCCTCCAAAATATAGTTAACTGAACCGTAAGAACAATAATTAGTGTATCACATTTACATTTACGTTTTCTCTCATCCCAAAAGAAGTGGGCTACACACAACAATTTGTTATAGGCACGATTTTCGTTCCGTGATCAAAGCATTGAACCGCACCAAATAGCACTGTGTACTCATGAGTATAAAAAATCAGAGAAAAAGACCTGTGCTTCAGTAACACACACGGCCGTGAGTGCCGCACTGCATGGGCTGCCTTGCTGCACTGCATGCACCCTGAAAGTTAAGTGCACTGCACAATGCATAACTTATTTTAATGCAAACAAAAATGAACTGCTGCAAAACACACGCCCATTTTGTACTTTTACATATGCACTTCGCCGCAAAACTGAACACCAAATTATTTTTAGCCACAAAGGTATCCCAGCGGCCAGCTAGAGAACCTCTTGCCGACACCAAGTAAACTGCATACCGCACCCATCCGCATGTCGTACGGCCGGGCACCCGCTAACCCCGGTGGTGGCGGGGATTGAATAGAGACGCCATGGAACTGCACACGGTCGCGTTGACTGCAAAAATGACGCCATTGAGCTGCACGCGGCCGCATTGCCGCACTGCATCTTGAAAAAAACCTCATCGGTGGCAACTCCATCCAGGGGAGCCGGAGTTTAACACAAGTGGGGGCAATGCATACTGTTGGATGGACTACAACAGTAGGAGAATGCAAGACCACCGGGAGAACACTTAAAAATGCTGAAGAGCCCGACCATCGGAGGGCGCGCTGCTTATGGGATCGAACTGCACTGCACATTCAAGCCTTTGATTCCGACCAGCAGAATTTTTTTGTGCTCCTCCAAGAAGTGGACTTCCTCTCCGGTCGTCGTGGAAGACGAGCTGACCGTCGGGGCCTAGCAGGCATCCACAATGTGCAGGAGCTCACTCCCCCATAGGGCAGAGCTTCGAGGTTGCTGGCATCTCCACTGGCGGCACGGCTTGCTGCGCATGCAGTTCACTCCAGAGAGGAAGTCCACGACGACCGGTGGGCACGAGAGTGGGTCCCGTGGCTGAGTGGGGGAGAGGAGCAGAGGGGGGGATCTGGCCCGTGGATCGAGGAAGGCTCCCTACCGGGATCGACGGATCCATCTGACGCTAGATCGAGAAGGTTGGGAAGAACAAAATCGCAGGCATGGCCTCACGGCTGGCAGGGAGTTCCGGCGCGGGGAAGAAACGTCGTTCGCTGGGGTTCGTCCGGCCGGGGCAAGGTGGAAGGCAGCGCGACCCCTCCCGGCAGATCGAAGGTGGTGGTTTTGGGCGAGGGAGTGAGCATGGGCGGTGCGTGGGGCGGGCTTGGCTGTGGCGGCACGTCGCCAGGCCTCTTGAAGAAGGCCGGTCAGGGGGTGGAGCCGGGCCGGTGCTCCTATGGCTGTCTGGCTTGGCGGCGTGGCAGATCAGCATCCAGCACGCTGCGTGGTGGTCGTCGGGCGGCTCGATGGGAGGTGGTGGGCGGCGCGGTGGTACGCGGGGCTGCGTCGGCGGTTGGAGGGGGTTGGGGACGCACAGGTCGCGAAAGGTAGTAGGCTAGGTGGGGCAGCGAGGGCGCTGTTGGTGGTGTCTGGAGGTGTCGGGCGTGTTAGGAGGGGAAGTGGGGAGGAGAGAGGAAGAAGGTGAGAGCGAGGGTCGAAGGTGTTAGCAAAATAAGACTGTTAAGGGGTGTTATCATAATAGACCCACCATATATATTGCCGTTATAAGAATGATCATGATGCCCTCATGTCCGTATTTTATTTTATCGACACCTCTATCTCTAAACATGTGGACATATTTTTCGATATCAGCTTCCGCTTGAGGACAAGCGAGGTCAAAGCTTGGGGGAGTTGATACGTCCATTTTGCATCATGCTTTTATATTGATATTTATTGCATTATGGGCTGTTATCACACATTATGTCACAATACTTATGCCTTTTCTCTTTTATTTTACAAGGTTTACATGAAGAGGGAGAATGCCGGCAGCTAGAATTCTGGGCTGGAAAAGGAGCAAATATTGGAGACCTATTCTGCACAACTCAAAAAGCCCTGAAACTCCATGAAAGTAAGTTTTGGAAAATATAAAAAATATCTGGTGAAGAAAGTATCGGAGGGGGGCCACCCACCATCCACGAGGGTGGGGGGCGCGCACCCCTGTCTCGTGGGCCACCTGGCAGCCCCCCGATACCATCTTCTGCTATATCAAGTGTTTTGACCTGGAAAAAATAATAAGGAGGCTTTTGGGACGAAGCGCCGCCTTCTCGAGGCGGAACCTTGGCGAAACCAATATAGGGCTCCGGCGGAGCTGTTATACCGGGGAAACTTCCCTTCGGGAGGGGGAAATCATCGCCATCATCATCACCAACAACTCTCCCATCTTGGGGAGGGTTATCTCCATCAACATCTTCACCAGCACCATCTCCTCTCAAACCCTAGTTCATCTCTTGTATCCAATCTTCATATCCAAACCTCAGATTGGTACCTGTGGGTTACTAGTAGTGTTGATTACTCCTTGTAGTTGATGCTAGTTGGTTTATCCGGTGGAAGATCATATGTTCAGATCCATTATGAATATTAATATCCCTCTGATTATGAACATGAATATGAATTGTGAGTAGTTACGTTTGTTCCTGAGGACATGGGAGAAGTCTTGCTATAAGTAGTCATGTGAATTTGGTATTTGTTCGATATTTTGATGAGATGTGTTTTGTCTTTCCTCTGGTGGTGTTATGTGAATATCGACTACATGACACTTTACCATTGTTTGGGCCTAGAGGAAGGCATTGGGAAGTAATAAGTAGATGATGGGTTGCTAGAGTGACAGAAGCTTAAACCCTAGTTTATGCGTTGCTTCGTAAGGGGCTGATTTGGATCCATATGTTTCATGCTATGGTTAGGTTGACCTTAATACTTCTTTTGTAGTTGTGGATGCTTGCAATAGAGGTTAATCATAAGTGGGATGCTTGTCCAAGTAAGGGCATCACCCAAGCACTGGTCCACCCACATACCAAATTATCAAAGTAACGAACGCGAATCATATGAGCATGATGAAAACTAGCTTGACGATAATTTCCATGTGTCCTCGGGAGCGTTTTCCTTTATATAAGAGTTTGTCCAGGCTTGTTATTTGCTACAAAAAGGATTGGTCCATATTGCTGCACCTTATTTACTTTTACTACCTGTTACTTGTTACCAATTACCTTATCGCAAAATTATCTATTACCGATAATTTCAGTGCTTGCAGAGAACACCTTACTGAAAACTGCCTATCATATCGTTCTGCTCCTCGTTAGGTTCGACACTCTTACTTATTGAAAGGACTAAGATAGATCCCCTACACTTGTGGGACATTACCGAAGCCCGCATGCAAGCCTTGAGCGCAGGGGCGGAGCCAGGATTTAGGTATAGGGGGGGCCAAGCCAAGTTGGCAAAAAAAAAAAATCGTGCAATGCAAAAAAAAAAAACCCTGTACTATAGTAATGTTCTGTTTCAACACTATTAAAACATAGCTAAATTTATATCAGTTTAAATTTGCCTTTACAACTGCCAATAAGATTAAAATGTAAATAATTTCATCGGAAGAGAACCTAGTTGCTAGGTAATTCTCCATAATTTTATATTATCATGTACTCCCTTAGTGATCTAAAATAATTTATATTAGTTTACAGAGGGAGCAATTTTGAAGCAAATCATCTCCCACTCACTTGGATTAGTAACTTCCACGTTACCCTTATTAACAATTTCAATAGGTTAAGATCTCGAATTATCGTACCTAAGGATCGAATTAATTTCTATAGTGTGTAGCCACGTTTTTCTCTTGATTACCACATCGTAGATCAGACAATCAAAGGAAATTAAAAATGAATTAGCATTGTGGATCACACAATACGTGCAATTTCAACAAATATAAAATGAGAATTTAGAGGTACTAGTAGATAGGATAGCACTAACCTTTAGCCTGGGCGCTGAACCGCTAGAGAATTCACAGAGTGTATCTGTAGGATGAGCACGAAGGACGGGAGGAGGCGGCCGCCGGCAACGCTGATGGCCTAGGTCACACGTTAATCTTGTCGATGCGTTTTTTAAGGAAACGGCAGAGGGGCGCAGTACTAGAGAGCGGAGGAGGCAGGCCATGACCATGCGTGGGCTTTCTTATGGGCCCTTTTTTTTTCCAGATTTGATACTCTCCGAGTGGAGAGTTAAGGGGGGCCAAGTACGTATATTCATCCAGTCTGGTCGCTAATTAGTCGTAGCTACCAGAGTATTTGTCGATCATTAGGGGGGGCCAGGCCCCTGCTCGCCCCCCCTTGGCTCCGCCACTGCTTGAGCGAGCAGATGGTACGGGTCTCCGCGGCTGGCACAGGGATGACGATGGCCCTCTGGACTGGCGCCGCTGTGCCCGACAGCCTCTCGCGGCTAGCGTAGTGGCTGGAAGCCGGGCTAGAGCGACTCCACGCGTGGCGCGTCTCCGCCGCCCATGCTGGTGCCGAGATGGCGTTGCAGTTCGTCATGTCCTGGTACCTAGACCTGGCGCTGGTCCAGCTGATGGCCCAAGGAGCGGACGCGGAGCGCCAGCTGCAAGTGAAGGCGGGCCGGGTTGTTGCCAGGGCTAGCTACATAGCCTCGTTCTCGGCGCATGACAAATTCCAGGTGGAACGGATGGACGATGGCGGGATTGTGCCACCTGATGACTTCGGCCTGCTACTCGATGACCTGGAAGGCAGTTCTGAAGAGACGGATGCCTACGTGGACGAGGGTGCCGGGTTGGAGGACACCGACACCTCGACGAACACGGTGGCCACTGAGGAGGAGCCGTCAGCTGCGCAGCCCGGTGCGGGGACTGCTTGAAGCCGTCCTGTTTTATCTTTATCGCACTTTTGTTAGGTAGCAGGTCCATCCACCCACTGGGGTGTTGGTGAATGTAATGAACTCTAGCCTTGGACCCATTTGGTGATGTACATATTTTCGTAACTGTTTGCGCTTTTGCTCTTTGTTTTCTAGGCCGTTTTTTCCTTTCTTGACCCTTCCTTGGACCTTCACCCCCGCGAGTCGGACAACCGGATTCCGGTCTGTGACAAGGAGTTTGGTCGTTGGAAAGAGCACGCAGTACTTAGGCCCTTCGAACGTTGACGCGAGCGAAACACCCACTGGGCCGGCTGGCGAGCAGCCGGTCGTGCAACAACTTAGAGTAATAGGGCCAGGTTGGCCAACCCAGCAGGCCTGACTTAGTGTGTCACGATGGGTAGGTGCTTTGGCCCATAGTTCTTGCCGGCCATCAGCCGAAGCCGGACTGTGGCGCTGGGCGAAGTGGAGGGCTTAGGCTGCTTGGACACGCCGGGATGTGCTAAGGGGGATGACGGGTGGTGGCCAAGCCGGCTAGCCCCCGAGCCCTCGGGTTGAGCAGGTCAACCCGGAGGTGGAGGTTTAAGAAAATTCACAAAGGTGTGTGAAAACACAATAACTTGGTAGGAAAGGGCAGCCCCCGAGCGTCGTTCGAGGGTCCCATAGTTTTTCATATGATTACAAAAGGCAGTGATACATACGTGCATACAACTAACTGTAAAACGGGTGGAGGAGCTCTGTATTCCAGGGCCGGCTTGTTTCTTCGCCGGTGGTGTCTCTCTTGTGTTTGTTTGTCTTGCGAGCGTCGATGAGGTAGTAGGCGTTGTGGTCACACAGGGTTTTGCTGACGATGAAGGGGCCCTCCCATGGGGAGGCCAACTTGTGCTGGCCGGCTTTCTGCTAGACAAGCCGGAGGACGAGGTCTCCCTCGCAGAACGCGAGGGGCTTGATCTTCTTGCTGTGGTAATGCCTCAGGCCTTGCTGACAGATGGCAGATCGGCTAAGGGCCAAAAGGCGTGCTTCTTAGAGGAGATCAACGCTGTCTTCATGGGCTTCCTTGGCCTGGGATTTCGTGTAGATTATGACTCGTGGCGATTCGAACTCGATGTCAGTCGGGATGAAGGCTTCTGCTCCGTAGACGAGGAAGAATCGGGTGAACCCGGTCGACCGGTTTGGCGTCGTCCGGAGACTCCAGAGGACAGCCGACAGCTCATCGAGCTAGCTGCCGGGTGAACGGACGAGGGGCTCGACGAGCCGTGGCTTGATGCCGGATAGAGCCGTTCGACTGAGGATGGGCCACGAAGGCTAGGTCAAGTCAGATGCTGGAGACGGGGCGTATTGTGCGAGGGCGCCCTTGGCAAATTTGGTGCCATTATCGATGATGATGCTGTGCAGGATGCCGTAGGGTACTGTGACATCTTTGACGAACCGGACGGCTGTTGGCCCATCTAGCTTCTTGATTGGCCTCGTCTCGATCCACTTGGTGAACTTGTCAACCGCCACTAGCAAGTGCGTCATGCCGCCCCGGGAAGTCTTGAAAGGTCTGACTATGTAGATCCCCCAAACCGCGAAGGGCCAGGTGATCAGGATGGTTTGCAGGGCCGACATCGGCCGATGGCTGTGCTTTCTGAAGCGTTGGCATCCCTCACACTTGAGGACGAGCGACTCAGCGTCTTTGAGGGCCGTGGGCCAGTAGAAACCATGGCAGAAAGCCTTGGTCACCAGGGACCTGGAGGCGGCATGGTGCCCGCACTCCGCCTGATGTATGTCGAGGAGGATCTCTATGCCCTTGTCCTGCTCGACGTAGCGCATGAATACGCGTGTCGCGCTGCGCTTGACGAGCTTGTGGTTGATGATGTTGTAGGCGGATGCCCGGTGTTTTACTTGCCGGGCCTCGGTCTCGTCCATGGGGAGGACTCCATCATCCACGAATGCTAAGATTGGCTGGGCCCATGACGGAGCCGTTACCACGGTGAAGACGGACGCCCTGACGGGTTCTCGGGCTGCAACCCCTGAGCTGGAGGCGTCAACCCTTGGGTCAGGGTTGACGGCGGCCGGGTTGAGCGTGGCAGCCCCCGGGCCGGGATAAGCAGTCCTCGGGCTGGGACCAGCAGCTCGCGGGCCGAGTTCGACAACCCCCGGGTTTGGGAGGGGCGATGCAGGGTCGTTTGGGACGAAGTTGACTCGGAGTCCCGAGACGGCTTGTGCAAGTACTTGAGGGAGACGCCGGATGGTATGACCTTCGGGAAGAGCCAATCTTGGCTAGCGTGTCAGCGGTTTCATTTTCTGCGCATGGGACGTGGATGAACTCACAGCCGTCGAAGGTGCCATAAAACTGCTGGACCAAGAAGCGGTAGCTCACCATGTTGGCATCTCGGGCGTCCCATTCACCGAAACACTGCTGCGCCATGAGGTCCGAGTCGTCGTAGCATAGAATGCGCCGGATGCCGAGTTCCTTGGCAAGCCGGAGGCCATGCACAAGGGCTTTGTACTCGGCAACATTGTTGGAGGTGGCGAAATGGATCTGGAGCGCATACCAAAGCCGGTCGCCCTTCAGGGAGGACATCACAATGCCGACTCCCAAGCCAGAGCGCATCTTGGAGCCGTCGAAATGCATGCGCCAATGCGTTGAATCCACCTGCAGTGGCAGATACTGGGTCTCTGTCTAGTCGACGAGGAAGTCAGCCTAGGCTTGGAACTTGATCGTGGTGCGAGGCTCGTATGGATGGTGTGGTCGGCTAGCTCGATGGCCCACTTGGTGACCCATCAAGAGGCATCCCGGCAGCCCATGATCTTGCCGATGGGAGCCTTGTTGACCATGGTGATCTCATGCTCTTGGAAGTACTGCTTCAGCTTCTTGGCGGTAAAGTACATGCCATAACACATCTTCTGGTAGTGCGGGTAGTTTTGCTTGGAGGAGGAAAGCACTTCGCTCATGTAGTAGACCGGACGCTGGACATACTAGATCTTGCCCTTCTCTAGTCGCTCGACCACCAGCACTGTGTTGACTGGCCGCGAGGTGGCGGCGATGTATAGCAACAATGGCTCCTTGTCAGCTGGCGAGCCCAGGACGGGTGCGGTGGAGAGCATGCGCTTGAGATCCCAGAATGCTTCATCCGCCTGGTCGTTCCATTCGAACGACGACGTCTTCTTCATCAGCTGATATAGGGCAAGGCCCTCTCGACCAGCCGGCTGAGATACCGACTGACCAAGGCCAAGCAGCCGGTGAACTTCTGGACATCGCACAGCCGAGCCGGCTTGCGCATGCACTCGGTGGCCTTGATTTTCTCTGGGTTTGCCTCAATGCCGCGTTCTGAGACGAGGAAGCCGATCAACTTCCTGGCCGGCACGCCGAAAACACACTTCTCTGGGTTGAGCTTGATCCGGTACTCGCGCAAATTGGCAAAGGTCCCCCTCAGGTCGTCAAGGAGCATGATGTGCCGCTTGGTCTTCACCACGATGTTGTCCACGTAGACGTGGATGTTGCAGCTGATTTGCGCCAGCAGGCATTTCTGCATGCAGCGCTGGAAGGTGGTGCCGACATTCTTCAAGCCGAACGACATGGTGATGTAGCAGTACGCCGCAAATGAAGGAAATATGCCCTAGAGGCAATAATAAAGTTGTTATTTATATTTCCTTATATCTCATGATAAATGTATTTTATTCATGCTAGAATTGTATTAACCGGAAACTTGATACATGTGTGAATACATATACAAAACAGAGTGTCCCTAGTATGCCTCTACTAGACTAGCTCGTTAATCAATGATGGTTATGTTTCCTGACCATAGAAATGTGTTGTTATTTGATCAACGGGATCACATCATTATGAGAACGATGTGATGGACAAGACCCATCCGTTAGCTTAGCACTATGATCGTTTAGTTTTACTGCTATTGCTTTCTTCATGACTTATACATGTTCCTATGACTATGAGATTATGCAACTCCCGAATATTGGAGGAACACCATGTGTGCTATCAAACGTCACAACGTGACTGGGTGATTATAAAGATGCTCTACAGGTGTCTCCGAAGGTGTTTGTGGTGTTGGCATAGGTCGAGAATAGGATTTGTCACTCCGAGTGTCGGAGAGGTATCTCTAAGCCCTCTCGGTAACACACATCATAATAAGCCTTGCAAGCAAATGACTAATGAGTTAGTCACGAGATGATGTATTACGGAACAAGTAAAGAGACTTGCCGATGATGAGATTGAACTAGGTATGATGATACCGACGGTCGAATCTTGGGCAAGTAACATACCAATGACAAAAGGAACAACGTATGTTGTTATGCGGTTTGACCGATAAAGATCTTCGTAGAATATGTAGGAACCAATGTGAGCATCTAGGTTCTGCTATTGGTTATTGACTAGAGATGAGTCTCGGTCATGTCTACATAGTTCTCGAACCTGTAGGGTCCGCACGCTTAACGTTCGATGACGATCGGTATTATGAGTTTATGTGTTTTGATGTACCGAAGGTAGTTCGGAGTCCCGGAAGTGATCACAAACATGACGAGGAGTCTCGAAATGGTCGAGACATAAAGATTGATATATTGGAAGGTTATGTTAGGACACTGGAAGAGTTTCGGGGGTCACCGGATAAATACCGGAGTATCGGGAGGCTTCCGGAACCCCACGGGGAGTAAATGGGCCTTATTGGGCTTTAGGGAGAGAAAGGGGCTGCATAGGGCAGGCCGCGCCCACCATGGCCTAGTCCGAATTGGACTAGGGGGAGGGCGACACCCCTTCCTTCCTTCCTTCTCTTCTCTCCCTCCCCTTCCTTCTTCTCCTACTCCTACTAGGAAAGGTGGAATCCTACTCCTAGTGGAAGTGGGATTCCACCCTTGGGCGCACCATAGGAGGGCCGGCCCTCTCCTCCTCTCCTCCTTTATATACGTGGCCATGGGGCACCCCATAGATACACAAGTTGATTTCTTAGCCGTGTGCGGTGCCCCCTCCACAGTTATACACCTCTGTCATATCATCGTAGTGCTTAGGCGAAGCCCTGCGCCGGTAACTTCATCATCACCGTCACCACGCCGCCGTGCTGAAGGAACTCTCCCTTGACCTCAACTGGATCAAGAGTTTGTGGGACGTCATCGAGCTGAACGTGTGCTGAACGCGGAGGTGCCGTACGTTTGGTGCTTGGATCGGTTGGATCGCGAAGACGTTCGACTACATCAACCGTGTTACTAAACGCTTCCACTTACGGTCTATGAGGGTACGTGGACACACTCTCCCCGCTCGTTGCTACGCTTCTCCTAGATAGATCTTGCATGATCGTAGGATTTTTTTGAAATACTATGTTCCCCAACAATGGCATCATGAGCCAGGTCTATGCGTAGATGATATGTATGAGTAGAACACAATGAGTTGTGGGTGATAATAGTCATACTGCTTACCAGCATGTCATACTTTGATACGGCGGTATTGCGAGATGAAGCGGCCTGGACCGACATGACGCGTACGCTTATGCGAGACTAGTTTCACCGTTACGAGCACTCGTTGCTTAAAGGTGACTAGAAGGTGTCTGTCTCTCTCACTTTAGTTGAATCGAGTGTGACAACGCCCGGTCCTTGTGAAGGTTAAACAACACACTTCACGAAAAATCGTTGTGGTTTTATTTTTGATGCGTAGGTAATAATGGTTCTTGCTAAGCCCGTAGCAGCCACGTAAAACTTGCAACAACAAAGTAGAGGACGTCTAACTTGTTTTTGCAGGGCATGTTGTGACGTGATATGGTCAAGACGTGATGAGTTATATGTTATTGTATGAGATGATCATGTTTTGTAAATTATCGGCAACCGGCAGGAGCCTTATGGTTGTCTCTTTATTGTATGAATTGCGAAGGCCATGTAATTGCTTTACTTTATCACTTTGAGTTAGCGATAGTAGTAGTAGCAATAGTTGGCGAGATGACAACAACGCTACGATGAAGATCATGGTGTCAAGCCGGTGACGATGGAGATCATGCCGATGCTTTTGAGATGGAAATCAAAAGCACAACATGATGATGGCCATACCATGTCACAAATTTTGATTGCATGTGATGTTTATCTTATTATGCTTACAACGATGGTAGCATTATAAGATGATCCCTTACAAAATGTCAAGGTACAAGTGTTCTCCCTGAGTATGCGCCATTGCAAAAGTTCGTCGTGCCGAGACACCACGTGATGATCGGGTGTGATAAGCTTTACGTTCAGGGTGTAAGACAGTTTTGCACATGCAGAATACTCGGGTTAAACTTGATGAGCCTAGCATGTACATACATGGCCTCAGAACACTAGGGACCAAAAGGTCGAGCGTGAATCATATAGTAGATATGATCAACATAAGATGTTCACCATTGAAAACTACTCCATCTCACGTGATGATCGAACATGGTTTAGTTGATTTGGATCACGTGATCAGTTAGATGACTAGAGGGATGTCTATCTAAGTGGGAGTTCTTTAGTAATATGATTAATGGAACTTTAATTTATCATGAACTTAGTCCTAATAGTTTTTGCATATCTATGTTGTTGTATATCAATGGCCCGTGCTACCGTTCCCTTGAATTTTAATGCATTCCTAGAGAAAGCTAAGTTGAAAGATGATGGTAGCAACTACACAGACTGGGTCCATAACTTGAGGATTATCCTCATTGCTGCACAAAAGAATTATGTCCTGGAAGCACCGCTAGGTGATATGCCTGTTGCAGGAGCAACTTCAGATGTTATGAACGCTTGGCAAGCTCGTTCCGATGACTACTCGATAGTTCAGTGTGCCATGCTTTATTGCTTAGAATCGGGACTTCAAAGAATTTTTGAACGTCATGGAGCATATGAGATGTTCCAAGAGTTGAAGTTAATATTTCAAGCAAATGCCCGAATTGAGAGATATGAAGTCTCTTATAAGTTCTATAGCTGCAAGATGGAGGAGAACAGTTCTATAAGTGAACACTTACTCAGAATGTCAGGGTACTACAATCACATGACTCAACTTGGTTGCAAAGTTGATGAAGATAGTGTTATTGATAGAGTTCTTCAATCACTGCCACCAAGCTATAAAGGCTTCGTGATGAACTGTAATATGCAAGGGATGCAGAAGACTATTCCGGAGCTCTTCGCTGTGCTCAAAGGTGCGGAGGTAGAAATCAAAAAGGAGCATCAAGTGTTGATGGTTAACAAGACCACTAGTTTCAAGAAAAAGGGCAAGGGAAAAAAGGGGAACTTCAAGAAGAATAGCAAGACAGTTGCTACTCCCGCGAAGAAACCCAAGTCTGGAGCCAAGCCTGAAACTGAGTGCTTATACTGCAAAGGGACTAGACACTGGAAGCGGAACTACCCCAAGTGTTTGGCGGATAAGAAGGATGCCAAAGTGAACAAATGTATATTTGATACACATGTTATTGATGTGTACCTTACTAATGCTCGTAGTAGCACCTGGGTATTTGATACTGGTTCGGTTGCTAATATTTGTAACTCGAAACAGGGGCTACATACTAAACGAAGATTAGCAAAGGACAAGGTGACGATGCGCGTGGAAAATGGTTCCAAAGTCGATGTGATCGCCGTTGGCACGCTACCTCTACATCTACCTTTGGGATTAGTTTTACACCTAAATAAATGTTATTTGGTGCCAACGTTAAGCATGAACATTATATCTAGATCTTGTTTGTTGCGAGAGGGTTATTCATTTAAATCAGAGAATAATGGTTGTTCTATTTATACGAGTAGTATCTCTTATGGTCATGCACCCTTGATAAATGGTCTATTTTTGCTGGATCTCGATCGTAGTGGTACACATATTCATAATATTGAAGCCAAAAGATGCAAAGTTGATAATGATAGTGCAACTTATTTGTGGCACTACCGTTTAGGTCATATTGGTGTAAAGCACATGAAGAAACTCAATGATGATGGGCTTTTGGAATCACTTGATTATGAATCACTTGGTGCTTGCGAACCATGCCTCATGGGCAAGATGACTAAAACTCTGTTCTCCGGAACAACGGAGCGAGCAACTGACTTATTGGAAATCATACATACTGATGTATGCGGACCAATGGGGGTTGAGGCTCGCGGTGGGTATCGTTATTTTCTGACCTTCACCGATGATCGCTACTTCTCGAGCTTGCGTTGTATTCCCTCGAAGACGAAAGGGTGATGCAGAAGAGTAACGTAAGTATTTCCCTCAGTTTTTGAGAACCAAGGTATCAATATAGTAGGAGACCACGCACGAGTCCCTTGTACCTACACAAACAAATAAGAACCTTGCAACCAACGTGATAAAGGGGTTGTCAATCCATTCACGGCCACTTGCAAAAGTGAGATCTGATAGAGATTATAAGATAATATTTTTGGTATTTTTGTTATAGATTAAAAGTAAAGAAAGCTAAATAAAATAACGGCGACAGAAATTGGTAAGTTGACGGGAGACTAATATGATAAAAGATAGACCCGGGGGCCATAGGTTTCACTAGTGGCTTCTCTCATGATAGCACATTTCTATGGTGGGTGAACGAATTACTGTCGAGCAATTGATAGAAAAGCGCATAGTTATGAGAATATCTAGGCGTGATAATTGTATATAGGCATCACATTCGTGACAAGTAGACCAAAATGATTCTGCATCTACTACTATTACTCCACACATCGACCGCTATCCAGCATGCATCTAGAGTATTAAGTTCATAAGAACAGAGTAACGCCTTAAGCAAGATGACATGATGTAGATGGATACTGAAGCAATATGATATAAACCCCATCTTTTTATCCTTGATGGCAACAATACAATATGTGCCTTGCTGCCCCTGCTGTCACTGGGAAAGGACACCACAAGATTGAAAACAAAGCCAAGTACTTCTCCCATTGCAAGAACTACCAATCTAGTAGGCCAAACCAAACCGACAATTCGAAGAGTCTTGCAAGGATATTTAAATCATGCATAAAAGATTTCAGAAAATAATCCAATATTGTTCATAGATAATCTTGATCATAAAGCCACAATTCATCGGATATCGACAAACACACCTAAAAAGGAATTACATCGAATAGATCTCCTCGAAGATCGAGGAGAACTTTGTATTGAGATCCAAAGAGAGAGAAGAAGCCATCTAGCTAATAACTATGGACCCGAAGGTCTATGGTAAACTACTCACAACTCATCGAAGAGGCAATGGTGTTGACGTAGAAGCCCTCCGTGATCGATGCCCCCTCCGGCGGAGCTCCGGTATAGGCCCCAAGATGGGATCTCACGGGTACAGAAGGTTGCGACAGTGGAATTAGGGTTTCGTGGTGCTCCCCGATGGTTTCAGGGTACGTAGGTATATATAGGAGGAAGAGGCACGCCAGGGGAGCCACGAGGAGCCCACGAGGGGGGGGGGGGGCGCACCCCTGCCCTCGTGGCCACCTCCTTCTCTTCCTGGCGTGTACTCCAAGTCTTCTGTGTTGATATTGTTCCAAAAATAACTCTCCCGAAGGTTTCATTCCGTTTGGACTCCGTTTGATATTCCTTTTCTGCGAAACACTGAAATACGCAAAAAAATAGCAATTTGCACTGGGCCTTGGGTTAGTAGGTTAGTCCCAAAAATAATGTAAAAGTGTATAATAAGGCCCATTAAACATCCAAAACAGATAATATAATAGCATGGAACAATAAAAAATTATAGGTACATTGGAGACGTATCAAGCATCCCCAAGCTTAATTCCTACTCGTCCTCGAGTAGGTAAATGATAAAAAATAGAATTTTTGATGTGGAATGCTACCCAACATAATTCTCAATGTAATTTTCTTTATTGTGGCATGAATGTTCAGATCTGAAAGATTCAAGACAAAAGTTTAATATTGACATAAGAATAACAATACTTCAAGCATACTAACAAAGCAATCATGTCTTCTCAAAATAACATGGCCAAAGAAAGTTCATCCCTACAAAGTCATATAGTTTGGCTATGTTCCATCTTCGTCACACAAAATACTCAAATCATGCACAATACCGGTTTCAACCAATCAATTGTTTCATACTTTATTTTTTTTCAAACTTTTCAACTTTCACGTAATACACGAGCGTGAGCCATGGATATAGCATTATAGGTGGAATGGAGTGGTGGTTGTGGAGAAGACGAAAGAGGAAGATGGTCTCACATCAACTAGGCGTATCAATGGGCTATGAAGATGCCCATCAATAGATATCAATGTGAGTGAGTAGGGATTGCCATGCAACGGATGCACTAGAGCTATAAATGTATTAAAGCTCAACAAAAGAAACTAAGTGGGTGTGCATCCAACTTGCTTGCTCATGAAGACCTAGGGCATTTGAGGAAGCCCATCGTTGGAATATACAAGCCAAGTTCTATAGTGAAAATTCCCACTAGTATATGAAAGTGACCAAACAAGAGACTCTCTATCATGAAGATCGTGGTGCTACTTTGAAGCACAAGTGTGGAAAAAGATAGTAGCATTGTCCCTTTTTTCTTTTCCTTTCTTCCTTTTTGGACCTTTTTTTCTTTGGCCTTTCTTCTTTTTTTTTCTTTGGGACAATGCTCTAATAATGATGATCACCACACTTCTATTGATTTACAACTCAAAGATTACAACTCGATACTAGAACAAAGTATGACTCTATATGAATGCCTCCGGCGTTGTACCGGGATGTGCAATGAATCAAGAGTGACATGTATAAAAATTATGCATGGTGGCCTAGCCATAAATATGATGTCAACTACATGATCATGCATGGCAATATGACAATGATGAAGCGTGTCATTGATAACCCACAAGTGTAGGGGATCACAACAGTTTTCGAGGGTAAAGTATTCAACCCAAATTTATTGATTCGACACAAGGGGAGCCAAAGAATACTCTCAAGTATTAGCAGCCGAGTTGTCAATTCAACCACACATGGAAACTTAGTATCTGCAGCAAGGTAATTTAGTAGCAAGGTAATACGGAAGTAACGGTAACGGTAGCAAAAGTAGCGGTAGTGTTTTTGTAGTGATTGTAACAATAGCATCGAAAAAGTAAATAAGCAACAAGCAATATGTGAAAAGCTCGTAGGCATTGGATCGGTGATGGATAATTATGTGGTAAGACTCACGTAATAATTATAACATAGGGTGACACAGAACTAGCTCCAGTTCATCAATGTAATGTAGGCATGTATTCCGAATATAGTCATATGTTCTTATGGAAAAGAACTTGCATGACATCTTTTGTCCTGCCCTCCCGTGGCAGCGGGATCCTAGTGCAAACTAAGGGATATTAAGGCCTCCTTTTAATAGAGTACCGGACCAAAGCATTAACACATAGTGAATACATGAAGTCCTCAAACTACGGTCATCACCGAGAGTGGTCCCGACTATTGTCACTTCGGGGTTGCCGGATCATAAAACATAGTAGGTGACTATTGACTTGCAAGATAGGATCAAGAACACACATATATTCATGAAAACATAATAGGTTCAGATCTAAAATCATGGCACTCGGGCCCTAGTGACAAGCATTAAGCATGGCAAAGTCATAGCAACATTAATCTTAGAACATAGTTGATACTAGGGATCAAACCCTAACAAAACTAACTCGATTACATGGTAAATCTCATCCAACCCATCACTATCCAGCAAGCCTACGATAGGATTACTCACGCACGGCGGTGAGCATCATGTAATTGGTGATGGAGGAAGGTTGATGATGACGATGGCGACGATCTCCCCTCTCCGGAGAACCGAACGGACTCCAGATCAGCCCTCCCGAGAGAGATTAGGGCTTGACGGCGGCTTCGTATCGTAAAACGCGATAATTCCTTCTCTCTGATTTTTTCTCCCCGAAAGTGAATATATGGAGTCGGGGAAGACGTCGGTGGAGCAACAGGGGGCCCACGAGGCAGGGGGCACGCCCAGGGAGGCGCCCCCACCCTCGTGGACAGGGTGTGGGCCCCCTTGTCTGGTTCTTTCCGCAGATATTTTTTATATATTCCAAAATAATTCTCCGTTGAATTTCAGGTCATTCCGAGAACTTTTATTTCTGCACAAAAATAACACCATGGCAGTTCTGCTGAAAACAGCGTCAGTCGTGGTTAGTTCCATTCAAATCATGCAAGTTAGAGTCCAAAACAAGGGCAAAAGTGTTCGGAAAAGTAGATACGTTGGAGTCGTATCAACTCCCCAAGCTTAAACCTTTGCTTGTCCTGAAGCGATTCAGTTGATAAACTGAAAGTGATAAAGAAAAACTTTGACAAACTCTATTTGCTCTTGTTGTTGTAAATATGTAAGGCCAACATTCAAGTTTTCAGCAAAGATCATGAACTAACCACATTAACAATAACTATCAGGTCTCATGTCTACTCATATCAATGACATAATCAACTAGCGAGCAATAATAATAAACATCGGATGACAACACTTTCTCAAAACAATCATAATATGATATAAGAAGATGGTATCTTGCTAGCCCTTTCTGAGACCACAAAACATAAATGAAGAGCACCTTTAAAGATCAAGGACTGACCAGACATTGTAATTCATGGTAAAAGAGATCCAGTCACAATCATACTCAATGTAAATTAATAGCAATACATGCAAATGACAATGGTGTTCTCCAACTGGTGCTCTTTTAATAAGAGGATGATGACTCAACATAAAAGGTAAATAGATAGGCCCTTTGCAGAGGGAAGTAGGGATTTGTACAGGTGACAGGGCTCAATTTTGAAATAGTGATGAATAATATTTTGAGCGGTATTCTTTCATTGTCAACATAGCAACCAAGAATCTCGATATCTTCCATGCTACACACATTATAGGCATTCCCAAACAGAATGGTAAAGTTTATACTCCCCCAACCACCAACAAGCACACTCCACAACCATCCGAATCCACGGGGTACCGTCCAAACAAGGAACAACCCTGTGGGAGTTTTGTTTAATTATTATGATTTGAGCATGGGGCTGGGCATCTAGGTTACCAGCCATTTTCTCACGAATGATGAGCGGAGTCCACTCATCGCGAGAAGAACCCACCTAGCATGGAAGATATAGACAACCCTAGTTGATACATGAGCTGTTTGAGCATACAAAACATAATTTCATTTGAAGGTTTAGAGTTTGGCACATACAAATTTACTTGGAACGGCAGGTAGATACCGCTTATAGGAAGGTATGGTGGACTCATATGGAATAACTTTGGGGTTTATGGAAGTGGATGCACAAGCAGTATTCCCGCTTAGTACATGTGAAGGCTAGAAAGAGACTGGGAAGTGACCAGCTAGAGAGCGACAACAATCATGAACATGCATTAAAATTAATCAACAATGAGTGCAAGCATGAGTAGGATATAAATCACCATGAACATAAATATCGTGGAGGCTATGTTGATTTTGTTTCAACTACTGCGCGAACATGTGCCAAGTCAGACCACTTGAATCATTCAAAGGAGGATACCACCCTATCATACCACATCACAACCATTTTAATATCATGTTGGCACACAAGATAGACCATTATAAACTCCTAGCTAATTAAGCATGGCATGAGCAGCTATGATCTCTAATTGTCATTGCAAGCATGTTTCATTCATAATAGGCTGAATCAGGAACGATGAACTATCATATTTACAAAAACAAGAGAGGTCGAGTTCATACAAGCTTTTCTCATCTCAATTAGTTCATCATATATCGTCATTATTTCCTTTCACTCGCACGACCGAACGATGTGGATAATAATAATAGTGTACGTGCACTGGACTAAGCTGGAATCTGCAAGTATTTAATACAAGAGAGAAGACAAAGTAATATGGCTCAAGGTTAAATCAACAAAAAGCATATGAGAGCCACTAAACATTTTCATCATCGTCTTCTCCTCTTGACACCCAAAGAAAAGAAAAAGACTATTTACACGGGAAAGCTCCCAACAAGAAAAAGAAGAACAAGAAATATTTTTGGGTTTTCTTTTAATTACTACTACTACAGGCATGGAAAGTAAACTAGCTAAAAAGCTGCAACTCATTTTTTTTGTTTTTCTTTTCTTAAGGTTTTTCTAACACACAAGAAAAAGAAGACTAAGAAAAGAAATGAAACTAGCATGGATAGTACAATGAAAGAGTGTGAGCACCGACTACTGGAATAAGTGTGTGAACATGAATGTAATGTTGGTGAGAAATACGTACTCCCCCAAGCTTAGGCTCTTAGCCTAAGTTGGTCTATGGCCACGGGTCAAAGCTACTTTCTCCCGTATACAGAGAAGCGTCCTCTGGGTGCCACTGGTTGGCAATCTCATCCGGATCCCACCGATAAACCGACTGCCAGTAAGGGTCAAGTTGTGGTTCCGGCTCCGGCTCTGAAGCTTGTTCTGGCTCCAGTATTTATAGACGACATCTGGCGAAACAAGGTACGTGCCTGAAAATAGATCGAACAGAGATGGTGCAGGCAAGGTAATGATCTCACAATATTTTTCATCAAACCTCAATTTACACTTAAGCAACTTCTTCTTGTCTTTAACAATAAAATCATGTGCTATCATACTCTTATAATCTAGAAACACCGGGGTCAGCAACTTTTCTTCCTTCTCATGATGCCTAATAGGTATTCTAAAGTGTTCAGCAAGGCGTGAAGCAAAGATGCCTCCAAAGATAGGACCCTTTGTACAGTTCAGACTTAATCGTTTAGCAACAACAACACCCAAGCTAAAAGTTGTGTCTTGATACAAAGCATGGCGCAAAATGACAATATCAGGGGCAGTAATATTCCCACTGTTCTCGCGACAAATTAAGCATCTACTAGCAAATATAGCAAAGTAGCGTAGAACGGGAAAATGTATACTATTAATTCTTGCCCCTGAAACTTGCCTTGTTTCCCCTACATCTATCATATCAATAAACCCCTCAACACCTTTATGATGTGGTTCCTCAAGACTACCAGTAAAGGGTATCTTACATACTTGACAAAATTCATAGAGCGACATCTCCTTAACCTCATCATATAAACAAAACTCCACTGAAGGTGGTGATTTCTTAGCATGAAAATGAAAGTTTTGTGTGAAAATATTAGTGAGCAAGAGATACTGTTCGCGCTGGTCGTGGAGGAAGTCGGTGAGGCTTGCATTCTCCACCAAATAATAAAAGTCTATATAAATCCTGACAGCTTCCAAGAATTCATTGCAAGGCCATTCACACGGCCGAACTCCACAATGCGAGGAATATTGTATTTGGGCTTCTTATTCTCTTCCTTCTGCTTATCCTTTGAACTTTGACTGGAAGAGCCTCTCAACAATCTCCTCATAATTTTCATCCTCTGAAAATTTCTGAAATTTTTAGTGACTCAAAATAAAATTGAACCAAACTCAACAAGATTGATAGCAACTACTCCTATAAGTGCCTAAAGACTATATCATGCATTAGAACTACTTGGAACCACATAAATTTGACATGCAAGCTCAAGAACAGGGTCACCTAAGCATCAAAAAATTGCAATAAATAAAGCACTAGAACAAAAACTAATTGGACCAATGGAGGAGTCACATACCAAGGAACAATATCCACAAACAGTTTTGTGAATGGAGCTTTGAGCAAGGAGATGGAAAATGGCAGCAAGATGAGCTAGAACTCGTGCTTGAGCTGGATAGTGATTTTTTGGGAGGAAGAAGGAGTGTGTGGGTGCTGGAGTAAGTGGAGGGGGGCCACGTGGGCCCCACGAGGCAGGGGGGCACACCTAGGGGGGTGGGCACACCCCGCACCCTCGTGGCCAGGTGCTGGCTCCCCCTGCTGTGTTCTCAGTGCCAAATATTCTCAGATATTCAAGAAAAAATCATATTTCATTTTCGGGGCATTTGGAGAACTTTTATTTTCGGGGCCTTTTTTTATTGCACGGATATATCTGGAAACAGACAGAAAATACTATTTTTGCTTTATTTAACCTAATTAACACAAAGTAAAAGGAGGGTACAGAGAGTTGTGCTATCTAGATTCACCCATCTCATGCTCATCAAAAGGAATCCATTAACAAGGTTGGTCAGGTCTTGTTAGTAAACTCTTTCCGAATAACATGAAACCGGAGAATTTTCGAATAACACTAGGTTACCTCAATGGGGATATGCATGTCCCTCATACGTCTCCAACGTATCTATAATTTTTGATTGTTACATGCTATTATATATTCCGTTTTGGATGTTTAATGGGCTTTATTATACACTTCTATATTATTTTGGAGACTAACCTACTAACCAAAGGCCCAGTGCAAATTGCTATTTTTTGCCTATTTCAGTGTTTCACAGAAAAGGAATATCAAACGGAGTCCAAACGGAATGAAACCTTCGGGAGAGTTATTTTCGGAACCGTATCTTCACGAGAGACTGGAGGGCCAAGTCAGAGAAGAAACGAGGTGCCCACGAGGGGGTAGGGCGCGCCTAGAGGGCAGGCGCGCCCCCACCCTCGTGGGCCCCATGTTGCTCCACCGACGTACTTCTTCCTCCTATATAAGTCCACGTACCCTGAAAACATCGAGGCAACAGAGAAAACCCTAATTCCACCGCCGCTACCTTCTATTCCCGTGAGATCTCATCTTGGGGCCTATTCCGGAGCTCAGGGGATCCATCACGGAGTGCTTCTACATCAACACCATAGCCTCACCAATGAGTTGTGAGTAGTCTACCACAGACCTTCCGGTCCATAGTTATTAGCTTGATGGCATCTTCTCTCTTTTTGGATCTCAATACAAAGTTCTCCTCGATCTTCGAGGAGATCTATTCAATGTAATCTTTTTGCTGTGTGTTTGTCGAGATCTGATGAATTGTGGGTTTATGATCAAGATTATCTATGAACAATATTTGATTCTTTTCTGAAATCTTTTATGTATGATTATAATATCCTTGCAAGTCTCTTCGAATTATTGGTTTGGTTTGGCCTACTAGACCTATAGTTCTTGCAATGGGACTTTGGGTTCAATCTTGCGGTGTCCTTTCCCAGTGACAGCAGGGGCAACAAGGCACGTATTGTATTGTTGCCATCGAGGATAAAAAGATAGGGTTTATATCATATTGCTTGAGTTTTTCCCTCTACATCATGTCATCTTGCTTAAAGCATTACTCTGTTCTTATGAACTTAATACTCTAGATGCATGCTGGATAGTGGTCGATGTGTGGAGTAATAGTAGTAGATGCAGAATCGTTTCGGTCTACTTGTCACGGACGTGATGCCTATATATAATAATCATGCCTAGATATTCTCATAACTATGCGCTTTTATATCAATTGCTCGATAGTAATTTGTTCACCCACCGTAGAATTCTGCTATCATGAGAGAAGGCACTAGTGAAACCTATGCCCCCGTGTCTATTCTCAACATATTAATCTTCCATCTACTTTACTTTGCTTTATTTACTTTCTGTTCTTATACCAAAAATACCAAAAGTATTATACTATCATATCTATCAGATCTCACTTTCGTAAGTGACCGTAAAGGGATTGACAACCCCTTATCGCGTTGTCTACGAAGTTCTTATTTGTTTGTGCAGGTGTGAGGGACTCGCACGTGGTCTCCTACTGGATTGATACCTTGGTTCTCAAAAACTGAGGGAAATACTTATGCTACTGTGCTGCATCTCACTTTCCTCTTCGAGGGAATACAACGCAAGCTCGAGAAGTAGCAAGAAGAATTTTTGGCGCTGTTGCTGGGGAGATATACACAAAAATCATATACCAAGTACCTATCACAAACCCTTATCATTCGCATTACATTATTTTACTCTCGTTTTCCTCTCCCCCACTTCACCTTTGCCTTTTTTCGTTCGCCTTTCTGTTTGCTTGTGTTGCTATGTGCCCTCTATTAGCTTGCATCTTCGCTTGCTAAATTCTGGATCCTCATCCACTTGCTAATCTTTTTAAGAGATCCAATTATGATGAACCAATTGCTAGTGAGCTGCGTGCACTAGATTATCTTTATGAGGTTTTGTTTGAAATTCATGAGTCCAAAAATTGTGATGAAGTGTTGAAAGAAGAAGATCATAAAGTGATTCATGACAGCTCCATGAATGAAAAGCATGATTGCAATGATGTTATTATAAATCCTATTAATATCAATTGTGTTAATGATATGCAAAACCCTAAGCTTGGGGATGCTTATTTTGCTATGCCCATTACTTGTTGCAATGATCATGATTGGGGTGATGCTTCTTACGATCTTGAAAACTTATTTAATCCCCATGATGAATATAAGATTGATAATAATTTTTGCAATAATATTGAAAGTGGGTTTGGAAGAGTGTCAACTTTAGATCCCACATATTTGGAGAATTTTAAATCTGATGGAATTTTAGATAAAAGTGGGTTTGGAGAGGTCATGACTTTAGTTAATGTTGATCCCACTATTTTGGAAGAGTGTCAACTTCGTATGCATGTGGATTGTGTTGAGAGTATTCTTTGTGATAGCTATATTGTTGAATTTGCTTATGATCCTACATGCAATTATTATGAGAGAGGAAAATATGGTTGTAGAAATCTTCATGTTACTAAATTACCTCTCTTCGTGTTGAGATTGATCTTGTTTCTTTCTTCTTCCTTGCATATGCTAGATCTTGCTTGTCTTGCTAATTTGTTTTCCTATAAAATGCCTATACATAGGAAGTATGTTAGACTTAGATGTGATTTTCACATGCTATATGATGCTCTTTTTGTGCTTCAAGTCTTGTCAATCATGTGAGCATCATTGAATTATCGTGCCTAGCTAGGGGCGTTAAACGATAGCGCTTGTTGGGAGGCAACCCAATTTTATTTTCTTTGTTTTGGATTCTGTTCAGGAATAAATATTGCATCTAGCTTCTGTTTAGATGTGGTTTTGTATTTTAATTAGTGTTTGTGCCAAGTAGAACCTTTGGGAAGACTTGTGTGAAGTTTATGTGATCATGCTGTAAAAAACAGAAACTTTAGCGCGCACGAGATTGGCTGTAATTTTTTACTGGAGAGTGATTTTTAGTTGATTATTTTTGCAGATGATTAATAGACAAGTTCCTCACATTACCAATTTATTTCAATTTTTTAGAGTTACAGAAGTATTCAAAAGTTACAGATTACTACAGACTATTCTGTTTTTGACAGATTCTGTTTTGCGTGTGTTGTTTGCTTATTTTGATGAATCTATGAGTAGGATCGGGGGTATGAATCATGGAGAAGTTGGAATACAGTAGGTTTAATACCAATATAAACAAAGAATGAGTTCATTACAGTACCTTTGGGTGGTGGTTTGTTTTCTTATACTAACGGAGCTCACGAGATTTTTGGCTAAGTTTTGCATTGTGAAGTTTTCAAGTTTTGAGTATGGCTTTGATGGACTATGGAACAAAGAGTGGAAAGAGCCTAAGATTGGGGATGCCCAAGGCACCCCAAGGTAAAATTCAAGGACAACCAAAATCCTAAGCTTGGGGATGCCCCGGGAAGGCATCCTCTCTTTCGTCTTCATCTATCGGCAACTATACTCGGGACTATATTTTTATTCACCACATGATTTGTGTTTTGCTTGGAGCCTTCATGTATAATTTGAGTCATTGCTTTTTAGTTTGCCACTATCATCCTTGCTGGACACACCTTTTGAGAGAGATAAATATGAATCAGAATTTATTAGAATACTCTTTGTGCTTCACTTTTATCTTTTGAGCTAGATAGTTTTGCTCTAGTGCTTCACTTATATCTTTTAGAGCACGGTGGTGGTTTTACTTTGAAGAAATCGTTGATCTCTCATGATTCACTTATATCCTTTTGAGATTCTTTTAGAACAACATGGTAATGTGCTTTGATTATAAAACTAGTCCTAATATGATAGGCATCCAGGATGAGTATAGTAAAAACTTTCACATAAAGTGCATTGAATATGATGAGAAGTTTGATACTTGATGATTGTTTTGAGATATGAGGATGGTGATATTAGAGTCATGCTAGTGTAGTAATTATGAATTTGAGAAATACTTGTGTTAAAGTTTGTGATTCCCGTATCATGCACGTATGGTGAACCGCTATGTGATGAAGTTAGAGCATGAGGTATTTATTGAGAGTCATCCTTTGTGTGGAGGTCGGGATCGCGCGATGGTTAACTACTACCAACCCTTCCCCTAGGAGCATGCGTTGAATACTTTGTTTTGATGACTCGTAGATTTTTGCAATAAGTATATGAGTTCTTTATGACTAACGTTGAGTCCATGGATTATACGCACTCTCACCCTTCCACCATTGCTAGCCTCTCTTGTACCGCGCAACTTTCGCCGGTACCATACATCCACCATACACCTTCCTTAAAACAGCCACCATACCTACCTATCATGGCATTTCCATAGCCATTCCAAGATATATTGTCATGTAACTTTCCACCATTCCGTTCATATGACATGCTTGATCATTATCATTCATGTAGAGTCATATTTTGTTCTAGCTTCGAGTTGTAAGTAAATAAAAGTGTGATGATCATCATTATTAGATCATTGTCCCAGTGAGGAAAGGATGATGGAGACTATGATTCCCCCACAAGTCGGGATGAGACTCCGGACTAAAAAGAAAAAAAAGGAAGAAAGAATAAAGAGGCCATAAAAAAAGAGAGAAGGCCCAAAGAAAAAAAGGAGAAAAAGGGAAAAAATGAGAGAAAAAGAGAGAAGGGACAATGTTACTATCCTTTTCCACACTTGTTCTTCAAAGTAGCACCTTGATCTTCATGATAGAGAGTCTCTTGTTTTGTCACTTTCATATACTAGTGGGAATTTTCATTATAGAACTTGGCTTGTATATTCCGGCGATGGGCTTCCTCAAATGCCCTAGGTCTTCACGAGCAAGCAAGTTGGATGCACACCCACTTAGTTTCTTTTGATGAGCTTTCATACACTTATAGCTCTAGTGCATGCGTTGCATGGCAATCCCTACTCACTCACATTGATATCTATTAATGGGCATCTCCATAACCCATTAATACGCCTAGTTGTTGTGAGACTATCTTCCTCCTTTTTGTCTTCTCCACAATCACCGCTCTATTCCACCTATAGTGCTATATCCATGGCTCGCTTATGTATTGCGTGAAAGTTGAAAGGTTTGAAATTTTTTTAGTATGAAACAATTGCTTGGCTGAAATCGGGGTTGTGCATGATTTAAATATTTTGTGTGATGAAGAGGGAGCATAGCCACACTATATGATTTTGTAGGGATAACTTTCTTTGGGCATGTTATTTTGAGAAGACACAGTTGCTTTGTTAGTATGATTGAAGTATTATTATTCTTATGTCAATATAGACTTTTGTCTTGAATCTTTCGAATCTGAACATTCGTGCCACAATAAAGAAATTACATTGAGAATTATGTTTGTTAGCATTCCACATCAAAAATTCCGTTTTTATCATTTACCTACTCGAGGACGAGCAGGAATTAAGCTTGGGGATGCTTGATACGTCTCCAATGTATCTATAATTTTTGATTGTTCCATGCTATTATATATATACTGTTTTGGATGTTTAATGGGCTTTATTATACACTTTTATTTTATTTTTGGGACTAACCTACTAACCAACGGCCCAGTGCAAATTGCTATTTTTTTTGCCTATTTTAGTGTTTCGCAGAAAAGGAATATCAAACGGAGTCCAAACGGAATGAAACCTTCGGGAGAGTTATTTTTGGAACCGTATCTTCAGGAGAGAGTTGAGGGCCAAGTCAGAGAAGAAACGAGGTGCCCACGAGGGGGCAGGGCGCGCCCCCACCCTTGTGGGCCCCACGTTGCTCCACCGACGTACTTCTTCCTCCTATATAAGTCCACGTACCCTGAAAACATCAAGGCAACAGAGAAAACCCTAATTCCACCACAGCAACCTTCTGTTCCCATGAGATACCATCTTGGGGCCTGTTCTGGAACTCCGCCAGAGGGGGATCCATCATGGAGTGCTTCTACATCAACACCATAGCCTCACCAATGAGTTGTGAGTAGTTTACCACAGACCTTCGGGGTCCATAGTTATTAGCTAGATGGCTTCTTCTCTCTTTTTGGATCTCAATATGTCGGGGGAAACTGTCCGCCACGAACACCTATGGGACCGGAGCCCCTTGTCTGTGCGGTACGAGGGCGGAGGGAGCACAAAGAGCATATCGTGGCGAGCACGCGGGCAGTTTTACCCAGGTTCGGGCCGCGGTAGACGCGTAAAACCCTACTCCTGCTTGGTTGTGTATTGAGTTTGAGCGCTCGGGAGCTTGAAGAAGCAGCTACACCAAGCGCGAGAGTGATCTAGGTTCCGAACCCCCTCCACGTTGTGCATGGGCCTCCTTTTATAGTGCAAGGGGTCACCGACAGGTGTCAACGTATGAGAAAGGGGTAAAAATGTAAAAGAGGTGGTAGTTGTAACAGTGCGGGAACAGTGGAGCTACAGTACAGAACAGTGGTCTATACCTACTTTAACAGTGGGGGACAAGGGCATTTAATGCCCGTCGCCGTCGACCCCAAAAGCTCCCGCCTTAGCGTCTCCGTCTGCCACGGCGATGGATCCATCACCGTGGAGTGCCACCGTGTACCCCAGGCTGCACAGCCATCCGCCACGCGTCCCTGGATAGGCCCCAGGGCGACGCGTGGGCCGATGAGCTGGAGCGTGGGCACACAGCGCAGCCTTCCCGACAAGCACCTTGCCGGGGCCTTGATCTTGCCGGGCCCGGGAGCTTGCCGCTCCCCGGGCCCTTGCCGGGGCGCATATAGCGCCGAGGCGTTATCTTCTAGTCTTCCTGGCAAGCTCCTCTTGCCAGGGTCTTGCGTTAGTGGGGCAGTCTTGGGCCTGGTACGGCCTTCCCGGCAAGCTCCTCTTGCCGGGGTCTCGGTC
This sequence comes from Secale cereale, assembly GCA_902687465.1. Lineage (NCBI taxonomy): Eukaryota > Viridiplantae > Streptophyta > Magnoliopsida > Poales > Poaceae > Secale > Secale cereale. The sequence goes on along the minus strand of LR738711.1, from coordinate 188,849,488 downwards.
TTACGTCTTGTATACTTTGTTTTTGAATGGTTTAATAGGGAGCAGGAAGGTCTCCGGCGAGCACGCAGTAAACCCTGCCGCGGAAAGCTGCAACTGCCCGTGCACAAGTTGGGGTACTGAGGTACCCCTACCTTAGTACACCGACAGGAGCCCCCGGGCCTGGGCCACACACGGTGCCGAGCGCTGTTGGGCCAGGCCCAAAACAGTGCACGGGCACCCGCGGCCCGCGGCGCGCCGAATCCACTTCCGTATCCGCCGCACCCCACTGTAACGGCACGCGTCGATCGCGGCGCCGTGGGATGGGACGTGCCCACGATCTCTTAATGGAAAGGGCGAAACGCCCCCCACTCCCCCATAAAAGCAGAGGAAGCGGGCGCGGTTCCCCTCCTTGCGCTTTCATTGCATCGTCTTCCTCCTCCAAAGATTCTCTCTTGCGCTCTGCCTCCACATCTCCGCCGCCGCCGAGCTCTTCGTTCCCCTCCTTCCGCCGCGTCCGCCATGGCCCCAAAGACCGACAAGGCGAAGGCGGAGAAGTCCAAGCGGGAGAAATCGGAACAAGCGGCCAAGCTCATCGCGTACCGGAAGCAGCATCTCGTCTTCCCGCCGAAGCTCGGCGTGCGGGAGCTCTGGAACAAGTATTACTTGTTCTGGGCCAAGGAGACCGACGCGCATCCCCGCACGCGAGCATATCCGGCCGCCGCCAAGGACAGCTATCCCGGCGGGTACTACTTTTTTGCTGCCTTCTTTCATTGTGGTCTCTGTCCTCCTTTCTCAAACTTCTTCTGCGACGTCATGAACACATACGGCCTCCATCTGCTTGACTTCACCCCCAACGCCATCCTCACCATGGCGGTTTTCGCACACATGTGTGAAAACTTCATAGGAGTCCACCCCAATGTAGCGCTCTTTAGGCACTTCTTCACTCCTAGAGCCGAGGCCGATGCCCCCCTCTCCGGAGGAATTTCTTGGGTCTTCCGTCTGAATAAAAAGGGTGCGTACTTGCCGGGGGAGCTCCGCGGCAAGTGGGAGGAATGGCGAGCGGAGTGGTGCTAGATCGTCGAAGACCAGCCGCAAGCCTTCACCGCGCCGCGCACAACGCCCATCGTGCGCGGCAGGGACTGGAGTGAGCTAGATTCGGACGACATCAAGCTCGACATCGCCCTCGTCCGGATTCTTCGTCTTCGGATGGCCAAGCTGTCGGTTGCTGAGGTGGGCGCAGATTTCCTCCGTCGGCGCATCGCCCCTCTCCAAGACCGGAAGAGGCCGGCCTGGGAGTACGGCGGCCCGGCAGACATAATGAGGCTGCGCCCCGGGCTCAACTTCAACTTCACCACGCTGGAGCTGAGGGGAATGGTCCGGGAACTCTTCAAGTACGACCCGGCACACCCCGAGTGGTTCAGGACTCCCCGGGAAGTGGTGCCGCTCTGCAACAACATCGTCAGGGATCGCATCCTCGCCATGATGCCCATGTGTGACTCGCACGGCGTGGACCGCACGTGGATCGCTCCGAAGCCCATCGACGTCCTCAACTTCTACGACAACCTCGCAGAGGTGGCGAAGAACAAGGACGATCTCAAGCAGCACACGCGGGACACCACCGACCAGGAGATCGCCTACATAGCTTCTCGGGCTGAAGAGGCCGCCGCAGCCGCGGCGGCAGGAATTTTCGGATACTCGCCGGAAGAGGCGGAGGCTGCGGACGCGTCCACCCAGGCGGAGGAGGCGGAGATCCGCAGGTTGCTGAAGCTTCCTCCCGACGCGCTCGCCGGGGTCCTCTCGCTGAGGCACTCCGGGATCCACGGGATCGCGGCCGAGGCCGCGGCAATGGAGGGTACCGCCGGAGGGAGCAGAGGCGCCGCGAGGGGCGGAGGCGCCAAGGGAAAGGGGGCCGCAGCGCAGGACGCTGGGCCCAGTGAGCCGGCCGGGGAAGAGGAGGAGGAGGAGGAGGCCGAGGACTCCGGCGGATCTACGGAGCTCTACGCCGATGACCTCTCCTCATCGGAGAGCTCCCCGCCCCCGGCAAGCCCAAGGCAGTCCCCGGCGAAGCGTCTCCGCAAGGCGGCGACGGGGGAGAGGGCGCAGGCGCCCCGGCAACAGCCAGCTCGCCGGGCAGCTCCTCGGGGGAGCCAAGCCGCGCCAAGGCCGTCCGGCGCACCAGCCACAGCGGAGGCGGCCCGTGCGCGGACCACGACGGAGGCGCCTCGTAGGCCGGCAGCGAGCCGGCAGGGGTCTTCGCGGAGCGGAGCAGCGGCTCCGCCCGCCCCTCGGGCGCCGGCTACCACAGGGGCTGGGTCTTCGCAGCCCCCAGCCCCGGTGAACACCAAGCGCGCGAGGGAGTCTTCGTCTTCCGCTCCTCGCGCCGACGCGCCCACGGTGGAGTATGATTTCTCCGCCCTGAGCGAGGACGACGAGGAGGACCAGGAGTAAGGATCCAAGACCTTACATCTTCTTGATTTTTGTCTTGGTTTTTTTGTTGATGCTGACTCTGTTCATTGCTCTGATTTCAGGACCCTGGCCCATCGCGCGGCGAAGAAGGCCAAGGCGCCCGAGGCCGAGGTCGCGGAAGACTCAGCAGCTGCGGCAACAGGGGGTGTGCTGGAGCCGAGCCTGCCGGACCCGAGCGCTGCTCCGAGGAGCAGCCCCCAGCGCAGCCCGCAGCGCAGCCCCCAGCGTAAGTCTGGGGTTTACTCTTTTCGCTTGTCGGGGTACGTCTGAGGATTTGGTCTTGTCTTCATGTCTTGATGTTTCTTGTCTTGTTCTGTGCAGAGGTGGAGCCACAGCGGGAAGAGCGCCCGGAAACCGTCGTAGAGGAGCCGCGGGCCCCTCCGTCCCCGCCAAGGCAGAACTCTCCGGCAAGGAAGAGTGCTCCGCCAAGGGCGGGTACTCCGCCAAGGCAGAGTACCCCGCCAAGGGCGAGCAGCCCGGCGAGGGTGGCCACTCCGCCAAGGCCGAGCTCCCCGGCGAGGGAGCCCGCCGCCGAGGACGTCCGCCAAGGTATGCTCTGTGACTTGTCTTCTTGGCTTGCCTCTTTTTGGGTATTTGCTTGAATCTTGAACTTCTTTTTCTTCTTCTTCTTTTTAGATCTTCCTCCTCCTGAGCCCATGGAGACGGAGGTTATCAACCTCGAGGAGGAGGGCGCGCAGGGCGGCGGCGGCGACGCTCCTGTCGTCGAGGAGATGGCCGAGGCCGCCGAGCCGGCCGCGCAGGAGACTGCCCCGGCTGCGGACGCAGCGGCTGGGGAGGGGGACGGTGACCGCACCGCCGACCCGGAGGTGGCGGGAGCATCGGATGCTGCACCGGCCGCCGACCCCTCCGCCAGCAAGGAGCAGGGGTACTATCTTGAGGCCCCCAACGGCGTCTTCATCCAGATGCCTTGGGGGTCTTCATCGCGAGCTCCTGCGGAGGGCGAGGCGTTCGACGGAGAAATCCTCGCCTCCGCAGGCCTGAAGATTGTCGAGGCGCCCGGCGGGAGTGAGGGGCCCGAGGAGGAGAGGTTGCTCCACCAGCTCCTGGCCCTTTACCGGGCCAGCAGGCGAAGCTCGCCTCCCGGGAGGCCCTTGCCGCCAAGGACGCCGCAGAAATGGAGAAGCGCGCGGCGGAGCTCAGCGCCGCCAACCAGGCAGCCCTCCGCGAGGTGACGGAGGAGCGTGAGCGTCTCGCCGACGAGTACCAGGAGTGGGTGCTCGAGAAGGCTGAAGCTGAAGAACAGCAGCGGCTCGCCGGGGTGGAGATGTCCCGGCGAGTGGGAGAGCTCGCGCAGCGGAAGGTCGAGCTCGACTCCCACGAGGAGGACCTTGCCGCTCGCGAGGCAGCCCTCGGCGGGGAGCTGAAGGAGGCGAAAGCCGCCGCGGTTGCCGCGGAAGACGCCAAGAAGGAGCTTGCCGCCAAGGTTGAGCAGTTGGAGAAGGCGCTGAAGGTGAGCGCAGAGAAGGTTGCCGCGCTCATCCTGGAGCGCGAGAAGGACGCTCACACAAACTCCGAGCTTCAGGTGAGTCTCTCCAAGAGGGGCGACGAGTTGAAGGCCGCCAAGGACTCCATCGAGGACTTGGAACTGAAGGTCACCACTTTGAAGGATTCGCTCGACGCTGCCCGGGCTCAGGAGAACAAGCTGAAGGAGGAGCTCCGCAAGGAGCGGACCTTGGTGGACAGCATCAACAAGGCATCCGAGCTCTTCCGCCAGACCATCGAGGTATGGACCGAAGACTTGGTTTCTTCTGCGTCCAACATTGACCAGGAGCTGCTGGCGCTGAAGGTCGAACACCTCATCTACTCGCCGGACCCGGACCTCCCGCACAGCGCCAAGCTCAGCCTCTTCTTCAGAGGGATCGCGCTGGCCCTTGCAGGTCTCCGGAACCGCATCCCCGCGCAGCTGGCCGAGGAGTCGCGCCTGCTCTGCGCGGGAACTCTGGAGCGGGTGCTGACGAAGATCGTGTACCGCAACCCGGGGATCAATCTCACCAACGTTCTTCGCAGCTTGCCGGCTGATGCAGACACGGAGGCCCTGAAGGAGCAGGTCGGCCACATCATCGCCAAGGTGGCTAGGCTCGGCAGGAAGGAGGGCGACCGCGTAGATTAGGGCTCCATTATCTTTATCTTTTTGTTGCTGCACATTATGTCATGAACTTATTAGTCCATTGCGACAAGTTATCTTTTGTAAGATATTTACTTTATTTTGATCAATTAGTGCAATGTTATCTTCCTTGTCTCAATCTTTGACTTTGTATGTTTTTCACCCTACGCTCCCGGGGAGCTTGCCGGCAAGGGGCCTTTGCCGCGAGCGCTGAGTGCTGGACTCTGAGCAGCCTGCTGGCCAAGGTCTTCGCCGGCAAGCAACCTTGCCGCAGCTAGTCGCAACGCACTTAGCTTGCTGAGCGTACTCGGAAACGAAGCAAGGGCGCGACACTTGTCGCAGCTCACTTAAATCGTTGAGTGAACTCGAAAACAAGATAAAGGTGCGGCAAGCTACGGGTAGGTTCCTCTGCGCACAGGTTTTCCATACAAAATATGATCGTTCAAGGAAGACAACTAAAATTTAAAATTTGAACTGGTCAAATTCTAACAACTTATCTCTCATATGTTGCTTGCTTATGTTGCTTGCTTTCCGGTAAGACTTCTCTTTCTTGAACATCACTTGGTCCCTCCTCCACCTCCTTCCCCCCGGCAAACTTGTGCGCGAGGAACGTTCCTTCTGCTTAAGAGGAAAGAAAAAGGGAGAGGGAAACAAGCATATTGCCTTTCGGCGTAATAGTGCTTACCGTATATCTGAGTGTTGCACCAAATGCCAAACAAGACATGCAAATAGCAAAGAAAAGCATGCAAAAGGCAATCGGTGCGAAAAACACAAAAACTTTACTGATGCACGGGGTCTGCGCCCGGCTTTGTACAAAGGGTTACATGCAACAGCGGCAAAGCTTGTACAAAAGGTGGTTGCCGGAGCGGATCACGGCAACCGCGCCTTAGGGGTGAAACTTGCGAAGATGCTCTATGTTCCAGGAGTTGCTCACCGGTAAGCCTTCTTCGGTCTCGAGGCGGACAGCGCCGGGCCTCGTAACTTGTCTCACCCGATAAGGGCCTTCCCACTTCGGCGTCAACTTGTTGGAATTCTTGGCGGATTGAACACGCCGAAGAACAAGGTCGCCTTCCTCGAGACTCTTGGCCTTGACTTTGCGGCTATGGTAGCGGCGCAAAGCTTGCTGGTATCGAGCAGCTCGTACAGCAGCCTGGAGACGTCCCTCCTCGAGGAGCAATGCGTCATCTTGCCGCAGTTGCTCTTGCTCTAGCTCATCATAAGCGAGTACTCGAGGAGATCCGTATACGAGTTCCGTGGGGAGAACTGCCTCTGCTCCATAGACTAGAGCAAAGGGTGTCTGTCCGGTGGCTCGACTTGGTGTCGTTCTGATTGACCAAAGAGCCGCCGGGAGCTCCTCTATCCAATTTCTTCCGCACTTGCGCAGCCTGTCAAAGGTCCTCGTCTTGAGTCCGCGCAGCACTTCAGCATTTGCCCTCTCCGCTTGACCGTTGCTCCTCGGGTGGGCAACAGAAGCGAAACAGACCTTGGCGCCAAGGTCTTGGACGTACTGCATGAAGGTGCGACTAGTGAATTGCATACCGTTGTCGGTGATGATCCTGTTAGGGATCCCGAAACGGCAAACAATCGACCTGAAGAACCTGACTGCTGACTGTGCTGTCACCTTCCTCACCGGCTCCACTTCTGGCCACTTTGTGAACTTGTCGATTGCAACGTACAAGTACTCAAAGCCCCCGACAGCACGAGGGAAAGGGCCGAGGATATCGAGCCCCCAGACCGAGAAGGGCCAGGACAAAGGAATTGTTTGGAGAGCTTGAGCTGGCTGATGAATTTGCTTTGCATGGAACTGGCACGCTTCACACTTGGTTACTAGTGCAGTTGCATCTTGGAGGGCTTCTTGCCAAAAGAACCCTTGCCGGAAAGCTTTCCCGGCAAGTGCCCTAGCGCCAATGTGGTGGCCGCATATGCCTCCGTGTATTTCCGCCAACAGCTTCTGTCCATCTTCCCTGGAGATGCACTTCAGTCTGACACCATTGAGTCTTCTTCTGTACAGCTCGTTATCCACGAACTGATACATACTTGACTGCCTGGTTATCTTCTCTATCTCTTGAGGGTCGTCGAGAAGTTCTCCAGTTTGCAGAAAACGGACTATCTGATGTGCCCATGCCGGAGCCCGAGGCTCGACGGCAAGGACTAAAGGCTCGAGGGCCGCTGCGGGAACCTCGGCTTCTACGGCAAGGACCTCTGGTTCTGCCGGAGCTGACGGTCCCCCGGCAAGCTCGCCGGGGCAAGGCTTGCCGGGAACGCTTGCTTCAACTGTACAAGCCCGAGGACTTGCAGGAGCAAACTGTTCCTCAGCGTTCTGGTTGTTGATCTTGGGGACCTTGGCGGCGGTTTCAGGAAGATCCGCCGGCAAGTAGTCGCAGGAGACCAACTTTCTCTTCTTGGACTGCCTAATTGATGGTGTAACGGATGGCTGAGTCAGCTTGAGCAAGAAGGTCCCTGGTTCCACAGGTAACTTCATCGAAGCGCACTTTGAAAGGCCGTCTGCAATTTCATTTTGAGCTCTCGGAACGTGCTCCATCTGCAAACCTTCAAAGTGCTCTTCAAGCTTTCTCACTTCATCGACATATGCTTCCATCAAAGGGCTCTGATAGCTCTTGTTAACTTGTCGGACCACCAACTGAGAATCTCCCCGCACAATCAGCTTTCTGATCCCAAGTTCGGCCGCAATCCTGAGGCCGGCAAGCAAGCCTTCATATTCTACAGTGTTGTTTGTCGCTTGCTCCCTGGGAAAGTGCATCTGGATAACATATTTGAGGTGCTCTCCGGTGGGCGCGATGAGTACCACGCCAGCACCGGCGCCTTGCAGCGAGAAGGCACCGTCAAAATACATTACCCATTCACTTGCCGCTTCTTGTACGGGTGCGCTTGTTTCTTGAACTTCTTCATCTGGTGTTGGGGTCCACTCAGCTATGAATTCTGCCAAAGCTCGGCTCTGTATGGTTGAAGTACTTTCAAATTTGAGTCCAAAGCTCGACAGCTCCAGTGCCCACTCAACGATCCCGCCTGTTGCTTCCGGATTGTGCAATATCCTCTTCAGCGGAAAGCGAGTGAACACTGTTATCTCATGGGCTTGGAAGTAATGGCGCAGCTTTCTCGAGGCCATGAGGAGGCCGAAAAGCAATTTTTGCACGCCAGAGTATCTTGATCTAGCCCCCTGGAGAAGGGAACTTACAAAATACACTGGGCGCTGCACCATCTTCTTCCGCACCTCATCCTGTTCCTGCGCAGAGTCTTCCTTGTCGGGACCAGAGCTTGTCGGGACAGCCCCCTGCTTGTCGCTGGATTCGCTTGCCGGTGGTGCTGACTCCTCGTCGGACTCCCTCTCCGCTACTAACGCAGCACTAACCACCTGGTTGGTTGCTGCTAAGTATAGCAACAACTTTTCCTGTGGTCTAGGTGCGACAAGTATAGGAGTGGAGGACAGGTACCGTTTCAAATCCTGCAACGCCGCCTCCGCTTCCGGAGTCCACTTCATGGGACCTGCCTTCTTCAAGATTTTGAAGAAAGGTAGGGCGCGTTCTGCAGACTTTGAAATGAACCTACTGAGGGCAGCCACGCAACCTGCAAGCCTTCTGACATCCTTGACGCGCTTTGGGGCCTCTATCTGCTCAATGGCCTTAATCTTGTCGGGATTGGCTTCAATCCCCCTCTGCGATACAAAGAACCCGAGAAGCTTGCCGGAGGGGACTCCAAAGACGCACTTCTCGGGGTTCAACTTGAGCTGTATCCTGCGCAGGTTCTGAAACGTTTCTTCCAAGTCTTGAATTAGGGTTTCCCTGCTCTTGCTCTTCACCACGATGTCATCCATGTAAGCTTCTACATTTCTGTGGATCTGTGGCTCAAAAGCAGTGTACACTACCCTTGCAAAGGTTGAGCCTGCATTCTTCAATCCAAATGGCATGCGAATAAAGCAATAAGTGCCACATGGAGTGATAAATGCAGTCTTCTCTTCATCTTCCTTGGCCATGAAAATCTGATGATAGCCTGAGTATGCATCAAGAAAACAGAGTAGCTCACATCCGGCAGTGGAGTCAACGATCTGGTCAATGCGCGGCAAAGGGAATGGATCCTTGGGACATGCTTTATTGACATCGGTGAAGTCTATACACAGTCTCCACTTCCCGTTGGCCTTGCGCACGACGACTGGGTTTGCCAACCACGTCGGATGGATCACACCTCTAACTAGGCCTGCTGCTTCTAGCTTCTTGATCTCTTCGTTGATGAACTCTTGGCGCTCCACGGCTTGCTTCCTCACTTTCTGCTTGATGGGCCGCGCATGAGGACAGACAGCAAGCTTGTGCTCAATCACCTTCCTGGGAACACCGGGGATGTCAGATGGTTGCCAGGCAAACACATCGACATTCGCCCGCAGGAAGGCAACGAGCGCGCTTTCCTATTTGCTGTCAAGGGTGGCGCTGATGGTGAAGGTACCACCAGTGCCGTCCTCCTTTGCGGACACTTTCTTGGTTGCCGGAGGAGCAGCCATTCCTTTCTTACTCTTGCCGGTGGAGCTCGATGGAACGTCCTCGACGGCAGCGCAGCACTCCGAGGAGGTGCGGTTGCCGGAGTGGGTCCCAGAGCACTTGCCGGACTTGGTCTTTGTCTTCTTCCCCCCGGGAGCTTCAGCGGCAAGAGTATCCTTCTCGGCCGCAGCTGCCGCATCCCGGTAGATCTTGTCGGCGCAGATAAGCGCATCCTTCTTGTCGCTATGGACAGTGATGACGCTTATCGGCCCCGGCATCTTCAGCACGTTGTAGGCATAATGGGAAGCTGCCATGAACTTGGCGAGGGCAGGACGGCCAAGTATTCCATTGTAGGGTAATGGAATATCGGCGACGTCGAAAGTGATGCGCTCAGTCCTGAAGTTGAGCTCCCCGCCAAAGGTCACCGGCAGAGTGATCTTTCCCTTGGGCTTGCTCCTTCCCGGGTTGATTCCTTGGAATGAACCGGTCTCTTCGAGCTCGCCATCTTGAATCTGGAGTTTCTTGATCACAGCAGAGGAGATCAAGTTCAGCCCGGCCCCGCCGTCAACCAACATTTTGGTGACCTTGAGGTTGCGGATGGTGGGAGAAACCAGCATCGGCAAGCACCCGACCGCAGTGGTGCGGTCAGGGTGATCCTCAAGATCAAAAACGATGGGCGTGCTGGACCATTTGAGGAGCCTGCGCGTCTCCACGGGCGGCTCCGCTGCGTTTACCTCACGCACCCACTGCTTGAGTTGGCGGTGGGAGGTATGCAGGGAGGCGCCACCGTCGACGCACAGGACCTCCGTGGCCTTCTGGAACTCCTGCTCGCTGTTCTCCTCGTCCTCCATGTCTTCGTCGTCATCTTCTTCGTCGTTGTCGCGGCCCCGGGGAGGTCGATCTCCTTGCCGCTGCTTAGCCTTGCCGCGGCGTCCTCCCCGGCCGTTGAACGGCCGCTTCTTGCTGGGCTCTTCCCCGCCACCTTGGGCCTTCTCCTTGTCGCGCCTCTCGTACTCAGCTTTCTGCTGCTCGACGAGGTACTCGACGCGCTTGCAATTGGAGAGATCGTGACCCTTGGTGCGGTGGATCTTACAGTATTGCTTGTCGGAGCTACCCGGCTTGTCGGCCGCCGCCGCAGGGGCAGGCTCCTTGCCGGAGCCGCCAGCCTGCGCTTGCTTGGCGGGGGCCTCCTTGCCGGACTTCTCGACGGCAAGCACCTCTTTCTTGCCCTTCTTTCTGTTGTTCCGCCTCCGGCTCTTCTTTGCCGGGGCGGCGTCGTCGCTGTCGCTTCCTCCCGCGCCAGTATCCTCCCCGGGGAGTCTCCTCCCCTCTTCTGCGCGTGCGCACTTGTCAGCTAGAGCATAGAGCTCGCTGACATCCCGAATCTTCGTCATCGCCATCTCTTCACGCATGCGGCGGTTACGCACGTTCTGATGGAACGCGCTGATAACCGCGGCAGGGTGAACGTCAGGGATGTTGTGCTGCACCCGGCTGAAGGGTTGGATATACTTGCGCAGGGTCTCGCCTTCCTTCTGGGCCAAAATGTGGAGATCGCTCTCCTGGCCGTGGGGTTTGTGGCCGCCGGTGAAGGCGCCAACAAACTGGTGACAGAGGTCGGCCCAAGAAGAGATGGATCCTTCCGGCAAGTGCATAAGCCACGAACGAACGTTCGGCTTAAGCACGAGCGGGAAGTAGTTTGCTAAGATCTTCTCGTCGCGCCCCCCGGCAGCTTGCACTGCGATGGTGTAGACGCTGAGAAACTCCGAGGGGTGCGTCTTGCCGTCGTACTTCTCCGGTACGTCGGGCTTGAAATTCTTCATGCTGGGCCACTGGACGCGCCGCAGCTCGCGGGTAAACGCAGGGCAGCCTGCCGCGTACGGCAAGTCGCCTGGCTCACCGGGCGCGTGCGCGTCGACAGTGTTTCCAGCCCTCTTGTCTGATTGCCGCCGAGCTTCTCGGCGGCGCTCGATCGTGGTCCGAGCATCTTCTTCTCGCCGGTCGTCGAGGACTTGGCGCTGGTCCCGACGAGCCCGCGGGTCCGACGAGGCCGTGGAGCCGTCGTCGGCGTTGTTCCGGCGGGGCGGCGTCTTCTGCTTCTGCGGCGGGGAATGCACGCTTGTCGCACCCCCGGCAGTCTTGTTGCCGTCAGCCTTCGTCTTCTCAGCTTGCCGCGGCCGTGAGGTCGACGGCTGCTGTGGAGAATCGTTGTTGGCGAAGTCTATCAGGCTCCGTATAGTGGCCCTCCATTCTTCGGCCTTGTCGGCCGCTGGAGGAAAGTCGAGGAGCAGTTGCGCTCTTGCGAGCGCTTCCGCTGGAGTGGAGGGGAACGCGGGCGAGCGGTGCGAGGAGCGGGATACGCTCGGACTTCTAACAACGTTAGAAGGAGCGGGGTCCCGCGCCGGCGCCTTCGCTTTGCTTGTGCCCGGACGGGGTTCCGGGGCGTCCCGCGAGCCTCCGGTTTGGCCTTGCCCCAGCAAGCGGATACCACCTCCCGTGGTATGGCGCTGCTGGGTCATCGTGTGCTGAGATGGACGCGGCGCGTCCACGGAGACCGAGGTTCGGTCGTCCGTCCTGTTCTTGGATCTGGTGGCGCCGTGAGTGTCCTCACCGGCGGCCACCCTTCCGACGGCATCTCCCCCACCCACCGTTGGCTCTGGTGGCGGCGGGTGAGACGCAGACGGGCCTCCGACCTCCGAAGCCTTCTTCTTCGGGGCCATGGAGTTGTCGCTGGTGAAGTTGATGAATTCGGAGAGGTTGATGAAGAATGCGCCCGCGCGAACGCCGGATCAGGTTCGCACAACCTCGACGCCCCCCTACCTGGCGCGCCAAAGATGTCGGGGGAAACTGTCCGCCACGAACACCTATGGGACCGGAGCCCCTTGTCTGTGCGGTACGAGGGCGGAGGGAGCACAAAGAGCAGATCGTGGCGAGCACGAGGGCAGTTTTACCCAGGTTCGGGCCGCGGTAGACGCGTAAAACCCTACTCCTGCTTGGTTGTGTATTGAGTTTGAGCGCTCGGGAGCTTGAAGAAGCAGCTACACCAAGCGCGAGAGTGATCTAGGTTCCGAACCCCCTCCACGTTGTGCATGGGCCTCCTTTTATAGTGCAAGGGGTCACCGACAGGTGTCAACGTATGAGAAAGGGGTAAAAATGTAAAAGAGGTGGTAGTTGTAACAGTGCGGGAACAGTGGAGCTACAGTACAGAACAGTGGTCTATACCTACTTTAACAGTGGGGGACAAGGGCATTTAATGCCCGTCGCCGTCGACCCCAAAAGCTCCCGCCTTAGCGTCTCCGTCTGCCACGGCGATGGATCCATCACCGTGGAGTGCCACCGTGTACCCCAGGCTGCACAGCCATCCGCCACGCGTCCCTGGATAGGCCCCAGGGCGACGCGTGGGCCGATGAGCTGGAGCGTGGGCACACAGCGCAGCCTTCCCGACAAGCACCTTGCCGGGGCCTTGATCTTGCCGGGCCCGGGAGCTTGCCGCTCCCCGGGCCCTTGCCGGGGCGCATATAGCGCCGAGGCGTTATCTTCTAGTCTTCCTGGCAAGCTCCTCTTGCCAGGGTCTTGCGTTAGTGGGGCAGTCTTGGGCCTGGTACGGCCTTCCCGGCAAGCTCCTCTTGCCGGGGTCTCGGTCTTACGTCTTGTATACTTTGTTTTTGAATGGTTTAATAGGGAGCAGGAAGGTCTCCGGCGAGCACGCAGTAAACCCTGCCGCGGAAAGCTGCAACTGCCCGTGCACAAGTTGGGGTACTGAGGTACCCCTACCTTAGTACACCGACACAATACAATGTTCTCCTCGATCTTCGAGGAGATCTATTCGATGTAATCTTTTTGCAATGTGTTTGTCGAGATCCGATGAATTGTGGGTTTATGATCAAGATTATCTATGAACAATATTTGATTATTTTCTAAAATCTTTTATGTATGATTATAATATGCTTGCAAGTCTCTTTGAATTATTGGTTTGGTTTGGCCTACTAGATCTATAGTTCTTGCAATGGGAGAAGTGCTTGGCTTTGGGTTCAATCTTGCGGTGTCCTTTCCCAGTGACAGCAGGGGCAGCAAGGTACGTATTGTATTGTTGCCATCGAGGATAAAAAGATTGGGTTTATATCATATTGCTTGAGTTTATCCCTCTACATCATGTCATCTTGCTTAAAGCATTACTCTGTTCTTATGACCTTAATACTCTAGATGCATGCTGGATAGCGGTCGATGTGTGGAGTAATAGTAGTAGATGCAGAATCGTTTCGGTCTACTTTTCACAGAGTGATGCCTATATATAATGATCATGCCTAGATATTCTCATAACTATGCGCTTTTCTATCAATTGCTCGACAGTAATTTGTTCACCCACCGTAGAATTTTGCTATCATGAGAGAAGCCACTAGTGAAACCTATGGCCCCCGGGTTTATTCTCAACATATTAATCTTCCATCTACTTTACTTTGCTTTATTTACTTTCTGTTCTTATACCAAAAATATTATACTATCCTATCTATCGGATCTCACTTTCATAAGTGACCGTAAAGGGATTGATAACCCCTTATCGCGTTGGCTGTGAAGTTCTTATTTGTTTGTGCAGGTGTGAGGGACTCACGCGTGGTCTCCTACTCGATTGATACCTTGGTTCTCAAAAACTGAGGGAAATACTTATGCTACTGTGCTGCATCTCCCTTTCCTATTCAAGGGAATACAACGCAAGCTCGAGAATTAGCAGTCCCCAACAATAAGAATATCATATTTCTTCTTGACAGTAGGAAGAGGAAATTCAAAACCTCCAATAGTAATAGTTGAATTTTTTCCAATATAATTGATACTGTGGACCTGAGGTTGTTTCCTCGGAAAGTGTACCGTATGCTCATTACCATTGACATGAAAGGTGACATTGCCTTTGTTGCAATCAATAACAGCCCCTGCAATATTCAAAAAGGATCTACCAAGGATAATAGACATACTATCGTCCTCGGGAATATCAAGGATAACAAAGTCCGTTAGAATAGTAACATTTGCAACCACAACAGGCACATCCTCACAAATACCGACATGTATAGCAGTTGATTTATCGACCATTTGCAAAGATATTTCAGTAGGTCTCAACTTACTCAAGTCAAGTCTACGATATAAAGAGAGAGGCATAAACACCGGCTCCAAGATCACATAAGGCAGTTTTAACATAGTTTCTTTTGATGGAGGAAGGTATAGTAGGTACTCATGGATCTCCTAGTTTCTTAGGTATTCCACCCCTAAAAGTGTAATTGGCAAGCATGGTGGAAATTTCAACTTCAGGTATCTTTCTTTTATTGGTGATAATATGTTTCATATACTTAGCATAAGGATTTGTTTTAAGCATATCAGTCAAACACATACGCAAAAAGATAGGTCTAATCATTGCAGCAAAGCGCTAAAAATCCTCATCATCCTTTTTCTTGGATGGTTTAGGAGTAAAGGGCATGGGTTTCTGAACCCATGGTTCTCTTTCCTTGACGTGCTTCCTACCAACAAAGTCTCTCTTATCATAACGTCGATTCTTTGATTGTAGGTTATCAAGATCAACAGCAGGTTCAATCTCTACATCACTATCATTGCTAGGTTGAGCATCATCATGAACATCATCATTAACATTATCACTAGGTTCATGTTCATTACCAGGTTGTGTCTCAGCATCAAAAACAGAGATATCATTAGGATTCTCAGGTGTGTTAGCTACAGGTTCACTAGAAGCATGCGAAGTCCTTTCATTTTTATTTTTCTTCTTCTTAGAAGAACTAGGTGCATCTAAATTAGCTCTCTGAGAATCTTGCTCAATTCTCTTAGGATGGCCGTCAGGATACCGAGGTTCCTGAGTCATTTTACCACCTCTAGTCATAACTCTAACAACATTATCATTTTTCTTACTATTTAATTCATTGAGCAAATCATTTTGTGCTTTAAGTACTTGTTCTACTTGAGTGGTAATAATAGAAGCAAGTTTACTAATGAGTTTCAATTCACCTTTAACTCTAGACATATAATCACTCAAGCGTTCAATCATATAAGCATTACGTTGCAATTGTCTACCAACATAAGCATTGAAGTTTTCTTGTTTAACAATGAAATTGTCAAACTCATCTAAGCATTGGCTAGCAGACTTATAATGACGAATATCACCTTCATCAAATCTATAAAGAGAATTTACCTTTACTACCTGTGTCGGGTTAGCAAGACCATGTATTTCTTCAATAGGCGATAAATTCTTAACATCTTTAGCTTTAATACTTTTTTCTTTCATAGATTTCTTTGCCTCTTGCATATCTTCAGGACCGAGAAATAGAATACCCCTTTTCGTTGGAGTTGGCTTAGGGGCTGGTTCAAGAAGTGTCGAATTATTTTCATTGGTCAACATATTATTCAATAGTAATTCAGCTTGACCAACTGTTCTTTCGCTGAAAACACAACCAGCACAACTATCCACGTGGTCTCTGGAAGCATCGGTTAGTCCATTATAAAAGACATCAAGTATTTCATTCCTCCGAAGAGGATGATCAGGCAAAGCATTAAGTAATTGGAGAAGCCTCCCCCAAGCTTGAGGGAGACTCTCTTCTTCAATTTGCACAAAATTACATATTTCCCGTAAGGCGGCTTGTTTCTTATGAGCAGAGAAGTAATAAATCATATCTTGGGGACTACGCACACAACCAGATCAAGAGAATTAAACCATGTCTTAGCATCACCCTTTAACAAGAACGGAAATAACTTAAGGATACAGTAATAAGGAATCTTTTCCTCGTTGGTAAACAGGGTGGCTATATCATTCAACTTAGTAAGATGTGCCACAACAGTTTCAGATTCATAGCCATGGAAAGGATCAGATTCAACCAAAGTAATTAACTCAGGATCAATAGAGAAATCATAATCCTTATTAGTAACAAAGATAGGTGAAGTAGCAAAAGCAGGGTCATATTTCATTCTAGCATTCAAAGAATTTTCTTTCAGCTTAACTAATAATTTCTTAAGATCATATCTATCGTTGCAAGCAAGAAAGTCTCTAGCAGTTTCTTCATCCATAACATAACCCATAGGAATAACATGCAATTCATATCTAGGGGGAGAATCTTCATCATCACTTTCATCCATATTCTCAGTTTCAATATTTGCATTCTCCCTAACGTTAGCAATTTGTTCATCTAGAAATTCACCTAGTGGCACAGTATTATCAATCATAGAAGTAGTTTCATCATACATAGCAGAAGTGGCATCATCAAGAACATGCGACATATCAGATTCAATAGCAGGAGTAGGTGTCGCAAGTTTACTCATAACAGAGGGTGAATCAAGTGCAGAGCTAGATGGCAGTTCCTTACCTCCTCTCGTAGTTGTGGGAGAAATCTTGGTTTTTGAGTCTTTCAAGTTCTTCATAGTGATCAACAGATATAAATCCCAAGTGACTTAAAGAATATAGCTATGCTCCCCGGCAACGGCACCGAAAAATAGTCTTGATAACCCACAAGTGTAGGGGATTGCAATAGTTTTCGAGGGTAAAGTATTCAACCCAAATTTATTGATTCGACACAAGGGGAGCCAAAGAATACTCTCAAGTATTAGCAGCTGAGTTTTCAGTTCAACCACACCTAGAAACATAGTATCTGTAGCAAGGTAGTCTAGTAGCAAGGTAATATGGAAGTAACGGTAACGGTAGCGAAAGTAGCGATAGTGTTTTTGTAGTGATTGTAATAGTAGCAGCGGAAAAGTAAATAAGCAACAAGCAATATGTGAAAAGCTCAGAGGCATTGGATCGGTGATGGATAATTAAGTCGGATGTGATTCCTCATGTAATAGTTATAACATAGGGTGACGTAGAACTAGCTCCAGTTCATCAATGTAATGTAGGCATGTATTCCGAATATAGTCATACATGCTTATTGGAAAGAACTTGCATGACATCTTTTGCCCTACCCTCCCGTGGCAGCGGGGTCCTAGTGGAAACTAAGGGATATTAAGGCCTCCTTTTAATAGAGTACCGTACCAAAGCATTAACACATAGTGAATACATGAACTCCTCAAACTACGGTCATCACCGGGAGTGGTCCCGACTATTGTCACTTCGGGGTTGCCGGATCATAACACATAGTAGGTGACTATTGACTTGCAAGATAGGATCAAGAACACAGATATATTCATGAAAACATAATAGGTTCAGATCTGAAATCATGGCACTTGGGCCCTAGTGACAAGCATTAAGCATGGCAAAGTCATATCAGCATCAATCTTAGAACATAGTGGATACTAGGGATCAAACCCTAACAAAACTAACTCGATTACATGGTAAATCTCATCCAACCCATCACCGTCCAGCAAGCCTATGACGGGATTAGTCACGCATGGCGGTGAGCATCATGGAATTGGTGATGGAGGAAGGTTGATGATGATGATGGCGATGATCTCCCCTCTCCGGAGCCTCGAACAGACTCAATATCAGCCCTCCCGAGAGAGATTAGGGCTTGGCGGCGGCTCCGTATCGTAAAACGCGATAATTCCTTCTCTCTGATTTTTTCTCCCCGAAGTGAATATATGGAGTCGGGGAAGACGTCGGTGGAGCAACAGGGGGCCCACGAGGCAGGGGGGCGCGCCCAGCAGGGGGCACCCCCCACCTTCGTGGACAGGGTGTGGGCCCCCTGGTCTGGTTCTTTCTGCAGATATTTTTTATATATTCCAAAATAATTCTCCATTGAATTTCAGGTCATTCCTAGAACTTTTATTTCTGTACAAAAATAACACCATGGCAGTTTTGCTGAAAACAGCGTCAGTCCGGGTTAGTTCCATTCAAATCGTGCAAGTTAGAGTCCAAAACCAGGGCAAAAGTGTTTGGAAAAGTAGATACGTTGGAGACGTATATATCATATCAACGGAAGCGGTGGAAAGTTGCATGACAATATATCTCAGAATGGCGATGGAAATGCCATGATAGGTAGGTATGGTGGCTATTTTGTGGAAGGTATATGGTGGGTGTATGGTACCGGTGAAAGTTGCGCGGTACAAGAGAGGCTAGCAATGGTGGAAGGGTGAGAGTGCTTATAATCCATGGACTCAACATTAGTCATAAAGAACTCACATACTTATTGCAAAAATCTATAGGTCATCAAAACAAAGTACTACACGCATGCTCCTAGGGGAAGGGTTGGTAGGAGTTAACCATCATGCGATCCCGACCTCCACACAAAGGATGAAACTCAATGAAATACCTCATGCTTCAAATTTGCCACACAACGGTTACCATACGTGCATGCTACGGGACTTAAAAACCCCAACACATGTATTTCTCAAATTCACAACTACTCTACTAGCATGACTCTAATATCACCATCCTCATATCTCAAAACAATCATCAAGTATCAAACTTCTCATAGTATTCAATGCACTTTTATGAAAGTTTTTATTATACCCAGCTTGGATGCCTATCATATTAGGACTAATTTTATAACCAAAGCACATTACCATGCTATTATACAAGACTCTCAAAATAATATAATTGAAGCATGAGAGATTCATAGTTTCTACAAAATAAAACCACCACCGAGCTCTAAAAGATATAAGTGAAGCACTAGAGCAAAACTATCTAGCTCAAAAGATATAAGTGAAGCACATAGAGTATTCTAATAAATTCGGACTCATTTGTATCTCTCAAAAACGGTGTGTCCAGCAAGGATGATTGTGGTAAACTAAAAAGCAAATACTCAAATCATACATGACCCTCCAAGCAAAACACATATCATGTGGTGAATAAAAATATAGTCTCAAGTAAAGTTACCCATAGACGAAGACGAAAGAGGGGATGCCTTCCCGGGGCATCCCCAAGCTTAGGATTTTGGTTTTCCTTGAATTTTACCTTGGGGTACCTTGGGCATACCCAACTTTAGGATCTTGCCACTCTTTGTTCCATAGTCCATCCAATCCTTACCCAAAACTTGAAAACTTCACAACACAAAACTTAACAAAAATCTCGTGAGCTCCGTCAGTATAAGAAAACAAATCACCCCTTTAAGGTACTATAATGAAATCATTCTTTGTTTATATTGGTGTTAAACCTAATGTATTCCAACTTCTCTATGATTGATACCCCCCTATACTACTCATAGATTCATCAAAATAAGCAAACAACACACGAAAAACAGAATCTGTCAAAAACAAAACAGTCTGTAGCAATCTGTAACTTTCGAATACTTCTGCAACTCTAAAAAAATTGAAATAAATTGGTGGATGTGAGTAATTTGTCTATTAATCGTGTGCAAAAAGAATCAACTTAAAAGCACTCTCCAGTAAGAAATGGCAGCTAATCTCGTGAGCGCTAAAGTTTCTGTTTTCTACAGCATGATCACATAAACTTCACCCAAGTCTTCCCAAAGGTTCTACTTGGAACAAAAACTAATTAAAACACAAAACCACATCTAAGCAGAAGATATATGTATTATTTATTTCTAGGCAGAAGCAAAATCAAAGAAAATAAAATTGGGTTGCCTCCCAACAAGCGCTATCGTTTAACGCCCCTAGCTAGGCATGATACAAGAATAGATCTAGGTATTGGCATCTTTGGTAGGCAATCCATAAGTGGCTCTCATAATAGATTCATAAGGTAATTTGATTTTATTTCTATGAAAGTGTTCCATGCCTTTACTTAACGAAAATTGGAATCTAATATTTCCTTCTTTCATATTAATAATTGCATCAATCGTTCTAAGGAAAGGTGTACCAAGAATAATAGGACATGCAGGATTACAATCTATATCAAGAACAATGAAATCTATGGGCACATAATTCCTATTTGCAGCAATAAGAACATCATTAATCCTTCCCATAGGTTTCTTAATGGTAGAATCCGCAAGATGCAAATTTAAAGAGGAATCATGAAGTTCATGGAAACCTAGCATATCACACAAAGTTTTTGGAATTGTGGAAACCCTTGCACCCAAATCACACAAAGCATAGCATTAATGATCTTTAATCTTAATTTTAATAGTAGGTTCCCACTCATCATAAGGCTTTCTAGGGATAGAAACTTCTAATTCAAGTTTTTCTTCATAAGATTGCATTAAAGCATCAACTATGTGTTTGGTAAAAGCTCTATTTTGACTATAAGCATGCGGATAATTTAGCACAGATTGCAACAAGGAAATAAAATCTATTAAAGAGAAATTATCATAATTAAATACCTTGAAATCCAAGATAGTGGGATCATTGCTATGTAAAGTTTTGACCTCTTTAATCCCACTTTTAACACTTTTAGCATCAAGATCTAAAAACTCCGAATTATTGGGACGCCTTTTAACTAAAGTAGACTCATCTCCAGTCCCATCTTTATCAAGATTAAAACTAGAAAACAAGGATTTAATAGGAGACACATCAATCACTTTCAGATCTTCATCTTTATTATCATGAAAACTAGAAGAACACGCTTTCACAAAGCAATCTCATTTAGCATGCATCCCAGCGGTTCTTTCTTTGCACTCATCAATGAAAATTCTCAAGGCTTTGAGAGACTCATTGATATCATGCTTAGGTGGAATAGATCTAAGTTTCATAGAATCAACATCAAGAGATATTCTTAATACGTCTCCAACGTATCTATAATTTTTGAATGTTCCATGCTATTATTTATGATGTATTGGATGTTTAATGGGCTTTGTTATACACTTTTATATTATTTTTGGGACTAACCTATTAACCCAAAGGCCCAGTCCAGATTGCTGTTTTTTGCCTATTTCAGGGTTTTACAGAAAAGGAATATCTAAAGGAGTCCAAACGGAATAAAACCTTCAGGAGAGATATTTTTGGAGCAAAATACACACGGGAGACTTGAAACCACGGAGTAGGGCACACGTGGCGTCCACGAGGGTGGGGGCGCGCCCCCTACCTCGTGGGCCCCACGTTTGGCCCCCGATGCCCTCCTTCTTCCTATATATATCTATGTACCCCGAAACCATCAGACGAACAGAGAAAACCCTAGTTCCACCGCCGCAACCTTCTGTTCCCTTGAGATCCCATCTTGGGGCCTGTTCCGGAGCTCCGCCGGAGGGGGGATCTTCCACGGAGTGCTTCTACATCATCAGCATCGCCTTACCATGAGTTGTTAGTAGTTTACCACACACCTTTGGGTCCATAGCTAGTATCTAGATAGCTTCTTATCTCTCTTTGGATCTCAATACCAAGTTCTCCTCGGTCTTCGAGGAGATCTATTCGATGTAATCTCTTTTTGCGGTGTGTTTGTCGAGATCCGATGAATTGTGGGTTTATGATCAAGATTATCTATGAGAAATATTTGGTTCTTTTCTGAAATCTTTATGTATGATTATAATATCGTTGCAAGTCTCTTCGAATTATTTGTTTGGTTTGGCCTACTAGATCTATAGTTCTTGCAATGGGAGAAGTGCTTGGCTTTGGGTCCAATCTTGCTGTGTCCTTTCCCAGTGACACTAGGGGCAGCAAGGCACGCATTTTATTGTTGCCATCGAGGATAAAAAGATGGGGTTTATATCACTTTGTTTGAGTTTATCCCTCTACATCCTGTCATCTTGATTAAGGCGTTACTCTGTTCTTATGAACTTAATACTCTAGATGCATGCTGGATAGCGGTCGATGTGTGGAGTAATATTAGTAGATGTAGAATCATTTTGGTCTACTTGTCTCGGACGTGATGCCTATATATAATGATCGTGCCAAGATAGTCTCATAAGTATTCGCTTTTCTATCAATTGCTTGACAGTAATTTGTTTACCCGCCGTAGAATAGCGCTATCATGGGAGAAGCCACTAGAGAAAACTATGGCCCCCGGTTCTATTCTCAACATATCAATCTACAATCTACTTTACTTTTGCGCTTTTACTTTCTATTCTTATATCCAAAAATACCAAAAATATTGAACTATCATCTCAATGAGATCTCACTTTTGTAAGTGACCGTAAAGGGATTGACAACCCCTTATCGCGTTGGCTGCGAAGTTCTTATTTGTTTGTGTAGGTGCGAGGGACTCACACGTGGTCTCCTACTATATTGATACCTTGGTTCTCAAAAACTGAGGGAAATACTTACGCTACAGTGCTGCATCACCCTTTCCTATTCGAGGGAATACAACACAAGCTCGAGAAGTAGCAAGAAGAATTTCTCGCGCCGTTGCCGGGGAGGCTTACGCAAAATTCATATACCAAGTACCTATCACAAACGCTTATCCTTCGCATTACATTTTTTTGCCTCTCGTTTTCCTCTCCCCCACTTCACCCTTGCTATTTTATTTGCCCTTCTTTTTGCCGTGTGTTTACCGTTCGCTCGCTTCTTGTTTGCTTGTGTGTTGGATTGCTTGCTTGTCACTATGGCTCAGAACAATACTAAATTGTGTGACTTCTCCAATACCAACAATAATGATATTATTATCACTCCGATTGCTCCTATTACCGATGCTGAATCTTGTGAGATCAATGCTGCTCTGTTGAATCTTGTCATGAAAGATCAATTTTCCGGCCTTCCTACTGAAGATGCCGCTACCCATCTAAACAACTTTGTTGATTTGTGTGATATGCAAAAGAAAAGGGATACGGATAACGATATTGTTAAATTGAAGTTATTTCCGTTTTCACTTAGAGATCGTGCTAAAACTTGGTTTTTCTCTTTGCCTAGAAATAGTATTGATTCGTAGAATAAATGCAAAGATGCTTTTATCTCTAAGTATTTCCCTCCTACTAAGATCATCTCTCTTAGAAACGATATTATGAATTTTAAGAAACTAGACCATGAGCATGTTGCACAAGCGTGTGAGAGAATGAAATTAATGATACGTAATTGCCCTACACATGGTTTGAACTTATGGATGATTATTCAAAACTTTTATGCTGGCTTGAATTTTGCATCTAGAAATCTTTTAGATTGAGCCGCAGGAGGCACTTTCATGGAAACTACCTTAGGAGAAGCTACCAAACTCCTAGATAATATTACGGTTAATTATTCTCAATGGCACACCGAAAGATCTACTAGTAAAAAAGTACATGCTATTGAAGAGATTAGTATTTTGAGTCGAAAGATGGATGACCTTATGAAATTATATGCTGCTAAGAGTACTTCTTCTAATCCTAATGATATGCCTTTATCCACGTTGATTAAAAATAATAATGAATCTTTGGATGTGAATTTTGTTGGTAGGAATAATTTTGGTAACAATGCTTATAGAGGAAACTTTAATCCTAGACCTTTTCCTAATAATTCCTCTAATAATTATGGTAATTCCTACAAAAACTCTTATGGAAAGATGCCTTCTGAATTTGAAACTAGTGTTAAGGAGTTTATGAATTCGCAAAAGAATTTTAATGCTTTGCTTGAAGAAAAATTGCTTAAGATTGATGAATTGGCTAGAAGTGTGGATAGAATTACTCTTGATGTTGATTCTATGAAACCTAGATATATCCAACCTAAGCATGATATCAATGAGTCTCTCAAAGCCATGAGAATTTCCATTGATGAATGCAAAGAAAGAACCGCTAGGATGCGTGCTAAAAGAGAGAATTATATAAAAGCGTGTTCTTCTAGTTATCATGAAAATAAAGTTGAAGATCTGAAAGTTATTGATGTGTCTCCTATTAGATCCTTGTTTTCTAGTATGAATGTTGATAAATATGGGATTGGATATGAGTCTACTTAAATTAAAGGGTGTCCCAATGATTCAGAGTTTTTAGATCTTGATGCTAAAATTGTTAAAAGTGGGAGTGGAGAGATTAAAACTTTGCATAGTGATGAACCCACTACTTTGGATTTCAAGGGATTCAATTCTGATAATTGCTCTTTGATTGATTTTATTTGCTTGTTGCAATCCCTACTAAACTCTATGCATGCTTATAGTCAAAATAAAGTTCTTACCAAACACATAGTTGATGCTTTGATGCAATCTTATGAAGAAAAACTTGAATTGGAAGTTTCTATCCCTAGAAAGCTTGATGATGAGTGGGAACCTACTATTAAAATAAAAATAAAAGATCATGAGTTCTTTTCTTTGTGTGATTTGGGTGCAAGTGTTTCCACTATCCCAAAAACTTTGTGTGATTTGCTAGGTTTCCATGAGCTTGATGATTGTTCTTTAAATTTGCATCTTGCGGATTCCACTATTAAGAAACCTATGGGAAGGATTAATGATGTTCTTATTGTTTCCAATAGGAATTATGTGCCCGTAGATTTCATTGTTCTTGATATATATTGCAATCCTTCATGTCCTATTATTCTTGATAGACCTTTCCTTAGAACGATTGGTGCAATTATTGATATGAAGGAAGGAAATATTAGATTCCAATTTCCTTTAAGGAAAGGAATGGAACACTTTCCTAGAAAGAAAATCAAATTACCATATGAATCTATTATGAGAGCCACTTATGGATTGCCTTCTAAAGATGGCAATACCTAGATCTATCCATGTATCGTGCCTAGCTAGGGGCGTAAAATGATAGCGCTTGTTGGGAGGCAACCCAATTTTATATATTTTTGTTTTTGATTTTGTTTAGGAATAAATATTGCATCTAGCTTCTTTTTAGATGTGGTTTTGTGTTTTAATTAGTGTTTTTGCCAAGTAGAACCTTTGGGAAGACTTGTGTGAAGTTTATATGATCGTGCTGTGAAAAACAGAATCGTTAGCGCTCGCTAGAATGTTCACCAGATTTTACTCGAGCGTGCTATTTAGTTGATTCTTTTTGCAGGTGCTTAATAGACAAATTCCTCACGTTTACCAATTTATTTCAATTTTTTTGGAGTTACAGAAGTATGCAAAAGTTACAGATTACTACAGACTGTTCTGTTTTCGCCACATTATGTTTTTCGTGTGTTGTTTGCTTATTTTGATGAATTTATGAATAGTATTGGAGGATATGAATCATAGAGAAGTTGGAATACAGTAGGTTTAACACCAATATAAACATATAATGAGTTCATTGCACTACCTTTGAGTAGTGGTTTGTTTTCTTATAATAACGGAGCTCACGAGATTTTTGTCTAAGTTTTGTGTTGTGAAGTTTTCAAGTTTTGAGTATTGCTTTGATGGACTATGGAACAAAGAGTGGCAATAGCCTAAGCTTGGGGATGCCCAAGGCAGCCCAAGGTAAAATTTAAGGACAACCAAAAGCCTAAGCTTGGGGATGCCCCGGGAAGGCATCCCCTCATTCGTCTTCATCTATCGGTAACTATACTCGGAGCTATAGTTTTATTCACCACATGATATGTGTTTTACTTGGAGCATCGTGTGTTATTTGAGTCTTTGCTTGTTATTTTTCCACAATCATCCTTGCTGGACACACCTTTTTGAGAGAGTTAAATATGGCCTAGGAATTGTTAGAACACTATATGTGCTTCACTTATATCTTTTGAGTTGGATAGTTTTTGCTCTAGTGCTTCACTTATATCTTTTAGAGCACGGTGGAGATTATATTTTGTAGAAATTGTAGATCTCTCATGCTTCACTTATATCCTTTAGAGAGTCCATTAAACCAGCATGGTAATGTGCTTTGGCTATAAAACTAGCCTTCACATGATAGGCATCCAAGATGAATGTAGTAAAAACTTTCATAATAAGTGCATTGAATATGATGAGAACTTGGATGCTTGATAATTGTTTTCAGACATGAGGATAGTCATATCAGAGTCATGCTAGTAGATTTATTATGAAATTGAGAAATACTTGTGTTAAGGTTAGTGATTTTCGTAGCATGCACGTATGGTGAACCGCTATGTGACGAAGTTAGAGCATGAGGTATTTGTAGAGTGTCATCCTTTGTGTGGAGGTCGGGGGCGCGTGATGGTTAACTCCTACCAACCTCCCCCCAAGGAGCATGCATTGATTGCTTTGTTTTGATGACTCGTAAATTTTTGCAATAAGTATACGAGTTCTTATGACTAATGCTGAGTCCATGGATTATACACACTCTCACCCTTCCACCATTGCTAGCCTCTCTTGTACCGCGCAACTTTCGCCGGTGCCATACACCCACTATATATCCTTCCTCAAAAAAGCCACCATATATCTTCCTCAAAACAGCCACCATACCTACCCATCATGGCATTTCCATAGCCATTCCGAGATATATTGCCATGCAACTTTCCACCGTTCCGTTCATATGACACGCTTCATATTGTCATATTGCCATGCATGATCATGTAGTTGACATCGTATTTGTGGCAAAGCCACCATGCATAACTTTTCATACATGTCACTCTTGATTCATTGCATATCCAAGTACCTCACCGGAGGCATTCATATAGAGTCATACTTTGTTCTAGTATCGAGTTGTAAATCAATATAAGTGTGTTGATCATCATTATTAGAGCATTGTCCCATTTGAGGAAAGGCTAAATAAAGAAAGCCCCTCCAAAAAAATAGAAAGGCCAAAGAAAAAAAGAAAGGCCACAAAAAAGAAAAAAGAAAAGGGACAATTGCTACTATCTTTTTCCACACTTGTGCTTCAAAGTAGCACCATGTTCTTCATGATAGAGAGTCTCATGTTTAGTCACTTTCCTATACTAGTGGGAATTTTCATTATAGAACTTGGCTTGTATATTCCAACGATGGGCTTCCTCAAATGCCCTAGGTCTTCGTGAGCAAGCAAGTTGGATGCACACCCACTTAGTTTCTTTTGTTGAGCTTTCATACATTCTTAGCTCTAGTGCATCCGTTGCATGGCAATCCCTACTCACTCACATTGATATCTATTGATGGGCATCTCCATAGCCTGTTGATACGCCTAGTCGATGTGAGACTATCTCCCTCCTTTTTTTCTTCTCCACAACCACCACTCTATTCCACCCATAGTGCTATGTCCATGGCTCACGCTCATGTATTGCGTGAAAGTTAAAAGGTTTGAAAGAATAGAGTATGAAAACTAGTGCTTGGTTGAAACCGGGGTTGTGCATGATATGAGTATTTTGTGTGATGAAGAGGGATCATAGCCAGACTATATGATTTTGTAGGGATAACTTTCTTTAGCCATAGTATTTTGAGAAGACATGATTCCTTTGTTAGTATGCTTGAAGTATTATTATTTCTTATGTCAATATAGACTTTTGTCTTGAATATTTCATATCTGAACATTCATGCCACAATTAAGAGAACTACATTGAAAACTATGTTGGTTAGCATTCCACATCAAAATTCTGTTTTTATCATTTACCTACTTGAGGACGAGCAGGAATTAAGCTTGGGGATGCTTGATACGTCTCCAACGTATCTATAATTTTTGATTGTTCCATGATATTATTTATGATGTTTTGGATGATTAATGAGCTTTGTTATACACTTTTATATTATTTTTGGGACTAACCTATTAACCCAAAGGCCTAGTCCAGATTGCTGTTTTTTTGCCTATTTCAGGGTTTTACACAAAAGGAATATAAAACGGAGTCCAAACGAAATGAAACCTTCGGGAGAGATATTTTTGGAGCAAAATACGCACGGGAGACTTGAGAACCACGGAGTAGGGCACACGTGTCATCCACGAGGGTGGGGGCGCGCCCCCTGCCTCGTGGGCCCCACGTTTGGCCCCCGATGCCCTCCTTATTCCTATATATATCTACGTACCTCGAAACCATCAGACGAACATAGAAAACCCTAGTTCCACCGCCGCAACCTTATGTTCCCGTGAGATCCCATCTTGGGGCCTATTCTGGAGCTCCGCCGATGGGGGGATCTTCCACGGAGTGCTTCTACATCATCATCATCGCCTCACCATGAGTTGTGAGTAGTTTACCACAGACCTCCGGGTCCATAGCTCGTTTCTAGATGGCTTCTTCTCTCTCTTTGGATCTCAATACCAAGTTCTCCTCGGTCTTCGAGGAGATCTATTCGATCTAATCTCTTTTTGCGGTGTGTTTGTCGAGATCCGATGAATTGTGGGTTTATGATCAAGATTATCTATGAGAAATATTTGGTTCTTTTATTAACTCTTTATGTATGATTATAATATCCTTGCAAGTCTCTTCGAATTATTGGTTTGGTTTGGCCTACTAGATCTATAGTTCTTGCAATGGGAGAAGTGCTTGGCTTTGGGTTCAATCTTGGGGTGTCCTTTCCCAGTGACAGTAGGGGCAACAAGGAACGTATTGTTGCCATCGAGGATAAAAATATGGGGTTTATATCACTATGTTTGAGTTTATCCCTCTACATCATGTCATCTTGCTTAAGGTGTTACTCTGTTCTTATGAACTTAATACTCTAGATGCATGCTGGATAGCGGTCGATGTGTGGAGTAATAGTAGTAGATACATAATCGTTTTGGTCTACTTGTCTTGGACGTGATGCCTATATATAATGATCATGCCAAGATAGTCTCATAAGTATTCGTTTTTCTATCAATTGCTTGACAATAGTTTGTTTACCCGCCGTAGAATAGCGCTATCATGGGAGAAGCCACTAGAGAAAACTATGGCCCCCGGGTCTGTTCTCAACATATCAATCTACAATCTACTTTACTTTTCCGCTTTTACTTTCTGTTCTTGTATCCAAAAATACCAAAAATATCAAACTATCATCTCTATCAGATCTCACTTTTGTAAGTGACCGTAAAGGGATTGACAACCCCTTATCGCGTGTCTGCGAAGTTCTTATTTGTTTGTGCAGGTGCGAGTGACTCGCGCGTGGTCTCCTACTGGATTGATACCTTGGTTCTCAAAAACCGAGGGAAAATACTTACGCTACTGTGCCGCATCACCCTTTCATCTTCGAGGGAATACAACGCAAGCTCGAGAAGTAGCAATTCTATCCACGTTCCTAGCCAACTCATCAATCTTAAGCAATTTTTCTTCAAGCAAAGCATTGAAGTTCTTTTCGAATTCATAAACTCTTTAACACTAGTCTCAAATTCAGAGGGCATCTTATTGAAATTTACATAAGAGTTGTTGTAGGAATTACCATAATTATTAGTGGAATTACTAGGGAACGGCCTAGAATTAAAGTTTCCTCTATATGCATTTTTACCAAAATTATTCCTACCAACAAAATCACATCCAAAGATTCATTATTATTCTCAATCAATGTGGACAAAGGCATATCATTAGGATCAGAATAAGCGCTCTTAGTAGCAAATAATTTCATAAGTTCATCCATCTTTCCACTCAAAACACTAATCTCTTCAATAACATGTACTTTTTTACTAGTAGATCTTTCGGTGTGCCATTGAGAGTAATTAACCATAATATTATCTAGGAGTTTAGTAGTTTATCCTAAAGTGATTTCCATGAAAGTGCCCCTCGCGGCCGAATCTAAAAGATTTCTAGAAGCAAAATTCAAGCCAGCATAGAAGTTTTGTATAATCATCCATAAGTTCAAACCATGTGTAGGGCAATTATGTATCATTAATTACATTCTCTCCCAAGCTTGTGGAACATGCTCATGATCTAGTTGCTTAAAATTCATGATATCGTTTCTAAGAGAGATAATCTTAGCGGGAGGAAAATACTTAGAGATAAAGGCATCTTTGCACTTATTCCATGAATCAATACTATTCCTAGGCAAAGAAGAGAACCAAGTTTTAGCACGATCTCTAAGCGAAAAAGGAAATGGCTTCAATTTGACAATATCATTATCCGTATCTCTCTTCTTTTGCATATCGCACAAATCAACAAAGTTGTTTAGATGGTTAGCGGCATCTTCACTAGGAAGGCCAGAGAATTGATCTTTCATGACAAGATTCAACAGAGCAGCATTGATCTCACAAGATTCAGCATCTATAATAGGAGCAATCGGAGTGCTAATAAAATAATTATTGTTGGTATTGGAGAATCAATACAATTTGCTATTGTCTTGAGCCATAGTGACAAGCAAGCAATCCAACACACAAGCAAACAAGAAGCAAGCGAACGGAAAAAGGGCGAATAAAACGGCAAGGGTGAAGTGGGGGAGAGGAAAACGAGAGGTAAATGGCAAATAATGTAATGCGAGGGATAAGAGTTTGTGATGGTTACTTGGTATATGACTTTTGCGTAGATTTCCTCGGCAACGGTGCCAGAAATCTTCTTGCTACTTCTCGAGCTTGCATTGTATTCCCTCGAAGAGGAAAGGGTGATGCAGCACAGTAGCGTAAGTATCTCCCTCAGTTTTTGAGAACCAATGTATCAATCCAGTAGGAGACCAGGTGCGAGTCCCTCGTACCTGCACAAACAAATAAGAACCATGCAACCAACACGATAAAGGGGTTGTCAATCCCTTCACGGCCATTTGCAAAAGTGAGATCTGATAGAGATGATAAAATAATATTTTTGGTAAATTTTTTTAGATTGAAAGTAAAGAAAGCAAAATAAAATAACGGCGACAGAAATTGGTAAGTTGATGGGAAACTAATATGATAAAAGATAGACCCGGGGGGCATAGGTTTCACTAGTGGATTCTCTCATGATAGCAGATTTCTACGGTGGGTGAACGAATTACTGTCGAGCAACTGATAGAAAAGTGCATAGTTACGAGAATATCTAGGCATGATCATTGTATATAGGCATCATGTCCGTGACAAGTAGACTGAAACGACTCTGCATCTACTACTATTACTCCACACATTGACCGCTATCCGGCATGCATCTAGAGTATTAAGTTCATAAGAACAGAGTAACGCCTTAAGCAAGATGACATGATGTAGAGGGATAAACTCAAGCAATATGATATAAACCCCATCTTTTTATCCTCGATGGCAACAATACAGTACATGCCTTGCTGCCCCTGCTGTCACTGGGAAAGGACACCTCAAGATTGAACCCAAAGCCAAGCACTTCTCCCATTGCAAGAACTACCGATCTAGTAGGCCAAACCAAACCAACAATTCGAAGAGACTTGCAAGGATATTTAAATCATGCATAAAAGATTTAAGAAAAGAATCTAATATTGTTCATAGATAATCTTGATCATAAACCAACAATTCATCGGATCTCGACAAACACACCGCAAAAGGAATTACATCGCATAGATCTCCTTGAAGATCGAGGAGAACTTTGTATTGAGATCCAAAGGGAGAGAAGAAGCCATCTAGCTAATAACTATGGACCCGAAGGTCTGTGCTAAACTACTCACAACTCATCGGAGAGGCTATGGTGTTGATGTAGAAGCCCTCCGTGATCGATGCCCCCTCCGGTGGAGCTCCGGAACAGGCCCTAAGATGGGATCTCACGGGTACAGAAGGTTGCGGTGGTGGATTTAGGGTTTCGTGGTGCTCCCCGACGGTTTCAGGGTACGCAGGTATATATGGGAGGAAGAGGCACGTCAGGGGAGGCATGAGGGCCCCACGAGAGTGGGGGCGCACCTACCGCCTGGGCGCGCCCCTGCCCTCGTGGCCACCTCCTTTGCTTCCTGGCATGTACTCCAAGTCTTGTGTGTTGTTATTGTTCAAAAATAACTCTCCCGAAGGTTTCATTCCATTTGGACTCCGTTTGATATTCCTTTCCCGCGAAACACTAAAATAGGCAAAAAAAACAACAATTTGCACCGGGCCTTGGGTTAGTAGGTTAGTCCCACAAATAATATAAAAGTGTATAATAAATCCCATTAAACATCCAAAACAGATAATATAATAGCATGGAACAATAAAAAATTATAGATACTTGATGAAGCACAAGGCTGAAACATTTGAAAAGTTCAAAGAATTTCAGAGTGAAGTAGAGAATCATCGTTACAAGAAAATATAGTTTACGTGATCTGATGGCGGAGGTGAATATTTGAGTTATGAGTTTGGTCTTCATTTGAAACATTGTGGAATAGTTTCACAGCTCACGCCACCTGGAACACCACAGCGTAATGGTGTGTCCGAACGTTGAAACCGTACTTTATTAGATATGGTGCGATGTATGATGTCTCTTACCGATTTACCACTATCGTTTTGGGGTTATGCTTTAGAGATTGATGCATTCATGTTAAATAGGGCACCATCTAAATCCGTTGAGATGATGCCTTATGAACCATGGTTTGGCAAGAAACCCAAGTTGTCGTTTCTTAAAGTTTAGGGCTACGATGCTTATGTGAAAAATCTTCAACCTGATAAGCTCGAACCCAAGTCGGAGAAATGTGTCTTCATAGGATACCCAAAGGAAACTGTAGGGTACACCCTCTATCATTGATCTGAAGGCAAGATATTCGTTGCTAAGAATGGATCCATTCTAGAGAAGGTGTTTCTCTCGAAAGAAGTGAGTGGGAGGAAAGTAGAACTTGATGAGGTAATTGTACCTTCTCCTGAATTGGAAATTAGTTCAGCACAAAAACTAGTTCCCGTGATTCCTACACCGATCAGTGAGGAAGCGAGTGATGATGATCATGAAACTTTAGATCAAATTACTACTGAACCTCGTAGGTAAACCAGAGTATGTTGCACGCCAGAGTGGTACGGTAACCCGGTTCTAGAAGTTATGTTACTAGACCATGATGAAGCTACGAACTATGAGGAAGCAATGACGAGCCCAGATTTTGCAAAATTGCTTGAGGCCATAAAATCTGAGATGGGATCCATGTATGAGAACAAAGTGTGGAATTTTTTTGACTTGCCCGATGATTGGCAAGCCATTGAAAATAAATGGATCTTTAAGAGGAAGACCGACGCCGATGGCAACGTTAGTGTCTACAAAGCTCGACTTGTTGCAAAAGGTTTTCGACAAGTTCAAGGAGTTGACTACGATGAGACTTTCTCACCCGTAGCGATGCTTAAGTCCGTACGAATCATGTTAGCAATTGCCGCATTTTATGATTATGAAATCTGGCAAATGGATGTCAAAACTGCATTCCTTAATGGATATCTCAAAGAAGAGTTGTATATGATGCAACCAGAAGGTTCTTTCGATCCTAAAGGTGCTAACAAACTGTGCAAGCTCCAACGATCCATCCATGGACTCGTCCAAGCATCTCGGAGTTGGAATATACACTTTGATGAGGTGATCAAAGCATATGGTTTGATACAGACTTTTGGAGAAGCCTGTATTTACAAGAATGTGAGTGGGAGTTATGTAGCATTTCTGATATTATATGTGGATGACATATTATTGATTGGAAATGATATATAATTTCTGATAGCATAAAAGGATACTTGAATAATATTTTTTCAATGAAAGACCTCGGTGAAGCTGCTTGTATATTGGGCATCAAGATCTATAGAGATATATCAAGATGCTTCATTGTACTTTCACAGAGCACATACCTTGATAAAGTTTTTAAGAAGTTCAAAATGGATAAGTCAAAGAAAGGGTTCTTGGATGTGTTACAAGGTGTGAAGTTGAGTAAGACTCGGTGCCCGACCACTTCAGAAGATAGAGAGAAAATGAAAGTCATTCCCTATGCCTCAGCCGTAGGATCTATCAAGTATGCAATGCTGTGTACCAGACCTGATGTGTGCCTTGCTATAAGTTTAGCAGGGAGGTACCAAAGTAATCCAGGAGTGGATGACTGGACATCGGTCAAGAACATCCTAAAGTACCTAGAAAGGACAAAGGATATGTTTCTTGTGTATGGAGGTGATAAAGAGCTCATCGTAAATGGTTACGTCGATTCAAGATTTGACACTGATCCGGGTGACTCTAAGTCACAAACCGGATATGTATTTTTGTTGAACGATGGAGCTTTCAGTTGGTGCAGTTCCAAGCAGAGCGTCATGGTGGTATCTACGTGTGAAGCAGAGTGCATAGCTGCTTCAGAAGCAACAAGTGAAGGATGAAAATCTTTTGTGACAACACTGGAGTAATAGCCTTGGCGAAGGAATCCAGGTTTCACAAGAGAACCAAGCACATCAAGAGATGCTTCACTTCCATCTGCGATCAAGTCAAGGAGGGAGAGAAATTTGCAAGATACATACAGATCTGAATGTCGCAGACCCGTTGACTAAGCCTCTTCCATGAGCAAAACATGATCAACACCAAGACTCCATGGGTGTTAGAATCATTACTATGTAATCTAGATTACTGACTCTAGTTCAAGTGGGAGACTGAAGGAAATATGCCCTAGAGGCAATAATAAAGTTGTTATTTGTATTTCCTTATATCATGATAAATGTTTATTATTCATGCTAGAATTGTATTAACCATAAACTTAGTACATATGTGAATACATAGACAAAACAGAGTGTCCCTAGTATGCCTATAATAGACTAGCTCGTTGATCAAAGATGGTTATGTTTCCTGACCATAGACATGAGTTGTCATTTGATCAACGGGATCACATCATTATGAGAAAGATGTGATGGACAAGACCCATCCGTTATCTTAGCACTATGATCGTTAAGTTTTACTGCTATTGCTTTCTTCATGACTTATACATGTTTCTATGACTATGAGATTATGCAACTCCCGAATATCGGAGGAACACCTTGTGTGCTATCAATCGTTACAACGTAACTGGGAGATTATAAAGATGATCTACAGGTGTCTCCGAAGGTGTTTGCGGTGTTGGCATAGATCGAGAATAGGATTTGTCACTTCGAGTGTCGGAGAGGTATGTCTGGGCCCTCTCGGTAATAAACATCATAATAAGCCTTGCAAGCAAATGACTAATGAGTTCGTCACGAGATGATGTATTGCGAAACGAGTAAAGAGACTTGCTGATGACTACTGACGATCGAATCTCGGGCAAGTAACATACCGATGACAAAGTGAACAACGTATGTTGTTATGCGGTTTGACCGATAAAGATCGTCATAGAATATGTAGGAACCAATATGAGCATCAAAGTTCCACTATTGGTTATTGACCGGAGATGAGTCTTGGTCATGTCTACATAGTTCTCGAACCCGTAGGGTCCGCACGCTTAACGGTCGATGAAGATCGGTATTATGAGTCTATGTGTTTTTATGTACCGAAGGTAGTTGAGAGTCCCGGATGTGATCATAGACATGACAAGGAATCTCGAAATGGTTGATACATAAATATTGATATATTGGAAGGTTATATTCGAACACCGGAAGAGTTCTGGGGGTCACCGGATAAATACCGGAGTACCGAGAGGCTTCCGGAACCCCCAGGGAGTAAATGGGCCTTATTGGGCTTTAGGGGAGAGAGAGGGGCTACATAGGGCAGGCCACACCCCCCATAGCCTAGTACGAATTAGACTAGGGAGAGGGGCGGCGCCCCTTCCTTCCTTCTCTTCTCTCCCTCCCCTTCCTTCTTCTCCTACTCCTACTAGGAAAGGTGGAATCCTACTCCTAGTGGGAGTAGGACTCCACCCTTGGGCGTGCCATAGGAGGGCCGACCCTCTCCTCCTCTCCTCCTTTATATACGTTGCTAGGGGGACCCAATAGATACACAAGTTGATTTCTTAGCCATGTGAGGTGCACCCCTCCACAGTTACACACCTCGGTCTTATCGTCGTAGTGCTTAGGCGAAGCCCTGTGCCGGTAACTTCATCATCACCGTCACCACGCCGTCGTGCTGACAAAACTCTCCCTCGACCTCAACTGGATCAAGAGTTTGTGGGACGTCATCGAGCTGAACGTGTGCTGAACGCAGAGGTGCCGTGCGTTCGGTGCTTGGATCTGTTGGATCGCGAATACGTTCGACTACATCAACCGCGTTACTAAACGCTTCTGCTTACAGTCTACAAGGGTACGTGGATGATGATAGGATTTTTTTGAAATACTACATTCCCCAACACGAAAGGGCGTGATGAAGGACGTCTTCAGGGCGTCGCCCGGGTCCAGCCTGATCTGGTGGTAGCCGGAGTTAGCATCCAGGAAGGACATGAGCTCAAAGACAGCGGTGGAGTCGATGACTTGATCGATCCGCGGGAGGGTGAAAGGATCCTTGGGGCAAGCCTTGTTCAGGCTGGTGTAGTCTATGCACATACGATAGGTGTTGTTCTTCTTCAGGACGAGGACTGGGTTGGCCAGCCAGTCGTGGTGGAACACTTCCATGATGAAGCTAGTCGCGATGAGCTTGGTGACCTCTTCACCGATGGTTCTTCTCTTCTCTTCCAAGAAGCGACATAAGGGTTGACGGACAGGCTTGGTGTCCTTGCAGATATGAAGCTCGTGCTCGGCATACTTCCTCGGAATTTCCTTCCTGTCCTTTGGGGTCTATGCAAATATATCCCAATTCTCATGGAGGAAGTCGACGAGCTTGCCTTCCTATTTGCTATCGAGGCGGGTGCCTGTGACAACGTACTTGCTTCAGCTGGGGTCTTCTGGGTTCAGCTTGACCTTCTTGGTCTCCCTAGACGGCTGGATTGAGGCTTCGTTAGCCAACTCCTTGGCCGAAACAGGTACGACCGGCATCTCATTGGCCAACGCAACAACCCAGTCGAGTTGGTGCCGCTCCTCGGCTATGACCAGCGACTCGGCCAGTTTAGCGCCGACGCGCACTCTAGGGAATTGAGGTAGTCGCCGGTGACGGTGATGAGGCTCTTGGGTCCCGGCAACTTCATCTTCAGGTAGGCGTAGTGGGGGACCGCCATGAACTTAGCGAGCGTAGGCCGGCCCTGTAGTGCGTGGTACGCGCTGGTGAGGTCCACCACTTCGAACTAGACTAGTTCGCGCCGGAAATGGTCGCTTGTGCCGAACAGGACGTCAAGCCAGATCCAGACAATGGGGGAGTAGGAGAGCCCCGACATGATGCCGTGGAACACCATCCGGGACGGCTCTAGGTCCTTGGCCTAGAGGCCGAGCTTGGTCATGGTGTCACGATACAGGATGTTGATGCTGCTGCCGCCATCGATGAGGACCCGTGAAAACTTGCAGGTGTGTTGGGTCGCGACTATGGTGGTGTCGAGGATGAGGGCGTAGCCGCCTGGGTTTGGCATGACGGCCGGGTGGTCATCCCGGCTCCAGCTGACCAGGCGCTCCGACCAGTGCATGTATTCCAGCTTGGCTGGGACGATGGTGTTCACCTCCTGTCGGTACTGGCGCTTGCTATGCTTGTCGTCGCTAACGTTGGTGAAGATGACGTAGCTCGTGTTCTGGTTATGTAAGAACTCATCGCACATCGCGCCGTTTGCAGGGGGCGGGGGAGGAGGAGGTGGAGCTGGCTGTCCCGCGCCCGGAGCCGGAGTTGGAGGCAGCGGGATGTCGCCCCTCATGATGCGCTTGGTGATGGCGCACTTCTAGAGCGTGTGCGTCGATGGCCTTGCACCACTATGGCGTTTGTAGGGGCGTCGAGCAATTCCTCGAAGCTCATGGCGGGTTGCCATGCCGTCTTGCCGGTTTGCCAACGCTTGCCGACCGGCTTGGCCGCCGGTTCCCGTTCGGTAGTCGGGACAAGGCGGTTTTCGTAGTGGGGGGCCTGCTAGTCGGCCCTGCATTTGTTGTTCTGCTGGCAGATGCTCTCACCAGACGGCTTGGGAGGAGGCACCCACTTTGCCTTGCCGGCTTCATCCAGCACCACCTAGATCTTGATGGCCGAGTCGACATTGGTGTACTTGAGGAGGGTGCCATCCCGATAGCCGCTCGTGAAGTACTGGATAGAGTGGACCTCATGGACACCCTCGCTGCTGTTCCGGAGCTCAGTTCAGCGCGCGAGGTATTCGCGGCCGGTTTTAGTTGGCCCCTACACACACATGGCGAGCTGGCTAGGAAGGCCGGGACACTTGTAGGTGCCTATGCAGTTACGGATGAAGGCATGCTCGAAGTCGACCGATGCGTTGTTTCTCCTAGCCGGCATGCTGTTCAACCACGTGTGGGCCGAACCATAGAGCATGAGTGGGGTGTAGTGCACAGCAAGGCAGCGGTTGCCGCCCACGATGCCGATGGAAGTGGTGTAGTCGATGAGCCAGTCCTCCGGCTTAACAGTGCCGTTGTACTTGGGGGTGTCGCGGGGGAGCGTGAACCCTTTGTGGAAAGGCTCGTCTGGATGCGTCGGCCAAAGCAAGCCGGGCCCACAACGTTGTATTCCTCTAGCTCAAAG
The DNA here is from genome assembly GCA_902687465.1 of Secale cereale. Taxonomy (NCBI): domain Eukaryota; kingdom Viridiplantae; phylum Streptophyta; class Magnoliopsida; order Poales; family Poaceae; genus Secale; species Secale cereale. Next base: position 188,811,589 of record LR738711.1, on the reverse strand, counting down.
GAGAGAGCGAGTTGGTCAAGGCGGTGGTGGGCATCGTCATCATTGATGGCGCGCGGGCCTAGCCGGGCTACAACCGGGCCCCGGGGGGCCGGGTCGGCGGAAGCCAAACGATTACACCGGGCAGATCGCGTAGGAGGATTCTGCTGGCGCCGACCGTCGGGAGCTGGCTTGTTGCCTAGGTTGCCACCGCCCGTCGCGACTTGGCTCTACCGGGGCTAAGCACCCCGGGTTCTCCCGGATTGGGCCTCGTTGCCGGGAGGGGAAGATGCCTGTTGGGTGTCCCGGAGCGCGGCCTGGTCCTTGGAGCGGCGCAAGTCCAACACGGCGGGGTTGTTGAGGCGCTTCACCTTTTCCTTCTTGTCGAGGTGCTTTTGCTGCGCGTTGGCCGTGGCGAGGAGATCCCGGACGCGTGATACGTCCAAAACGTATCTATAATTTCTGCTTGCTCCATGCCTCTTTTGGGTGATATTGCTATGATATTTATACACTTCCATACACTTTTGATCATATTTGGACTAACCTATTAACTCAGTGCACCCCAGTGCCAGTTTTTGTTTTCGGCTGTTTTTGTATTTCAGGTTTTCACATTACGAGAACTGCCAGGAAAAATCCAGAAAAATTATATAAACAATCAGCGTTCCAGAAACTACCGTGCGCCCGAAGGACAGCCGGGGGGGGGGGGCACCAGGGCTCCAGGCGCCCTGGCGGCGCGCCCCCCCTGGGCCGCGCCGGGGGGGCGCCTGGGCCCCCCGAGGCTCCTCCGATGCCCCCCTTTGGCATATATTTAAAGCATCTCCCGAAACCCTCGAGGGAGGAACTCTTTTCGCGATCTCATCTCTGTTCCGCCGCCGCCGCCGCTTCCAAGATCGGGAGCACCAGGAGAACTCTTCCCGGCACCCTGCCGGAGGGGAGGATCACCACCGGGAGCCTCTCCACCACCATGGACGCCTCCCGGATGAGTTGTGAGTAGTCTCCCTTGGACCATGAGTCCATGACCAGTAGCTATGTGATGTTCTCCTCCCGTTCTTGTGCTTCACTAATTAGTCCTCGTGAGCTGCCCTACATGATCGAGGCACATATGTAATCCTTATACTGTTGCTATGATGAGTTTGCTGGGATCCGATGGATTATGAGATTATGTTCAGATTGTGCTTGAGTAATATATTTGATCTACCTCTTTTATATTTATGTTCGTAAGTAATTCTTGCATGTTCTCCGTTGTTATTTATTGCTTTGGCCAAGTAATAGGTAGTGACTCCAAGAGGGAACGTTATGCTTGATTGTGGGTTCATGCCCCTCGATGACTAGTTTGAGTGACAGAAACATGAGTCTAGGGGATGTGCTGTTGCCACAAGGGGGAAAACAACGGTGCTTGTGCCCACGGGTGCAAGGATTGTTTACTTTACGCAAAGTTCTTTTAATGCAGTTGTCTGTTGCATTGCGTTTACACTATGGGTGGGACTCGCAACTTAATACCAGTGAGATGTTCTGGATAGATATCTCAAGGTGGATGATTAGTAGTAGATATTGATGGATTTCGGTCTACTTACTTTGGCGTACCGCCCATGCTTTGAATCTCAACCTTTCTTGCAATGTAGTCAGCATTGGTTTGCGCACATGGTCCTGTCAATTGCCCAGCTGTAATTCGTTTACCTCACATAGCTGTTTTATCGTCTTTTGGGATAGAGACATCACTAGTGAACATCATGAGACTCCGGTCCATATTACCATCATTGATCACATCCGCTATTTACTTTTCGCTTTTATTTACTATTGCAATTATATCTATCACTACTATCACTTGCGTTTAATCCTTTGTGAACTACAAGGCCGGAGGGATTGACAACCTCTCTGTACTCGCTGGGAGCAAAGTTATTTGTATCTGTGTGCAGGTCCACGTTGATTGCTAATATCTGGCGCCGTAGCAGTCGACACCTTCTTGTTGAACCTAGGAGTCTCTGGGGATTCGATCCTTGGTATCTTTGCCAAGGGAAAAACTTCCGCAACACTACATCTCACACCTTCCACTTGGGGTAACCAACGAGGGGCGAGAAGCCTAGCAAGAGTTTTTCTGGCGCCGTTGCCGGGGACTCCACTCTTCAAGATAGGGGAGTTGCATGCTATCTTTTACCTTTGCTTTTAGTCTTGTTAGTTTACCTTTCAGTTTTTGCTTTAGTACCTTTTTATCGAAAATCACAAAAATAGTTATCTCGTTCTTTAGTTGTCATTATGTCGGGTCCTTTTGTCTTTGACGAGGCAGAAGTTCTCACCTTTAAACAAAGAGGTGGGGAAAGTTTGAAAGATGCTTGGTATAGAATTAATGATTCACAAAAAAGAGCCACCAAGAAGCAACCTACTACTATCCTGCTTAGAAATTTTTATGTTGGAATTACTTCTTGGAATAGGTTTATTCTTGATACTGCTATCAATGGGAATTTCCTAGAGGCCCCAGTTTGGGAGTCCCTTAGTATTATTGAAAATCTTGTTGGGAATCTCCCTGTTGTTAGCATTCGAGAGGACATCACCCTAGCTCACATTATGAAAAAACTTGAAAAGATAGAGCTAGAGAGGCCAAGCATTAATAAGATAAATGAGTTGGATCGTAAGATCCAAGGGAATTTGAATAGACTTGATAGCTCCATGCATAAAATTTTCAAAATTTTGGAGACCGTCAAATTCCATGACTTGGACTCTTCTAGGATAGACAAGATTGAGGATATCTTTGATACTCTAGGAACCACCTTCTCCTCAATCAAAACCAAAAAGGTAGAAACTCCGGCAAAGAAGGAGCCTAAGTTCGTTCACGTTCCAAAGGCTCCCCGCTCTAAAAGTAATCCACTTATTGCCAAAGGGGTTGAAACTGTAAAGACTTTGGAAGAAACACCTATCTTTGATGAATTTATAAATGAATCTTCCCTTGACTTTTATCCTTTTGGTCTTCTACCTAGAAGTATCTCTATGAGGCCTTTATTTGAAAGTCCTCTTAAGACTAGTTGTATTATTGAAGAGCTTTTTGATGATCTTGATGATGGTTCAATTGATACAACTTGATCTATATGCATTATGCCTAGCTTAAAGGCATAAAAGAAAGCGCTTTCGGGAGGCAGCCCACATGAATAAATTTTTATTTTGCTTTTGTTGTGTCTTGATGTTGTTTACTACTGTAGCATCATCATTGTATCTTTACTTTTCAATTTTGTGCCAAGTGTAGCCTCTTATTGCTAGAAAGTTCAAAAGTTGTGAGGTGCTGTCCAGGAAACAGATTCTGTCCTTGGATAGAAAAATTCGTGTAAAATCACCAGATCATCTTTTTGGTCTGAATTTTTTCGACAGCATGCTCTATATAATTGTCTTTCGTGCGCCTTTTCTGAGTTTTTTTATTAGAGTTTCAGAAGTGCCCCGAACAAATCAATTACTACCTGCTATTCTGTTTTTCACAGATTCTGTCCTGTTTTGCCTTTCCTTCATTTTGCAAACCAAGAGCTTGCTTTTTCTTTGCAAAAACCTTTTGGCAATCTTGAGAAACAGTAGACCTTCAAGAATATCTTTATTTCCAGCAAGGTATAATTATTTTATTATGGGTACTAACCTCGCTAATCAGATTATGATGAGTTATGTATGAAGGGAGTTTTCAAGTGTGCGAGGGAAGATGATGAAAAGATTCAGGAGTGTCAAGCGCTCAAGCTTGGGGATGCCCCCATGCACCCCCAAGAAATATTCAAGGAGACTCAAGCGTCTAAGATTGGGGATGCCCCCGTGCATCCCCTTCTCCATCAACATTATCAGTTCGTCTTTCGTTCCACTATATTTTAATCACTTCATGTGTTATGTGCTATGCTTGGAGCGTCTTGCTTTTAGTTTTCTTTAGTTTTTCATAACGAATCGGAACTCAGCTTTCTTTATGTGGGAGAGAAACACGCTCCACTTCTACCTAGAACATAACATAGAATTTTCATGTCTATCCTTGCTGTGTGTGTTCTTTGTCTTTTAATAGCTACTATCATGTTCAGCTCTTAGCTTTCATGCTTATCTTTTCAAAGAGCTTTTGTTTAGTTGGTTGCTTGAACTCTCTTTAATTACCATGCTCACCTTATTAAGAGAGTTTGCTTCCGTTGCATTGGTTGATATGTCTATGATAAAGATGCTACGTGCATGATGGCTCTTAGTAGTTCATGTTTTCTTATGGTTAGTCTCAAATAGCTGGAGGGTTCCCAATGTGTTATTGGAGTACCAACATGATTTGTTTGCCTATGATGTGGTATGGTTTAGTAATATCTTCCTTCGAGAATTTATTTTGATTGACTTGGCGTATGCTCACGCATATTTAAGACTGTAAAGAAAGTCTGTCAAGCCTTGATGATCTTTAGTTTCTGAGTAGCGATATAACTACCATGCCAGATTCAATGTTGCTTTGTCGCTCTGCATGATTATGACCGTCATTGCTCTCTTAGTTGGTCGCTCCCAGTCTTTTGCTAACGCTAACCTTCGCCTGTACTAAGCGGACTGACTGCTTGTGCATCCACATCCTTTAATCCAGTTATGCCATATGAGTCCACCATACCTTCCTACATGGTATTTACCTGCCATTCCTAGCGGAGACTTGCATGTGCCATCTCGAAATTATTCAAAGAAAAAGCATTCTTATTTTGTGCCTCTGTTGTAAGTTCATTAGGAAGTAGTGGTTAATTCATGACCTTTTTAAGTTGGACAAGCTTCACCCCGGGATTGCATGTATAATGTGCAAACCCATAATACGAGAAGGAACTGGCATTGAGTGCGCCCGGCTCAAAAAGATAATATAACAAACAAACCCTCTTTCACGCTTTGTTCATGAGAAATCAGAAAACTTTGGCAGTGATAAACAAAGGAGATTAAGAGGATGTGATCGTACTCATTCGGGAGCCGTTCCTCGAAACTTGTCCATCTCGAAAAGTGATTGAGTTGTCTGCTAGCATTCATTGACAAAACATGCATGATCTAAAATAAATTATTACCTCTGTTTTAAAGCCAAGAGCTCTGGTACATGTTTTGTCTTTGTTTCCGACTACGGGTTTTCAACCTTGCCAACAAAAGCCACGGTTCGAGAGTCTCCACCTTCTTTTAAAAGCACCAACTACTGAGAGCATGATTGTCATTCTGAGTGTAATGTGCATTGTCCCAAAGTAGCATTGTCTTTTGCATGATTGTGATATCGTTTATTCTGAAATCATTGTATCTAGTCATCACTTAAACCTTGGAGGTGCCCCTGCATTTATGTTTTGCTTCACTAAAGGGGGCAAGCTAGATATCACTTTATCATATTTGCACATCATGTTCATTGCAAATCTATTTGATGTTTCAGTATCATATTGTAAAACTTTCAGTCCTTTGTGATTTTCTCATGAGGCAACTTAATTACTATAGATTCATTGTCTCAGTAAGCTTTTGTCATATGACTATGAAAAAGTCCTATATGGTTAATAGCATGTCACCACAGAAATTATTCTTGTTATCATTTACCTACTCGAGGACGAGCAGGAATTAAGCTTGGGGATGTTGATACGTCCAAAACGTATCTATAATTTCTGCTTGCTCCATGCCTCTTTTGGGTGATATTGCTATGATATTTATACACTTCCATACACTTTTGATCATATTTGGACTAACCTATTAACTCAGTGCACCCCAGTGCGAGTTTCTGTTTTCGGCTGTTTTGGTATTTCAGGTTTTCACATTACGAGAACTGCCAGGAAAAATCCAGAAAAATTATATAAAAAATCAGCGTTCCAGAAACTACCGTGCGCCCGAAGGACAGCCGGGGGGGGGGCACTAGGGCTCCAGGCGCCCTGGCGGCGCGCCCCCCCTGGGCCGCGCCGGGGGGGCGCCTGGGCCCCCCGAGGCTCCTCCGATGCCCCCTTTGGCATATATTTAAAGCGTCTCCTGAAACCCTCGAGGGAGGAACTCTTTTCGCGATCTCATCTCTGTTCCGCCGCCGCCGCCGCTTCCAAGATCGGGAGCACCAGGAGAACTCTTCCCGGCACCCTGCCGGAGGGGAGGATCACCACCGAGAGCCTCTCCACCACCATGGACGCCTCCCGGATGAGTTGTGAGTAGTCTCCCTTGGACCATGAGTCCATGACCAGTAGCTATGTGATGTTCTCCTCCCGTTCTTGTGCTTCACTAATTAGTCCTCGTGAGCTGCCCTACATGATCGAGGCACATATGTAATCCTTATGCTGTTGCTATGATGAGTTTGCTGGGATCCGATGGATTATGAGATTATGTTCAGATTGTGCTTGAGTAATATATTTGATCTACCTCTTTTATATTTATGTTCGTAAGTAATTCTTGCATGTTCTCCGTTGTTATTTATTGCTTTGGCCAAGTAATAGGTAGTGACTCCAAGAGGGAACGTTATGCTTGATTGTGGGTTCATGCCCCTCGATGACTAGTTTGAGTAACAGAAACATGAGTCTAGGGGATGTGCTGTTGCCACAAGGGGGAAAACAATGGTGCTTGTGCCCGCGGGTGCAAGGATTGTTTACTTTACGCAAAGTTCCTTTAATGCAGTTGTCTGTTGCATTGAGTTTACACTATGGGTGGGACTCGCAACTTAATACCAGCGAGATGTTCTGGATAGATATCTCAAGGTGGATGATTAGTAGTAGATATTGATGGATTTCGGTCTACTTACTTTGGCGTACCGCCCATGCTTTGAACCTCAACCTTTCTTGCAATGTAGTCAGCATTGGTTTGCGCACATGGTCCTGTCAATTGCCCAGCTGTAATTCGTTTACCTCACATAGCTGTTTTATCGTCTTTTGGGAGAGAGACATCACTAGTGAACATCATGAGACTCCGGTCCATATTACCATCATTGATCACATCCGCTATTTACTTTTCGCTTTTATTTACTATTGCAATTATATCTATCACTACTATCACTTGCGTTTAATCCTTTGTGAACTACAAGGCCGGAGGGACTGACAACCTCTCTGTACTCGTTGGGAGCAAAGTTATTTGTATCTGTGTGCAGGTCCACATTGATTGCTAATATCTGGCGCCGTAGCAGTCGACACCTTCTTGTTGAACATAGGAGTCTCTGGGGATTCGATCCTTGGTATCTTTGCCAAGGGAAAAACTTCCGCAACACTACATCTCACACCTTCCACTTGGGGTAACCAACGAGGGGTGAGAAGCCTAGCAACACGCTACTGTTGCTCGAGCAGCTCTCCGCCCTGTAGGAGCACCAGACCCTCCACGACACTCATGTTCTTGACTGGGCTGTCGTAGATGGGCGGGGGGCTCCTCCTCGGTTACGCACTTCGGTGACCCGGCTGGGCTCAGCCGCAGCCGGCGTGATGCCGTATGCCGCATTGCACTCGCGCTGAGCGGACTCCAGCTGGCACTGCATGGCAGCGAGCGATGTTGTAACACCCCATATGTGATACCTTCCATTTATGGCTATATATGAAACGTTGACTTCTTCAATTCCATTCTGGCCTCTTCTTTCATTTCGGGTTTCTTCGTTTTGTCATGTGCGTGTGTGCATTTCATCCATGTCATGTTATGATTGCATTGCATTGCATTCGTGTTGTCACTTCCACCCGTTCCTGCTCGCCTCTTCCCGTTGTCCGTTTCGAGTTCCGACACTCACACACGTGCCCGTAGCACCCCCGAGTCCTTCTTTCGTGTGTGGCCGTGTAACGTTCCCGGAAGTTCTAAGATGTACCAAGACCTCAAGCAATCATACTGGTGGACTCGCATGAAAAGGGAGATTGCCCAATTTATGAATGAATGTGATGTCTGCAGAAGAGTGAAGGCAGAGCATCAACGTCCAGCCGGTCTCCTTCAACCTCTACCTATTCCTGAGTGGAAATTTGATCACATTGAAGTGGATTTCGTCACTTGGTTTCCTAAGTCCAAGAAGGGGAATGATGCTATCTTTGTAGTGATTGACAAGCTAACTAAAGTAGCTCATTTCCTTCCCGTCAAAGAATCCATCAACACAGCTCAGTTGGCAGAGTTGTACACTTCCAGAATTGTTTCGTTGCATGGCATTCCGCAAGTCATCTCCTCAGACCGTGGAAGTTTGTTCACATCCAAGTTCTGGGACTCCTTTCAGTCATCCATGGGCACTAAGATTCCCTTCAGCACTGCGTTTCACCCTCATACTAGTGGTCAAGTCGAAAGAGTGAACCAAATCCTCGAAGACATGCTGAGAGCTTGTGTCATCTCTTTCGGTATGAAGTGGGAAGATTGTCTCCCGTTTGCCGAATTCTCCTACAATAACAGTTTCCAAGCAAGTGCCGGCAAAGCTCCTTTTGAAATCCTCTATGGCAGAAAGTGATGTACCCCTCTCAACTGGTCCGAGACTGGTGAACGTCAACTTCTTGGCAATGATTTGATCTCAGAAGCCGAAGAAATGTGCAAAATCATACATGAGAATCTCAAAGCCGCTCAGTCGCGTCAAAAGAGTTACTATGACGGCAAGCATCGTGATTTGGCTTTCGACATTGGAGATCATGTCTATCTCCGTGTTTCTCCTATGAAAGGCACCCAAAGATTTGGTATCAAAGGAATGCTTGCTCCTAGATACGTGGGCCCTTTCAAGATTCTTGGCAAAAGAGGCGATCTAGCTTATCAACTTGAGCTCCCCTCCAACTTTGCAAATGTTCATGATGTGTTTCATGTGTCTCAACTCCGCAAGTGCTTCAAGACTTGTCTTATCATGAGCACCCTGTTGCTATTCTTGAGGAAACTGAGCGCAAGACCCACAACAAGTCCATCAAGTTCTTGAAAGTGAAGTGGACACACCATACCGACCGAGAAGCTATGTGGGAACAAGAAGATCACCTTCGTTTCGAGTATCCTTCCTTCTTCCAGTCCAAGATCTCGGGACGAGATCTTTTTGTAGTAGAGGAGAGTTTGTAACACCCCATATGTGATACCTTCAATTTATGGCAATATATGAAATATTGACTTCTTCAATTCCATTCTGGGCTCTTCTTTCATTTCGAGTTTCTTCGTTTTGTCACGTGCGTGTGTGCATTGCATTGCATTCGTGTTGTCACTTGCACCCGGTCCCGCTCGCCTCTTCCCGTTGTCCGTTTCGAGTTCCAACACTCACACACGTGCCCGTGGCACCCCCGAGTCCTTTCGTGTGTGGCCGTGTAACATTCCTAGAATGAGGTGAGACTTGTCGTGCGTTGTTGTTTCGGTACGTGTAGGCCGCCTATCAAGTTTCATTGCGTTTGGAGTTAGTTTGGTACTCCAACGGTTAACCAAGTGGGCTAAAAGCACCACTTCCTTTTGGCCCAAGACCCCCTCCACAATAGCCCACTAACCCAGCACAACCACTCCCATCCTCTCGGTCGTCGGATCGTGAATGTGTCGGCGAAAACCGCTCCTCATTTGGAGTCTCCTAGCTCCCTATGCCTATATAAACGTCCCTCTCGTCCATTTTTGCGGACGAAACCTAGCTCCTCCTCCCTCCGCGCCACGCCGGACACATTCGGACCCGGCCGGACAGGTCCGCCGCCGCCCCTCGGCCAATCAGGCGGCGACAAATCACCAGCCCACCTCCTTCTCTCTCCACGCCCCCGCCAGCCCGCCGGGGCCCGAGGCCGGCCCGCCCCGGGCCGCTTCCGGGACGAAAGCCCCCGCGCCTCGCCGTGCCATCTTCCTCGCCGCCGGCGCCCGCCTCGCCGCCGCCAGGCGCGTCTCTGCCGCCGCCGCTGAGCGCAGCTCGCCTCCGCCGCCGCATCCTCGCCGGGTGCCGCCGCCCCGGCCCGCGCCGCCGCCGCGCAGGCCGGCCGCCGCCTTCGTCCCTCCGGCCGGATCGCGATCTGGTCCAGGCGGGATCAGATCCACGACCTCCTCGAACCAAACGGATATCTCCGCCCGTATATCCCCGTCCCGGAATCCCGACATCCCGCGTTGACTTTTCGGAGGTGAAAAATCCACTAAGTCCCAGTTTTCCGTAATTTTGTTGCCCTCTTTGACATGCAATAACTTCGTGCTCGTAGATCCGTTTTGGGCGTGTAATATATCAAAATGTTCGGTGAGATGTGCTCTTCATTTTGTTCCACTGTGGCATGCTCATTTGAATTAACCTTGACGCTCTAATCCTTGTTGCAAGAGTGCTATATGTTTAAAACTGCTGTTAACGGTAAATTTGTTGCATGCTTGGGGTGGTGATAACTTTGTGCATGTTTATCCAAATGGAGCATATGATATGTTAAAATGTTCATTGTGAAGTGCTCTACATGATGGTTGCTGTAGCATTCATGTTAGGTGTCATATTGCCATGTTAATCTCTGTTGCAAAAGTGGATGTGGCTGTTAAGTGTTGAAACTTGTTGTGAGATGCTGTTTTGACTTGCTCGTTGCTAGTGGTGTGTTTGTCTTCATGCCACATGTCAATATATTTTAGAAGCTCATTCATATGGTCTTTGCTGTGGTGTAATCCATTTTCCAAGATATGACTTGAGGTGACTTAAACAAGCTTGTAAACATGCCATGCCAATGTTGCTGTTTTTATACTTAGTGAAAAAACTGCTAAGTCTGGAATTTGTTAACCTGATGCTATGTTTGCTTGATGCCTCACTCAAATCCATGCATGTTTTAGTATGTCAAATGATCATTCCTTGTTTTCCATGTTATGCTCTATCCATCCATGCCCTTATTTGCATATATGGCCTGGTGTAGCTTATTTATTTCTTGCTCTCAAGTTGCTATAAATTTACCTGTCAGGTTTTTATCAGCATGATCAATTTGGTGAAGCTTGTTGTTATTGATTCATGCCTCCTATGGAGTTGCTCCAATGGAGTTGTTTGATGTATGCTATGTCTATTATATGTACATGATCTTTTTATACTTAGTGGAGTTGATATGCATGTTGTTTTGTGCCTCCAAAGGCAGCATCGTGATGATGTTTTTACCTTCCCAGATTTTGACTAAGTCTGGATAAATTTATTGCAACTTGCCATGCTTGGTTAATTGTGTTCCAGTAGGTTTTTGGGTGTGTTCTAAGTTCATTCTTGTTAAGTAACAAGTCTACTTCACATCCATGCCCTTTGTCTCCATGTTTGAGTGCTGTAGCTTAATTATTTCTTGCTCCAAAGATGCCATGTGGCTGTAAACTGCAGTTTTGTGTGAATATTGTTTTGCTTGCCATTTGCAAACCGTGTGTCCGTTTCCGGCGATCTTTATATAGATTTCAACCGAAATCTTCCCCTCTATCCAGTGGCTTGCTTGGTTTTCCAAGATGAGGCATTCTCCATCTTCTTCTCCTTAGGGTCAAGTGCTTCCGCATGCATACGCACATCATACTTGCATCATGTTGATTGTGCATTGCACCGTGTTTGATGTTGTGCCGTGTTGTGTTCTTGTGTTGAGTAGAACTGGGAGCCGAGACCGAGTTCGAGGATCTTGCCGAGCCTGAGTACGAGGAGCCGTCTTACGATCCCTCCGTGGATTCAACAGGCAAGATGACCTTACCTAGATATCACTACTATCTTTGCCTATGCTAGATGTCTCGCTCTTTATCTTATTGCCTTGATTCCTATGTCTGTTTGTCAGCCTCCTATTGTTGCCATGGACCTCTCTAACCACCCAACCTAGCAAACCATTGTTTGGCTACGTAAGCATCGCTCGGCCCCTCTTATAGCATTGTTAGTTGGACGAGAAGATTTGAAGATTCTTGCTTCATGATGAACTTATTGTTGGGATATCACAATATATAATCTGTTAAACCAAATCATCTATATATGGGTTATGGGTGGAAGTCTAAGACTCTTGCTTGGTGTTTTGTTCCACTCATGCCACCCTAGGAACCATTTAAACCGGTGTTATGTTCCTTGATATTGCGTCCCTAACACGGTTGGGGTCTATGGGCCCTCCTAGATAACCCGCTTAGCGCTAAAGCTTTTCCAGCAAGGCCCAACATTGGTTTTACATTTGCCTAATAACTAAAACTTGCATAGGGACTAGCTATCCCGAGGACTTAATTAACAACCCCCGGGCCAGTGCTCCTCATGAGTGTTGGTCCAAACTAGAGTACTGTGTGGGTCCGCCCCTTGGCAACTTGGCGTATTTGGCACCTGTACGCTTCGCTCATCCGGTCGTGGCTTGAGACTAGATACGCGTGGCTACTGTCAGGGTGTCGGCACACTGGGAGGTCTTGCTGGATTAGTTTTACCTATATCGGAATATCTTGAGCATGGGATTCCGAGAATACTCGGGTCTTCCCACCTTGGAGTTGCGACTCCGCAGATCGTGAGCTTGTGATGGGCTAAGTTGGGACACCCCTGCAGGGTTTGATCTTTCGAAAGTTGTGCCCGCGGTTATGTGGCAGATGGGAATTTGTTAATATCCGGTTGTAAAAAACTTGACACCATGTTCATAATACACTACCTGCGTGAGTAACCGTGACGGTCATTTTCCGAAGGGGTTCGGAAGTGAACACGGTGGGGTTATGAATGACGTGCTTAGTTAGGATCACTTCGTGATCACTTTGTTGATCGTTGGCACTTTCTCTTCTCGCTCTAAACACGTAAGCTAGTCCTAGTGCTGCTGCAACCTTGTTTAAGCCTTTTCCACACCTAAGGCTTTGATAGTATTGCTACCCAGGAACGGGATTGCTGAGTCCTCCGTGGCTCACATATTCTACACAACCACCAGATGCAGGTACCGATGAGAACTACACAGGAGACGGCACAGAGCTGTATTGGGAGTTTGATGAAGAGCGTGGGCGATACTATGCGTCTTATCCCGACGATCAGTAGTGGCTTCTACTAGAGGCGATTCAGACCTTGTGTGGCTTTATTTATGGTATCTTTCATTTGGATCTTCTTCCGTAGTCGGATTGTGATGTTATTTGGATGATGAATGTTTATGTAATGCATTGTGTGACATGGCGAGTGTAAGCCAACTACTCTTTTACAATTTCACCCCTCTTTTACATGAGTTGTGCAAAGATACCATTCTTGAGATCATTCTAGTATGATATTATGCCTTTAAGCCGTGCCTCAACACGTGGGAGGTATAATCTCATACTGGGCATCACAAATGTGCCCTCGTCCAGCAGGCGCACGTGCTCCTCGTCGAGCCGTGCCCTGGCCTGGGTAGAGTCGACGTCGGTGGTGATGGGGAAGTGGAGGTTCTGCAGCGTGGCGCACAGCGGGTCTGGTGGGTTGGCGCGCTCCGCCGCGGCCTTGGCAGCGGTGGCCTTCTTCGCGGCGCTAAACGAGGTGGAGCCTGTGTCGGTGGCGAACAGCTCCACCAAACGCAGAGATTCGTCGCCCCGGTGTAAATGTCATCGCCGAGGGGGACGGGTGAGTCGGAGACGTCGAGCACCTCGCAGGGATACTCATCGGCCGCGTGCGCGTCGAAGATGCGCAGAGGGTGTTGATGACGTTGGCTACGAGCGCGATGGGCTCGGGGGACGTGCAGCGCTCTACGCGCTCACCGGAACCGATGACGGGCCCGTCTGTAACATGTCTCTGGTCGGGACCTCGAGCTGCCCCATGGTGTGCGCCAACTGTCGTGGTGGGTGCATGGTAGATGCCAAGGGATGGCTAAAGAGAGGTATAGGCTCGAGGGCACTGGTGGACTCCAGAGGCGAGGTTGGCATGAGCGAGCAAGGGACACAAGACATACCTAGGTTCAGAGCTCTCCGGAGAGATAACACCCCTACTCCCGCCGAGTGATTTATATGTTGAGTACTACAGAGTTGCTCCTACACCTGTTTGGGGGAGGAAGGAAGACTGGCCAAGACTAAGGCCGCTCCTTCTCTTTACGTATGCGTGTATTCTACTAGTGGCTTATCTGAATGAGTGACCCCCCCAGCATGGAGGCCTCCTAGGGGTTTTAATAGGTTAACCCCCAGGGCTATAATGGTAAAGATACCATGGCGTGGGGCCGGGTTGTCGGTGACTGGAAGCCGGCGCTGGGGTCCGTCGGGTATGAGAGTACGCCGGGTTCTCCGGGATGCACTATGCCTCGGTTTGCCATACGTCATGGGATGTGTCATGGAATTAGCATGGCAGATGTCCGGATTTACGGACTTTGGTGTGAAGCCACGCATCTATGTAGTAGCTTGAGAGGGGTTGAGCGGAATCGAGAGACGCAACGGAAGACAAGGGTTTAGACAGCTTCAGGCCCCGGGAAACATCATCCGGTAATAGCCCTACATGCTGTTTGAGGCTAGGTCTCATTATGATCCTCATGGTGTCACCGGTAAAACGGCTCTTTTTGTCTAGCCCTAGAAACTTGTGATAACTCCTCCCACTTTGGGGAACCCTGCCCCTCCTTATATATATTGAAGGGGCGGGTTACATGACTAGTCCTAGTAGGATTAGGATTGCTTTATTACAAGGAGTCCTAGTCTTGCTTCCTTTGTAAGAGAATATTCCTTGTGCTTTCTTCATAAACCGGCCCACCATAATATGAACCGGCCTTCTGGGCCTTGGGCCTTGTCATCCGTGATCCGCCTGCCAGGTTACTAGTGAATCGCCAAGTGTAAACCGTCAAGTAAACCGCCAAGTCCGGCTGGGTTATACTTCCGGCCGGTTTACGTCGCGGGGTATATCCCCGACATTAGCCCCCAATTTAGCTTGGATTTATCCATGCTAAACTTGACAGGTTGTGCTCCGGGTTAAATATTTTCCTGAACCGGCACTTGATCATCCTTAAATCCTTATCATTTTCTCCTTGATATGTATCCATGATCTCATAGCAAATCTCCTTAGCAGATATGTTCAAACATTACCAATGCAAAAAATCCAGACACTTCTTCTAAAATCTCCGGGTCAATAATCCAGCTTCACAATCAATTTGCTGATATTGGATTGTTCACAGAGAAATATTGTGAAGAATAACTCCTTTGACTCATCACCCACTGCTTAAAAAATATTGGTATTTGAAATACTCCTCTGTTCTTCAGCCGGTTTAAGAATGTAGAACTTACCGGTTTATCATCGCCAAGAACTGCCATCTTACAAAATACTGATAATTCTGGGTCATGACTGTTTATAGACACCGGTTTATAATTGTCGCCAATGCTGGGTCACACAATTAACTTCCCGATTTGCTCAAAACTGAGAATTTGAAGATATTCCTCCTTTATATGCATATTATCTATAGCCCCCAAGTCTTAAGAGGAGAACATAGTGATAGCTTAAGACTTGTTTCAATATAAACCTTGCAACCTTGAAGAAATCCAGATTGTTCCTCCCAGTCACTAGTAAAAACTGAACAGTCCATATTATGTAGCCCCCAAGTGCTGGGTTGTCATGCTTGCAGCAACCTGGGACTTGTAATTGCCTGATGCTTAAAAACTTCAACCAGTGTAGCCCCCAAGGGCCGGGTCATTATGCAATAATGAGCAGGGACTTTGTATATGCTTCATTGAAAATAACAATATATAATATAACTCCCATCATGGGGTTTGAACCCACGTCCACAAGGTTAAGAGCTTTGTACTTTACCAACTAAGCAGTGGACCCTTCAACATAATGGATTAATACGTGTGTACCTTGAATTGTTGACAGGAACAATTGGTAGCCCCCAAGGGCCGGCTCATTACGATGTGATGAGTCGGGTTTTCAATAAGGTGAGCAAACAATGACTTTGCATTAGCCCCCAAGTGCCATGGTGCATGCTGGTAGTGACATGGGACTTGCGTATTTGATATAATCACAATTTGAATAATGTAGCCCCCAAGTGCCGGGCCGTAAGCCTGCAGCGACTCGGGACTATTCCTTTGTAGAATAAATCACTTCCATCGATGAAATAATATCCATTGCGTTTTAAAGCGACTTTGAAAACCTCAATCATAATAATTATAACCATAATAAAAATCCAACCATGTTGGCTATTAAAGATTGGAAAAATATAATCCGGTTTGAAAACCGGTTCCAGTGATATTTGATCACAACCAGGCCGGGTTAATAAACACCGGTCATTATTTTATCTCATACTAGCGACTTATAGTCGAAAGCCAGGCCGGTTTAATAAACACCGGTCATTATCTTATCTCATACTGGCGACTTATAGTCAAAAGCCAGGCCGGTTTAATAACACCGGTCATGTACTGCCAACCTGTTTTTTGGCCCTTTGTCTGCTCATGATGAAGGCTGATCCGGGTTACGATGAACACCGGTTTAAATCTCGCTGGTGTTCATGACCCAGATTTGTAACTTTGTAGATATAGGGTCAACCTTGTAGTTGCCCAATCCCACGTCAATAGACTTGGTTAAAAACAAAGTTTGTAAAATCACAGAAACAAAGCATTTTCGGCAAATAAGACCATGTAGTCGAGGCTTTTTGCGAGCTGCCAGGCTCCAAATCGAGGCTTTTTGTGAGCTGCCAGGCTCAAATTCGAGGCTTTTTGCGAGCTGCCAGACTCCAGGCTTTTTGTGAGCGACCTTTAGGCTCTAGGCTTTTTGCGAGCTGCCAGGCTCCAGGCTTTTTGTGAGCGGCCTTTAGGCTCTAGGCTTTTTATGAGCGGCCTTTAGGCTCTATATTTGACGTTTTCATCGATACTACCCAATGTTTCAAGACCTCTGAGAGATCCTGTCTTTAGGTGATCGACTCAATGTTTTGTCAATGGCTTGTCCCTTGATGTATCAAGGGTGCCGGTTTAGGAGGCTATGGTAAGTTTTCAGAGAAACTCCCATGTGATACTCCTTTGGTGTGCTCGCCGGGTACCTATGTTTGAGTTGTGTTGTGCAACAAACCCTCTTTGGTCCCTTAATAAATAATTGTCCTGCATATCAAAATATATGGATCAAAGTAACTGTTTTCTTGATGAAAACTATATATACCAAGAAAATGGATTTAGATGGATATCACCTGATGTATTTGGACCTTATGATCCTCGTCGGGGTCCGTTAGCCAACCCGATATGTTGAATAGACCGGACCGCAGGGCGGACACTAAAACGACCGCAGCATCAGAAGCAGC
This sequence comes from Secale cereale, assembly GCA_902687465.1. Taxonomy (NCBI): domain Eukaryota; kingdom Viridiplantae; phylum Streptophyta; class Magnoliopsida; order Poales; family Poaceae; genus Secale; species Secale cereale. Next base: position 188,794,643 of record LR738711.1, on the reverse strand, counting down.
ACAAACCCATAAGTCGGCCGCAGTGTTGTAAACCGGCGCAGATGAGAAAGTTGTCCTCCGCGTTGTAAACCGGTGCTGATGCGTGAACCGGCCGTCCGTTCATCAGGTAATGTGACACAGAGGAAAATGCCGTTGTAGAACGTTGCCAGTGCGTGTTTTATATCCGCAGTATAACAATGATTTTACCTGTATATAGAAAACACCAATAGGGCAGTGTAATGGTGCTCAAAGGAATAAAATGTCTTGATAAAATATATAGGAGGGATAACACCTGATTTGCTCAAACATCAGATGGGTCGGCCGGCGCCGACGGGCTAGTCGTCCTCTTCGTTGTAAGCAGGCGCAGACACTTGAACCGGCCGCAAGAGCGGACGGGCCAGTTGTTGTAAACCGGCATGGTCGCGAGAGACGGCCACGGCGTTGTAAACCGGCGTGGGAGTCCGTTGAGTAACGACGTCCACTTGTGCCGAATGATGTTCGGCGTGCCTCCACCTCCGTAGTATAATACCGTTTTATAATCAATGATTTTCCTGGATATAAAATACAGCAGGACAAAGTAGTTTTGCTCGGATGATTTAATACATGCTTAAAAATAAATAGGGTAGATAGCACCTGATTCGCCCGGACAATGGATGAGTCGGCCGCGGCATTGTAAGCCGGCATGTGCGGGCGAATTAATCGCAGGCGCGGACAGCCGAGTCGGCCACATATTGATGTGAACGCAGCAACGGGGGCAGCAACTTGCACGTGTATCCGTCGGGTGGTTTATAAAAACGGGTGCGGCACCGGCGTGTTAATGTAGACCGGACCGCGGAAGCGGTGGCGTGCGCACATCCACTAGCGAAGGAGTCGGCCGCGGTGTTGGAGACCAGTGCGCGTGGACGTGGACTGACGAGTCGGCCGGTGCGTTGATGTAAACCGGACCGCGACACGCATGTTCGTGAAGCCGCGCAGCCCACCTGAACGTGCATCCATGGCATACCCTGATGATGATCCGGCTGCCGCTTTTAATTGTCATCCTGCGTAAAAAATATTACATGCGATAGTAATTGTTGTCGGATGAATTAACATGTGCTGATAAAATACATAGGAAAAATAACACCTGGTATTTTTGCCGGATGATTGTGGATGTCTTTTGCTGAAGCTTCGCAATAGAATATCCAACATTCACTAATGCCGTCGGGTTGGTGCTCAACCAAGCTGAGACCATGGCGACTTGGCACTGCGATCTGATGTATTAACCGAGTCATCCATCACAAGAAAGTCCACAAAAACTCCCTTCGCCTTAGGAGATAAACACGTATTGGGAGAATTGAATCGTCCACCACTCATGAACCCCGCGTTAAAACAAAGATGAGCCGTCCTTGCGACAGGCGGTGACCATGACTCAGGGTGGACACGGTCCGAGCCGGTCCGGTCCCGGTCCGAGCCGGCGTTTGGACCGGCCGCCGGCGGTCCGGTCCGGACCGGACCGAGCAGCATGGCGGGCCTGTTTTTAGGGACCGGACCGGCGGTGGTGAAGCTCGGGCCGGACCAAGAGGACAGACGGTCTTGTTTCGATGGTGGTCATGGCGAGGCGGTGGTGACCACATTGTCGGCAAGAGGATGGGTGTTGTGACAGAAACAATGAACAAAGACAGCAGCGAGGTGGAGACATGCGTGGGTGCTGTGGCGAGGTGGGCGACATCCACGAGCGCCGGCGGCAAGGTGGGTGATGTGCCATGGGAAGTGCGCTCTGCGTCGCGGCGGTTAGCCATGAACATTCCTTAGAAGTTTTTTTCCTTGCATGCAACTAATGTGGGACATGCATGAGCCCACGATTTTCTGTCTGCGGGCCTTGCCATAATTAGAGGATCAAACCTGACGTGAAGTTAAATGTCAATACGGCGCTATTTGCGGATCAAGCCTTATCTCTCTCGTACTTTCGTATTTCTTGTTCTGACTGAATAAAAGTGCAGAAAGTTAACACACGAACATGACTGAATACAGTCATATTCAGTTATGGAGGTGCACATTTATACAAGATATATACATGTAGGTGCCGCCACTAACCCAACTAACTCCCGAGCTAACCTCCACTAATCCTGTACACGCGATAAAGACGCACACAACTAGGCAAGGTTTACAGAGAGAGCAACGGATAGACCAGAACATACGCTTCACCAAAAGGAAAACGGCAGTGTAGGATCAAGGCACGTGATTATAGGCAGAGCGTTTCTCCCACGATTTGTGCCTTCCAAAAAATACTTTCCTGATTTGTTGGACGCGAAGATCACGGCCGATCGAGCTTTTTTCCCCCAGTTGATGGCCTGTGTGCGTCCTATGCTGACACGGCTGCCATGGCAAGGGTCGAGAACGCGAGATCATCCGCAGTGCACGCACGACAGTGACGGCGACCGGCGGCGAGAAGCTATGCCACATGACGAGGAGAGGGAGGAAAGAGTGAGGAAGCTTGGGGACATGGTGGTTCACGTTCACCCGGGGTCTACCGCTGGCCGCGATGACGACGAACGAGGGCGGCGCTGCCGTTTTTTCCCTCGGTCCTCTCGGTCGGACCGGTTAAAGACCGGACCGGACCGACAAATTTTCGGGCCGTATTTGGCAGACCGGACCGACCCTTTTCTCTAGCGGGCCAGGACCGAGCGGGCCGAAAAGCCCGCTCGTTACGTCCAGCCCTAACCATGACAGCAAACAAGGCCGTGGAGAACAACGACAAGGTAAGGAGCTGGGGGCAAACCATGGCCGCCGGCCGGCTCACAGGAGGAAACGGCGTATCACGACCGGGGGCCCAGAGCGACAATGAGGCCGGCTCAGTGAATCAAAGGCGGCTCAAAAACGGCGGGTCATTGGTGAGTTGACTTGGTTACAGCGGCTCTTGTGGTGAATCCATCGATGCTCCCACTGTGGCTCATAGCGGGCTGAAGGCAGGTGGCTGGCTCGGATGCGGGCTCGACGGCAGCGACTGGCAGGAGTCAGGCATTTCATCATCGGCTGTAGTTGTGTGTACTGACGAGTCTACCGCTGATTAACATCCTTCAGGAGCTGGGTAATGCCATCATAGTAGGGCAAAATTTGTCCTCCAGTTCCTCACACAAGACACCCACAACTCCCAGGGGCGGCTCAACGCAGAAGACCGACGATTCAATACCGCCCCGACGGATCGTAACTGACCTGCGACTCAATATGCGAAGAACGGCGACTCAACGTGGCAGGGGAGATTCAACACGCGTTTCGGGGACGTCGGCTTGGAAATGAGGCGGCAAGGCCGTCGAGGAGAGCCAGCCGCCGGCAACAACTGAGGCGGGCGGGTCGTGGCCTCCACGCCGGAGGGATAGACAAGCCTTGGACTCTACGGCAGAGGGGCGGACTGGCCCTGAGGAGAACCGGCGCGACCCCTCACCATAGAGGTGGGACGGCTCAGCGACTTGACCACGGAGCAGAGGTGATGGCCACTCCGCCCGAGTAGCAGTTTGGCGTAAGCCGAGGCCGGCGACGGTGACTTAGAAGCAGTCAACAGCAGCGAGTCAAGGCAGGCCAGCGGCTCGCAGGCGCGGCTGTGAGGCAGGTTCAGCGTGGCACGGCTGAAGCACGTCCGCGAAGGCATCTCGGCTCGTGGCCTGTGGCAATGGAAGTTGAGGCGGACGGCGGCTCGACAAAGACTCGGAGTCGAAGGTGAAGGCGGCTACTTGGCCATAGTCAAAGCGGAGTGTATCCGCGGCGGCTCGGAGGCAGAGTCGCGAGCGGTGAGTCCGAGTCCGGCTCAAGTTGGAATCTCATATAGTGCTTCAGGATTTTCCTTGCCATAGTAGTTTTGTAAAGAAGGAACTTAAACTGCTTACGTTAACGAAAGTGGCTTTGACCAAAAAATCACCATAGTGAATCCGAGTTATAACTGCGGCTTGATTTGTAGTCCGCCGTGTAACCCTAATTCCTTTCAAACTTTAAATCCACAGATCGTAAATCTGGACTGACAATCTTCAAGCTGATGAAGATCCATTCAAGCTGATGTTGAGCCAGAGTCAGCCACAGTGCCAAGACACCTGGTAACTACAGCCAAGCTCGTCCCCTCATGGGGGTCTGTCTTGTCGTACGCCTGGATGGGACGGGAGCTGGCCCGTGGCCCAGTTGAGGGAGAGGCCATGATGGCGCCAACTTGATGGTGTCTTGGTTTGTTGGGTTATGCTGGCATGCGCAAGTAGACTTGGCCATGTTGAAGTCTTGTCCGGGTTGGGGACTTGGCCGGGTTGTGGAACCCGGCCAAGTGTGAGCCTGATTGATGGGCGATGCCGTCCCTGATGTTTTTGAAAAGGATCCGGGTTTCGTTGCCTGCCTGGGGTTCATCCCCCCGACACCAATCCTTTTGCGTCAAAGGACATGCCAAGACTGTTATTATAATAAGCAAAGCGTTCTTGAGGGTACACGGGAATTTCATCCAGTCACTTTCACCTTGTTGGTTTGATTCGTGTTCGCTACTTTGATAATTTGATATGTGGGTGGATCGGTGCTTAGGTGTTGCTCTTATTTGAACAAACCCACCTACTTATGCACTACTACATGATGCTGCTAACGCGACACTACGATCAGAGACCCTTTGACGAAACTGTGTGCGATGCATTAATCGCAAACGGTGGTGTAAAAAAACTGTCAAAAAAGGTGCAAAACGTTTGCGATGGCGGAGGCATCAAACAAAGTATAGATTTTAATTGCGTGTGGGATGCAGGGCACACAGTTAATCCATTCGAACTGTTTGCGATGAGGCAGAACAACGGAAACGGGCAGACATATCAATGTGTGTGCGATATATGGCATACAGTTCGCTCCAATGAACTGTTTGCTATTAGAGAGTGCAACAAAAACAATTCGCCAGATCAAGGTGTGTGTGATATATGACATACGGTTCAATTGGACGAACTGTTTTTGATTAGGGAACACAACAGAAACAGTTTAACTTAATAAGATGTGTGTGATATGCGGGATGCAGTTCACATGGATGAACTATTTGCGATGAGCCAAAAGAACTGTTTTTGATTAGGGAACACAACAGAAACAGTTTAACTTAATAAGATGTGTGTGATATGCGGCATGCAATTCACATGGATGAACTATTTGCGATGAGCCAAAAGAATACAAATGAGTCGTGTAAATACGATGTGTGTGATACGTGGCAAACAGCTGACTCAGATGAACTGTTTGCGATGATAAATTACAACACAAACGGTTAATACAATTAGTTCGTGTGCGATTCTATGTGTACAAAAAACTTTGAAAAATGCAAACTAGTTGCTTGCGGTGGCTAGGAGTATTGCACACGATGCGTCTGCGAGTAGTCATGTGCGATGATTAGTAAGTTACACATATGTTTCCTTATGTTAACATGTGTGTGAATTGGCAATATGGACAATTAATATGCAAATGCCTTCTGGACATCGGGCACACGCTTAAACTCAATGAACTTTGTACGATACTAATACTTCCCATGAAAATTTAGGAACTTGGGTAATAGCATTTGAGTAACATATATATAGTGGTTACACTATTCGACAAAAGGAGGATCTTCGTAACACGGTTTTGACAACCATATGGTCCATATCTACATACTTAACATAGTAACAACTATCACATTTTAAGAGTCTAAGGGCCAACAACCATATGGTCCATATCTACATACTTAACATAGTAACAGCTAGCACATTTTAAGAGAATGGGGGCCAACAACTACAACTATACATTGGAAGCAACTTGATCATGGCGATTCAACATCTCGTCAATGAAAAGGAAGAGCCCTCCCATGCCTTTGTAGAGCATGAGTAGAACATTGTCTCCAATTATCCAATATGGATGCATTGCCACGACAAGCGAGAACTTGTTAATTTGAATGGTTCCATTTTTGCGGCAAATGCATTACCTTGCAATCACTTTGGCGTTATTAGCAGACACAAGTGTAATTCAACCACGCCGGGAAATCAATCCAGGAACTACTACATCGGGTAATTTATGTTGAAATGTAGAATAAAAACCAATTGTAACGTATCATTGAAGATATATATATGAGCATCAACATTAAAATAAGACTTTTTGCCAGTGTTTTGTGCACACAATTGGTCTTGTTCAATGTGTGCACCATATGTATAATTAATCCCACCCAAAATCCAGTGTTCATACGCTGTGATATCACTGCCAGATTATCAACAGAGTTTATGACATGCTTCAAGTCCTTCTAGTTAAATTTGGTACGCTTAGTAACATGCAGATCGTTCACTATGCATCCAAAATATCCTGCTTAAGAGGTGGAAGTGTATTATTTATTAAGAACACGCATGGCAGAAGAATATATAGTGCACATAAATTGGTAAATATAATTTGTTACTGCCTAGGAACGGAGTCAGAAAATGAAATCACAATTGGTTGCTTAAATAGTGATCAATTAGTCAGAAAAAATACCCCGATTTTGCTAAGTAATATGACACCATGGAGAAAGTTGAAAGGACACTAACCTCGATCGGACTTTCATCGGCTAATGTCGTTAGGGAAGTAAACATCCATGTTAACTAGACCAGGCTGTGGTGCATGCACTAGAATTTTATTGCGAGCTTTTAGTTCATAACACTTGGACATTTTTCTCCAAAGGTCCGCATTAAAACATGAGTGACTATGTTTATCAAGTTTTACGCTAACCTTCATTGTAAATCCCTACCGCATTGTCAATAGGACATCCTGGGAGTCATCAACAAAGGAAAACCCAAGATTTCCTTCTACTCATGTTCTTGCAAAGCAAGGGATGTACTGCCTGAAATGAAAATTAAGATCGTAAATTAGATATATTGAAATAACAGAGCAAGATGCAAAATATGGGAGTAACTGATAGAACAGATCAATATAGAGATGAAAGCAAAGTATATAAATATATATAAAAAAAGATAATGTACAAAGATTTGATGCTAATATATAGATAATGTAGCCACATACGACATATGTTCACAAATTTAGGCCATGCTAACCATGGTAGATTGAGATTGAACATACCGAGCGCTAGAATGGTGAGATAGAACTTCACTTCCGACTGGCCGCGACCACACTTGCCCGATTTGTGTTCGCACTATGGACACATGAATGAACACCCATGAATCAGCTAGAACAAAAATGATTCCACAACGATTTCTGCCGATTGATTAACAACGACGAACGGACTGCAATAAGAGATGAGTGAATATTTCTCTAAGTTGATTACCTTCTCCATGAGAAAATTCCTCGGCCCAATCCCGCAAAAACCCCCAGTCAACCAGAGTCTAGAATATCGGTGCAAATAGGCGGCGGAAAGTGGTAGGTGCGAAATTCTGTGCCGTTTGGAGCGCAACCTCCACCCATCGACAACAACCGTCGAGCTTAGGGTGGCCGCCAGATAGAAGTTGATGACGTGCAAAGTTACGGAGGAGTCCGTGACGAGTGAGTGGGGACGAAGTGGGCGAGGGTTTCCCTTTTTCCTTTTGCATGTGTGAGTGAAAGCACACGGTTCACAAAGGCGATGGAGATGAATCGTGTGCGATAGTAAATCACCGAGATTGAATGGGAATCCAAATTTCCTTTGTCCTTTGTCCATGAGTTTTTTCTATGATAAACATAAACCCTGCTAACCACCGTGTTCAAATTTGGCACTTTTCCGGGTTCATTTACAATATTTAGGGGATTATGTGCATTTCTAGGCATTAATGTCAAATTCAAACAATCTGTGCTTTAAAAGGTGCATGAGAACGGTCTGGAAAACCATGATCGTGCTATTTAATAAATTCTCATGCCTTTTACAAGGAATGGGCAGATATTTCAAGGAAATGTGTTTAGTGGGTACTATACAAAAATGAAATACATGATTCAAAAACATGATGCCTGGCATGGTGCCATGGTATGGCCTCACCATGCCCTGGTAAACATTTGAGAATGTTTGTCTTATGTCGTCATGCACGCCATTCATAAATAGAACCATCACCGATGAAATTTCATGGTTTCGAGGGGGAAATCAGCAAGATTGAAGGGCACAGGAATCCAAATTTCCTTCCTAGCTTGTTATTCAGTTTTTTCTACAATCAACATACCCCCTCGAATGCAACATGTTCAAATTTGGCATTTTTTCGGGCTCATTTACCATATTATGGGATTATGTGCATTTTCTAGGCATTAATCCACATAATTAAAATTCGAACTATCGGTGCATGAAAAAGTGCACAAGAATGGTCTAGAAAACCCATACTCATGGTATTTAGTAAATTGTCAAGCCTTTTACAAGGAATGGGCAGAGATTTCAATGGAATGCGTGGCCATAGTCAACCACAAATGCGTCATTTACTAGGTTATCAACTATAGAAAAATGAAATACGTGAAAAACATGACGCTCGGCATGGTGCCATGGTATGGCCTCACTATGCCCTGGTTAAAAGCTGAGAAGGTTTGATTTAAGTCATCATGCACCCCCCTTCATAAATTGAACCATCACCGAAGAAGTTCCATGCTTTCGAGAGGGAAATCACCAAGATTGAAGGGGAATCCAAATTTCTGACATAGTTTGTCATTCAGTTTTTTCTAACGATCAACATACTTCCTCAAATGCAACATGTTTAAATTTGACATGTTTCCGGGCTCATTTATCATATTTAGGGGATTATTTGCATTTTCTAGGCGTTAATGTACATAATTCAAATTTGAAAAATCGGTGCATGAAAAGGTGCACAAGAACGGTCTGGAAAACGATGCTCGTGCTATTTAGTACATTCTCATGCCTTCTACAAGAAATGGGCAGATATTTCAAGGAAATGTGTGGCAATAGTCAAACATAAATGCGTCATTTACTGGGTTAACAACTATACAAAAATGAAATACATGGTTGGAAAACATGACGCCTGGCGTGGTGCCATGGTATGGCTTCACCGTGCCCTGGTAAAAATTTGTGAATGTTTTCCTTATGTCGTCATGCACGCCTTTCATAAATCGAACCATCACTGAGGAAGTTTCATGGTTTCGAGGGGGAAATCACCAAGATTGAAGGGGATCCAAATTTCCTTTGTCCTTTGTCCATGAGTTTTTTTTTCTACTATGAACATACACCGTGCAAATCACCGTGTTCAAATTTGGCACTTTTCCGGGTTCATTTATCATATTTAGGGGATTGTGTGCATTTTCTAGGCATTAGTGCACATAATTGAAGGTCAAACAATCGGTCCATGAAAGGTGCATAAGAAAGGCCTAGAAGACCATGCTCATGCCATTTAGTAATTTCTCATGCCTGTTACAAGGAATGGACATATATTTGGATGAAATGTGTGGCAATAGTCAGCCACAAACGTTTGTTTATTGGGTTTTCAACTATAGAAAAATGAAATAAATGCTTGAAAAACATGATGCCTGGCATTGTGCCATGGTATGACCTCACCATGCCCTGGTAAGAATTTGAGAAGGTTTGGCTTATATCTTCATGCACGCCCTTCATAAATCGAACCATCACCGAAGAAGTTCCATGCTTTCGAGAGGGAAATCACCAAGATTGAAGGGGAATCCAATTTTTTCTTCATTCTTTGCCCTGGAGTTTTTTTCTACGACGAACATACACCCTGCAAATCACCGTGTTCAAATTTGGCATTTTCCGGGCTCACTTACCATATTTAGGGGATTATGTGCATTTTCTAGGCATTTAGAGCATATAAATCCAATCGAGCTACAACTGCATGCGTGTGATGTGAGGGATGTGGATTGTCATTCGATCGCACACATCATACGGTGCACACACGCGATTCGTGTGGCTGGGGTTCCGGCCAATCATAACACAACACACAATAGGCTTAGTGCACACTATTTCAGGAAGCGATAGAGATGAACCATGTGGTATAATGAATGAGAAACATTGTAAAGGAAGCCAAATTTCCTTTGTCGTTTGTCGTTGAGCTCTTAAAAACCACCGCACTGTATGGCTGCCCGACCCCTTCGTCCCAGAGCTCTCTCCAAGCATCGTTCATGGCACCGCGGCACACAGTAACTGGTAAGGAAGCAATGGCATCCCGCCGCACCGCGTTCCTTGCCGCCCGCGACCGCACACATGGTAAGGAAGCGATGGCATCTCGCCGCGCCGATTTCATCGCCGCCGGCGGACACACATTTACGTGGGCGGACTTTGAGGCTGCCATGGCTGAATGAGCGGTCGATCTAGAGGCGGCCAAAGCCGCACATAATGAGCGGAAAAGGCAGAAAGTAGTCAAGAAAAGAGAGTCCCGCCGTCGCAAGAAAGAAGAGGCCGCACGTCATGGCGAGGACAGCTTGGCGGGGATCGAATCATGGTGGGCTGTTGCCTAAAAGGCCGGGAAGGAGAACGCCGGCATCTGGCCAGCATGCCCCGATGGCATCATGTGAGAAGTAGTTTAAGTTTTTAGTATTAGAGGAAATTACCAGTAGTACTTTAAGTTTGTAGTAGTAACGTACAATGTCGCTAAGAGCATCCTTTGAGGGCTTTGAGCGTTGATTAGCATGTGTGCCCGTGTGCGTTTTTTGCGTTAATCATTAGAACATCACAAAACACATGGTTTCTATGCCGTAACCGCGTGCGTTTTTTTTTTGCGTTAATGATCCATAAGTCAATTACCTGTGCAATGTTTCCTAATAAACTAGGCGTACCATTGATCGAAAAAAATCAACTACATGTGTACATTTTTGGAGACAGGATCTGCCAATTTTTCTGTTTTCTCGCACACGAGTATTTTACGCGCTTCGTCTGCATTGTGTGTTTCCCCCGCCCAAGTTTCAAGTTTTGCAGGGAAATTTTCATTAGGCACGCGATTTCAGAATTTATTCCTCCAACCACATCCCCACCCATCAAATTTCCTCACTATCTCCCACCGCGCCTCCCCTACCGGTACGCGATTTCAGATTTCAGAATTGACACAATCTCTGAGGCTGGCTAGGACGTGAATCCACATGAACAAGTCATCATCCCCTTGCTGCCGGCGAGCAATCTTCAACGGATGGTGGCTACGCCACCCATCTTGTTCGGAACCATCAACGTACTAGCTAAAATCACGGCCGTCATATCCGGAACGGATCTTACAAGCTTGGGAAGGGATCCGCATGCACCCCAAGATGTCGCACCTTCTTCTATGGTTGCACCAACCTCCACAGCCCAACATGGTTCGCTGGACCATCATGGTGCTTCAGATCGGTGCAATACCTTCACGGCCCAAGCTTTTTCTAATGAGGCCCAATTGGACTCGGCTGCCCCTGCTCCTTTGGAAAGATCTCCCTAGGATACTTTGGATAATTATCTGCAGGATTCTGATATGGATTCTGTTAGGGTTAATGATTTCATTGATGATATTGTGTTCAATGTTTGGAAGTGCCGGAATTGTTTATCGATGAAACATACAACTAACTCGTGCATGAAGCAAATTCGTTGTCGCAGTTGTTTTCGCCTGGGACACAGAGCCAAAGGATGCCCCGGCTCTGCACCTTCGCCATCTTACAAGTGGGTCCCGCGGGTCAATCCGGTGTCCTCTGGCCGGTCAGAGGATATATCATCGCCCGCCGCCTTGATTTCCCTCCCAGTCGGCCTACTTGGGTCCTCGCCCAGTCCCATCACGCCTGCCTCCCCGTCGCCTCCACCATTGCCTAACGAGCCACCGCCCATTACTCCACCCCTGCCTGCCTTGCCACCGCCGCTCACCTCGTCTCCTCCACCAACCACCAGAGCTCCGGCATCTCCACCACCAGGCATGGCCAACCTTGCGCTCGATCCTTTGGAGTACCTCCCGCCGGGCTTCGACATCATCGACGGTGGCCCCTTGCGTCTCCCACGCACCTTCTTCTCTCCGGCAGTGGTACCTGACCGGAAGAATGAGGACTACGCCATCACCATTGCCGAGCCAGCTCCTCTGCAAGAGGAAGTCCTCATCTACCGCAACCTGGTCAGTGATTTTGTCGTTAATAATCTCGAGCATGCTATCCTTGATGCTCAGCCGTGGATCCAAGGGGTTGGCATCTTTCGCTTCCGTAGTGCAATTTCTTGGCAGTCACTCGTGGATCACCCTCCGTTCGACCTAGGAAACAACAGGTTTGTGCGCTTTGTGCCACATGATGAGGGTATTAACTTCAGAGCTATACAAGGGTTTCGCCGGGGTTGGATTATGATAGTTGGCATTACAGAAGAACGACGTATATTGCTGATGCGATTAGCACTTTTGGTCGCTTCCACCACTGGCATCAAGATGACCCTATGTTGGTGCGCACCCTGGCTTATGTATCATTCCCGGTGCCATCTCTAGTGCCGCGTGATGTGGTTTACCGTGAATATACAGATTTTGGAGGTGCAAGAATCTCATGGACAGCTCCAGTTTATATTCTGACTGCTGAGTTTGCTGATGTTTTGCCTGCTGATGAAGATCCCATGCCCTTCAATGGCAATCCTCATCCCCTCCCTGGGCATCTTCAGTTCGATAACCATAACTGGGTCATGCCCGAGTTTCCCGAGATGGGGTGGAATGATGTGCCGCCGCCTGCGCATGATCAACAGCAAGGTATACCTAATCAGCCTGTCGACCAACAAGAACAAGTTGAGGAAAATCAAATTGAAGGCAACTAGTCCCAAGAGTCTGTGATTCTGCAAATGTCCGATGCTTCAGTTAATGATGTGGAGCCTGTTGCTGATGTTGTGGTGTATCAACCACCTCTGGTACAACCCCCTTTGCACATTAGCATGGTTCTGACAGTGTTTGGCCCGGATCTTCCCCCAGTTATGCAATGGCAGCGAGGCTTTTAGAGGATGATGCCATTTATGTGGGTTTCTGAAATACCCAGGACTGTTTCATGGCCTGTATTTGGACCCATTATGCTTCCTAAGAACATCTGGGAGATTAACTTTGCTGAATCTGAATTCAAGATCTCTCTGAAGGAGGAACCACACACTTGTATGACTCGCCCAATGAAAAGACATGTTGCTCGTGCTCTGTGTTTTGATGATATATCAGAACCTGTCTCTGAATCCTTCCAGTTTACGGCCATGAAAGAGATACCAAGGAAGCGGGGCCGCAAGGTTGCGACGCCTCTGGTTGTTTCTGTAGTTCGTCGCAGCACTCGGCTTAGTGCACTGAAAGATGGATTTCACAGGGCACCAATTCAGAAACCCTGTCTGGACAAGCAATCTCATGCTTCTAAGAAACGCAGGACCAAAACTCCTTCTGCGAATTTGGATGATCAGGGGCTCACACCTCTTAGCACGATTGGAGATCTGCAGCGCATTGGAGCTCGTCTTCGCATTGCTCCTGAGAAGATCACAGTGGAGAAGCTTGTAGATGATCCTTCACAAGCAAGCAACAACAAGAGTTCCAATGATAAGTAATCACCTCAAGCTGTCGGGTCTATGGCGTACCTTCCAAATCGCCATTTATCTTTATTTATGCTTTATTTTGTTGAACTGTGTGGATCTGTTTCTTACTTTGTATGGGTGTGGGTCACTACGTGATCTCCTTTTGCTGCTCCTTCTCTTGAGTTGTAATGAATCAGAACAATTCTATGGATTGGAAAGTTCTCTGTTGGAATGTTCGGGGATTTAATTCTGAAGCGCGTCAGCTCGCTATTAAACAAAAAATTGAGGAAAGTGGTTGCTCTGTTATATGCCTTCAGGAAACCAAATGCATGCATATTGACCAATGTTTCCTTCTAAAATTTTGCCCTCGACGCTTTGACAATTTTGCTTATGTTCCATCTGATGGGGCTTCTGGTGGTATAGTGGTTATATGGAACTCATCTTTCTTTAATGGTAACCTTATAGTGTGAAAACCCTTCGGCATTATTCTGGAATTCTGTTCCATGCACACATCTGAAGTGTGGACGCTGGTGACTCTCTATGGGCCTTGTCAGGGTCTAGCTCGGGACGATTTTGTTCAATGGCTATATAATCTCAATATCAATGCTGGTGACAAATGGCTCCTGCTTGGTGACTTTAATTTCATGAGATCGCTTGATAATCACAATCTTCCGGGTTGCAATGTTAATGACATCTTCTTGTTTAACGAAATCATTGTTCATCTTGGTCTCATTGAATTGCCCGTCAAGGGTAGATAGTACACCTGGTCTAATATGCAGACGAACCCATTGCTCGAGCAAATTGATTGGTTCTTTACTTATGTTGCCTGGACCTATGATCATCTTAACACCTTGGTAATGCCCCTGGCATGTACTGCCTCCGACCACATTCCATGTGTTGTCACTATTGCTACATGCATTCCCAAGGCTAGAGTTTTTTCTTTGAGAACTACTGGATCAATCTTCCTGGTTTCTTTGAATGTGTTACTGCAGTGTGTAACAAACAATTCAGAAAGCCCAATATTGCTTCCACGATCTCTCCCAAATTTAAAGCTTTGCGATATGCTCTCAAAAGGTGACATTTAAATCTGTCTAAAGTAAAGGCGCTCATTACTGATTGTAATAAGGTCATCCTATTTTTTGATGAGCTAGAAGAGCTTCGCCCTTTAAGTTGGCCCGAAACAAATTTTTGACGTATTGTCAAGGTTCACCTTGAGGAGATTTTGCACCTGCAATTCATTTATTGGAAGCAACGCTGCACTATCAGGTCTATCAAAGTTGGTGAAGAGAATACAATATTTTTTCATGCAATGGCAACATAGAGATATCGCAAGAACACAATCTCCTCGATCAGAAATGTTGCGGGAGACATGATCACTGATCATCAACAATTGGCGGGAACGTTTTGGACAGATTTTAAACAGCAAATGGGCCGTGCAAAGGGGATCCAAATGGGCTTTGATCTTGACTCTCTTATACAAAAAGTGGATGGGCTTGAAAGTCTATCACAACCTTTCTCTGATGCTGAGGTGGAAGATGTTATTAAACACATGCCAATTGATCATTCTCCTGGGCCAGATGGCTTCACAGGTTTGTTCCAAAAGAAATGTTGGCCTATTTTAAAAGCTGACTTTACGAAGCTTGTCAAGGCTTTTTATGATGGTACATGCAATCTGGAGTGTCTGAATTCTTCATTAATTACCCTCATTCCCAAGAAGCCATGCCCGGAAGTGGTTGGTGATTTTCGGCCCATATCATTGACCAACACTTGCTTAAAGTTTCTAACAAAACTCTTAGCCAACCGACTATAACAGGTGATTCTCAAATGCATACATAGAAACTAGTATGGTTTCCTTCGTTGCCGCTCAATTCAAGATTGCCTTGCTTGGTGCTTTGAATACATTCATCAGTGGAAAGCCTCCAAACGACCTATAATTTTACTCAAACTTGACTTCACCAAGGCCTTCGACACCATCGAGCATGAGACTATCCTCAGAATGTTGTAGTGTAAGGGCTTCGATGACTGATGGACTGGTTGGGTAAATGGATTGTTATCATCTGGCTCTTCTTCTGTTTTATTAAATGGTGTCCCTGTTCAGTATTTTATGTGTCGTACTGGAGTCCGACAAGGCAATCCTCTTTCGCCTTTGCTGTTTGTTATTGCAGTTGATCTCCTCCAATCAGTGGTGAATGAAATGTGTGCTAGAAATATCCCCACAATGACCATACCAACTAGCTCTAACGATTACCCGATTGTACAATACATGGATGACTCGCTTATAATCCTGCCCGCAGATATAGCCAGATCCTTGCACTCAAACAAATGCTTGAAGAGTTTGCACTGGCCACGGGTTTAAGGGTAAACTTCAGCAAATCCTCTATGATCCCATTGAATTATTCTGAGGAAGAGGGCCCAAGAATTGCTACATTATTGGGTTGTGAAGGGGGATCTATGCCATTTATCTATCTGGGTCTCCCTATGGGCACCTCTCGGCCATCTATCTCTGATCTGTTGCCTCTTGTGGATCGTATTGAGAGGCGTTTATCGGCTTCGTCATGCCTGTTAAATCAAGGTAGCCGCTTGCAACTACTACAATCAGTCCTTGCATCCATGACTATATATTTCTTGTGTTCATTGTCTTTACCCCAAGGCATCCTCAAGCAAATTGAGCGGATCATGCGACAATGTCTATGGAGGGAAAACTCTGAGACCCCTCACCAATCCCTGGCTGCCTGGCATCTCATATGTAAACCCAAGAAGTATGGTGGTCTCGGTGTTACCCACCTGGGTACTCAGAATGTGGCTTTGCTAATGAAACACTTATTCAAGTTCTTCAACAAGCTAGATATACCCTGCGTCACTCTTATCTGGGACACATATTATGGATCTTCGCCTCCTCAAGCTACTCAAAGCTGTGGTTCTTTTTGGTGGCGTGATGTTCTCAGCCTCTATGATAAATTTTGCACTCTTGCTACCCCACAGGTGCATGCAGGTGATACTGTGATCTTCTGGCTGGATCATTGGCACATTGATAACAGAGTGGTCTCTCTGACAACAAGGTTTCCCCGCCTTTATTCATTTGTCATTAATGATCTGATCACCACAAAATATTTCTTTGACATGCCAAATGAGGCTCATAATTTCCACCTGCCATTGTCTGTGGAAGCCTTTAATGAACTTCAATAGCTCCAGCTTTTGTTGGCATCCATACATATTGAACCAGAGAGTAGGGATATCTGGAAGTGGCCTTCAAAATCTAGAACCTTCCAATCTAAGCTCTACTATGAGTTCACATTTTCTCATCTGGTGGTTGACCCCATCTTCAAGTGGATTTGGAAATGCTCTTGCACCCTTAAGATTAAGGTCTTCGGATGGTTGCTCCTAATGGATCGGTTAAATACAAGGGATATGATGCAACCTAGGCACTGGAAGGTGAAAGATGACACCTGTGTCTTGTGTCATCTACCTAGCCATGAGGATCGTGTGCATCTTTTCTTTACTTGTAATTTCAGCCAGCGAGTTTGGAATTATCTTGGAATCTCTTGGACCTCAAACAACACCCAAACCACATACACCATGGCACTGGCGGCTAGAAAGGAATTTGGTTTCCCTTTCTTCACAGAAGTAGTATTTACTGCTACTTGGGACATTTGGACTCCAAGGAATGGCAAGATCTTCAGAAATGAGACGCCCAACTTCAGAGCCTAGAAGAGAAACTTTTTGCATGATATTTCTTTGTTAGCACGTAGGGTCAAATGTAAATATAGGGATAGCCTCCTTTCTTGGATAGCCTCCCTTCAATAGCTTTGTTTTAAGTTTTTTGTTTTCTCCCTTTTTTATTTACATAGGTTCACTGACACTTCAAATCCTTGTACTTTATACCTGTTTGAGTTTGAGTTTTAATAAAGAGCTGCGAGGCTGTTGCCTTGCAGTATATAGTAAAAAAAACACCAGGGCACGCCTGGGGGCCCTGGCATGCCCAGGTGGGTCGTGCCCACCTGGTGGACCCCCTCTGGTACTTATTTGCTCCATTATTTATCATATATTCCAAAATAATTGTCGGTAAATTTTCAGCTCATTTAGAGTTGTGCAGAATAGGTGGCCTGACTAGCCTTTTCAGGTCCAGAATTCCTGCTGTCGATATTCTCCCTCTTTGTGTAAACCTTGCATTTTATGAGAGAAAAGGTATTAGAATTACTCCATAAAGCATTATTATGCATACAGACATTATAAATAACAATAAGAAAGCATGATGCAAAATGTACGTATCAACTCCCCCAAGCTTAGACCTCGCTTGTCCTCAAGTGAAAAACCGAAATCGAAAAACATGTCCACATGCTTAGAGAGAGAGGTGTCGATAAAAACAAAATACAGACATAGAAGAATCATGCATATTATTGTAACATCAACAACCTTTATTATAACACATTACCACATAGTTTTATTATATAACTTCTTATGCACGAGTAACAATTCATCACAATATCGAAGTAGACGCATCAACCCTATCGAAAACGAGCAAACTATGTTCTTAGTTAACTTTGCAACTACAATTCATCATCTTTTCAGGAAGGGTCACATATCGGAGCCTTTAGGCAAGTCCACATACTCAACCATTATATAGTCTTCTATGATTTTTAACACTCACCGCATGCCCATGAAGAAAAAATTTCAACCGGACACATAGAAAGATAGGGGCTTATAGTTTCACCTCCCAACGTATTCACCTCAAGGGCGATGTCAACAACAATAACTCATGCTCACCCATATCCAACTGGATATATGTGCCTAGATCTTTCCTCACCACATGATGCTTGCAAAAGGACAAACTAAAAAGGAATAGGGAAGAATACTTTGACTCTTGCGTAAAAGTAAATACATAAAAGTAAAAGATAGGCCTTCGCAGAGGGAAGTAGAGGTTGTCATGCGCTTTTTGGTTTGCATGCTCAATCTCTTAGTGCAAAAGAATGTCACGTTATATTTCCCATTGTGATAGCAACCTTTATTATGCAGTCTGTTGCTTTTATTATTTTGCCATCACAAGTACGTACAACGCTCAATCCATAGGTAGGTATGGTGGACTCTCAAAAAAGGATTTTTGGTTTAAGGTTTTTTGGATGCACAAGTAGTATTTCTAATTAGCGCGGAATTTTTGGCTAGAAAAGATATTGAGCAAGCACCACACGTTAACGGATCTATGACAATATAACTTCTATGCGAATATGAACTAACATAAGTCATTACGTTGTCTTCCTTGTCCAACGTCAACACTTTTGGCATATAATTTTTTGGTGGGGGATCACAATCATAAAAGATGTCCAAGATAGTGTATTAGCATGTGAATCTTCTCTTCCCTTATTAATTCTTTCATGAATTGCATCATTGACCAATGCTATGTTTTTCAATCTCCAATAAATTTTAAAACTTATACTTTTCTTATATGATGTCATTAAGTAACATAATATTAGTGCAAGTGCATCTAGTGCCCCTTAGTGATTTTGGTGAATTGAAGACTTATAGGTTAAGGGAATAGTGTGTTTGTGAGTGTACAAAGGTTCTATAAGTCTCTGAGGAGTTTGATAATTCCGAAGAAAGTCGACCCCTAAAAATGAATATCTTCATTTGAACACTTTGATTTTCTTGAAGACTTCAAAAATGAGGAAATTGGTGTGGCCTTGAAGATATTGATACCGATGCGAGGATTATGAAGCGTGAAGACTTTCCTTTTCGTAGTTTCATTTTCCTTTCTTGAGTCATAGGAAAAACCGTACTGTTAAATGGGGTCGAGGTAATACTAAGGAAAAATTTCCAAGTGATGCTCATCTCAAAGCCTACACATACCCAATCCTTCGAGTGAAGCCTTTGGAAATCTCATACAGTTCAGTCAATTCTTCAGTGATAGAGACAAAGTTCTTCTGGTCTCTGAGGAATTTGTTCTGACTGAGGAGTTAGGAATTCGCCAGTGCGGATTGCCTACAAGTGAGGAACATGATAAACCTGAGGAATTTGAGAGCTCAAATTTCCTACTGTTACTGTGCATTGCGCCAGTTCTCCAAAATATCATATCCGTCCAACAGTCATATCACTAAGGGCATTTATGTCTTATCATGTCGGGCTGCTCCCTGGCTATAAATAGCAGCCCCTTCAACCACTACCTGGTTGGCTACTCCGAGAGAAACTAACACTTGTCATTTAGATCAATCCACCCTCTGAGGACTTTGAGAGAAAATCATCAGTGAGGAAAAACCCAAAGCCCAAACACCTAAAACCTAAAGTGATTGAGCATCACTGAAGAGATTGTTCCTGTGTGGAACCGACGCTTGTTACCTTTGAAGATTGTGCTTCTTCCATACGATTAGGCATCAATGGTCTAGAGCATCCAAGAGGAATTGTGGATCGTCGGGTGACCAAGTCTGTGAAGGTTTTGAAGTCACCTTAAATACTTACCACGAGTGATTGGGCGAGGTCAGTGTGACCTTAGCTCAATGGGAATACGGTAAGGACTGTGTGTCCTGGGACTGTGTGTCCTTTGGTTTAAATACCAAGCCGCCCTAACTAGACGTACAACTATCACTGCAGTTGGAACTAGTCAATGAAATCATTGCCTTCACCGAGCTACTGGTTCTATTTCCTCAACTCCTTCATTTCATCGCCTACTTGTTGATGCATTTGATCGTTACTATTTGAAGACTTTCACTGAAGACTTTCTCAATTTCCTCAATCCTATTTCTTCAGTCATTTTGTCTTCGGCCTGCCTATCCTATTTACACGCTACCTATGCTCTATGCTTGTTTCATTTCATCATGATGACTATGCTACTGTCTTGTTAAGCTTACATCTGAGTACTTATTCTGCTACATGTATTTCATCACAGCTATTTCCTCAAGAAGTATTTCTTCACTGATGAATTTGTAAAAATCGCCTATTCACCCCCCTCTAGTCGATATAACACACTTTCAATTGGTATTAGAACAAGGTACTCCATTGTTTTGTGTGATTTTGGTTTAACCACCTGGAGTTTTAGATATGTCGACTACAGGCATGATCAAAGTCCCGGCTAGGTGTCCTACCTTCGACGGGACAGACTACCCCTACTGGAAGAACAAGATGTGCATGCATCTTAAGGGCAATTTACAACGATCTCTGATACGTTGTGTGAGCACCTGTTGGGTGAGGAACTGAATCAAACTCAAACCTTGACTGATAATATTCAACAACTATAGTCTAAGTTTGATAACCTTCAAGCTCGTCATGGAACACTCTTAGCTGATCATGACAAGCTTTCTGATAAATTTCTTCAAAGAAAGCAAGATCTTGAGAAACTAAGGGTGGCTCAGGATGATCTTCAAAGGGAAAAAGATTCTTTGCTTGCTCAACTGATCTGTTCCACTCAGGAAGAATTTGATGCACCATGCTTAAAATGTATTGAATGGGAAAATACAAATTCTTATGCTTAATGTGTAAATGCTTCTATCGCTACAATTTCTTCAAATGATTCTGCGATGACAATTTCCTAAACTGAGGAAACCACCAATGCTACTGATGAGAATGCAGGGTTGAAGGAATTGTATGTGACAGGCATGTACAAAAGCCTCAAAGGGCATCAAATCCTTTGATATGTGCTTAAAAAGCTGAAAGGATCGAGAAGAGGTGTCTAGAGGGGGGGGGGTGAATAGACTCCTAGCAACAAAAGTGGTAGCTTTTAAAATACTTGAAGTTGGAGTGGAGTTTTAGCGCATGTTTAAACATTCACAATACCTAGCAAGCATGCATAACAAGAGTATATATGTATTGGAAAGTAAAGCATGCAACTTTGACTGCTTGACCAAAAACAAAACCTAGCCTTTTCCCAATTTTAGTTGTTGGCAGATTTTAGCAACTAAGCACATGTCAAGCAATCAACCTACACAAGCAATTCTAAGAGTATAGAAGCAGAAAGTAAAAAATTTGCATATGAAGGTAAATGGAGGAGTTTGGAGAATGCAAACTCAAGTGAAGACAAGGATGTTTTTGTTGTGGTTCCGATAGGTGGTGCTATCGTACATCCACGTTGATGGAGAATTCAACCCACGAAGGGCAACGGCTGCGTGAGTCCACGGATGGCTCCACCCACGAAGGGGCCATGAAGAAGAAACCTTGTCTATCCCACCATGGCCATCGCCCACGAAGGAATTGCCTCACTAGGGCGATCTCCTTGCCCATACAAACTCCTTGCTTCAACTCCACAATCTCGTCGGAGGCTCCCAAGTGACACCTAACCAATCTAGGAGACACCACTCTCCAAAAGGTAATAGACGGTGTGTTGATGATGAACTCCTTGCTAAAATGCTTCAAATGATAGTCTCCCCAACACTCAAACAGGTCCTCGGAGATTTGGATATGGTGGAAGAAAGATTTGAGTGGAAAGCAACTTGGGGAAGGCTAGAGAACAAGATTCATATGGTAGGCATGGAATATATTGATCTCAACACTTGAGTAGGTGGTTCTCTCTCAGAACAGATATGATGTAAGTGTAGGTATGTTCTGATGGCTCTCTCCACGAATGAAGAGTGGGTGGAGGGGTATATATAGCCTCCACACAAAATATAACCGTTACACACAATTTAACAAACTCGGTGGG
This sequence comes from Secale cereale, assembly GCA_902687465.1. Taxonomy (NCBI): domain Eukaryota; kingdom Viridiplantae; phylum Streptophyta; class Magnoliopsida; order Poales; family Poaceae; genus Secale; species Secale cereale. The sequence goes on along the minus strand of LR738711.1, from coordinate 188,772,693 downwards.
ACCGATTCAGAGAACTCGGTCAGACCGATTTAGTTCATAATGTGACCGTTAGGCATTCCGGTGGGACCTATATGATCAACTCGGTGGGACCGATTTCATTAGGGTTAGGGGATAATGTAATCTCGGTGAGACCGATTACACAAACTCTGTGTGACCGATTTTAGTAATAAGCACACCAGAGAGTTGGTCAGGCAAACTCGGTGGGACCGATTCGCTCGTTTCGGTGAGACCGAAATGTTACGAAGAGGCAACAGAGAGTTTACAATGTTAACTAGGTGAGACCGATTCTCACATCTCGGTTAGACCAAAATGTTTGAAATAGGAAACAGAGAGTTTACATTCCCATCCTGGTGAGACCGAGATCCCTTTCGGTGAGACCGAATGATTAGGGTTTAGTGGCAGTGGCTATGTCAAATGAACTCGATGGTCGGATAGAACTTTTCAGTGGGGCCGAGTTTGACTTTTTGTTTCGGACATATGTGGATGTGAGAAAGTGGCTGAGGGTTTTGGAGCATATCACTAAGCACTTTGAGCAAGCAAGCCATTAAGCAACACCTCATCCCCTTTTAATAGTATTGGCTTTCCTATGGACTCAATGTGATCTTGGATCACTGAAATAGAAAATGTAGAGTCCTGAGCTTTGAGCTTGAGCCAATCCTTTGTCTTTATCATCTTGAAGGGGTTCCACATCCTCTAGTCCATGCCACTCCATGTGTTGAACTTGTTTGAAATATACTAGATGAAAACATTAGTCCAACAAGATATATGTTGACATTAATTACCAAAATCACCCAGGGAGCACTTGTGGTTTCAATCTCCCCCTTTTTGGTAGTTGATGACAACATACATCAAAGCTTTAGATAAAGATATGAAGGATAACAAGTAAAGCTTTGCAAGGACATGTAACATGCATAGGCTCCCCCTACATGTATGCAATCATGTCAATATGTAATATAAGAGCATGTGAAAGCATAGACATGACAGTGCAGGTAATGAGTTACATGTATCTTGGCTATATGCATCAGAGTAAATGATATGAATATATGAAGTATATTCTCATATTCATGATTCCTTCTTGCAAACAATATGTACATTAGCAAGAAATCTTCATGCACATGAGTGTGATGCATATACTTACCTTGTGATCTTGAGATGGCTTATGAAGGGATGAACCTGAGTAAACAAGGTTAGATAACACAAGCACATCTACTAGACAAAGCAACAAAAGAGGTCACAAGAGTACCAAGGTTGGGATAACATGTAGAGAGTGAGTACTTGGTACTCTAGAATGCAGACATGTTCCAAAAGTAAAAGATATGAAATGAATTCAAAGACTTTATTCCCTAGAGGTCTTTCCCCCCCTGAATCTTATATTGGATAATGGAAGAAAGTAGGGAAACAGAATCAGAGCAAAAACAGATTAGAGCAAAAACATAGACATGTCTTTCCTCTCTTTAAGACATGTGACTCTCTCCTCTTGAACACCAAGCATCTAGGGTATGTGATTTGATGTGAACTCTTTCTACCCCTTAAGCTTTGATGTGAACTCTCTCCCCCTTTGACATCAATTTCCAAGAAGGGATCTTCTGGAGTGTGAGCCAAAATAGGTTTGGTCCTTGAGTCACAGAGCAGAGCTGTATAAAATATGTGATGCTGGTAGAGGACAAGTATCATTGAGTGGACCTGGAATAAATATGCAGGATGCAAATGACAAATTGTCTCCACATTATTGAAATCGGTTACACCGTGTTGTTTTACTTCGGTGACACCGAAATCGTTCGGTTTTACCGAGGGAGGCAAATCGGTGGGTCCGATTTCAACACAGAGAGAACAATTTTTCATCTCAGCTCACTAGGAAAATAAGATCTCACAAAGATTTGCGAGGAATTAACTGAAGGATTTGGAATGAATTTGATTTAAAAATGCAGAATAAAAACAGAGAAAAGAAAATCTAGATGAAGTTTTTTGCTTTAAAAGAAGGGGAACAAAATGCAAGGAACAAATGCAAGAGCACAAAGAAACACTTAGAGAACTTCATCTAGAATTGGTCGGCGACAAATTCAGCTATGTTAGAGTATATTCACTTAGGAGTCAAGTGAAGATACTTGATCATAGGTCATACTCATCGTTTAAGCTCAAAATGGGGTTGCCATTTTTCGTTAAAGCATTTGATGTATTCACATATTATTGAGCTGCTTTGACCCATGACTTGGGGTAAAGCTTCTCTAAGATGGAATGACATACCTTAGGTGGTGGTGTTGATCTTGATCATGTAGTTGAACTTGTGTGGGTTGCTCAAGGTTGATGTGGCTCATCAAGAATTGGGAGCACCACTTGTAGTTTGAGTTCTTCTACCTACATGAGTTTGTCTTGCAAGGAAGAGCACTTGTGTATCCAAAATGACAATCATGAAAGCTTGATACCAAATGAAATTTGATATATAGAAACTATCAAAGGATATGTTGAAGGGTTTCATGCTTCCTTGTCTTCAACCACCACGGTGTAGAGACTTGGTGATATAGAGATTGCTCAAGATATGAGTGAGTTGCAATCCATGGATTTAGATTCATCCAAGTGCCTACAAGGGTTAGATAGCATGCAAGGGTACAAATATATCCAAGACATATGATCAACATCATAAGAGAAAAGTCAAGGATTAGTCAAAGACTTATGCCTTGCATGTATCCAAGTGGAGTTCCTACTCCAAGTGTGAGGCATAAATAATGTTCAATTCACCTCTCAACCTGCAAAACATTTTCTTATTAAGTGGTTTAGTAAATATATCCGCTAATTGCTTATTGGTGCGAACATGTTTAAGATTGATATCACCCTTAGCAACATGATCTCAATTGAAATGATGACGAACTTCAATGTGCTTTGTTCGAGAATGCTGCACAGGATTATGAGCAATCTTAATAGCACCTTCATTGTCGCAAAGCAAAGGAACATGTTTCACATATATCCCATAATCTTTAAGAGTTTGGGTCATCCAAAGTAATTGAGCACAACATGAACCAGCGGCAATGTATTCCGCTTTGGCGGTGGATAAGGATACCGAGTTTTGTTTCTTGGAGGACCAAGACACAAGAGAAATTGACAAGTACCCGAAGTGGACTTTCTATCAACCTTGTCTCCGGCATAGTCTGAGTCGGAGTAGCCAAAAAGATCAAAAGAGGACCTCTTAGGATACCAAATGCAAAAATTTGCTGTATGAATTAAGTATCTCACTATCCTTTTCACAACCTTAAGATGACATTCTTTAGGGGCTGCTTGGTATCGTGCACACAGAAACACACTTAGCATAATATCGAGATGGGAGGCACATAGATATAACAATGAACCAATCATAGATCGGTAAACTTTTTGATCAACTGGTACGCCATCCTTAGTCAAGTCAAGATGTCCACTAGTAGGCATGGGTGTAGTCATACCTTTGCATTCTTGCATGTTGAACTTCTTGAACAAGTCCTTGGTATACTTTGTTTGAGAAACAAAGGTACCCTCGTTAGTTTGCTTGATTTGCAAACCAAGGAAGAACTTGAGTTCACTCATCATAGACATCTCAAACTTTTCCGACATTAGCTTACCAAACCTTTCACTAGAATGGGGGTTAGTAGAACCAAATATGATATCATCAACAAAAATTTGGCACACAAATAATTCACCATTAACCCTTTTAGTAAAAAGAGTGGAATCTATTTTTTCCAATTTCAAAGCCTTGGTCAATAAGGAACTTGGTCAAACATTTATACCATGCCCTAGGAGCTTGTTTAAGACCATAAGGAGCTTTGTGATGTTTGTAAACATGATCAGGTTTCTTAGGATTGACAAAGCCGGAAGGTTTTTAACATAAACTTCCTCCTCAATTTCACCATTGAGAAAAGCACTTTTAATGTCCATTTGGTATAAGGTGATATCATGGTGATTAGCGTAAGCAAGTAAGATGTGAATGGACTCAAGTCTAGCAACGGGGGCATATGTCTCACCGTTGTCCATACCTTCGACTTGAGTGTAGCCTTGGGCGACGAGACGTGCTTTGTTGCAGACGACTTGACCATCTTCGTCTTGCTTGTTGCGAAACACCCATTTGGTACCGATGATGTTGTGGTTGTTGTTAGGCTTCTCGACCAATGTCCACACTGGATTTCTCTCAAAGTTGTGTAGCTCTTCGTTAATAGCATTCACCCAATCCGGATCATCAAGAGCATCTTCAACCTTCATAGGTTCAAGGTTAGATATGAAAGAGTAATGTTCACAAAAGTTAGCTAGACGAGATTTAGAGTGAGTGATTCTCCCGGTTTGGATATCATAGTAGATTTGTTCTACGGGATGATCTCTAGCAATTCTTGCTCTAACTCATGAAAGCTTTTGCTTGGGTCGGGGTGGAACATCCTCTTCATCTTCTTCTTCTTCTTGTCCTTCTTCATTGTTGTTCATGTCGTGTCCCACTTGTTGATGCCTCCATGTCAACTTGCGGTTCACCTTGTCGTGAGGTAGAAGCTTCCACATGGACGGACGAAGTACTCTCCTTTACCTCCATTGGACGGATCTTGCCAATAGACATGTCTTGAATTGCTTCCGAAGGATCTTTATCTCCTACATCAATTGGCAATTGCTCTATTTGCGAGCCGTTAGATTCATCGAACTTCACATCTACCATCTCTTCAACCTTTTGGGTGAAGTTGTTGTAGACACGGTAAATGTGAGAGTTTGAGCCATAACCAAGTAGGAAACCTTCACGAGATTTAGGAGAAAATTTAGAATGACGATGCTTATCAAGAATGTAGAACTTTGAGCGAAATACTTGAAAGTATCCAACTTGGGGTTTGTTATCGGTGAGAAGCTCGTATGTCGTCTTGCCGAGAAGCTTGTGAAGATACAAGCGATTGGTTGCATGACAAGCTATCTCAACCGCTTCCGCCCAAAAGTGTCTTGGCGTCTTGTATTCGTCAAACATCGTTCTTGCCATTTCGATGAGTGTCCGGTTATTTCTCTCAACAACTCCATTTTGTTGAGGCGTGTACGTAGCCGAAAACTCATGTGAAATCCCTTCTTCGTCAAGAAAGGTATCCACATTTGTGTTCTTGAACTTGTCGCTGCAAACCTTCTTGATCTTCACTTCAAATTGATTTTGGGCCTTCCTAGCGAAGTTTTTGAAGATCTTTTGAACCTGCGATTTATCATCAAGAAAGAACACCCACGTAAATCTTGTAAAATCATCAACAATGACTAATCCAAAATAGATACCATCGAAGCTCTTGTAAGCATTGGGACCAAAAAGATCCATATGAAGTAGCTCAAGTGGTCTTCTAGTAGTCATGATGTTCTTCACGTGATGGCTTCCTCCAACTTGTTTTCCTGCTTGACAAGAACTACAAAGTCTATCCTTGTTAAATATAACATCTTTAACACCAAGGATATGATCACCTTTAATAAGCTTATCAAGATTTCTCATGCCGACATGACCTAACCTTCTATGCCACAACCAACCTTTAGAAGATTTAACAATAAAACAAGTGCGAGCTTGGGATTTCTTAGTGAAGTCAACAATGTATAGGTCACCTCTACGAATACCGATAAATACCATATTGTGATTATCTCTATGAAAGACTTGGCAATCAACATGAGTGAATAGCACACTTAAAGCAAATTCAGCTAGTCTAGTGCTACTTCTTGAGCTTGCGTTGTATTCCCTCGAAGAGGAAAGGGAGATGCAGCACAGTAGCATAAGTATTTTCCTCAGTTTTTGAGAATCAAGGTATCAATCCAGTAGGAGACCACACGCAAGTCCCTCGCACCTGCACAAACAAATAAGAACTTCGTAGCCAACGCGATAAGGGGTTGACAATCCCTTTACAGTCACTTACGAAAGTGAGATCTGATAGAGATGATAGTTTGTATTCTTGGTATTTTTGGTTTATAAGAATAGCAAATAAAAGCGATAAAAGTAAAGTAGATGTAGATTGATATGTTGAGAATAGACCCGGGGGCCATAGTGTTCTCTAGTGGCTTCTCTCATGATAGCGATATTCTACGGCGGGTAAACAAATTACTGTCGAGCAATTGATAGAAAAGCGAATAATTATGAGACTATATAGGCATGATCATTGTATATAGGCATCACGTCCGAGACAAGTAGACCGAAATGATTCTGCATCTAATACAATTACTCCACACATCAACCGCTATCCAGCATGCATCTAGTGTATTGAGTTCATAAGAACAGAGTAACGCCTTAAGCAAGATGACATGATGTAGAGGGATAAACTCAAGCAATATGATATGAACCCCATCTTTTTATCCTCGATGGCAACAATAATACGTGCCTTGCTGCCACTACTATCACTGGGAAAGGACACCGCAAGATTGAACCCAAAGCCAAGCACTTCTCCCATTGCAAGAACTATAGATCTAGTAGGCCAAACCAAACCAATAATTCGAAGAGACTTGCAAGGATATTATGAGCACACATAAAAAGTTTAGAGAAGAACCAAATATATTTCATAGATAACCTTGAACATAAACTCACAATTCATCGGATCTCGACAAACACACCGCAAAAAGAGATTACATCGAATAGATCTCCTCGAAGACCGAGGAGAACTTTGTATTGAGATCCAGAGAGAGAGAAGAAGCCATCTAGATACTAGCTATGGACCCGAAGGTCTGTGGTAAACTACTCACAACTCATGGTGAGGGCGATGATGATGATGATGAATAACTCCGTGATGGATCCCCCTCCGGTGGAGCTCCGATACAGGCCCCAAGATGGGATCTCACGGGAACAGAAGGTACGGCGGTGGAATTAGGGTTTTCTCTCTGTTCACGGAGGTTTTAGGGTACGTAGACTTATATAGGAAGAAGGAGGGCACCGGGGGACGCTCGGGGGGGCCACGAGGCTGGGGGCACGCCCTGGGAAGGAGGGCGCACCTCCACCCTCATGGGCCACTCTTTGAACCACTGACGTTGTTCTCAAGCTCCATGTGCGTTATTTTCTCAAAAAATATCTCTCGCAAAGGTTTCATTCCGTTTGGACTCCGTTTGATATTCTTTTTCTGCAAAACCCTGAAACAGGCAAAAAACAGCAATCTGGACTTGGCCTTTGGGTTAGTAGGTTAGTCCCAAAAATGATATAAAAGTGAATGATAAAGCCCATTAGACATCCAAGACTTCATAAATAATATCATGGAACAACCAAATATTATAGATACGTTGGAGACGTATCAAGCATCCCCAAGTTTAATTCCTGCTCGTCCTCGAGTAGGTAAATTATAAAGAAAGAATTTTTGATATGGAATGCTAACACATTATGGTTTTTCAATGTAATTCTCTTAATTGTGGCATGAATGTTCATATATGAAAGATTCAAGATAAAAGTCTATATTGACTTAAGAAATAATAATACTTCAAGCATACTAACAAAGCAATCATGTCTTCTCAAAATACTATGGCTAAAGAAAGTTATCCCTACAAAATCATATAGTTTTTGCTATGCTCCCTCGTTATCACACTAAATATACATATCATGCACAACCCCGATTTCAGCCAAGCACTTGTTTGCATACTCTATATTTTCAAACCTTTCAACTTTCACGCAATACATGAGCGTGAGCCATGGACATAGCACTATGGGTGGAATAGAGGTGGTTGTGGAGAAGACAAAAAGGAGGGAGATAGTCTCACATCGACTAGCGTATCAACGGGCTATGGAGATGCCCATCAATAGATATCAATTTGAGCGAGTAGGGATTGCCATGCAACGGATGCACTAGAGCTAAATATGAATGAAAGCTCAACAAAAGAAACTAGTGGGTGTGCATCTGTCGGTGTACTAGAGTAGGGGTACCCTTAGTATCCCGAACTTGTGCACGGGCAGTCGCAGCACCCCGCGGCAAGGCTTGCCGGGCGACCGCCAAGGTCCTCCGTGGTTCCTTTGGAGCCATTCAAGAACAAAGTATTCAAGCCAAGGAGACAAGGCCCCGGCAAGAGGAGCTTGTCGGGAAGGCCACTCAAGGCACAAGACCCCGGTGAAAGGAGCTTGTCGGGAAGGCCAAGCAAGGCATTTCAAGGAACTTGCCGCGAAGCGCCACGTGTCCCGGCAAGGCCCGGTGAGCGACAAGCTCCCGGATGCGGCAAGACAACGATCGCGGCAACGCGCTTGCCGCGGCAAGCTACCACCCTGTACCAGCGCTCCAGCGCATCCACCAACGTGTCGCTCTGGGACCCTTCCAGGCGTACGTGGCGGGAGGCTGTGCAGCCAGCGGTGAGCGGTGGCAAGCGGCACTGACAAGTTTGCCACCGTGGCGAACGGTGGCGTCCCTGTTGGCCCCCTTTTTTGCACTATTTGGGCGACACAGACGGGCATTTAATGCCCTTGTCCCCTGCCGTCAGGGTTAGGTATGATACACTGTACAGGTAGTTGTACCAACTACAACACCTTTCCATTTTTACCCTTATCTGCGTTGCCACCTGTCGGTGACCCCTTGAGCATATAGAAGGAGGCCCATGCGCAACGTAGAGGGGGGTTCGAGGCAGAAGAACTCTCACGCTCGGTCTCGTTAGCTGCTGGTGTGTACTGTAGCACTCAGCGCTCCCGAGCAAGAACTCAATACAAACCACAAAGCAGGAGTAGGGTTTTACGCATCCGTGCGGCCCGAACCTGGGTAAACTTCTCGTGTGCTTCGCCTCGATCTGCTCTTCGCGCGAACTCCGCCCCCGCCAAACCGAAAGGGACTCGGCCCGCCGGTCCCATAGGTGTTCGTGGATCAGTTTCCCCGACATCTTTGGCGCGCCAGGTAGGGGTGCGTCGAGGTTGTATGAACCTGATCCGGCGTCCACACGAGCTAGATCTTCATCATCTTCATCGACATGCCGCCGAAGAAGAAGGCTTCGGAGGCAGCCGCTCCGTCCGCGCCGAACCCACCACCACCGGAGCAAACGGCTGGTGGGGTAGACGCCGGCGGAAGAATGGGCATCGACGAGGGAGCTCACGGTGCTGCCAGGTCCAAGGACAAGGCTGCGCTGCCCATCGGCGGCGTAGCCGGCTCCCACAATGACCGGGCGCACTCCAAGACCTCGACGTCCGTACATGCACCGCGCCCATCTCAGGAGGCGCGTGACCGGCAGCATCATGGTACTCACGGTACCATACGTTTGCTGGGCCAAGATCAAGCTGGCGGATCTCGGAGTGCTCAAGGCCAGCATGCACGCCAACATGCTGGCACGAGCGAGGCACAGTCGCTTGGACGGGATACTGCTCCTTCTAACATAGTTAGAAGTCCGAGCATATCCCGCTCTTCGCACCGTTCGCCGCCGCTACCCGCCACACCAGTGGAAGCTCTGGCGCGAGCTCAACTGCTCCTAGACTACCCTCCAATGGCAGACAAGATCGACGATTGGAGGGCCACCATTCAGAGCCTCATCGGCTTCGCCAACGGCGACACTCCGCGGCAGCCAAGTACATCGCAGCCGCGGCAAGTCAGCCAGGCGCGAGCCGATGGCGAGAAGACCGGTGGGGGTGCAACCACCGTGCACTCTCCGCCCCGAAGGCCAAGATCGCCGACTCGCCGGATCCACCTTGACAGCGACTCTACCGCGTCATCAGATCCGCGAGCTCGTCGCGATCAGTGCCAAGTTCTCCACGAACGACAGCAAGAAGACGCTCGCACTCGCATCGAGCGTCGAAGAGAAGCGCGGCGTCAATCAGACCAGCGCGCTGGGCCCTCTGTCGACATGCATGCGCCAGGGGAACCAGGCGACTTGCCGTACACGGTAGGTTGCCCTGCGTTTACTCATGAGCTACGGCAAGTCCAGTGGCCCAGCATGAAGAATTTCAAGCCAGACGTACCAGAGAAGTACGACGGCAAGACGCATCCGTCGGAGTTCCTCAACATCTACACCATCGCAGTGCAAGCTGCCGGGGGGGCGGGACGACAAGATCCTTGCCAACTACTTCCCACTGGTGCTCAAGCCCAACGTCAGATCCTGGCTCATGCACTTGCTGGACAACTCCATATCCTCCTGGGCAGACCTATGCCATCAGTTTGTCGGCGCCTTTACAGGCGGCCACAAACCTCATGGCCAAGAAAGTGACCTTCATCTGCTCGCCCAGAAGGAAGGAGAGCCCCTGCGCAAGTACATTCAGAGATTCAGCCGTGTACAGCACAACATCCCAGACGTCCACCCTGCCGCGGTCATCAGCGCGTTCCATCAGAACGTGCGTAACCGCAGGATGCGGGAGGAGATGGCGATGTGCAAGATCAGAGACGTCAGTGAGCTATATGCCCTGGCCGACAAGTGTGCACGTGCTGAGGAAGGGAGGAAACTCCCCGGAGAGAATACAGGAGCAGGAGGATCTGATAGTGAGGATGCCGCCCCGGCAAAGAAAAACCGGCGGCGGCACAACAGGAAGAAGAAAAGCAAAGAGGTTCTAGTCGTTGAGCAGTCCGGCAACGAAGGTGGCGCCAAGAAAGCCCAAGTTGGTAGCTCCGGCAAGGAGATTGCCGCATGCACCAACTGCCAGGCTGTGGCGGCCGCCGACAAGCAGGACAACACCGACAAGCAGTTCTGCAAGATCCACCGCACCAAGGGTCATGACCTCCAGAACTGCAAGAGGGTCGAGTAGCTTGTTGAGCAGCAAAAGGCTAAATACGAGCGACGCGACAAGGAGAAGGCCCAAGGAGGTACTGGAGGATCTGGCCAGAAGCGCCCCGGCCGGGGAGGACGCCGCGGCAAGGCCAAGCAGCGGCAAGGTGACAGACCTCCCCGCGACCGCGACAAGGATGAAGATGACGACGACGATGAAGACATGGATGATGTCGAGAACAGTGAGCAGGAGTTCCAGAAAGCCACAGAGGTCTTATGCGTTGACGGCGGTGCTTCTATGCATACTTCACATCGCCAACTCAAGCAGTGGGTGCGGGAAGTCAATGCGGCAGAACCACCTGTCGAGTCACGCAAGCTTCTGAAATGGTCCAGCACGCCTATCATCTTTGATATTGAGGACCACCCTGATCGCACAACTGCGGTCGGGTGCTTGCCGATGTTTGTCTCACCAACTATCCGCAACCTCAAGGTCACTAAGATGCTAGTTGACGGCGGGGCCGGCTTGAACCTGATCTCCTCCGCTGTACTCCAGAAACTCCGGATCCCTGACAGCGAGCTCGAAGAGACCGGCACATTCCAAGGAATCAACCTGGGAAGGATCAAGCCGAAGGGGAAGATCACGTTGCCAGTGACATTTGGCGGCGAGCTGAACTTCAGGACTGAGAGGGTCACTTTTGACGTTGCTGATTTTCCATTGCCTTACAATGGGATACTCGGCCGTCCAGCACTCGCCACGTTCATGGCAGCCTCTCACTACGCATACAACATGCTGAAGATGCCAGGCCCGATAAGTGTCATCTCTGTCCCTAGCGACAAGAAGGATGCTCTTATCTGCGCCGACAAGATCTATCGGGAAGCAGCAGCCGCAACAGATCGCAAGTCACTTGCCGCTGAAGCTCCCGGGGGGAAGAAGAAGACCAAGTCCGGCAAGAGTTCTGATGCCCACTCCGGCAAGCGCACCTCTTCGGAGTGCTGCGCTACCGTCGAGGACGCACCATCGAGCTCCACCGGCAAGTGTAAGAAGGCAATGGCAGCTCCGCCAGCGACCAAGAAGGTGTCTGCCAAAGAGGACGGCACTGGTGGTACCTTCACCATCAGTGCCACCCTTGACCCTAAATAGGAAAGCGCGCTCATTGCTTTCCTGCGGGTGAACGTCGACGTGTTTGCGTGGCAACCGTCTGACATCCCCGGTGTTCCCAGGAAAGTAATTGAGCACCACCTTGCCGTCTGTCCTCATGCGCGGCCCGTCAAGCAGAAAGTCAGGAAACAAGCAGTGGAGCGCCAAGAATTCATCGCAGAAGAGATCAAGAAGTTGGAAGCAGCAGGCCTTGTCAGAGGAGTGCTCCATCCTACGTGGTTGGCCAATCCTGTAGTCGTGCGCAAGGCAAACGAGAAATGTAGGCTTTGTATCAATTTCACCGATGTGAATAAAGCTTGTCCCAAAGACCCATTTCCCTTGCCGCGCATTGACCAGATTGTTGACTCCACAGCCGGATGTGATTTGCTTTCATTTCTTGACGCATACTAAGGATACCATCAGATCTTCATGGCGGAAGAGGATGAGGAGAAGACCGCATTCATCACTCCATGTGGCACGTACTGTTTCATACGAATGCCTTTCAGTTTGAAGAATGCTGGTTCAACATTTGCAAGGGTAGTCCATACCGCTTTTGAGCCACAAATACACAGAATTGTGGAAGCCTACATGGATGACATAGTGGTCAAGAGCAAGGACAAGGCAACCCTGATTCAAGATTTAGACGAGACCTTTGCAAATCTGCGCAAGATCAACCTCAAGCTCAACCCCGAGAAGTGTGTGTTTGGAGTCCCTTCCGGCAAGCTTCTCGGGTTCTTCGTGTCTCAGCGGGGAATTGAAGCCAATCCCGACAAGATCAAGGCCATTGAGCAGATTGAAGCACCAAAGCGTGTCAAGGATGTATGAAGACTTGCCGGTTGCGTGGCTGCTCTCAGCAGGTTTATCTCTAAGTCTGCTGAGCGCGCCCTCCCGTTTTTCAAAATATTGAAAAAGGCAGACCCAATGAAATGGACTCCGGAAGTGGAGGCTGAGCTGCAAGACTTGAAGAGATACCTGTCCTCCACTCCAATACTTGTCGCACCTAAGCCACAAGAGAAGTTGCTGATGTATCTAGCGGCAACCAATCAAGTGGTTAGTGCTGCGTTAGTAGCAGAGAGGGAGGCAGATGATGAGCCAGCAACCGCGGCAGGCGCATCCAGCGACAAGCAGGGGGCTTCCCCGACAAGCTCTGGTCCCGATAAAGATGGATCTGTGCAGGCGCAAGAGGAGATACGGAAGAGAATAGTGCAGCGCCCAGTTTACTTTGTCTGTTCTCTTCTGAAGGGGGCTAGGTCAAGGTACTCTGGTGTGTAGAAATTGCTTTTCGGACTTCTCATGGCCTCGAGAAAGCTGCGCCATTACTTCCAAGCACATGAGATCATAGTTGTCACTTGCTTTCCACTGAAGAGGATACTACAGAATCCAGAAGCAACAGGCAGGATTGTTGAGTGGGCACCGGAACTGTCAAGCTTTGGCCTCAAGTTTGAGAGCACTTCGACTATCCAAAGCAGAGCATTGGCAGAATTCATAGCAGAGTGGACGCCAACACCAGATGAAGAAATTCCAGAAACGAGCATCCCCGTCAAGGAAGCAAGCAAAGAGTGGCTGATGTACTTTGATGGTGCCTTCTCGCTGCAAGGCGCCGGTGATGGCATGCTGCTTGTCGCACCCACCGGAGAGCACCTCAAGTACGTAGTCCAAATGCACTTTCCTAAGGAGCAAGCAACAAACAACACCGCAGAGTATGAGGGTTTGCTTGCCGGTCTCAGGATCACTGCAGACCTTGGGATCAAGAAGCTCATTGTCAGGGGTGACTCGCAGCTTGTCGTCCGCCAAGTGAACAAGAATTACCAGAGTCCGTTGATGGAAGCCTACGTTGATGAAGTGAGGAAGCTAGAAGAGCACTTTGACGGCCTACAGATGGAACATGTTCCAAGAGCTCAGAACGACATCGCCAATGGTCTGTCAAAGTGTGCCGCACTTAAGTTACCTGTGGAACTAGGGATCTTTGTGCTCAAGCTGACTCAACCGTCTGTAACGCCATCAACTGGACAGAGCAAGAAGAGGAAGTTGATTTCTGGTGACTATTTTCTGGCAGAGCTTCCCGAAGCCGCCGCCAAGAAGGTCCCCAAGATCAGCACCAAGAGTGCTGAGGGGCAGTCTGCTCCGGCAAGCCCTAGGGTTTGTTCCGTTGAAGCAAACGCTCCCGACAAGTTTTGCTCCGGCAAGCTTGCCGGGGAACGTCAAGCTCCGGCCGAGCCGCAGCTTCTCGCCGTAGAAGCGGATGTTCCCACAGCAGCAGATGTGCCTTTAGTCCTTGTTGTCGAGCCACAGGCTCCAGCATGGGCACAACAGATTGTCCGTTTCCGTCAGACAGGAGAACTTCCCGAAGAGCAAGAAGAAGCGGAAAGAGTAGCCCGGCAGTCAAGTATGTACCAGTTTGTCGTCAACACACTGTACAGAAGAAGACTCAACGGTGTGAAATTGAAGTGTATTCATCGGGAAGACGGACAAAAGCTGTTGGCAGAGATACATGGAGGCATATGTGGTCACCACATTGGCGCAAGAGCACTTGCCGGCAAAGCATTCCGGCAAGGTTTCTTTTGGCCGACAGCCCTCCAGGATGCAACTGCACAAGTAACCAAGTGTGAAGCGTGCCAGTTCCATTCCAAGCAGATACACCAGCCAGCTCAAGCTCTCCACATGATCCCTTTATCCTGGCCATTTTCGGTCTAGGGGCTCGACATCCTCGGCCCCTTTCCCCGCGCAGTCGGGGGCTTTGAGTACTTGTACGTTGCAATCGACAAGTTCATAAAGTGGCCGGAAGTGGAAGCAGTAAGGAAGGTGACAGCACAATCAGCAGTCAAGTTCTTCAGGTCGAATGTTTGCCGCTTCGGGATCCCTAACAGGATCATCACCGACAACGGTACGCAATTCACGAGCCGCACCTTCATGCATACGTCCAAGATCTTGGCGCCAAGGTCTGCTTCGCTTCTGTTGCTCACCCAAGAAGCAACGGTCAAGCGGAGAGGGCAAATGCTGAAGTGCTGCTTGGCCTCAAGACCAGAACTTTCGACAGGCTGCACAAGTGTGGAAGAAACTGGATCGAGGAGCTACCGGTGGTTCGGTGACGCCCGAAGACCGACGTCCCAGAAGATACCAGAAGTTCCAGATGTTCCGGGGTCTCCCGTGTGTTTTATTTGCTTGCTCTGTTTTTATTTTTGCATTGCATCATGTCATCATGCCATCATGTCATAGTTATTTTTTGCATCTCAACTTAAATAAATTGTGTGGACCTTCGGTCCATTTAAATCGAGGGAAGGTTGCCTTCTCTTTATAACATATAAAAGCCTCTCAATATTATTAGGGAGCTATATTATAAAATATTCCATTGTTTGGGATCACCGTAACACACTCGCAATATTTCCCCATGTCTTTTTCACTTCGAGTTTCTCCTTCAAAAAACCCTTCCCTATATTCTTTTCTCAATTATCGAGGCTCCTCCAAAAATCTAGACTCCTTTTAAACTCCTTTAAGGCAAGCTAATTAGTTTTGTTTGCTTTTCCCTATTTTTGTTGGAACTATTTCTGTGGGGTTGGTTTTATTCCATAAAGCCTTTCAAAAATGTTCCCTCTTTTATTCCTTGTTCGTGGCCTTTTTCCTTAATATTTTGTCTATCTTTATTTTTTATCTGCTAAAGAATAAAGAGAGAAGAACCAGCCCAGGCCCAAGCCAACCTCAGCCTCTCTCTCCCTCAGCCCTCCCAGGCCGGCCCATTGGCCCATTTCCCCTCTAACCCTAGGCTCCCTTCGCTTCTCCCCTCGCTCTCCCAGAGCCGCCGCCAGACCCCGCATCCTCTCGTTCGCCCGCTCCCGTCACCCGCTCTTCTCCTTTCCCTCGATCCCCTTGTGTCTCCCTCCTCGACCGAGGCCAACCCTTTCCTTCCTTCGCCCCAGGCCTCTTCCTCGCCTCTAGCGCGCCCGGGCCGGCGCGAGCGAGCCAGAGGGCCAGCCACCCCGACGCGCCCGGCCTCGCCCATCCGCCCCGCCTCGGCCAGGCAGGCCGCGTCCCTAGGAGCCCTCGAGCCCGACGCCCGAGCCCCTTCTCCTCGTCGGCAGCCTCGCCCTGTGCCGCGCAGTCCGGCCTCCCCGTTCCTCTGCAGCGCCCCGCGCGTCCAGACCGGCCAGGCAGCCTCCATCTCTCGCCGCCAGTTTCGAGGGCGCCGTCGCCCTTCTCCAGCGCCAAGGCCGCCCGCCTGCAGCGCCAGCCTCCGTGCCTCGCCAAGCGCCACGTCCATCCTGCACAGCGCCACCGCGCCCCGATCCAGGCCCCCGAGCTCACCCTCCGTCGCCAAGGCCAGGGCCCCAGTGCTGCTGTGCCCCTCTGCCTCCAGGACAGCACCGACGCCCCCGCTCTTCGTGGAGCCGAGCTCCGAACCCTGCTGCTGTTGTGCTTCTTCGTCGGCTTCGTGTTTTGTTTTGGTCTAGCAGAGTTTTTGTCAAGTTCATCGCCGTGACAAGTACCTCTACGCAAGAACCGTGTACGACTACAAGGAGAAACGCAAGTTCCACGACGTGACAAGTACCTCGACGCACGGGAACGACTACATCCGATGCGGGTTTCGACAAGTACCACGACCAAGTACCACGACGACCGAACGGCTACGATGGCGAGTACCTCTCCGATGAACGTGAACAACTACATGGCGATGCGACAAGTACCCCTACGGAACGTGTACCACTACCGTCGCCCCGTAGATGTCCGACACTGCAAGTACCACGACACGATATCGGAACAACTACTTCCCTCTTCGGAACGACTTCTTCCTCGTCGGACACATGAACGCCTTCTTCCTCTACGTCTCGAACCGCTTCGAGAGAAAACGCTCCGAAGGTATAACCCCGAGACGTGACCCGTGAGATACTTGTTGTGTGTTGTATGAAATGTCTCCCGTGTGTGCTCCGTGTCGTTTCGTCCGTTGTCATGTTCCTTGGTTGCCTCGTCACCGACTCGTGGGAACCCGGTAACGGGATCGCCCCACCTTTCATCTCGTTTGACTCGCTCACGCCATCTTTCCTTTTGCACCGGACTCTCAACGAGTTACCGGAACCGATATGTTGCCGTGGCATCATTTTTGGAATTGTTGCCGTGGCACCCTTTTCCTTCCACAACGGTGACGACGCTTCATATCATCTTCTTGTTAACCTTTTAATAAAAATTGCATAAACTTGATTATGTCATCCGCATCATGTTAACAACACTAAATCGTTTAATTGTTGTTTGTTTATAATTACTAAACATGCTCATGGGGATTTTCCGGATATGTTGTTGTTATTTTTCCGGCCTCATTTAAAATGTCTTAATAGTGTAGTTTTATTATGCTTCACCTCTTGCCATGTTAAAAACATTTAACCTTGTCTTGAAAGTAAACAAGAGTCAATTAAATAATTAAAATGTGGTGTTGCTCCGTCTACTTCATGGATCCATTCTTCTCCCTTGTGGAATCCCAGGCAAGATGACCGAACCCGGATACCATTACTATCTTTGCCTATTGCTAGAGTATCGCTCTTTAGTATATTGCCTCGATGCCCATGTTTTCCTGTCAGCCTCCTATTGTAACCATGATCCTGTCTAACCACCCTACCTATGCAAACCATTGATTGGCTATACGTAGGCTTCGCTCAGCCCTTCTTATAGCATTGTTAGTTGCAGGTGAAGATTGAAGATGCTTGCTTCATGTTGAAGTGGATGGGTTATATCACACTATAAAAATGATTAAAATGAAATCATCTATATATTGGCAAGGGTGGAAGGCTAAGCCTTTTGCTTGGTGATTTGTTCCACTCATGCCGTTAGGAACCGTATAAACCGGTGTTATGTTCCTTGATTTTGCGTTCCTAACACGGTTGGGGTGTATGGGACCCCCTTGATAAACCGCTAAGTGCTAAGTCTTTTCTAGCAAATCCCAACATTGGTACTATTTGCCTAATAACTAATAAAACTTGCATAGGGACTAGCTATCCCTTTTATTTTAATTCAACCCCCCTAGGCCAGTGCTCGATTTGAGTGTTGGTCCAAACTAGAGTCGTGTGCGGGGCCCCCCTTGGCAACTTGGGTATTTCGGCCACTGTACGCTGTGCTCATCCGGTCGTGGCCTGAGACTAGATACGCGCGGCTACTATCAGGGTGTCGGCACGCCGGGAGGATTTGCTGGATTAGCCTTACCTTAGTTCGGAGTATCTTGAGCAGGGGATTTCGAGAATACTTGGGTCTTCCCACCTTTGGAGTTGCGACTCCGCGGATCGTGGGCTTGTAATGGGTCAAGTTGGAACACCCCTGCAGGGTTTGAACTTTCGAAAGCCGTGCCCGCGGTTATGTGGCAGATGGGAGCTTGTTAATATCCGGTTGTAGATAACTTGACACAATGTTCCAATACACTACCAGCGTGTGTACCGTGACTGTCATTTTCCGAATAGGGATTCGGGAGATGAACACGGTGGGGTTATGTTTGACCGGCTTTAGTTAGGATCACTTCGTGATCATCTCTCGACCGATGCGCCTTCTCTTCTCGCTCTCTTTTACGTAAGCTAGTTGCTAGTTGCTGCTGCAGACTCTTGTTTTTCCTCCACCTCTTATTCTTTCTTCAGCCTTATCCTCACCCAAGGCTTAAATAGTCGTGTTACCCGGGAACGGGATTGCTGAGTCCTCGTGGCTCACAGATACTACAACACCAGATGCAGGTTCAGCCGAGTTTGATGCAGGAGTTGGATCAGTTCTTCACCCGGGAGTCCGATGAAGATCGTGGCTGTTTGTTTGTGACGCTTCGACGATCAGTAGTGGTTTCTACTAGGATTCGATCCTGACCTGTGGCTTTATGTTGTTTTGGTATCTTTCTTTTGGATCTTCACCCATAGTCGGGTTGTGATGTTTTGAATGATGTTTGCTTATGTAATGTTTTGTGTGAAGTGGCGAGTGTAAGCCAACTATCTCGTTTTGCAATTTAATCCCTCTTTCATATGAGTCGTGCAAAGATACCAAACTTGAGATCATTCTAGGATGGGCTTATACCTTTAAGTCGTGCCTCGGCACGTAGGAGGTATAGTCCCATCCTGGGCATTACAAGTTGGTATTCAGAGCCTTCTCCGACCTAGAAGCCCCCACTGATTGATCGAATTGTTGACGGTTGAGTCTAGACACACACTTGTAAATATTTTGAGTCCTATATTTATATCGGAGAGTAGGATTTCTTTGCTTCTCATCCCCTTTCATTCTGGTGAGGACTCCTGACGACTACTCTTGCCTCTTCTACTTTCAAAAATTGCACCAATTTTTTTTTAGGATCTCGCGAGTATTGTTTGGATTGTTTCGATGTCTTTGTGACGAGAACATTGTTCTCGATGCCTCCTGTCATTAGGGGTTGTGGCAGTGTCCCGGGGAGTTGAGCTCCGAGGTGTTGTCGTCACAAATCCATCGCGGAAATACTAGAATACTTAAGACGGCCGACATCGAAAACTCTCCTATGCGGTTAGTGGCAAGATAACCCCGACATCACCCAGTACTGGGGAGGTAGTTCGGGAGTATTGCCATAGCTTGTATAGTGGATGCGTTTCGAAGGTCCGAGGTAAACAGTTTCCGGGAAAGACTGGTTATGTGTTGAAGGATGGATACACCTGGATGTAGGTTTAGAGTTGATTGTGCGGTGCTTCCTGTGTATCCCCAACACCTGATTGCATAACTGGAAACTTTCGGAAATTAATAGGTGGGTTCATCTAGTAGTTCTAGGCATTCTTCCAACGAGTGCACGATATGAAGTTTGGGGTTCTACATTGAGTGAAGTGGTTTTATGGACTTGTTCTGATCGGGAGTTGCATCTTAAAGGGTCCTTGGCTATGCTGATCCGGGGATGACAAAACCCTTTTGTAACACGTTCCATGAGCTTTCAGCACGAATATGTCGGACGAAACTTCTATCTTGCATTTGTTCTATCTGATCCTTGTTCCTTTTTTATTTACTTTTTGTTTTCCAAGTGGCTTCTCGACTAGTTGATGTACCTGCGGAATTCATCCGTTCAATTCTCTGTTCGGATGATATTGTGAAGATTCTTCTGCAACATTCTATCATTGTTTTCATTTTGATTCTGGTATTCGAGTTGCTTCGATGTCAAGTGTGATTCCATACCTTCCTAATCGGTGTTCTCATATTTTTATGGGAGTGCTAATTCTTCTTGACCATCGAGATCTTCATGTTAATCCTTTTCAACCGGTGTGCCTTCTCTTCAAGTTATTTCATATGGACGTCGTTGAGATATCTGACGATTTGTCTGTTTCATTCATCCCAAGTCGTCTTTGTTTTTCCCCACCCTCCCACCCCTTTTCTTATGGAGCCAGCAATTCTCAGATGAAGTATCCATTTTATTCATGTGATATTTCTTCATTCATTTCCTTCAATGTTCTTATCCGGTGAATTATCGTGAAGATGCTCAAGAGCTTCAAGTTCATCATTCTTTTGTTCTCAAATTCTGCTGGTGGATGTAATTCAAGATTTCGGTGTTGATCTTATCCTTTTTCCTCATTCACAATGCTTTCTTATTCCGGTGCACCAATTAATCATTCTCCTCTTGTTATTCATATCCGGAGTGCTCAAGATTCATAATTCCATTCGTAATCCGTTGAAGCTATTTTGAGGATTGTCATCTTATTCAACCGGTGCAATATCTCTCAAGCAATCTTTTCAACGGTGTTTCTTTTGAGTGGGCCCTAACCCACAGGTCTTTTTCCAGGATCTTACCTGACTCTTCTATTTTTCCGGAGTTATTCTCAAATTCTTTCAAAGTGTGACGTAAGTATGATTCCCATCAGTCACATGCCTTCTCCAAGATCGCTTTCAAATTCTTTTTCTTCATTGTTTCAACCTTTTTAATTCTTCATTCCGGAGTGCTCAACAATTCTTATGGCATTTCTCGTCTTCATTCTCAACATTTGAAGACCGGAGAAGTGTTTCTCTTAATCTTGGCCCGTTCTCTTGAAGATTCGTGGTTCTAGCTTCATGCCATCCTCATTATTGTTCAGATTGTGAGGAATTCTTTTTACCCATCCGAAGCATTTCATGAATTCTTTTCTTTGTGTTCCTCCGAAGGTCATCATTTCAGAATATTTCTTCGTTCTCAGTTTTCAACTTCGTCCTCCAAATATTCTTCATTGATGTCTCTTCGTTCGTCTCCATAGTCTTACGGTGGCTCATTCAAGATCACCCTTCCGTGGTTATCGTTTTAATTCATTTGTTCTTTTCATAATCCTACCGGTGCTTTGTTGAAGATTTACCCAAGCTTGTGCTAGATCCCTCTTTAATTCTTTCCAACGAGAATAAGTAGTATGCCAAATCCATTGCTTGTCACCAATTTAAATTGGTGAAGGAGATGCATAACATAATTCTTATTCTTATTCCTTCAAGGTGATTTAATTCCTTCCTTCGGAGTTTGTTCATCATATCATATTCTCGGTTCTAAGTTGTTCATCTTGTTTTCCGGAGATTCAAGTTATTTCAATTATATCATTTCAAAGCTCCATCAAATTCTTCACTGGCCTTGAACCTTATTCTTTTCATCTTTCACTTCTCATGCTTTCATTACCGGAGTTTTCATCGTGGTTCATCATGTTTTAATTCATCCTTGTAGTATTCATCAAGATTCTTGTTGGAGCTCAAGCATTCTTCATCATGCTTTCCAATTGCAATTCTTTCTCCCGTATCTTTTCAGATGGTGTTATGTCATTTTTGACAATTCTTCATGTTTCATGATTCACAATTTGTTAGGAATGAGATATTTAAACCCATCATTTTTTTCCTTGTTCAGGAGATCTTTTCAACCCTTTAATTATTTGTTGGAGTAATCTTGGGTTGTATTTCACCTAAAATCTTTCCCTAAGGATTGTTGCTAATTATGGTGCTTATAAATGACCCAAGTTCTTCATTTATCCTTCCGGGGAGATAAGTTCTTCATCTCCTTGTTAATCTCAATCCAATCAATTGTTTAAATTAGTGGCTGGTTGTCACCTCTTAATTTTGAGATGTTTTCCATAAGCCCACATCAAGCTTATTCTTTTCGTTGTTGATTTTTCCATCAACCCCATTCAACCCTTCTTTGTAAGGAGGTTTTCCTAATTCATTTTGAGAGAAGTTGTCTTTTTCTTCTCCATTCATTTCTTTCGTTGATTTATATGCTATTCTTTCATTCCGGAGGCTTTGGGATGTTGCTCTCTCTTTAACCATCATATCATTTTATCGAGATCATGTTTTTTTTACCTTGCTTATCATTTAACCGGAGTGTTGTGTCCTCCATTCTAGTTCCGTCATCTTATCAAGTTTTGCCTGTCTTTTAACCAGTGTGCTGTCTGAATCTTTCTTAACCTTGTGCCATTCTTTTAATTGTTTCGGAGGCAATATGTTGCTGTTTTCATCAAGTATCATCTCAACTTGCCAAGTTCTTGTCCAATTCCTTCCATTTTCAGACGGAGTGCTGTCCAAATTATTTCATTCTTATTCCTTCTCAATCTTGGTTAACCGGAGTGGTTTTGAAATTCTTTCGTCATCTGTGAGCTCTTGTTTCATGTCTTTCAACCTTAAGGGTTCTCGTAATGCTCCTTGTTACTCTTTTCTAACGGATTGCTCTTAACTTCGTTCATCTCTGTTGTATTCTTGTTCAACTTGTTTAACCTCTCAAGGTTCGTGGTTTCACTCGTCTTTCAAAGAAGCAACTTTGTTTTACCTCTTCTTTTCGTTTTACCCGGTGCTATCTCTAGGATCTTCGGTCGAGATCCTCTGTTAGTGTGGGAGAGTTGTGACGCCCGAAGACCGACGTCCCAGAAGATACCAGAAGATTCCAGATGTTCCGGGGTCTCCCGTGTGTTTTATTTGCTTGCTCTGTTTTTATTTTTGCATTGCATCATGTCATCATGCCATCATGTCATAGTTATTTTTTGCATCTCAACTTAAATAAATTGTGTGGACCTTCGGTCCATTTAAATCGAGGGAAGGTTGCCTTCTCTTTATAACATATAAAAGCCTCTCAATATTATTAGGGAGCTATATTATAAAATATTCCATTGTTTGGGATCACCGTAACACACTCGCAATATTTCCCCATGTCTTTTTCACTTAGAGTTTCTCCTTCAAAAAACCCTTCCCTATATTCTTTTCTCAATTATCGAGGCTCCTCCAAAAATCTAGACTCCTTTTAAACTCCTTTAAGGCAAGCTAATTAGTTTAGTTTGCTTTTCCCTATTTTTGTTGGAACTATTTCTGTGGGGTTCGTTTTATTCCATAAAGCCTTTCAAAAATGTTCCCTCTTTTATTCCTTGTTCGTGGCCTTTTTCCTTAATATTTTGTCTATCTTTATTTTTTTTCTGCTAAAGAATAAAGAGAGAAGAACCAGCCCAAGCCCAAGCCAACCTCAGCCTCTCTCTCCCTCAGCCCTCCCAGGCCGGCCCATTGGCCCATTTCCCCTCTAACCCTAGGCTCCCTTCGCTTCTCCCCTCGCTCTCCCAGAGCCGCCGCCAGACCCCGCATCCTCTCGTTCGCCCGCTCCCGTCGCCCGCTCTTCTCCTTTCCCTCGATCCCCTTGTGTCTCCCTCCTCGACCGAGGCCAACCCTCTCCTTCCTTCGCCCCAGGCCTCTTCCTCGCCTCTAGCGCGCCCGGGCCGGCGCGAGCGAGCCAGAGGGCCAGTCACCCCGACGCGCCCGGCCTCGCCCATCCGCCCCGCCTCGGCCAGGCAGGCCGCGTCCCTAGGAGCCCTCGAGCCCGACGCCCGAGCCCCTTCTCCTCGCCGGCAGCCTCGCCCTGCGCCGCGCAGTCCGGCCTCCCCGTTCCTCTGGAGCGCCCTGCGCGTCCAGACCGGCCAGGCAGCCTCCATCTCTCGCTGCCAGTTTCGAGGGCGCCGTCGCCCTTCTCCAGCGCCAAGGCCGTCCGCCTGCAGCGCCAGCCTCCGTGCCTCGCCAAGCGCCGCGTCCATCCTGCACAGCGCCACCACGCCCCGATCCAGGCCCCCGAGCTCACCCTTCGTCGCCAAGGCCAGGGCCCTAGTGCCGCTGTGCCCCTCTGCCTCCAGGACAGCACCGGCGCCCCCGGTCTCCATGGAGCCGAGCTCCGAACCCTGCTGCTGTTGTGCTTCTTCGTTGGCTTCGTGTTTTGTTTTGGTCCAGCAGAGTTTTTGTCAAGTTCATCGCCGTGACATGTACCTCTACGCAAGAACCGTGTACGACTACAAGGAGAAACGCAAGTTCCACGATGTGACAAGTACCTCGACGCACGGGAACGACTACATCCGATGCGGGTTTCGACAAGTACCACGACCAAGTACCACGACGACCGAACGGCTACGATGGCGAGTACCTCTCCGATGAACGTGAACAACTACATGGCGATGCGACAAGTACCCCTACGGAACATGTACCACTACCGTCGCCCCGTAAATGCCCGACGCCGCAAGTACCACGACACGATATCGGAACAACTACTTCCCTCTTCGAAACGACTTCTTCCTCGTCGGACACGTGAACGCCTTCTTCCTCTACGTCTCGAACCGCTTCGAGAGAGAACGCTCCGAAGGTATAACCCCGAGACGTGACCCGTGAGATACTTGTTGTGTGTTGTATGAAATGTCTCCCGTGTGTGCTCCGTGCCGTTTCGTCCGTTGTCATGTTCCTCGGTTGCCTCGTCACCGACTCGTGGGAACCCGGTAACGGGATCGCCCCACCTTTCATCTCGTTTGACTCGCTCACGCCATCTTTCCTTTTGCACCGGACTCTCAACGAGTTATCGGAACCGATATGTTGCCGTGGCATCATTTTCGGAATTGTTGTCGCGGCACCCTTTTCCTTCCACCACGGTGACGACGCTTCATATCATCTTCTTGTTAACCTTTTGATAAAAATTGCATAAACTTGATCATGTCATCCGCATCATGTTAACAACACTAAATTGTTTAATTGTTGTTTGTTTATAATTACTAAACATGCTCATGGGGATTTTCCGGATATGTTGTTGTTATTTTTCCGGCCTCATTTAAAATGTCTTAATAGTGTAGTTTTATTATGCTTCACCTCTTGCCATGTTAAAAACATTTAACCTTGTCTTGTAAGTAAATGAGAGTCAATTAAATAATTAAAATGTGGTGTTTCGTCAATATGCAACTCGTTGCATATTGAGCTCCACTTAACTTGTAGTTTTGTTTGTGCACCTTGCCATGCCATGCATATTTAAACCGGACATGCATCATACTTGTTTGTGCATCGTATGCCATGTTTATGCTTATGTGTTTACCGTGTTGTTTGTTTCTTTCCGGTTTGTTTCTCTTGTTAGCTTCGGTTTCGTTCCGGAGTTGTGAGGATTTCTCTCGTCTGTGTTGCTCCGTCTACTTCATGGATCCATTCTTCTCCCTTGTGGAATCCCAGGCAAGATGACCGAACCCGGATACCATTACTATCTTTGCCTATTGCTAGAGTATCGCTCTTTAGTATATTGCCTCGATGCCCATGTTTTCCTGTCAGCCTCCTATTGTAACCATGATCCTGTCTAACCACCCTACCTATGCAAACCATTGATTGGCTATACGTAGGCTTCGCTCAGCCCTTCTTATAGCATTGTTAGTTGCAGGTGAAGATTGAAGATGCTTGCTTCATGTTGAAGTGGTTGGGTTATATCACACTATATAAATGATTAAAATGAAATCATCTATATATTGGCAAGGGTGGAAGGCTAAGCCTTTTGCTTGGTGATTTGTTCCACTCATGCCGTTAGGAACCGTATAAACCGGTGTTATGTTCCTTGATTTTGCGTTCCTAACACGGTTGGGGTGTATGGGACGCCCTTGATAAACCGCTAAGTGCTAAGTCTTTTCCAGCAAATCCCAACATTGGTACTATTTGCCTAATAACTAATAAAACTTGCATCGGGACTAGCTATCCCTTTTATTTTAATTCAACCCCCTGGGCCAGTGCTCGATTTTAGTGTTGGTCCAAACTAGAGTCGTGTGCGGGGCCCCCCTTGGCAACTTGGGTATTTCGGCCACTGTACGCTGTGCTCATCCGGTCGTGGCCTGAGACTAGATACGCGCGGCTACTATTAGGGTGTCGGCACGCCGGGAGGATTTGCTGGATTAGCCTTACCTTAGTTCGGAGTATCTTGAGCACGGGATTCCGAGAATACTCGGGTCTTCCCACCTTTGGAGTTGCGACTCTGCGGATCGTGGGCTTGTAATGGGTCAAGTTGGAACACCCCTGCAGGGTTTGAACTTTCGAAAGCCGTGCCCGCGGTTATGTGGCAGATGGGAGCTTGTTAATATCCGGTTGTAGATAACTTGACACAATGTTCCAATACACTACCAGCGTGTGTACCGTGACTGTTATTTTCCGAATAGGGATTCGGGAGATGAACACGGTGGGGTTATGTTTGACCGGCTTTAGTTAGGATCACTTCGTGATCATCTCTCGACCGATGCGCCTTCTCTTCTCGCTCACTTTTACGTAAGCTAGTTGCTAGTTGCTGCTGCAGACTCTTGTTTTTCCTCCACCTCTTATTCTTTCTTCAGCCTTATCCTCACCCAAGGCTTAAATAGTCGTGTTACCCGGGAATGGGATTGCTGAGTCCTCGTGGCTCACAGATACTACAACACCAGATGCAGGTTCAGCCGAGTTTGATGCAGGAGTTGGAACAGTTCTTCACCCGGGAGCCCGATGAAGATCGTGGCTGTTTGTTTGTGACGCTTCGACGATCAGTAGTGGTTTCTACTAGGATTCGATCCTGACCTGTGGCTTTATGTTGTTTTGGTATCTTTCTTTTGGATCTTCACCCGTAGTCGGGTTGTGATGTTTTGAATGATGTTTGCTTATGTAATGTTTTGTGTGAAGTGGCAAGTGTAAGCCAACTATCTCCTTTTGCAATTTAATCCCTCTTTCACATGAGTCGTGCAAAGATACCAAACTTGAGATCATTCTAGGATGGGCTTATACCTTTAAGTCGTGCCTCGACACGTAGGAGGTATAGTCCCATCCTGGGCATTACAGGTTCTTTGGTCGATCAGGACGACGCTAAATCGAGCCACTGGCCAGACACCTTTCGCTCTAGTCTATGAAGCAGAGGCAGTTCTCCCCACGGAACTCGTATACGGGTCGCCTCGAGTGCTCGCTTATGATGAGCTTGAGCAAGAGCAGCTGCGACAAGATGATGCGCTGCTCCTTGAGGAAGACCGTCTTCAGGCTGCTGTACGAGCTGCTCGCTACCAGCAAGCTTTGCGCCGCTACCATAGCCGCAAAGTTAAAGCCAGAAGTCTCGAGGAAGGCGACCTTGTTCTTCGGCGCGTTCAGTTCGCCAAGAATTCCAACAAGTTGACGCCGAAGTGGGAAGGCCCTTACCGGGTGAAACAAGTCACTAGGCCTGGCGCTGTCCGCTTTGAGACCGAAGATGGCATTCCGGTGAGCAACTCCTGGCACATTGAGCATCTTCGTAAGTTTTACCCGTAAGGCGCGGTTGCCGGAACCCGTTCCGGCAACCACGTTTTGTACAAGTCTTGCCGTTGTTGCATGTAATCCTTTGTACAAAGCCGGGCGCAGACCCCGTGCATAAGTAATGCTCATGTGCTCCGCACAGCTTGTCAATTTCACGCTTTCTATTTTTTGCATGTGTTATCTGACACTTTGTGCAGCACCTACCCCCGATAAGAAATAACGAGCCTTAAGGCTCCATATCTTTCTTTTCTCTTCTTTCTTTTTCACAAGGAAAGGAAGGTTCCCTCGCCCACATGTTTGCCGGGGGGGAAGGAGAAGATAATGGTATGGACCAGGCGTCGTTCAAGAAAGTTTCGCCTTGCCGGGAAGCAAACAACAGAAAAGCTAAGTTGCCAAAGCTTGAGCAATCAGATTTTTAAATTTTTTACTTATCTTCCTTGAACGAACGCACATTGTATGGAAAACCTGTGCGCGGAGGAACCAACTCGTAGCTAGTTGCGCCCTTAACTTTGTTTCGAGCTCGCTCAACAACTTTGTTTCTAGTCCGCTCAACAACTTTGTTTTGAGTTCGCTCAACAACTTAAGTGAGCTGCGACTAGTTGCGACAAGGTTTCTTGTCGGTAACGGCACCGCCAGCAGGCTGCTGACGTCCCACACTCAGTGCTCGCGGCTAAGGTGCCTACGCCGGCAAGTTCCCTAAAAGCGTAGGGCAAAAACATACAAAGGAAGGAATCAAGTAAAGGAAATAACGTTGCAATCACTACCCAAAATAGAGTTATATTACAAGGTAGCTTGTCGCAGCTCTAACAGATTGTTCTCATAACATGACAAGCAGCGACAAGGAAAGAAGAAAACGGGCGGCCTAGTGTACGCGACCGCCCTCGACCCTCTTGATCCCGCTGACCTTGTCCACAATGGGTGCGACAAGGGCCTTGAGCGCCTCCAGATCGGCATCCGGCGGCAGGGACTTGAGGACGTTGGTGAGGTTGAGGCCCTGGTTGCGGAAGGCCACCTTCACCAACACCTTTTGAAGAGCTCCCGCGTAGAGCTTGCGCGACTCATCGGCCAGCTGCTTTGGGATCCTCTCCCGGAGTCGCTGGAGGTCCGTCGCCACGCCTTTGAAGAACAAGGTGAGCTTGGCGCTGGGCTGGAGGCTCTCATCGGAGGGATACCCGAGATCCTCCATCCCCAGCTGTGCCAGCTCCCTGTCAATATCCGCGGCAGCGTTCACGAGACCCTCCGTCCAGTGCTCGACGGTCTCCCTGAAAGTGTTCTGGACGGCAGCAGCACTCGCCAGCAGCGCCTTCTCGACCTTGATCTCCTCCTTCAAGGCCGCCTCCCGCTCCCTGGCGCCGTCCAGCGTCTTGGTCAAAGTGGTCAGCTTCAACTCAAGATCCGCGTTGGAGTCCTTGGCGGCGGCAAGCTCCTCGCCCTTCTCGGCGAGGCGAACCTGCAGCTCTGAGTGGCTGTGGGCGTCTTTCTCCCGCTCATGCTTGAGCGCGGCAAGCTCCTCGCCGCTCGCCTTGAGATCGGCCTCCAGCTACGCCACCTTCGTCTCCAGCTCCTTCTTGGCGACCTCAACAGCTTTGGCAGCGTCTTCTGCTTGCTTGAGGGCTCCGCCAAGTGATTGCTCGCGCGCGGAAAGCTCCTCCTCGTGGCTGTCGAGGTTGACCTTCCGCTGCGCCAGCTCGCCCTCCCACGCGGACAGCTTCTCAGCGGCAAGCCGCTGCTGTTCTTCGACTTCAGCCTTCTCGAGGAAGAAGGCCTGCTGGTCCTCGGCAAGTTGCTCCCGCTCCTCTGTCAGGGACTGGAGAGCTGCCTGGTTGAGACACCGGAGCTCCTCCACGCGTTTCTCGATGTCAGCTCCCGCCTTCGCGGCAAGCGCCTCGTGGGACTCCAGCTTGGCTTGCCGAGCGCGGTATAGCGATAACAGCTTCCGCAGCAGCCGCTCCTCCTCGGGCTCGCCGCTGCTGTTGCTTGGCGCGTCAACCAGCGTCAGCCCGGCGGAGGCGAGCACTTCTCCGTCAAAGATTTCTCTTTCGACCGGCGCCCTGGACATGGACGCCCAGGGGAGGTTGATGAAGACGCCATCGCCGGCCTTCAGGTAGACGCCTGGCTAGGGCTCTTCGGAGCCTGGCGCTGCAGCAGCGGCGGAGGGATCGGCGGTCGGCGTAGCGCCTGGCGCTCCTGCGGCCTCAGGGTCGTTAGTGCGATCGCCGTACCCCTCGCCAGTTGCTGCGGCGGCAGCCTTGGCGGCGTCATCGCCGGCGGGATCGTCGGCGTCGGCTGCTTCTTCGGTGGCAGCGGCGTCGCTGGTGTTGCCGCGCGTGTTCTCTTCACCAGCAACCTCCGTCTCCATTGGCTCCACAGCAGATGGATCTGACGGCTGGAAAGGTGAGGAAGGTCAAGCAAATATCCAAAAAGAGATCAAAAGAAGAAGAACCCAAGGGAAGTTTTGAAGCGAGGGGATTACCTGTGCGAGCCGGCTCCTCGGCAGTGTCCCTTGCCGGGGAACTCTCCCTTGGCGGCGTAGTCGTAATCTCCACCGGCGGGGGGCCGCTGGTGCTCTCCTTTGCCGGAGAGCTCTCCCTTGCCGGAGGGCTCTCCCTTGGTGGAGAACTCTCCCTTGCCGGAGAGACCCTTGCCGGAGAACCTTCTCTTGGCGGCGTAGTTGAAGCAGATGGCATGTCGGGGGCGGTCTCCGGGCACTCCTGGTGTGGCTGCTCTGCTCCTACACAAACCAACAATCAAGATATCAGCAAAGATAGAACACCCACGCGTGCCTAACAGCGGAAAGTGAACCATACACTTACGCCGGGGGCTGCGCTGGGGGCTGCTCTGAAGATTAGTTGCCGGGTCCGGCAAGGTGGTCTCGGTGGGTTCGTTCTCGACGATGATCACCTCCTCTCTCCTCGCCGGGACCGTGGCTCTCTTTCGACGCTCTCTGGGCCAGAGTCCTGAAATGGAATAAGTTCAGAGCAAAGCAAATGAGATACAAGACAGAACAACAAGAATTGAAGAAATACAAGAACAACAAGGATCTTACTCTTCTTCTTCCTCGTCGGAGCTGAGCACGGAGAAGTCAAAGTCCGGCTCACGCCCGGCGCGAGGAGGCGGAGGAGTAGGCTCCCTTGGCCGCTTGACGAGAGCAGTGGCGGTGGTCTGAGACGACCCCGCTCCGGCTGCCGTCGTGCCATGAGAAGCGGCAGGAGTAGAAGCGGCGGTCCGGGAAAACCCCGCTCCAGTTGCCGCAGAAGCACGAGGTGCTCCCGCGGCAACCGTGCTTGCCGCGGTGGAGCGTGTCGCGCGGCGCGGCGGCTGTCGACCCGTCTGCCCCTCCGCTACGTCCCCGGCCTTGCGGAGACGCCTTCTTGGTGGAGCTGGGGGCTCTGCTTGCGGTGAGCTGTCCGAAGATGAGGAGGAAGAGGAGTCGATCTCCAGCGAGCCGCTCGTATCCTCGGCGGGCTCGCTCGTATCCTCGGCGGGCTCGCTCGACTCGATGCCCTGCTCGGCGGGCTCGCTCGACTCGGCGTCATGCCCGGCAAGCTCTCCCTCGCCGGCAAATTCGTCTCGCTCGGCAAGGCTTGCCGCCTTTGCTGCCTCTGCCTCCTCCACGGTGAATCCGAACTCGCCCGCGGCTGCGGCTGCCGCCGCCTCTTCCAGCCTAGTAGCGATGCGCTTCAGCTCCGTATCGGTGGTGTCGCGGGTGAGGCCCTTCTTCTCGTCGGAGCGAATCGGCACTTCTTCCAAGCTGTCGAAGAACTCCTGCACGACGTCATCTGCAGGCTCTTACCAAGTTGGGTCAATCCCATGCGAGTCGCATAGCGGCATCATTGCGCGAATGCGGCTGAGCGCGGAGTTGTTGCACAGCGGAACGACGCCCCTCGGCAACCTGAACACTTCGGGATGCTGAGGGTCATACTTGAACAGCTCCTGGAGCATCGCGTTGAGCTCCAGGACAGTGAAGTTGAAGTTGAGGCCCGGGCGCAGTCTCATGATGTCCGCTGCATTCTCGAACTCCCAGGCAGGTCTCTTCCTCTCATGCAGGGGGGCGATGCGGCGGCAAAGGAAATCTGCGCCAACTGCGCCTACAGTGAGCCCGACAAGCCTGAGGCGCTGGATCCAGGCGACGGCAATCTTCAACCTATCATCTTCCGGGGCCACGTTTCTCCAGTCGCTGCCGCGCACTACTGGGGTTTGGCGCCAGGCGGTAAACGGCTGCGGGTTCTCCTCGACAATCCAGCACCAGTTTGCTCTCAACTCCTCCCACTTGCTGCGGAGCTCTCCCTCCAGATAAGTGTCCTTCTTGCCGGCCTTCGAGATCCAGGAGACTCCGCCGGATAAAGGCTCTCCTCTCTCAACTCGGGGCATAAAGAAGTGGCGGAAAAGGGCTACATTTGGATGGACTCCGACAAAGTTTTCGCAGAGATGTGCGAAAACTGCCATGGTCAGAACAGCATTGGGGGTGAAGTCAAGGAGGCGGAACCCGTAGGTGGTCATGATATCGCAGAAAAAATCAGAGAAAGGCTGGGAGAGCCCGCAGTAGAAGAACAAGGCGAAGAAAGGGTATCCAGTTGGAGGCATTTTCCAAGCAACGATAGGAAGTACCTTCGTGCGCGGGTGCGCCCGCGTCTCCCCCGACCAGAAGAGGTAGTAGCACTCCCTCAGCTCCCTCGTGGCAAGCTTGGGGGGGAAGATAGCCCGCTCCTTTCGTAGCGCCGCGAGTCGCTGCGCCTCGGCCGACTTTGCGCCCTTCCCCTTGTCTATTTTCGGAGCCATGGCGGAAGTGGTGAGGGAGGTCGACGGCGTTGGTGGTGCTGGTGGCGATGTGGGGTGGAGCGCTGCTCTCTTTCAGCTTTGGGAAGAAGGGGAGCGGCGGAGGTTTTCGAGGTTGGAGTAGCAAATGGCGGATGGACGAACTGCCCCTGCTTCCCCTGCTTATAAGGAGGGGGGCGGACGTTCCGCCTTTCCGAATAAAGAAACCACCCACGATCTCTCCCACGACGCCGCAATCAACGCGTGCCGTTCGGGGAGGGCGCGGTGGATACGGAGAGAGATACGGCGTAACCCAGGCCGCGCGTGCCCGTGCCCTGTTTTGGGCCTGGCCCAACAGCGCTCGGCACCGTGTATGGCCCAGGCCCGAGGGCTCCTGTCGGTGTACTAGAGTAGGGGTACCCTTAGTATCCCAAACTTGTGCACGGGCAGTCGCAGCACCCCGCGGCAAGGCTTGCCGGGCGACCGCCAAGGTCCTCCGTGGTTCCTTTGGAGCCATTCAAGAACAAAGTATTCACGCCAAGGAGACAAGGCCCTGGCAAGAGGAGCTTGCCGGGAAGGCCACTCAAGGTACGAGACCCCGGCGAGAGGAGCTTGCCGGGAAGGCCAACCAAGGCATTTCAAGGAACTTGTCGCGACGCGCCACGCGTCCCGGCAAGGCCCGGTGAGCGACAAGCTCCCGGATGCGACAAGACAACGACCGCGGCAAGACGCTTGCCGCAGCAAGCTACCACCCTGTACCAGCGCTCCAGCGCATCCACCAACGTGTCGCTCTGGGACCCTTCCAGGCGTACGTAGCGGGAGGCTGTGCAGCCAGCGGTGAGCGGTGGCAAGCGGCGCTGACAAGTTTGCCGCCGTGGCGAATGGTGGCGTCCCTGACGGCCCCATTTTTTGCACTATTTGGGCGACACAGACGGGCATTTAATGCCCTTGTCCCCTGCCGTCAGGGTTAGGTATGATACACTGTACAGGTAGTTGTACCAACTACAACACCTTTCCATTTTTACCCTTATCTGCGTTGCCACCTGTCGGTGACCCCTTGAGCATATAAAAGGAGGCCCATGCGCAACGTAGAGGGGGGTTCGAGGCAGAAGAACTCTCACGCTCGGTCTCGTTAGCTGCTGGTGTGTACTGTAGCACTCAGCGCTCCCGAGCAAGAACTCAATACAAACCACAAAGCAGGAGTAGGGTTTTACGCATCCGTGCGGCCCGAACCTGGGTAAACTGCTCGTGTGCTTCGCCTTGATCTGCTCTTCGCGCGATCTCCGCCCCCGCCAAACCGAAAGGGACTCGGCCCGCCGGTCCCATAGGTGTTCGTGGATCAGTTTCCCCGATAGCATCCAACTTGCTTGCTCACGAAGACCTAGGGCATTTGAGGAAGCCCATCGTTGGAATATACAAGCCAAGTTCTATAATGAAAATTCCCACTAGTATATGAAAGTGACTAAACATGAGACTCTCTACAATGAAGAACATGGTGCTATTTTGAAGCACAAGTGTGGGAAAAGATATTAGCAATTGTCCCTTTTTTCTTTTTTTTCTTTTTTTTTGGGCCTTTCTTTTTTTCTTTGGCCTTTCTTTTTTTTTTCTTTTTTTGCGGAGGGGCTTTATAGATTTAGCCTTTCCTCCCATGGGACAATGCTCTAATAATGATGATCATCACACTTTCATTACAACTTGATATTACAACTCGATACTACAACAACAAAGTATGACTCTATATGAATGCCTCCGGCGGTGCACCGGTATGTGCAATTAAACTAGAGTGACATGTATAAACATTATGCATGGTGGCCTTGCCACAAGTACGATGTCAACTACATGATCATGTAATGGCAATATGACAATATGATGCATGTCATATGAACGGAACGGTGGAAAGTTGCATGGCAATATATCTTGGAATGGCTATGGAAATGCCATGATAGGTTGGTATGGTGGCTGTTTTGAGGAATAATATGTTGGCTGTTTGAGGAAGGATATATAGTGGGTTTATGGTACCGGCGAAAGTTGCGCGGTACAAGAGAGGCTAGCAATGGTGGAAGGATGAGAGTGTGTATAATCCATGTACTCAACATTAGTCATAAGAACTCATATACCTATTGCAAAAATCTACGAGTCATAAAAACAAAGAAATCAACGCATGCTCCTAGGGGGAGGTTGGTAGGAGTTAACCATCGCGCGCCCCGACCTCCACACAAAGGTTGGCACTCTACAAATACCTCATGCTCTAATTTCGTCACATAGCGGTTCACCATACGTGCATGCTACGGGAATCACTAACCTTAACACAAGTATTTTTCAATTTCATAATAACTCCACTAGCATGACTCTAATATCACTATCCTCATATCTCAAAACAATTATCAAGCATCCAACATCTCATCATATTCAATGCACTTAGTGTGAATTTTTTTACTACATTGACATTGGATGTCTATCATGTGAAGACTAGTTTTTTAGCCTAAACACATTACCATGCTGTTTTAGTAGACTCACAAATAGATATAAGTGAAGCATGAGAGTTCAACAATTTATACAAAATATTACCACCACCGTGCTCTAAAAGATATAAGTGAAGCACTAGAGCAAAAACTATTCAACTCAGAAGATATAAGTGAAGCACATAGAGTGTTCTAACAATTTCTAGGCCATATTTAACTCTCTCAAATAGGTGTGTCCAGCAAGTATGATTGTGACAAACTAACAAGCAAAGACTCAAATTATACAAGACGCTCCAAGCAAAACACATATCATGTTGCAAATAAAAATATAGCTCCAAGTATAGTTACCGATGGATGAAGACGAAAGAGGGGATGCCTTCCCGGGGCATCCCCAAGCTTAGGCTTTTGATTATATTGAATTTACTTGGGGTGCCATGGGCATCCCCAAGCTTAGGCCTTAGCTACTCCTTGTTCCATAGTCCATCAAAGCAATACTCAAAACTTGAAAACTTCACAACGCAAAACTTAGACAAAAATTCTCGTGAGCTCCGTTAGTATAAGAAAGCAAACCACTACTCAAAGGTGCAGCAATGAATTCATTCTTTGTTTATATTGTTGTTAAACCTACTGTATTACAACTTCTCTATGGTTCATATCATCTAATACTACTCATAGATTCATTGAAATAAGCAAACAACACACGAAAAACAGAATCTGTCAAAAACAGAACAGTCTGTAGTAATCTGCAGGTTTCGCCTACTTCTGGAACTCCAAAAAATTCAAACTAAATTGTTAAATTTGCGAATTTTGTCTACCAATAATCTGCAAAAAGAATCAACTAAAAATCACACTCCTGTAAAATCTTAAAACCACTTTAGCCACCGCTAATGATTCTGTTTTTCACAGCGAGATCACATAAACTTCACACAAGTCTTCCCAAAGGTTCTACTTGGCACAAACACTAAACAAAACATTAAACCACATCTAATCATAGGCTAGATGCAATATTTATTCCCTAACAGTAATAAAAACAAAAAATATAAAATTGGGTTGCCTCGCAACAAGCGCTATCATTTTACTTCCCTAGCAAGGCACGATACAAGATAGATCTAGGTATTGCCATCTTTGATCTTCACCCTTTTAATGGAGTCAAGCTCGAATCCGGGAGGTTCTTTATGTTTCCCTTCATATTCGGGAATCTTTAGATCTAAAGCATCCAACTGCTTATTACACAGAGTAATCAACATATTCATACGGTGGAGATTCCCACTAACACTTTTAAGAGGTTCAAGAGACTTTTGTAATATTTTTGTTCCTTCGCAATTTTTCTCAAAAACTTGCGTCCCTTCCGGGGTTAAATTTGACCCTTTTTGGGGAGGTAGTGTTCCCACTATTCCCTCTATAATTTCATGCGCGATACTAGGATCAACTTCGATAAAATTCCCTTTGGCAACGCAATCCAAGAGTTGTCTGTGAGACATATTCAACCCAACATAAACATTGCGAAGCAAGATTCTAAAATTCACCTCTAAGGTGCACTTACGATAAGATTCCATCATCCTAAACCAAGCATCTTTTCAATTTTCTCCTTGCTTTTGCTTGAAGTAAAGCACTTCAAACTCGGGAGACAAAGGAGCGGATAAGGGACTAGCCATAATGGCAAGCAAGCACGCCAACACACACAAGCAAACAAGGAGCAAGCGAACGATAAACATACGGCGGAAGAAGGGCAAATAAAATGGAAGGGTGAAGTTGGGGAGAGGAAAACGAGAGGCAAAAAATGTAATGCGAAGGATAAAGGTTTGTGATAGGTACTTGGTATATGACTTTTCCGTAAGCCTCCCGGGCAACGACGCCAGAAATTCTTCTTGCTACTTCTCGAGCTTGCGTTATATTCCCTCGAAGAGGAAAGGGAGATGCAACACAGCAGCATAAGTATTTCCCTCAGTTTTTGAGTACCAAGGTATCAATCCAGTAGGAGACCACGCGCGAGTCCCTCGCACCTGCACAAACAAATAAGAACTTCGCAGCCAACGCGATAAGGGGTTGTCAATCCCTTTACGGTCACTTACGAAAGTGAGATCTGATAGAGATGATAGTTTGTATTCTTGGTATTTTTGGTTTATAAGAATAGCAAATAAAAGCGATAAAAGTAAAGTAGATGTAGATTGATATGTTGAGAATAGACCCGGGGGCCATAGTGTTCTCTAGTGGCTTCTCTCATGATAGCGATATTCTACGGCGGGTAAACAAATTATTGTCGAGCAATTGATAGAAAAGCGAATAATTATGAGACTATCTAGGCATGATCATTGTATATAGGCATCATGTCCGAGACAAGTAGACCGAAACGATTCTGCATCTACTACTATTACTCCACACATCGATCGCTATCCAGCATGCATCTAGTGTATTGAGTTCATAAGAACAGAGTAACGCCTTAAGCAAGATCACATGATGTAGAGGGATAAACTCAAGCAATATGATATAAGCCCCATCTTTTTTATCCTTGATGGCAACAATACAATACGTGCCTTGCTGCCCCTACTGTCACTAGGAAAAGACACCGCAAGATTGAACCCAAAGCCAAGCACTTCCCCCATTGCAAGAACTATAGATCTAGTAGGCCAAACCAAACCAATAATTCGAAGAGACTTGCAAGGATATTATGAGCACACATAAAAAGTTCAGAGAAGAACCAAATATCTTTCATAGATAACCTTGATCATAAACTCACAATTCATCGAATCTCGACAAAAACACCGCAAAAAGAAATTACATTGAATAGATCTCCTCGAAGACCGAGGAGAACTTTGTATTGAGATCCAGAGAGAGAGAAGAAGCCATCTAGATACTAGCTATGGACCCAAAGGTCTATGGTAAACTACTCACAACTCATGGTGAGGGCGATGATGATGATGATGAAGAACTCCGTGATGGATCCCCCTCCGGTGGAGCTCCGGATCAGGCTCCAAGATGGGATCTCACGGGAACAGAATGTACGGCGGTGGAATTAGGGTTTTCTCTCTGTTCACGGAGGTTTTGGGGTACGTAGACTTATATAGGAAGAAGGAGGGCACCGAGGGACGCTCGAGGGGCCCACGAGGCAGGGGGGCGCGCCCCCACCCTCGTGGGCCACCCTTTGATCCCCTGATGTGGTTCTCAAGCTCCGTGTGCGTGGTTTTCTCCAAAAATATCTCTCGCAAAGGTTTCATTCCGTTTGGACTCCGTTTGATATTCTTTTTCTGCAAAACCTTGAAACAGGCAAAAAACAGCAATCTGGATTGGGCCTTTGGGTTAGTAGGTTAGTCCCAAAAATGATATAAAAGTGAATGATAAAGCTCATTAGACATCCAAGACTTCATAAATAATAGCATGGAACAATAAAAAATTATAGATACGTTGGAGACGTATCATCTAGACATAGAGAGAAGATTATATCCGAGAGATTCTACAAGCATGACATTCTTAATTGAGCTATCATTGGATATGGCCACCTTACCAAGGCCAACAACTTTACCCTTAGTGTTGTCACCGAAGGTAACATACTTTCCAGACCATCATTTCTAGCAAGATCATCAAACATGTCCTTATCTCTGGTCATGTGATCCGTGCATCCACTATCAAGCACCCATTCCTTTCCTCCGGCTGTGTAACCACGAAGATTTTCCATAAGACCAAAATGTCTCATTTGTTCATCAAGATCATAGTCACTATCCTCATCCTCATCATAGTATCCATGTTCCACATCGTCATGTGATTGATCAACACCTAGAGAGAGTGATTCATTAGAAGTATGACCGTAACAATGTTCATCTCTATGAATTCTAAAGACTTCGGAAATGATATTGCTGATAATTCCAACATCTCCTTTTGCACGCATGACTTCACGAAGCTCAAATTTACAGTGTCCAAACTTAGGATCACTAGTACTCATCCTATTCAAGGCAATAGACTTATGGAGAATCTCATCCAGATTTTTCAAGGAATAATTTGGTAATCGTTCCTCTAGAAATCTCCATATAGTATAAGCACATTCAAAAGTTGGCAAGCATACAAGCAAGTTTCTAGGAAATCCTCTAGTGATAAGATTAACAGTCCTAAGATTTCAAACCATGTCAAGTTTCTCATTGAAAGTAGGATTCGAGGCATCAATGGGGGCATACAAGGATTATCAATATACTTGTTCAAATGATATTCATTCAAGATCTCAAGCATCTCATTTTTCCATTCATGAAAGTAATCTCCATCAATCATAGGCACTCTACGTCTAATACTCATCCATATTCCTCCAATGGTCATTAAACCAAAGCAATGGAGACCAAAGCTCTGATACCAATTGAAAGCATTGAGAAGAGGTGTCTAGAGGGGGGTGAATAGACTCCTAGCAATAAAAGTGGTAGCTTTAAAAATATTGAAGTTGGAGTGGAGTTTTAGCACATGTTTAAACATTCACAATACCTAACAAGCATGCATAACAAGAGTATTTAGGTATTGGAAAGTAAATCATGCAACTTTGACTACTTGCCAAAAACAAAACCTAGCCTTTTCCCAATTTTCTTGGCAGATTTTAGCAACTAAGCACAAGTCAAGCAATCAACCTACATAAGCAATACTAAGAGTATAGCGGTGGAAAGTAAAACAATTGCATATGAAGGTAAAGGGAGGAGTTTGGAGAATGCAAACGCAAGTGAAGACAAGGATGTTTTTGTCGTGGTTCCGGTAGGTGGTGCTATAGTACATCCACGTTGATGGAGACTTCAACCCACGAAGGTTAACGGTTGCGTGAGTCCACGGATGGCTCCACCCACGAAGGGTCCACGAAGAAGAAACCTTGACTATCCCACCATGGCCATCGCCCACGAAGGACTTGCCTCACTAGGGTAGATCTTCACGAAGTAGGCGATCTCCTTGCCCGTAAAAACTCCTTGGTTTAACTCCACAATCTCTTCGGATGCTCCCAAGTGACACCTAACCAATCTAGGAGACACCACTCTCCAAAAGGTAATAGACGGTGTGTTGATGATGAACTCCTTGCTCAAATGCTTCAAATGATAGTCTCCCCTACACTCAAACAACTCCTCACAGATTTGGATATGGTGGAAGAAAGATTTGAGTGGAAAGCAACTTGGGGAAGGCTAGAGAACAAGATTCATATGGTAGGAATGGAATATCTTGATCTCAACACTTGAGTAGGTGGTTCTATCTTAGATCATATATGATGGAAGTGTAGGTATGTTCTGATGGCTCTCTCCATGAATGAAGAGTGGGTGGAGGGGTATGTACAGCCTCCACACAAAATCTAACCGTTACACACAATTTAGCAAACTCGTTGGGACCGATTTAGAGAACTCGGTCAGACCAATTTAGTTCATAATGTGACCGTTAGGCATTTCGGTGGGACCGATATGGTCAACCCGGTGGGACCGATTTCATTAGGGTTAGGGCATAACGTAATCTCGGTGAGACCGATTACACAAACTCGGTGGGACCGATTTTAGTAATAAGCACACCAGAGAGTTGGCCAGGCAAACTTGGTGGGACCGATTCGCTCATTTCGGTGAGACCGAAATATTACGAAGA
Organism: Secale cereale; assembly: GCA_902687465.1. Lineage (NCBI taxonomy): Eukaryota > Viridiplantae > Streptophyta > Magnoliopsida > Poales > Poaceae > Secale > Secale cereale. Next base: position 188,732,715 of record LR738711.1, on the reverse strand, counting down.
GGCAACCGAGAATTTGCAATGTTAACTCTGTGAGACTGATTCTCACATCTCGGTTAGACTGAAATGTTTGAAATAGGAAACATAGAGTTTACATTCCCATCTCGGTGAGACCGAGATTCCTTTCGGTGAGACTGAAATGATTAGGGTTTAGTGGCAGTGGCTATGTCAAATGAACTCGGTGGCGCCGGATAGAACTTTTCGGTGGCGCCGAGTTTGACTTTTGGTTTGGGACATATGTGGATGTGAGAAAGTGGCCGGGTGTTTTAGAGCATATCACTAAGCACTTTAAGCAAGCAAGCCATTACGCAACACCTCATCCCCTTTTAATAGTATTGGCTTACCTATGGAATCAATGTGTTCTTGGATCACAGAAATAGAAAATGTAGAGTCCTGAGCTTTAAGCTTGAGCCAATGCTTTGTCCTTATCATCTTTAAGGGGTTCCGCATCCTCTAGTCCATGCCACTCCATCTGTTGAACTTGTCTGAAATATACTAGATGAAAACATTAGTCCAACAAGAGATACTTTGACATTAATTACAAAAATCACCCAGGGAGCACTTGTGCTTTCAAAAGCAGATACTGAACAGGAACCCTAGGAAAGAGGGTATTGCCTTTGAGAGGAAACTCAATGCTGATGGGACCTACTGGAAACCTGAGCAGTATCCCAAAGCCTCATGAGTTGCTGAGAAAGGACCTCCCATAGATCCATCTACTTTATCTGGATTTACTTGTGAATCTTCATGTTTATCCAATGAGTCATTTGATTCCAACTATAAAATGTTCAAAAATCAGAATGGTGAAGTATTTGCTAGATATGTTGGAACTAACTGCAGGAATGGTTCCCCTATGATGAAAATCTGGGTTCCCAAAAGGCACCTTGAAATTATTCAGGTGAATGTCCTCATGACACCACCTCTAAAGAATAGGAACCCCATATCTTAATCTTCATATGGATCAAAATCTCCATATGGACCAAAGTCCTCACATGTATCAAATTCCTCATATGAATTGAACTACTCATATGAACATCATCATGCTAATGCTTCTGTTTCGCAAGGAATATCTAAGAGTTATGAATATGTGCATTATTCTTCAAATCATTATGTTCATAAGTCCTCGAAGAATTTCTGTACTTACTCTTATGCATTCTCTAACCCCTCTTCTGTGAAACGAAGTGCACTGACTTCAATGCCACCTTTCTCCTACGGAGCTTGGAGAATGATGAACTCTTTGCCACCCCTCCAGATGTGGGTGGTGAAGAAAAAGAACTAATATCTTATGCAGGGTCAGGTCTCCAAACGAACTTAAACGTCTGAAGAATTAGCTGGAGACCTGAATGTGCTTGAAAGGACGCAAGCTAATCATGAAGAAATGAATTACTCATTTCTCACGTCCTTATATTGTTGTATATGTTGCACTATTTGATGAAATTCAATCTGATGAATTTGATGTCATATTCTTCACTACGAAGTATATGAGTTTGTAAAATGCACTAATTCATCTGCAAGATGAATCTCCCAAAGCTACTGAGTGGGTCCTCGATAGTGGATGTAGGAAACACATGACCGGTGAAAAGAACTTATTAATGGACTCTGCTCTAACTCCATCACATCTGAAGCATATCACCTACGCTGACAAAGGAAAAAGTAAGGTATTGGGTCCAAGTAAGGTTGCGATCTCAAAAGATCGACACATGGACAAAGTCATGCTTGTCGACTCTCTTGGATTTAACCTCATGTCTGTCTCAATGCTTTGTGATCTTGATATGGTTGTCGTCTTGGAGCCTGTGCGGCCTAGTGCCCTTTTTATCATGAGTGGAGCAAAATAGATTAAGTAAGGTAAGGCTGCTAGGCTTGTGTGGGCTTGGTCGGATTTATCAGATCGGATCAGATTGACAAATCAGATGTCTTCATCGCAGGGCTTCTTTGGGCTGGTCTATTTTCTATCGTTTTGATTGATTCGCGTGTGGAAAAAAGATGATATAGAAGGCTTGCCAAAAAAACAACGGAGCACAAACCGTGCCCTATTTTTTAGATAGGGGATATTAAGTTATTTTGTAAAAATACATTGATTATTTTTTATTAATATACATTGAACATTTTTGTAATGCATGATGAACTTTCTAAATATATGGTGAACTCAAAATATGATGAACATTTTGGCAATACAAGATGAAGTTTTTTGTAGAACGCAAAAATATGAAGTTTTTTTATAATAATAAACAAAAAAGTAGAAGAAAGAAAAATACAGTAAATAAAAGAAAATTAAATGGAAAAAACCAAACAAAACAAAAAATCTAAAACATGGGCTGGCCCAACACGAGAGGTCGGGAGGCTTGCAATCAGCATAGCCACCAGTATTTGTTGCCTGGAAGGTGCAAATAGGATCCGCAGAGGTAGAGCTACGTCTCACAGTCAGCAAGACATATATTGCAAACCCTATATCTCGCTTAGTGCGAGTTCTGTGGTACTCTCGCCTTAAGGATTTCCCATCGCGTTGTTAGTGGGCCAGCACACTTCTTCTCTTCGCGAGCCTATTGGCTCGCTCCGGTCGGACATAGTCATCGTAAGGTGTTTTTTCCTCTTCTTTGTCATGTAGAACTGGATAGAGTGGTTCTATTTTCTTCGTTTTCTTCTTCTTGTCTCTTCTTTGGTTTTCTTTATTTTTCACCTTTTTTGTTTCTTTATTGTTTTTCACTAGTTTCTTTCTTTTCTTTGGTTTTCTTTCCAGGTTTTCACTCGATTTTTTTTCTCTTTTTTCTTTGTATCTTTGGTTTTGTTTATTTGTTTCATTGATTTATTTGTTTCCTTTTTTTCTTGGTGTCACTGGTTTGTTTAACTTTTTTTCCTTGTGTTCTTTTTCTTCGATTTTGTTTTTGTAACTTTCATGTTTTTCACCTATTTGTTTTTCATTTCTTTCTCGGGTTTCACCGTTTTCCATTCTTTTGCAATGTTTTCTTTAGTTTTTGTCTTTTTGTCTTTTTTCTTTCGTTTCCTTAATTTTTTAAGATTCTTGTTGGTTTTCTTCGGTTTTCTTTCTGTTTATGTGAAAATTGTTGACCATGTATTTTTTTAATGTTAAACGTGTATAAAAAATGTTCCGACTGTATACAAAAAATGTACAACATACATTAAGAAAATGTAGACATAAATTCATATATTTTAATAAGTTGATTTGGTATTTTACAAACATTTTCGAACCGGGCTTCCTCCCTTTCATTGATTTATACATCGGCTGGGCTAATGACTGGCCCAACACTTCTTCAATAACCTCGGGGAACTTCTCCCCTAGGTCTTGGTGGGCCGAGGCATTGACCTTGGCCACAACGGTCAAGTCTTCGGCCCCCGCCGTGCTGGCTCAGGGGGGAGTAGATGTCGCCTCCCCTAGCCTGTCATGAGACAGAGGAGGAGCGGCGGAATCTGGAGTCTCGCCGACTGAGGGCAGCCCACTTGAGGAAGCACTAGGGATCACCTTAGGCGGGCTACAAGAAACATATATCTTGTAACTTTACCATTACTGAGTGGGACTATTGAAGGGTATGGTATAAAAACAATGGCTTACCCTCTTGCTGTCGGCTTCTTCCTCTCCGTTGTGAGGAGATCCTCTTCCGAGTCATCAGGGAGCTCGACTCTATCCGATGACTTGTTGGCCACCCGGGCAGAGATCCTCCTCGGCCTATTTGAGCCCCGGGGCTGTTGCGCGGCAGCGGCGTCCTCTCTTGCCACCCTCTTCCCCTTCATAGGGGGGTATCTTCTTCCTCGTCCTCCTTCATGTCGTCATCATGGGAGGAGGAGGCGCGGGTCCGGTCGGATCGGGAGAACATGGTATCTCAAGCCCGAGTACTCCCCTTGCCCTTCAGGGCCTTTGACCCTTTCGGTGCCACCATAGACCTCGGCCTCTTTGAACCCTAGGGTTCACTAGTAGATAAAGGGTCATCAGACCCGGTTCGTTTGGGCCTTTAGCCTCGGTTCCTGAACCGGGACAAGAGTGTCGGTACTAATGCTCTGACCCTTTAGTCCCGGTTCAATCCAGAACCGGGGCAGATGGGTGTCCACGTGGCCTGTGCGCCGAGCCCAGGCAGGAGGGGCTTTGGTCCCGGTTGATGGTACCAACCGGGACCAAAAGGCATCCACGCGTCAGCATTTCTGTGGCTGTGGTTTTTGTTTTTTTT